>JAVJGJ010000057.1:65862002-65907693 GCA_035590215.1 Microhierax caerulescens | reverse complement strand
TTGTCCTTGACCTCCCTCACCAGTTTTAATTCCAAGTGGACCTCACCCTTCTTCATCGCATCCCTGAATGTTCTGACAATGTTCCTGTATTCCTCCCAAGTGACCTGTCCCTTTTCCACATTCCATAAACTACCTTCTTCTGTTTGATGTTTTCCAGGAGCTCTTTGCTCATCCATGCAGGTGTCCTGCCAGCTGAAGGAAAATATTTCTCCTAAACCATCCATTATCAAGACAGAACCAAATCAGGAGAAAAAATTCCTATGGGGGCTGCAGCAATTCTGTGATTTAACTAGAGCTCCTGATTGCCATGGGTTAACCCCAGCTGGCAGCCCAGCCCCACACAGCCACTCTTCCTCTCTTCCCCAGTGGCTTGAGGGAAAGAATCAGAAGAGTAAACGTGAGAAAACTTATGGGTTGAAATAAAGCTGTTTAATAAGTCAAACAAAAGCCATGCAAGGAAGCAAAGGAAAACAAGGAATCCGTTCACCACTTCCCATTGGCGGGGCGGTGTTCAGCCATCTCCGGGACAGCCGGGCTTCATCATGTGCAATGGTTATTTGGGAAGACAAGTGCCATTACACCAGATGTTTCCCCCTTCCTTCTCCTTCCCCCAGCTTTATATACTGAGCATGACACCGTAGGATATGCGATATCCCTCTGGTCAGCTGGGGGCAGCTGTCCTGGCTGTGCCCCCTCCCAACTTCTTGTGCCCCCCTGCCTACTCACTGGTGGGGGGGTGGTGGTGGTGGTGTGAGGAGCAGAAAAGGCCATGGCTCTGTGTTAAACACTCAGCAACAACAGAAGCATTCCTGTGTTATCAACACTGGGTTTATCACAAATCCAAAATATGCCAACCACTATGAAGAAAATTAACTCTATCCCAGCCAAACCCAACCCACTGATAAAGCCTGGAGAGTAGCTGTAGGTTCCCTTAGTCCTGTTCTTAGTTCGGGATCACAAAGCTCTAGTGCTTCTTAAAAAATACCTGCATCTAGAGAAAAGTAGATTTGTCAACAGATGAAAAGCAGCACCTAGCAATCTGAGCAAGCCCTGGGTGGGGGAAGAAAGGATATCACTCAACAAATTAGAATTCATACATTATAACAGAACAACATGATCATTCAACATGGCAAGAAGCAGCTGATTTTTATGACTAAAACAACACTCCACATAAAATTCTGACATATTAATTTAACAATGTTATTTGCTTCTGCTCTGAATTTTTGGACTGATGCTGTTTATGCATTTTCAAAAACATCTTGAATTAATATTCAGTGTTTACTAAGCCTATTGGATTTCCTGATGTAATTTGCATTAGCTCATAGCAGCAGGGGCCTTGGGAGTGCCAGTACCAAAGAATGAAATAGTAAACCAAATGTTTTTATCTGTTAAAAATAGGTCTCTTTCACCTTTACTTTATGATCATCTGTGAAAAGGTTCAAAAGCATAGAAGTCACATCCGTTCTTGATTCCATTGCTAAATAAAACAATGTAGCTTATTGTTGTAGGTGAATATTTTAATGACAACGCATTTGAATACCAGTGATTACTGAGTATTAGACAATTTTTTGTGATGAAATCTTCAGCCTCACCATGCTTTTTACTAGGGGCTTCTGAACTCTTTCAGCTAAGCCAAATATCCAGCAAAGAAGGATGCATTTGTAGCATTAAAATACATGTTGAGAGATCTGAGATTCAAACCTATCCCAGACAGAAACCTTTTTTGGCAACCTTTTTTATAACCTTGGAGAAGTCACTTAATCTGCTTGCAACTGTTTTTTGTCTACTAAATGACTCATTTGTTTGCAGGCTAGATTACTGCAGGAAAGATTGGGAGCTGTTACATAAACTCATATCTGTACAGCAGATGTTAGGATGGGCCAGTTCTGTCTATTAATTTTCTATTTCTATTCTATCTATTATTTTTCTTTTGTAAATAAATTGTGAACTTTGACCTATTAGTCATCACCCTAAAACTCCAACAGAAACAATATTCATAAACATTTATATTTAATGCTTCACATTGCCTTGGTGTGTGTTGCTTTCCATCTTAGAATAGGATTGGCATTACAAACCTTACATGGTTAGAGAGACGTTCCAGGAACCATCACACCATAAAGCTTTATGCTAAGGTTCCAGCCCAAGTGGTTTCTGTATAGTAGATCACTGTGAGTGATTTGCAGTATCAGCCTTGGATTACCTGCATATCTATGATGTCACATGTCTTCAGCTCACCTCATGCACTGAAGTTATTGAAAGCCATAACCTGATAAGGATAGCCTGACAGCTGCCTTGCTGATAAGGCCCCCATTTCTATCATCAGAAAACCATGGATACCTCACACACCTATTTTTAAATTGCTGAATTACATCCTGGAAGAAGTCTTGGGTCAAAGTCTTCACTAAGAAAATTTTACAAAATGTCTATAATAGTTTGTATCCCTTAATATAAAGTTTAAATAAGCATTTCATGTTCTCTGTACACTTTTTCTACTTAAGTGAAACTCTGAAAATTTTCACTGGACATGCTGATATTAGATGGCATTGCAAGTCAACTTCTTTAATAAAAATAAGCTCTTTGCAGGGCAAGGAGCTTTTGTACTCATGAGATTATTAGTTTAACAGTGGTGCACCAGTTAGGTGAATAATGAAAGACATTGTCAAATGTATTTAAAAATACTGAGAAACTCATCAAATAAATTATTTAATCAATGCTACAGTACATATCCGTGTAGGTATTTATACCTCTAAGGTAACCATATTTTTATTACTAAATTATTAATGATGCTTTCATGCATAAGGCCTTATGGAATACTACCTAGCAACTTTTATCTAAGGATCTCATAATGATTCAGAAAGATTAAGCATCAAAACATCCTTATGAAGAAAGTAGGCTGTATAGTTGTACTGTATTGAATTGTATACAACTGTAAATATAAACCTAGCACTCACTCAAATGAACTTGATTTTTTACTCCTTACGCTTCAGCAGCTTAAATCTTAAATGCTCAGTTCTTGTAATTTGTGGAGGAATCTCTAGGGGAAAAAAAAAAAAAGGAAATTATGTCTCAAAATCACTGAGTACAAATCATTTTCAAATGACTATTCCATCACCAGTCATCTTTTCTCTGGGACCTGAGGAGTTCATCAACAGCTCTCCTTTTGCAGCACTGTAACTAGTTAGAAAATGAAGAAGGGCTTCTTCTGAGGTAGTTTTGTGGTAGGTGTTTGAAAATAAGGCCAGTGCCTTTCACCTAAGTTCCCAAATAGATGAGAAACCTGTGCTGTGTTTTAATACACGTTGCAGGTTTTGATGATAAGGTCAGTGGTATCAGAAACTTACAGTACCCTTCATATGAGTATTATGATCTTCCTTAATCTCTTTTGAAAATGGGTGTTAATATATGCTGAAAACACAAATTTTAGTTTACAGTAATGAGCTTGGCCTCCCCACTGTTTAGAGAGGGATGAAACCATCCATTTTCTGAAGTGCTCAGTAAACTTTTGGCAACTTCTGGGAACAAACAGCTCATGTCAACTGCATCCAGCATCCCTCCTGGCGACTGCAGTGAGACTTTGTGTTTTGAAAATAAGCAGATGCCTATTTTACTAAAGGCTTAAACCGAGGCAGGGACCTTAAATGACTCTTCTGAGCTAATAGGAGTCTGTAGCAGAAACATTCCCAGTACTATGTTACAACTACCAGGTTGGTTTTGCTGTTTTCCTTTCCCTTTTTGTTCGAGAAATATAAATGAAAGTGCCACCAGCCTGCCAACACCATCTGAGCAGACCTAAGGAAACAGAACATCGGTTTTATATGCATATATTCCAGGCTCACTAGCATCTTGCCCTCAGCTTTTTTTCTTGTATGACAAGCACGTTTTAAAAATACAGAACCCAAGTAAAACAATGCCCACAAAATCTTGCCACACAGCCTTATGGAAAGAACCTGTCTGAACACAACAGGAAAGCAGTGCATGCAGCATGCTGCTCTTGAGCACAGAGGTTTCATTTCTGATCTGGACAGACAAGCTGGGAATTGTATCTGTGATAATAATAACATCAGACAGTGAAGCTATTTTTAAAAGAACTGCCTGCAGGCCAAAGGGTAGCCCCCAAGGGGAAAAATAATCAGCTCTGCCTTCGTTACATTTAAGCCTACAGCACTGCCAGGGCCTGATAGTATCAGCCAGCATTCATTTAACATAAGGAAAGAGAAGAAGAAAATAAATACAGGAGAAAGATAAGTATGCATCAGATGGACAAACATCCTTGATTCTAGAGTTAAATTTTGCAGGGTTGAACCAAAGCCCTATGTAAGAGACTTGGATGCAAAACTCATTTTCCTTGCATACCTGCAACATTAGAAAACATCAGCTCCAAAGGCAAATGTTTCTATGAAGATTCCAGTTTAATGGATGCAAGGAAGAGCCTGCTGCCTAGTTTTTAAACTGACAACACAGTCGCCAGAAATCTTTCTCTTATTTTGAAAATCCCCAAAGAAAAAGGTAGAAAACATCTCATATAACTTTTAACTGTTCTGTCAAACTAACCAGTAAGACTGTTATTGTGGTCAAAAGAAATAGGCAAGTAGGTATTTATAAGTTTCCAGGACCGAAGGATAATTCAGGTTGGCAGGGACCTCAGAAAGTCCTCTTATCCATCCTCCAACTCAGAGCACTCCTAGGATGCTTATGGTCTTACCCTAAAGTGTCAGTCTAAAAGGGTGAGGTACATGGTATCATGTAGCTGATGCTTCTCAGAGGGCCAGGGAAACTGGATCCCATGTGGATGTCTGCATCATGGACATCTAAAAGTGGCAAAATGGATCTCATCTCCAGTGCCTACTTACATGTTTTTTCTGCAGATGTAGAGGTCACAGAAGGAAGAAGTAAGAGTTATGCAGAAATAACTCAGCTTGCCCAAAGGTAAAGGAACACAGCAGAGAGCCACAGGACATGGAGGCAAAGGCAGAAGTTGTTTCACATGGAACTTCTGTGATCACAATTCTGTAAGTGCAAAAGAGTCATAGGGAGTTCCCCTAATTTTGAAATGCAGCATCCCAGATTTTCTGTGCAAGCAAAGCAGGTCCAAAACCTCTTAACATGACTTCTAGCAAATCCTTGTATTTTGAATTCTTATTCTTTAAAGGTTGATTTGAAATACTAAACAAAGCTCAATCTGGCTAGATTAAGGCTGTGATTTTTAGAACGTAGTTGGGAATCCTGAACACAGTCCCAATGGCAATCTAATATGAAAACAAAGCAATTTCTATTTGTAAGTGATCCATTAAGCATGTATAATAGAAAATTCTAGTCGTCTACCACTAAATTGCTTCATTGTCATAGCTTGGCATTTTGCATTGGTTAGCTGTTACGAAGAAAGAACAGTGTATTTTGCAAAGACTACCTGAGACATCGAGAACTAACCTATATTGCTTCCAAACTCTTTTCTACAACTACAAAATAATGACTGCAGACTCATGCTACTTTCCTCTGAGCTTACTAGTCAAACAGTGTTGATTTCAGATACTGATGACATTTTACAGAAATTGGTCTAGAAAGGGATACGGGGACATCGTATACTCTTGATATTAAATAGTGAAACTTGTTTCTTCTATTGCCTTTTAAATGGCTGCATGCACTGACACAGGTCACTGAAGAAATCTTGTCACTTAAATAGTTAAATAAAAATGAATAAACACACACTCAAAGATTTGTGAAGGTAGTAAGCCAAAAATGAGCTCCCAAATACTAACTGCAAGGAGACACAATAGTAGGTATTTTCTTAGCCAATTAATATCTACTTAGAAGCTTATGCCCTGGTGTGCACATGTAATTTTATTTAATGTTAATGAAAGTTATGTGCATGCTATGGAGAAGGCTAGACTTCTTAAGAGGGGTTGTTCAAATTGTTTCCTACAGATACAGGTCAAAGATTAATCATTCAATTTGGCTTCATCCACATTAAAAAGAAAAAAAAAAAAAGAAATAAAAAGAAAAAAAGAAGTAGATATTAACAATACACAGTACTTACCTGCAAAAGCTGCAGCTACAAGTGTTATTCCTACTATTTCTTTGTCAAGTTTTCAGACTATCAATGCCATTTCATTTCCCAAGTAAAAGGAAAAAGTGACAGATTACTGCGATGAAATGTTAAGGTTACTTGCACAAGTGTAAAAAGAGCTCAGAATCTGGAGATTCATCATTATACATGATTTTGATTCTTGCATTGGTTAATGCAACTGGAACAGAGGGTCTAAAGACCGCAGTGATGCATAAGAAATAAGAGATTAGTCCTGTTTTGCTCAAATTGAGTAACTCTGCTAGGCAGTTGTAGAATTAAATAAACTGATATGGTTCCTATAATTGGATGTTAATGACTTATTCACCACAACAGACAAAACCATAAACCCATCAAAGCATCCTCCACTAGATTTTATTTCCAATCATCTATGTAGAACTTGTTTTCTACTCAGATGTAACCATTAACTGTATCTGAGTGTCAGGAATAGAGGACCCAGTTTTCTGTTGGCTTTTGTCTTACATGGTTATTTACATTTGGACTTCATGTTTGAAATACCACCTGATCAAATCAGTAGCTAATCAAGGCGGTAGCCTTGTATTTCTTTCAGTAGGTGTAAATGACCAAAGCAAAATGCAAGGAAGAAAAAACCCAGGAGTTATTCATCATATTCTAATGTAAATACTTTCCTTTGGTCATATGAATTACATTTCGAAATTACTGTATCGAGGATAAGGAAAGTCTAGATAGGTAGTTTAGATGATAGGGACACACACAGCCTTCATTTAGGATTTGATTTGGTTACCTAAAACCAAGCATTTTCTGTCATTAAAAATGCCCTGGGATAACCAGAACATCTGTGCTGGCCTGGAAGGTGTAATGCAAGAGGCATGGGAAAACCATACTTCTGTTGGAAGGGCAGGTGGATGTCAAATCCTAGGAAATCTGAAATGGCATCAGATATCTATGTTTGAGTAACCAAGTAGAACCCTCAGACACACATTCTGGAGTATACATTTTCTATGTATTACCATCTACATGACAGCTGTAAGTCTAAGATCTTTTATAGCAATTGGAGACCTATGTCTTGTCTTGTTTACTCACACATGGATACGAAGAGATGTTTGAAATGCCCTAGATTATTATCCTGGTGTATCTCCAGCTGCCAATCCAGAAGGACCTGCATCTTCCATACCAAGATAATGTTTTGGACTCCTTAGTTCATATTAAAAGGCATTAGGAGTTAGGTGTATCTTAGTGAGTAATATCTATTTAATATACCTAAGGATAGCTTTGAAAACTAATAATCTCAGTCAACCTACCTTTGATCATTTATAACATTAAAAAAAAACCCCAAAAACCAAACCATGACCCCCCAAAATTCATTGACAGTATTGATTAGAGGTCCTTTGACTATAATATCCTTAAACACACAATGTAACAAGTAGATATCTCAATGTACACACCTACATGTGTGTCTTAGCTGTGCTCTTTATCCTCTCACTCAAATTAAATTAAGTGAATTCAGACTGAATGCTGTTTGAGATGTCTCAGTTCTTTGTAATGTGTTAGGCTATCACTCTCCTGGGCACACATGCCATGGGCCCACTAGAGTTCATTTGCTGCTTCTCGATTTCTGTCTTCTACTTTTGCCAGTTACTCATCCATTGCTGAAGTTCTGTCAGAACCATGATCACATTATATGAGGACCCAAACAACTAACCTAAATCAAGAATAACACTGTCTTGGTAACATTAAGAATCGTACAGCACTGTAGAAATTACTCTTCCTGCACACTTAACACAACCTATAGAATAGTGATAGCTTGAATGGACAGGGAGTGAAAAAATGAGGTTTTGTTTGGTTGATTGGTTTGGGTTTTTTCCCCTGAGTGGATTAATCGTAAAGCTAATGAATAATTTGTGGGATAGATTTCATGAGGATTTGATAGTAGCGTTTAGGAGGCCTTTAACTTCAAAATAGGGATATGGCTGCAAAAGACAGGTAGAAAGGTCATAGGTGTGGGTCTGGGGTAGTACTAGTGATGACAGATGTATACAGAGTGAAGGACTATAGTTTGGCAAGGCAGGGAGAGGTAAGAAAAGCTGAGGTACACTCATAATAACCGAAGTATGTTCTTATGTTTGCTTCTGTCTGATGATGTCATATGTCACTTACAGCTGTGAAAGACTGGAAACAGAAGGAAACCACGCAGTTGCCTCTTCTCAGGACATCCAGTCCATAGTCTAGTTGCTCTGGTCTCACTCTTCCGGTCATGCCTTGTGAGATCTTTTCCCTGCACTCTGTTTCAATAGTTCCCTTCTACACGATCAGCCTGGAGCTAAGTAAGACAGCATGCTGAAATAGTCATACTTCTTCAGGTGACCTCAGAGAGGACTGCCAGAGACAGCAGAAAATGTTGAAAAATGATACCTAAATGAAAATGTTTTGCCAAGCATCAAGATTTGAGATGATAATTCTTCTGTTATTCATAAAAAGACACCTATTTGGCAGCCAAATCTTTAAGGACCAAATTCTACCCTATTTGACCTCCATGAAAACCTGTGTTTTCCATTAGGAAAGCAGGTTTTTCTGAAGGAAAAAAAAGGAAAATTATAGGATAAGAAAAACAGTCCTAAGAACTACCATATCATCTGAATGGTTTTCTTAATGTATTTTGGTGTTTAGATGCAAAGTATTTTTATTCCCATGATCCCATAAAACCTGCATCATATTTCTATGTCTTTACTTTGTTCTTTACTCTTAATGTTAAATTAACTCCAGCTAGACCGCTGAGTTTCTGACTAATACTCTTAAATCAGCCCCAGTTTTGTATTTCAGAGTCTCTATCAGTGCTGCAAAACATTGTCTCCTGAGGGAAAGCAACAGTTGGCATTTTTAAAACCTAGAAGCGAGTGTTTGAGTTTGATGAGGCTATAAACTCACTGACTGATGTTTCGTGCTCAGCAGGAGAATGGGTACAAGGAACAAAAGAGTCTCCAAGGAAAAGGTCTGCTCAGTGTCCAGACCCAGTAAATCCTTTGCTGCTTCCTGAGGTTGCAAACAAGGCTGCTGATTACAGGCAGGTTTATCCCAGGGTCTTTATCACTCTTCCTGACAGTTTGAGATTATTTATCAGCAAGACCTAATATCTTAAGCATTTTTAGCAAGTTGTCTTCTTGAAAACACCACAAGAGTTGATGCAGACAGCCAACACAGTATTCCACAAGGGGAAAATTTCTTTAATAAACCTGATATTTCTCTATATAATAGTCCATCAGTGATATTTCTGTAATGAAGCATTATTTGACAGATCCAGACTATGGCAGGATAATTTAGCATGGCTCTGAAAGCAAGCTTTCAACCCTCAGGAGGTCAAACTGACTACATCCTTTTAATGGATAGGCATGGAGCAAGGCAATGACCTAAGAGCTGTGAGAAATAAAGAAACATTCTGTCATTGCTGCCTTTCTGATTAACTCCCTGGGTTTCTCCTGTGGAGATTTTCCAGTCAAGGAACACCTTCTGCCTGACACCGACACATACTGCTTATGTGACATAAGAAAATGTAGGAAGTTGTCATCTGCTCTCCGAGTGTAAAAGAGTGGGGAGTGATTTTTCTTCAAATTCATGACACAACTATTGTTATAAAGGAGTAGGTTTATGCTTTTGGCCAAGCAAGAGGAGGTAAAAGGGGAAAAAGAAATTTCGCTGTTGATTGCAGTAGTTTAAGAATTTCATTGGAAAAGTAGTTTAATATAAGAATTCATCTTTTCATACAATTCTGAAGTTGTTTGTCAGTACTACGGGAAAATGAACTCTTTCTGTGAGACTTGGGATTGCACAATACTGTAAAATGCTGGAAATGCGTCCATGGGTGTTCATTCCCAGGGACAGCAGCTCTCCTCACCAAAGCTACCTGATGCTCTCCAAGTGACGCAGTACACATCTATTATTCAGCCTATTAAAATCAGCGGGCTGCTTCACCTGTGCTGTGTCACATTAGTTTCTTTAAATAAGCCCAGACTTATTGAGACTGTACAAGAGAGATCACACCTGGGTTGCAGCCAGGCCACTTGGAGACACAATTTGAGAAAGAGAGTTTTAATAATCTCTTTCTTTGGAAATGTAGCCTGGTATCTTTTTAGCAGAGGCGTCAGAAAAATGAGATCTTCATGTAACTCCTTTGGGGAGTGAGCACTGGAGTTTTCCTCTGTGCTTGTCTGTAGTGAGTGTGACTTGTCAGTGTGAGACAGAGTCACTCAGACTTTTAACTCAGGAGGTCTCAAGTCAAATATTGGTGTGTCAGACATCAGAACTGCTGAGCTCACTGATAGTTCTTGTGCTGGAAACAGTGAAGGTGGCGATCAGCAAAACTGGCTGGCAAAAATACGGCCAGTCTCATCAGGGCAGCCACAGTTTACAGTCCTGGACAGTTCTCCAATTTTGGTTGTATAGCCAGCCCATAAGCTTTCTTGTTTGGTGTAAGTTGGAAATGGATTAGAAAAGTCCTCTTCAAACCTGTTCTGGGCTAACACCAGGGGTACAAACATTCTCAGCAAAAATCCAGGACAGATGTGTGTTTACTGCTTACATACACTGAAACAGCACGTAGCTATTTCTTTCTAGTGATCAGGCGGGAGAGGATAGCTGGCATCAGAATCATCCTATTTAACACACAACCAAGCACAAATAACCACTCGCCTCCTGAAAGATATAAGCCTTGTGACAGAGGTGATATACAGCATGGAAGGAGATAGACAGACAGATCAAGATGATTTTTTTTTTTTTTTTCTCACAGGAGCAGCACTTTCAAAATCTGACAATGCTGGTGGAAAAACTATTTTGTCTAGGACTAAAGCACAAGGGTGACAACATAAGAAGAGCCACACAGAGAGACAGAAAGACAAGACCACATAACCCTGTGAATCCTGTCCTTGACAACATCCCACAGCAAATATTTAGGGAAGAATACAAGTGCAAACCAAGATGTGGTGATACATCCATGGAAACTGCAGTTTAGGGACTTCTGGGGAAAAGAGGGTGTTTTTGTAGTTAACAGAGTTTACTGGAGTTTCCTTCTATGGATTTGTGAGGTTACTACTTGAACCTATGCATACTCTTAACATCTGCAGCTTCCAAAAGCATGGGGTTCACAGATATGCTCAAAGGCTTTACACACTGTATAAAGAAGGTTGTTTCTCTTGTATGTCACTACTTCATAATGTCACTGTGTGTCTTCTAGTTCTTGTGCTGGAGGAGACAGCTAGGAGTCAACCCCAATTTACAGTTATCAATCCCCTGACACTCAAAGTTATGTAGATTTCTATCATACCACACTCAGTCACCTTTTTTTCCACAAAAAAGGGATCCTAGTCCATTTAGCTGTTCCTCACACAGAAACCATACCACATCTTTGATCACCCTTTGCTGATTTTCTCTGGGCCTATTTTATTTGTAGTATGTCTTATCTGAAAAGGAGAACCAGACCTGTACTATTCAAGGTAAAAATATATGGTAGTTTAATAAAGAATAACAAAATTTTTTCTTCATAGTCTTCCATACTTTTCCTAATAATTGTCAAAATTCACTTTGTTTTTTAACCACTCCTAAACATTGATCAGGTGTTTTCTGCTAAGTATTGATTATAAGCTCAGGATCTAATTTCTGACAGTGCAAGTCAGTTGATCATTGCATATATAAAGTTGATTTTTCTCTCAAGTGCATTTCTTTACATTTATCCACACTTTCATTTTAATTCATCATTTATCCCTAATTATTCTGTATTTTTTTGTTATCTTGGATAACAAAGGTGACCAACCACTTCCACTGCCATTGGCAATCTTATCCAGAACACGTATGTTGCACAGTCAGTCCTGACATAACCTGGATGAGACATTTCTAATTCTTTTCTCACTTTTGAAAGAACAAAATATGAGAAACACTGCTCTCTGTAAAAAAGCTCTTCACATTTCTTACAACTGAAGAAGGGTAGATTTGTTTTGTAAACTCTACAACATACTTGGAAACTCTATTGACATTTGAAGGTCCAATGGATTTCTTTTGCTATTAAATGGGTTTAGAGTTGTTGGGGTTTTTTAAGGTATCCAAACCGTGCAGAATAAACTGCCCTTCCAGAACTATTACCAAAGTTACTTAGAAAGTAATTGCCCTAGCAAGGAAGTGACAGGCATCTGGGAACAAGATTTCTTACCTCACTCAAGTCCATATCAGGCCATTTTATGGCAAAAATTGAGTCTGTCAAGGTAACATGAACAGCACAATTAAAGGTAATTAGCACAGCAGGAAAGTCATTGCCACAAAGGCATCTGGGAAGTCTGCAGTCTGAGAAAGGTCAAGGTAGTCACTTGAAATGGACATATAATTTGCCTATTTAGATCACAAGCTCTTCTAAGCTCACATAAAGTCAAGTACAATGACCTCTTTTTGTGCCTTCGAGTGTTAGAGTGAAAAAATGTGAATACATGTAAAGATAAATATAACGATAAAGGTGACCCCCAGTGAAGGACCTGAGCTAGGTGAGGAGG
The DNA here is from genome assembly GCA_035590215.1 of Microhierax caerulescens. Lineage (NCBI taxonomy): Eukaryota > Metazoa > Chordata > Aves > Falconiformes > Falconidae > Microhierax > Microhierax caerulescens. The sequence goes on along the minus strand of JAVJGJ010000057.1, from coordinate 65,895,123 downwards.
ATATTTTCTTTCAGAGGCCATGAACTTAGTGTAGACATAATAGACAAAGTTCAAGGAGCTCATAATTACTTCAAAGAAACCTCTGATTATGGATTACAAGGTCTGGCCTTGTTTAAAACCAGCAGCAGTCACAACCTTCATCTCTTGAACACAATGTGGTACGGATATACTTGCATTTATTCCTAAACTGTTAGTTTATTAGCTTAATTGGACAGTGAAAGACATTTTACGAAAGTTCTGCTGGCTTATGTTTCAAGTTTGGCATCTTGACCTTAGGTATTGAACTTTGCCTCTTTCCCGTCCCATGACAGTGTGTAGAAGGAATATGAGCAAGTACAGTCTAACCCACCTAAAATAATCAACCTCAAATCGAGGAAAGCGGGGCAGTTACTCACAGAGAGAAAGTCCACATTAAAATGTACATTTGATGCTAACAAGTATCACAGAAAGCTCTATCACCTGTCAGGTTTTCACTTGGCCTGCCTCAAACTGCGCATCTTTCCATTTGGTAGTCAGCGGGATTAGTTGCGTGGGAATGACTGATTTAGAAGCAGTGACCTGTCCCAAGTCCTCTAGCAGCACTTATCTCTCACGTAAGTCCTTGTACTCAATGGATTCAGCACTACTAATGGTTGCTGAAAGCTGCCATCTCCTTCAAAGCGCTACACCTGAAATGAAGACGAGCAGTTCTGTGCTAGGCTAACAGAGGCAACCTTGGGGAGTAGTTATGCACTCATTTCAAACACTCGAACAAAAAAATATGAAGTTGTTATTGAAGTATAATTAAGATGGCTTTTCAAGTACAGTGTAACCTTAAACTGAAGGAGTAAGGAAGTTAAAATGGAACAATTTACAAAGCAGTAAAAGCTCTCCTGCATGAGGCACTTCGCATGCACAGAATTATAAGATTAGAAGCCATTCAACCAGTCCAGCGCCTGTGTAGACAGAGGTTTGTAAAGGAATTTTCAAATGTTTTTCTGTTGAAAGAGGAGAGAATTGAGAAAAGACCGAAAGGAGAATATGTGTAAGTGGCCGGGAGGGTTAATTTGGCTGGAGTAAACAGAAATCCAAACCACCTCCTTCTGAAGCCTTTCTTGAACTTGTTTAACCTTAGATACAAAGATTGAAGCTTCCTCTGTGGCTTTAGCATATGCTGTTTTTTTTCTTAGACCACAGAAGTCTTGGGATCTGCTTACAAGTGATTTGAATTTTCAATCCTTTTGTTGCCATCAGAAAAGCTGGAAAAAAAGTATTTTCTGGTGAAAACTTGCAGTGCCCTGCCTGCAGAAGCCTTGTGTTGGTCCCACTTTCATACCCTGAGCTCCAAAGAGGAAAACTAGTCCTCAGTGAAGCTTCCAGGATCACTGTAAAGTGCTGGGGGAGGAATACATTTATATGCACATATCAGTTATGGTAAGGCTTTACTTTAGAAGAGGATTGGGAAGGTACTATAGCTTTTGAATCCAAACCTAAAAATTCCAAGTTGTTTTTGGTGAATGCTTGTTTAAAGAATATAAAGCTCTTCCCATAGGTCTAATTCAACACTCAACAGAATCATCTATTACTCTCCATTAACTAATAAGGAAGCCTTAAATAACTGTTTTGAATAGCTCAGTTTCAGATGAATGTAGTTAGGTCAGGTTAATCCCACTGCAAATAACACGAGGCATGTTAGGAATATATGGCACATTTAAATAAATAAAAAAAAAGAAGTCTCATTTTATCATTTTAAGATTTTGAGCATGGAAAATATAACAAAGTTTTTCTGCAACAAGTAACAAATGTGCATACCAAACAGGAGTAAAAAACAGAACTGATTTGCGCCAGTTACTAGATGGATGTGGAAAAACTCATAATAACACTGTAAAGAAGCCAGTACTACTTCTTACACATATCCATTCTCTTTTCTGAGTACTTTTCAGTCTATTAATGACCAAGGAAGACATGAACCAACATCCAGTAGGGGGGAAATAATTTAAAATGTATAGGCTCATACTCAAGTTTTGTCTGATGCCATATATTATATTATATTAGTATAATTTAAAATTAGAATACTATAAACAATCAGATGATTTTAAAAATGCTAATTTCTTAAGCAACTAATCAATCTCAAACAAAATAACAGAAAGGATAACAACAGCTCAAATTGACAGAATCAAGATGGAACTGTGAAGAAATCTTTGCCAAAACAGTGTGAATTCTTGCCTTTGTGACAACACATATGAAGTTATAAATAATATACACAAGAATGGATAAAGTGGGAAAACCTAACAGATCTTACAAAGCATTTTCAATGGGGAATCTTCAGCACATTTGGGAATACTGTGCTGTGTTCTGAATGCTGGGACTGAAAAATTAAACTACTGAACTCATTGCAGAATCCTAGAGGAAGCTGTGGAAAAAGATTTTGTTATTATCTCATAAGCTACAGGAATGGCAAGTGACTTAATGACAGTATTTCTATATGATCAGGAAAGAAAATGCTGGGTAGCATTAACACAGGAAATCCACAGCACAGAACCAACAATTAACCAGTGGATTGTACTGCTACTCTTAATGTCTCTGCATTCAGATATTACAACCACCTTTTCAGATGGTATAATTTAAACAAATTCAACTTACTAGGCTCAGTATGGAAGTAAAGCGGTGAAGTTTAATGACATACAGTATAAAGTTGTCAGACCAAATGATCCAGTAGTCCCTGCTCACTTCAGACACAATGAATCTGCAAATGAATTGTGTTTAATGACTGATTAAAGATATATTGAACGGGGAATCCAGACTTGAACAGCAGAAAAAAACCTGCAGGGATTCTCAGTGTGATACACATGCTTCTCTGAGACTTGAAGAGTCAAATATGTCCACCCAGGCTACTCTTTTTCTTGCTTGTGAAAGTGTTCGGGCAGGTGGGTACAGTAGAGGGGGAAAAAAAGTGTAAATTAAACTCATCAGTGATGTTGGATCTCAAGAGCTCAGCCTTCCAGAATGTTTCATAAAGCACCGCTCATTTATTTTGCTCTTTTCAATGTCCCCTGCACAGCTTGAGCTCTGGAAGTGCTGAGAATTTTGAAGTTAGCCCTAAAAGTGAGATTTGGGTGTTAGGGCCTGAGAAAATCCACTAAAGTCTGTCAGGCCAGAAAACCTGGAGGTTAGATAGGTTGACATGTTATTTGGATAGGAAACAGCTTGCTGTGGGGAGCTCCTGGTTGCTTTATATTTTCAGAGTTGTCATCAGAATCAAAACAGCTTGAAGCAGCACTTATGACTCATTTTCTGTGTGGAACAAAGCCATAAGTTAAGTACCACATGCTATGAGTGTAACACATAACAGTCCCCTTAGCTACACAGAAAAGTTTTACCCTGTTTTCAAGTGTCAATCTAGTTTTCCTTGTGCCTACGGCTCTGTGACATCTAGACATCCGTAATCAGGTTCATTTCTATCCTCACCACCCATTATAACCTGTCACTCTCCAGTTCTTTACTTACTATTCCACTACTATGAATTTAATCTGCAGTTTTCTATGCACTAAATTTAAGGCCTAGCAGTTTTCATCTATTATTCACTTCCATTTGCTATACTTGTTAAACAGTATATGTTCATTTGAGTTAATAAATCACCATTCACTTTCCTTCTCGTGTTTCCCAGAACAGAGTTATTACTCAATCTACCTCTACCGACAGCAGCTTCATAGCTTCCACAGATTTCTCTGTATTCATGAAGCTATTTATCACTGTACCTGTCTTAAATATTAGCAAAGTAAACTGGATTGAAAAGCTTAAGCTATAATCTGTCGGAGGTGTATGTGGAGGCATACATATGTCTGACTCCAAATCGGGTGAGATGTCTACCTATTGGTTGTCTGACATCCACTTCAGTTTGGGTAATCTGAGGTTATTAATACGCTTATCAAAGAAGAATAGACAGAAAGTTGTCTTCCCGATGTGTCTCTTACAGATAAAGAAGGGACCAAAGTCTGAAGACCTTATTAATCTGGCATACCTGGTTGTGCTCTCATGTCCTCAGAGGCATGTTACTGGAGTTGGTGACTGGGGTTTTGGCCCTTTCTGTGCCACTGAAAGGAGATGCTCAACTCATCCTCTTCCACTCCTTTATCATGGTGTGAGGCTGCAGGTAGGTACCAGAAGATCAGGGCTGCCTACACAGGCAGTGCAGGGAGGCACCCATGGATGCTCTCTGCAACTTCTACTTCCATAATCAAAGATGAGCTGCCAGTACCAACGTGAACAAAGCCATCCTGCCAGCACTTTGCTGTCAGATTCGCAGGCTCACTTCTTTAGGTCTGACCTTCATTCTTATTTCCCATGTCAACTATTTTTCTTTTGTCTTTAATAAAACGTGTTGTGTCCTGTTGCAACCATTTAACTACATCACATAGACAATTGCTCATGTGAATTTTCTTAATTTACCAAATCAGTGATCTTTTTGCCAGAAAAAAGAAATTCTACCAGTCTAGCATGAATTCTTACAGGATACCATTGGACATAACCCCATTCACAAATGTTTTCTCATTATATTAGCCAAACCACCTCTTCAGAAAAAAACAAACAAATCAGAAAGTTTGAACTGCTTCTTCAGAACACAAAAGATTTTTATTTTTTTTTCCAAAGATTATTACCTTGGACTTTTATAATTAGACATAATATTTATTCAAAGTAGAACATTTGGCATTTGACAGATTTAAAGAATGACAGATTCAGTTAGGTGACAATGCAAACAGTTGAGTTTTCATTCCTAAAATCTGTCCCATTAATATGAAAAAGAAACCCCACCAAAACTGAATAGAGCCCTTTTAATAAATGGGAAGAAAATAATAGTTCTGATTCTCAGCTTGAGAAGAAATACAGACATGTATTGTATGTATACATAATACAGTATGGCCAGCAATAGTAATATGAAAACATCTTTTTAAGCACACATTCTTGAAATGATTATTAATGAATTGTCTAAATCCAGATTATCAAAGTGCCTCGTGTACCATAGGTAAAAGGCATTCAGGTAACTGAATTGTTTGAGAAACAGGACACTGTTTTCTTAGGGGGGATATTCATAATAGTTACCTTTGCTTAAGGAAGAAAAACTATGGCATCATCACCTAGAGGACATTTTTCTCTCTTCAGATGCTATGAAGTCAGGTAGTTTTGCTAAGGCAGTTGTTTCGAATAGGCCCTCAGAGCCCAGCTTTTACATCTGTGAAGTGGGGATAATACAAAGGTGCCCTCCTTTAAAACATCATCATGATAAACTGTGCCAGGCTGTGGAATTTGTACAACTATCTGCAGTATTTGGGACCTAAACTAGAAATGCAGCTTCATTAGCTTCCAAAATAACAATAAAAGCAGAAACACGTTTTGAATTAATCTGATGCATAGCACTCAAGGAACCCTATGCTGTCATGACACTGCATTATCCCAGTTTAGAGCATTGGTATGTGTGCAGTTCAGCAGTCACAGGAAATATGTGGGACATATTAGCTGGTGATAAGAAAACACAGACTTCGATTATAAAATTCAGGAAGATTTCAGAAATTTTAAAATTGAATTTTCCCACCTTAAAGAATCAATGTAAACATTTTGTTTTTAAAAGGTCAGTTTTTGAAAAAACTGCAATAATATGTCACTACTTTGTGCAGGAACAAAGAAGAAAATTATATTCTTTTATGTTTTTTATTACCCTTTCAAGTTCCAAAACTTGAAAAGAGTTAAAACTATGAAAAATTGATACTCATGTTCATGCACAGGTAGGTAACTACAGGGAAAGGAGGACTCATTACCTAGTTTTAGCCGTCTAAATTGAAGACACACATTTTAGGTCTCACATAGCTAGTGGAACAGGTGGGCACTTTCACAGAACACTACATCTAATCCTAAAGTAGATGTTCAAAGGAATTGGGATGGTCACGCCATCCTTGCACAGCTAAAATAGGGCAGATGAGTGCCATCTGAATATGTGACACAGAAATAATGTGTACCTTTAGATATGAATCCAAACATGAACTGTATTAACTGTGACACTACAAAGACGTCATCAAGCAGAAATTACTACTATTCAAAGGTACTGTTTCTTCTGTCTTTCTAAGGACTAATAATAACTGCTGGCCAATGATAGCAGCATTATTTTTGTTTTCTTTTAATATTGGCTCTGTTAATGAAGAATGGTAGGCCCAAGACCCCACTAATGACATTGAAATGAGTCCAATACAAATCCTATGTACTCATACTCAAAGCCTAAGGAACCCACATACATCTGTAAAGCCAAATGGTTGTATCTCAGTTCTGGTATACAGCTGAGAACAAAATGTAGGTGTTTATTTGCAATGGATTAACAAAGCCACAAGAAAATACATTATTACTACAAAACTTGGTCAGACTTATGTCTGTGTATATGTATTCCATTACAAATGGGTCGGTGCTGCTCTTTGACGAGAATGGTTTATCTTCAACTTGCAACTGCAATCCTGCAAGTAAAAATTCCAGTAGAGCCTAACCGAATTCTCTAGGGATGGTGAACCCGGTGTGGTGTGTCTGAATGTACTTGAATTACAAATTGTCTTAACCAGACTTGTCGATGGAAAGCAAACAGAAAGTGGAACAAAATGGAAAACACGTTGTCTAAGAACATGTCAGAACCACTCTTTCAAGGCCTACCAGCACTGTTAATATTTGCAGATTTTTTTACTGAGTGGTGGCAGAATTAGACACCTGTGCCTATTTCTTATCTATAGCGCCTTTGTTTTCAACTTCAGCCCTTGTAGCAAGGTGACATTCTGGAACCACTGTTTCCATTAACTTGAATCAAGTACTGCCTTATTTCTGAAGTAGCCATATCTATTTTAATGGAAGTATTTAACGACATAGCAGCCTCCTCAGTAAAAATGACAGTGACAGAATAAGACTCTCATCCTGCACTATATCACTTAGAAAGAGAAGACAAGAATAGGCCATAAAAGCAGGATTCATGTGAAGGTTTATCTAGTTTATCACCAAGGAAGATGGCAGGAGTGAGCCATCATACATTTCTAAAGAATACATTAAACCAGGAATAAAATAGTGGTTATTGGTAAAAAACAGGTAAGACTTTCAGCCTTGCTAAATATTAAGCCATAAATATTAATACTTAATAAAATGTTGTCTAGGAATACAATGAAGAGTTGCTTTCAAAGGAAGAAAAAAAGAAGAACTGGTTGTTTTTTTAACCAATCCTTATTCTATATAATGCAAGCAAAAAATGAAGCATTAGATCAGATCTTAATAGACTCAATTACAAAGTTTCAATTTTTTTTTTTTTGGGGGGGGAGGAAATCATGCTTCATTTTTAGGAAAGAACTCTCCCCACAATAAATTAACAGAACACACCAGGTTTGTGGCTAAATTTTTGAAACTCACATTACGAATGCAGCTTATGGGTGGGTATTGTACTATCTCGTAAACTTCACTTAAAGGCAGTTCTGTGGCTGGGGCTTTCATAATGTGTTTTCATTTTCCTGTGTGGATTCTCTAGTGTCTAACGAGAACTCACATTGCTGTCTTCTCCTCATTAGCAGGTGCTCTTTCTTTAGTCTTTACTTTTCATAAAACATGTCAGTCTTTCATAACATGGAGGCCACTATCTCATGTATAAAATTTGGCTGAAATGGGCCAATCAAGAAGCAACTAGGATGGGATGAGGGAGAGGGAGACATAGAAAAATACAGAGATGCACACACTTACTGAGCTTGTTTCTCTTTTTCTTAAGAGTCTAAGTGAGTTATTTGCTTGAGAGGAAGATTTACAGCACTCATGCTGAACAGCGATTATCTCCCTAATTTACTTGGCAATCCTAGAAGCCTGAATTTCTTATACAGAAACCAGACAGAAGTAGGATGTTACCAAATGGAGATGCAGGGTATTTACATTAATTATCCAGAATAAGCAGTGAAAATACTATCCCTTCTGTACTCATCCTTCTTCATATACAACTTTCACTGTCACAAGGGCCTTAAAACCTTGTTCTTTGTATATCTTGCAACTTCTTAATCAAATAAAGTGTGGGTCTTAAACTATAGCCTGTTCAGTACATAATCATAATGAATTTCTTGATTAGCATCCATCATTTAGAGCGTTTCAAGGAGCGGTATTTTAAAAAAAAACACTATCTGATGAAGTAGGTAGCACAAGGTCACCATTATGGAAGATATCCATCTTGAATCTCTGGAGGTTGAAGTGGGCATTCACTCGTAGGTCAATCTAGAAAGATTAAAGGTAACATTTCTTCATTTGCCACTGTACTTTTACTGCAAGAATAAATAAATGTAATAGCTAAGGCCCGATTTATAACATGAACTTTAAGATTTTAAACCCAGCATCTCTACTAAGTTACAGGTAAAGATGAAGCAGAGAGATTATAAAGTATAAGGTAGACATGGGAATCTTTGACTAGCCTAGATCAGACCAATTTAATTTAGCACATCAATGTAAACTTATATAAGCAGATCTGTAAACTTATATTTTGCTTTTCCTGACTTACTGTGAATTTAATCTTTAGTTAGTCCATATTTTATTAAACAGAAGTAGCAGCTCTTCCAAGACATAAATAAATAATTACTTAAAATGCCCAGTGAAAACTAATAATTAAAAATCAGTTACTGATTATCTAAAGAAAAACTCACTATACGAGGGTACCTGTGCACTGCATACAAATTGTGTGTGCACACTTAGAGTTGGGAAAAAAATGTTGACAGACAATTGCTCATTAAAATCTGATAATTGTAATCAGAGTTCTTTGACTCCCTCTAATTGGTAACAACAGAACTAAAGCAATCTGTGCTTTTGGCATTCTGTCTGTCTAATGCATCTCATAAGAATTAGAAAGCAATATATAGAAGAAAAAATGCTTTATTAGTTATAGGATTTAAAAGACATCAATTAACTTCTTTAAACACTCCCCCCCCCTTTTTTTTCTTCCTTTAAAAGATGAGGTAATTTGTTTTCTTGATGTGTGAGCCATCATCAAATCTAAATTCACAGCAAGAGCACTTCTGAGATAGCCCAAACTTTTCATGAGGTTAATGAACCATTGCACTAGCCCAATCAAACCGATTTGTCAATGAATAAAATTGCTCATCTGCTATCTTGCAACATAATTTGGAATAAACCTGTCAAAATAAGAATTTATTTATGTTTCTTTTTATGAAAGATTGTTCCTTCAGATGGTAAAACGTATGTATAATAGGTCAGTAATGTAAAGAGAGGTTATTATTTTGTAGCAAAAGTCACATGAGCAGTCTGAAATAATTTCTGCTTTTTTGGAGCATATGCGAGAGCAGAGTTGGACCTACAATATTTCAAATAATTTCTGTTGTGAGGCCTATCAAGACAATTTAATACAGTATTGTGTGTGGATTATGTAACCCAGAATCTTTCAGGGAACATCAGGGCTGAAAATGTAAGCATAGCAGGTCATTATTGCCATGCTAGCATGCTACTCTGCTATTGCTGTGTTTACTTATTTAATTATTTATCATACATGATAACCACAAATTAAGGTGGATGCAGTGTACCAAAATCTAAAGGTTCCAGGTATGGAACAGTTAACAAGGGGAAAGCTGCTGATAAATAACCATTGCATTAGTCACAAGGATTTTTGTGCTGTTAATCAGAACACAGGAGCAATAAAAGTAAAGGGGGTGACATTTTCTGTTACACAGAAAGAAATGATACAGTTGTCTACCTGCTGACACTGAGTGTACAGATGTGAACAAGCAGGCTGGGAAACAAGTGGCTCAAAAGCTGAGTAAAGACCATTCCATCCACGGGATTTGCTGCCCACCTCAGTCAGAGGTGAATGAGTCTTGGAAGTTTAGACAGAGGATGGAAACAGACCAAGTAAGTTGTTGTAGACCTTTGGGCCAGTAAAGGTGAGCAAGGCAAAAATGAAGTGTAAGACACTTACAGTGGAGTGTGTCTTTGGATTAACACACCTGAGTTTGGAGAAATCTTTAGGAAGTTCTGCAAAATCCTTCCTGTCTCCTACCATGTTTTGTTGTAAACAACAACATTCACAGGACTGCTTAATTCTCCCTCAGTGTCCCAAGCTACAATAGAAGAGCCTCATTTGATGCTGAGTGTGTAGGGTGGCCCACCCTGAGAGTAGGTCAGTCAGCGTACCTATGGAAGTCCTGGCTTTAAGTTTATATTTGTTCATATGATATGAAAAGCCTCTAATACCACCTGGATATTTTATGTTATCTTCTCTGTCTCGTGAAGAACCAGTGCTGTCAAGCAGAAACAGAAAATCTTTAAAGGATAATAAAAAAATCCCATAGTGTTCCAGCAAAGACCATTAAGGGCAGAACAGCATTTCCACTTACTGTCTACACACAACTTCTGATTTCCGTGGCTCACCATCAAATGCTCAGTCATGGGTGTAATTTGTAGCAGAATATAGGATGTAGAAACTTCCTCCCAAAAGTTACCCAGCCTTTAGACTTACAGGACATGCCTGTACTCACACTCCTTGCTTCAAGTTCTTGCTTTTAAAATTTTACTTTGCAGTTCTCAAGATTATCAGTTACATTTTTCAATTAGAGCTCAGTTAAAAGCATTAGGTGCATGTGCTCAACCACCTCATGTTTTCTTATGACAGGCAAGAATTGAATACTGTATTTCTGACACATTTCTTTGGTTTTCTTCCCCCAAAATTTCTCATTCCTTAACAAACAGCACTGAGACATAATATTTTCTCTTATTTGTTCTCTCCAAATATTTCTCTCCATTACATGTAGTACTAGATACATAGCTGTCTAGGGAAGATTTTGCATGGAAAAACCTTGTGCCAGCTAAGCAAGAAAATGAAGGCAGAAGGAGGGTGTGTGCAGAAAAGCTGGTATTGGCCTCATTCAAGGAATGAAATAGGTCTTCTGGAAAGGTTTCTGCTGGAGAAGATCTGTCTTTTCCCGCTGCTATAAGATGGTGCCTGGGATGGGTGTGCCCTGATGCAGTTGTATTGTACCAGTGATAGCCAGAACCTTTACTATTGGGCTGGATGTTTTGACCTAGAAATTTTCCACCAGACATCAAAAATTAACTAACTGAAATAACAGTGAAGTGCAACCCTGTGTGAAGGACCCATGTTCCATTTTTAAGCATGTGCTTATTGTTTCAGACAATAAATCAAAGGTTCCTAAAATAAAATTTCTCATTTTGGGAACACTATTTTGATTTATTTGCTTTATCTGGGGTTAAAATCAGAATAATCAGTTACAGAAGTAGAATATATTACCTAAATTTTTTTCATATATGTTGTTGACTGTATACTTGTTAGAAGTGGTGGGGACGGGACAGGATGGGACGACAAGATTAAAAATATGAAGGCAGTACAAATGTAAAAAAATGATGCTAGGCATAGACAAAGATTCAGAAGTCATTACATTAAAAAGGACTGGCATGATCGTTCACTCTGCTTATAATGCAGATGCATGCAGTTTTAAGAATCTATTCTTGATCAAAATGTAGCATACCTTGTGAAAAAATCTATCTAGTATTGCTGATCACAGAGAAACTCTAACAATTGGCATTACATTATTGTAAACGTTAATCACTTTTACTATTAAAAAACATTTCTCATTTTCACCTTACAATTCAACATTTGCCAGTGGATCCTGTCATATCTGGTGTTATGAAGAGGCTCTTCAAAAAGCATTACTTGGTTACTTGTCCTTACAGATTGGGATCAAGTCATCTTTTGAAAATCTCATTTATAACATAGTCATTGATCATCTGTGATCTTTCATGCTAAGGCTTGAAGAGAAAAAATAATACGGCAGGTAAGGAAGTATTTTCTACTATCAGGAGCAGACCTGTGCTTGAAATAGTCAAGGATAGGATTTTTCAAAGCTGTCTTCAGGAGTTACCTAGCCAATTCACTTGCAGATGGGTGGAAAACTTTTAGACCTCTTTGAAAATCCTAGAGTTAATTATCAGTGCTTGTACAGCTCTTTGAACCTTCAAAATGTTCTAAAAAAAAAGGTAAGTGTGATGATAGTTTGTATTAAACACATCTAGCAAATTATACAAATCACACTTTATATCCCTCAATAGATTGATCGTGTTCTGGGAGTTTTCCCTCTAGGACATGTATTATCAGATTCAGTTACAACTCTATACTGCATAACATAAGCTTATTAAGCAGGTCATTGAAAACTACAAAGCAAGAGACTGAAACCAACCCTGAGGTAAGCTTCTACGAGATTCACCTTACTTTCAGCGTCATGTTTAAAACACATACCACATCTGATGTCTTTAAGTGCTTCTGGTAAAACTAAATTATTTTACTTAAAGGTAATGTAGATACTAATAATTCATGATCTACCTAATAAAAGATTGAGGAGGAAAGGACTGCCCCAATAGCTCCTCTTCCTGAAGTTGAAAATACCACAGGTAGACTTTAGCTGGCAAATGGCAGCTCTCTCAAGGTCTACAAGTTTCCAAACCCAGAATCTAACAAGTATATGCATAGAGCTAAAACTCATGTGGTTGGGATAAAAGAGAAAAGGATTTGCGTTAATAGATTGTTTCAAGTTGTTCTTACCCTATAGCTTAGTTTTAAAAAAAGTATTAGTTACTCTGCAATGTCACACAAGTGAGTGATTTTCCAGTCCTCCTCTGACATCCTGGTTGCTGGAAGGGGCATTCCTGTGGTAGTGTTTTGGAGGTGCTCTAGGTCCCTGAGATGCCTAAACAGCATTAGCTTTTTGTCTTTCTCAGTGCTGCAACAGATGGGCTGAAGTCCTGAAAGGAGGTTAATGTTATTAATTTGTGTGGCATGCCAGAAAAAATATTACAGATTAACCACAGTACAGATATTGAAATATATCTTTATAATCAGTGCTACACAAATGTTCGATGGCTCTAAAGGTTCTTGCTATGCTATATAAATACTAGCTATAATAGGAAAACTGCCATGTGTCCCCAAAGATTAGGATTCCAGCAGACCATGTAGCCAAAGTATGAAGGGCAGAGGCACAGAAAGACGGTTACAAAGGCAGTAATGGGCAGAAGCAATGCCTCCTCATGCCCCATCCTAGGCCTCAACTATTATTACTCCTCTGGCATTATCGTTACTTTGAAGTAATATTAAACAAAATTCACACTTAAAAAGTGAGAAGGAACAAACACTCTTTCTCTTCAGAGGTGTTTTCTTAAACAGCAAACTCACTTGATTTAAATGCTTTTTCTGCTTTCTTCATAAGCCAGGCCAAGCTGGTTGAGAAAAACGGCCTACTTGGGACACAGAGCAATAACAGGCCTTTGACTGTCACTTAGTTTAAAAGTTTCTTAATCTGATGTTTGATAAATAAGGTCTGCTTCCTATGCAAACCCAACAATTAGTTAATATATTTTAAGACCATTTAAGGTATTTTGTTTCTGAAACCTGTAAAGTTCTTGTGCTGTATCCCACCTGAGGGCTTTCTAACACAGCAACAACTCCTTATTTTACATATGCTTCCCTAGACATCCTTATGATACAGTTTCTATACTGCCTGCAGTTATATTCCAGAAACTACACTGCAGATTTGTATGTCTAGGAGCTACAAGGCTTATATGGACAGTGGCTTATTCTGGCATATGTGTGTACACTATGCAGATAGTGAAAGAGCCTTTTGGTCTTCTGTGACTTGCCATTTATAGCAGTAGTGGCTTCCAGGTGTGGAAGAGTCAGTATTACGAAGGTTTGCACTAGGATGGTACCTAGTGCAAGTGCCTGCACTTCAGTACCTAGTAATAAACATAGGGAAGACTAGTAGTTAAGTCAGGCCTTTCTCCACAGAGAGATTACTGCTAAAAATGTCTTGAGATGCCATGGTAAAGTATTTCCTAGAAAGTTATTATTTTTAACTGTGTAATAGCAGTTCTTTGTGGCCCGGCTTGTGTGCATCCAAATTTCCTATGCAATGCAGATATATGGCATGAGACAGCCCCTGCCCTGCCTTTCATGCAGAAATTGCAGTTTAAACAGAGGACAATGAATCCTGCAAACTACCTATCACAAGTGTACCACCTGCAATTTTTTTCTTTTTTTTCTTTTACTTACTTAAATTATGACAATTATTAAAATACTGGCAATTAGTGAAAGGATTATGCTTGTCCAATCAATTTTTGGTCTTAAAACTGGGTGATACTGTAATGACAGGTAGAGATTTTCCTGTTACTGAAATTTGGAGAAAAGCTTGACTTGCTACCTTGGAAAAAATTATCCATGTCCTGGTCATTAGTGGACTGAAGTCATTGTCAAGGGAACAGTGCCCCAAATCACCAGTTCGTATCCATGCCTTTCTCATTTAGGTTTGTTAGTCCCATTTTCACTGGACATCTATCTAACCTGTACACAGAGTGTTCCTTCAGAACTTTGTATTGCCACAAAGACACACCTAATGAAGTACAAATGGAATAGCTCCAGCATAATTACACAAATACTTTTCAACCAGCCTAAGTTAAACAAGCAAGTGCCCTTACATCAGAAAAAATCCATATATAAGTTTGTATTCATAAATACGCTAGAACTCCTCTCTTAACCCTTAGTTACTCTCATCTTTTATGGGGAATTGTTGGAGTTTTGTTACAGAAACATCTACATGGTGGCAAATCACTTATAGGCTCTAATTCCACTCCACTCAGCAATAAACACAACACAGGGAAATCCTGGCTCCATAGAAGTCAAGGAAGAGGATATGGGAATTTTAGCTCCCTGCAGTTCAGTCATTTTGCTGGCTTCACTGTAGTAATATTTCACACAGTAATGTTTGCAAATAAAGGTAAAGTTTTTGAGTGATGCTGGCAAATGAGGCAATTCAAATGTTTTAAGTCACGCTTCTAAAAAATTATTGATGTTGAAAAGATGTGTTTGCTTTAAAAATGCATTCTCTGATCCTAGTTAGCAAGGGAGGTAAGGATAGAGAACAAAGGTACAGAGACAGAATATTCACAGTGATAACAGGAAATGATAATAAATTTCTAAGTATAGACTGGTGGTTTAATGGTGTACAACACAATGGTGTTAATTGATTCCACACACCAGCACCCCACTACACCCAACCCGCTCCCACCCTCAATGACATTTACAATTCATCTATTGAAGCAAACCAGTACTTGAATGCTAACAGGAACCTTGCTTGTGCATTTCTGGGTCAGCTTGGTCACTAACTGCATTTAGCTCAGCTACCTTCTATGGATTGCTTGTCACGGTTAAGTGGAGCTTCTGAAAGAAATGGAACAGAAATGTTCATGACAAGGAATGTCTAATTCCCCACTTTCACTTTGTACGTGTTTTATGGTCAGATCTTTCTGATTTCAAAATCCAAGATATTGAAAACATCTTGGACACTTCTTGATGATAGAATTCAGCATATAAAAAGCTCTTTCTTTTTCCTGTAGAAAAGGATATAAATTTTAATTTCCTGTGTCTTCTCTGGAAGGTATTTCTCTAAGAAGCTGACTTCTTGTACTGTTCTACAAGGTGAAATTACACTTTATTTTCTGATATGTCGACTGCTCTGCTTGCTTTATTGATCTTTCCTTTATAACTACCAGCACTAAGTGACTTTTACATATATGACTGCTTGTAACAACAGTAAACAAGTATTTGTTCAACTTGAAGAGAATATAAATCTGATCAGATTCTTAATCTCATCTATAGTGCTGTGCTGTTGTAATACTGTAATAAATGGTCAATTTGACCGTTTATGGAGGGTTAAAATGTAGAAACTGTCTATGGAGTTTCTTGGTGAAATTGTATTTTTTGCTCAAACATTAAAAACAAAATTAATATCCTTGGCATAGGTACAGGAGTGGTTATTTGGCACTGTTGGACAAAAATAGTATTGTCAATCAACAAATATTCAGAAGTAAAAAAAGGATCCATGGAAGTCACAGATAGGGATTGCTTTTCTTGTTTTTCTCACCTTGGTTCCTGCTGTGTTGGAGTAGCAACAATCAGCCTGAGTAGAGCCTCTCTGCCTTTCTGTTCCAGTTACAGGACTGGCAATGTCAGTTTATTACCTTGGAAGTCAGTTTTCAACCATTTCCAGATTTCTCCTGGAGGAACTGTCAGACAAGACTGGGCACTCGTAGAGCAAAACAGTGGTGGTGTGAGCAATGAAATAATGTAATTTGTGATCTGTCTCATTAATTTAAGAGATAGAAAAGGTTCAGGCATCCAGGCACCTTCCTGTCTCATCATGCATTTTCTTCATGTTTAAGAGGCATCACTAGTAGTCAAGTAGCCACCAGAATATTAGGTCAGCAGATATTCATGATTATTGTCCATTCATTATGAATTTGACCCATTTAAGACATTTAAGAACAGTTATAGGAGCTATGTTACAATCAACCCCTGGAGCCATCTAGTCCCTCTTACAATTCTGATGCGCTCTGAAAAAGAAAATACAATACAAAATAAGGTAGAAAATTATGAAACTTATGATGGACAGCAGGCTAAGGGAATAAATTTATTTTACAATGGCATGAGAAGTACAGCATGGTACAATAATGATGCAAGTACTGTGTAAGAACACAGATGCAAACAGCATCATTTTGAGTTATGACTGTACTTTATTATGAAATGAGGATAACACTGTCCGGTCATGGCTGATCTGGATTCAAACCAGCCATCCGCAGAAGACAGCTTCTGCCATAAGCATTTATTAATTCCCTTAGCCATCTAATCTTACTCTAGAAGATTTATCTAAAAAGAAAACAACCTCTGTTAAGGCAACTTTGTGTGTTTTAAGTAAAATGGAGTTTTTATTAAACCATTGTGGTTTTTTTAATAATACAAAGCACTTATCATTCAAGCCAGTTTTGGCAGAAAGATGAAGCATTTTGAAAGAGTGTCGCTCATTTCTGAATATCTAATGGATATTTGGTATAGATATTGTCTAATTTTTGGTGGAATTTAGGTTTTATAAAATTTCACTGATTATTTCTTATGAAACTAACTTCAGTGATACTGAGATTTCACACTGAGATGTAAAAAGACGAAGCACTGATTAAGGGCATACTGCAAACAATACTTTTACCTTATAGCTATTTTATTGCTCACCTGTGGTTATGGAGATTTTTCTGCTTTTCTTCTGAAGTATTTTGCAAGAGGCCTTACTATATTGCTCGTTGAGTTAATGGGCTTGCTTAATCATCATGGTTTGGAGAACAACAAAGGAAACGGCATGTGTCCTAATTTATAAAGCAAATGGAACAAATGTCTTCTGTAAGTATAAAAGGATGGTTTCTTTTAAAGAATAAAGCCCTTTGAAACCAATTAATAGTTGACCTACATAGTAATGCACACATCTCCATGTTTCCCCCCTCTTTTCATGGACATGATTTTTCAGTAGCAGAAAAGGAGTAAATAAGTATTTGTGATCATCCACTTCTACAACAAAGACTTTGAGGTTAAATACGCAAGCATTTTTTACACCATTTCCATAAAACTAAACCCATTTTGTTTTTACAACCTGCTACAATAGTAGCTGAAGAAACCAGTCTGCAACAAATCTTTTCCTACCTAACAGTTTCCTTGGTATTTCTGTGCAATGTACAATGGCCAGCGAGAACTTGGAAACACACAAACAGAACCTTTCATTCTAAAGATCCAAATCCCCAAAACATTTGTGTAGCTGGAAGCATTTTTGATCTGTGATTCTTGAACACAACTAGGGGAGTTAGACGGAGGCTCATGAGGAGCAGCATTGCCCTTGAACAGCATTTTGTTTGTTGCAAGATCCTTATATATTGTTACCAACCTTGCTTATAACTTTTGATGTGTTTCATTACTATTCTTGCTTACAGCTCCTGATGTGAGAAAAGAAACTTAGAGATACGAATTATGGAGTTAATAAAACATAGTATGTATACTGGGACAGAAGCAGTGTGTTAAAGGGATAGCAATCGTGATAGCTGGTTTGATGGCTGCAGAATCAAGGAAACCAAAGCAAAAGGGGCCTAACACTATTGTACACACACCATGGAAGAATAGTAAATAGTAAGATTTTTGGCAAACAGATATGCTTTGTCCAGCTGCTAAAAATCAGGTTACTCTCTCAGCCTATCCCAAAATGTGAGGTTTTGTGTTGATCTCACCTTGTAATCAACTGAAACTCCTGAGTTAATCTTCACAGAATGCAGCCATGCTATATGAAGTCTAACATTAACCCCTTCCTGAAGTTTATTTTTATTAGAAACACAGCTGTTGTGCAAAAAATGTTTAAACCAGATGCAAGCAATCATGTGAGAAGTAGGTTGATCAAGAAAAACAGCTTGATAATGTAACACCAAGACTAAAAGTCAATCAAAAGTCACAAAAATTGAAGACTGAATCAGAGTTAATGTCACTCCTCAAAATACTACAGCAGAGAAAGGCTACCGAATAACAGTGGCATATTCCTGTGTTGGTCAGGAATATCTTTAGGCTAGAACCTGAAAGGAAGATGCTAACCATCAGAGTCATGAAGTTCTGTCACATCTGTCCAATCTGAAAAGAAAAGAACAATATGTTTATTACTTTCAAAGTAGACATTTGCATTTAGAATAAAAATATATGGGTGAGGTTATATACTTGGCAGAACTGGCAAGTAACCAGGCTCAGGGATGTAATCCTACATCCCAGTGGAAAAAAAAAAGAGGCTTCTGTTTTCCACCAACAGTCTTTTGATCCAAAATTTATCTCCCTCTGCCTGTTCTACCCAGATTGGGTCTGACTAATGCTTTTGGTACTAAATCTCATTAACAATTTCATAGTATCTTTGTGTTGCTTTCAAGCACCTGTTAAATGAGTGACTCAAAAATAAACCTGTTACACAGTCCAGAGATGTACAGATTAATGTAATTAAGAAGACAACTCTATTCATAAGCAAAAGGAAATGTATGCGTTGGCACTACAGCCAGAACAACCAAACCATTATTTTCAGCATTATATGTAAAGATATGAAAACTCATATGGCCCTTCTACAATATAATCCCTAAGAATTTTAAATGCGACTGTACAAATCCATACTCTTTGTTCTGCCCATTTGCAGAGAGGTGACTACCCACAGTATAAACTAGGGCTTTCTTCTAACCTTTCTACTTGTCTTGCTGATAACATTCTTTGTTCAGTAAATGGAGCCATATTTAACAATTAGACTGCACACTTCCCTCTATTTCAAAGGGATGCAGCACTGTCAGCTTTGTATTTGCATTATAGAGCCTTCAAATACAATTTTTGGATCACTGCACCCTGAGCTTATTTTCACTTTGAACCATTGTCTCCTCATTTACCCTTCCTAATATTATCTGTAAATTATTCTTTTGACATTTTGTGTTATATGAAACCATTACTCACTGTCAATGATCTCTACCTTACTCAAATGCTTTCTTAGACGTTTGCTGCTCTGGCTCTATATAACTCTCTCCTACACTGGATTATTATTAAAATTAAGTAATAGTATTTTTCATTTATATATCAACCCATATGATGCCCATATATGGCTACATCTGTATCAGCTGCATGGATAAAATGCGGTAATTATTACACAGACTACAGCAATGCTGTTTAATAGCTCAGGGCAGCTGTTTTCAACCCGCAGACTCTGTGGGTTGCTTCTGAGACACTCACAAAAGTTAACTGAGAAAAATGAGTGCATTTTCTAAGCTAATATTCCTTATAAAGAAGAGCACATCAACATGGTATTTTCTCAGAAGTCCATAAAAAAATCCAGCACCACCAGTTTAACATAAAAAGTAAAAAGAAAAGACTCATCCAAGAATAGCTAAAGAAGGTGCTGGTGTAGGCCAATGGAAATGGAATAAAATTTCAGTGAATACTAAACCAGCTCTGCAAGCAAACAGTGAGGGATCTCTGAAATCTGAACTGTTCTAAAAATTGCATTTACATTTCTTCCAGAAGACTGCCACCAGCAGAACTATGCGTCATAATACCCTTCTTTGCCAGCTGTAATGCCTGTATGCCAAGACAAAGTCATTTTGGGTTATCTCCCTAGAATTTTGTCCAAAAGATTAGCTGGAAGATGTTTTAAAAAGATAACGGGCAGAAGTTTTTATGTTCTCATCCCCTGCAATAACTGGATGATAAGTATAGTTCATTCAATTAAAACATTGAAACATAGGTGTAAATTTTCAACTAATATAAGGTTAATATTACAAGCCCCTACTTCTGATTAGTATTTTCAACTACTATGATAACCCATGTTACATGCTCTCCACTTTCTCATTCTGACATAGTGAATGGGAAAGCAGGAAAGTGATGGGATGGGCACAGAAACTACTCATCCAGGGCAGTCCAGGACTTTGCCCACACAACTGGTGTTACATGTGTTAGACTTACAGCTCCATAGGGAAAGAGCAGGAGACAGTGTTTATTTGATTTAGGAAAAGCAACCTACTTTATACAGCTTCCCATTTTCGCTTCTATTTGCAAACATAGGAAGACATGAAAATATGTCTTACCAGTAACAACTGACAAACTGTATAATATCTACGTGCAAACTATTAGTGCTCTTGCAACATCTTTCTTGGTCTTCTTTTAACTTGCTCAGCAGAAATAGCTGCTGATGAGCTGATGAATACATCAAATCTAGTACATTTTTATAAGAACCACAAAATGCAGCTAAGGTATTTTGATGCAATGTTTCCTTAAAAATGTATGGGGTTTTAAAATCTCAGAGGGAAACATCAGCATCATGTGTTGTGGCTGTTGCTATGGTAACTATACTTTTTGCTTTTATTCAATAACAGTGTGAACTAGCTCTTAAGCCTGTGCAGCAACATGACCTGCTGAAGACTAAATTACTAGTGTTCTACATACTTATGCACGCTTTCTTTTTTGTTACATTTTGCCCCTCAAGAATAAATGGATTTTAACATAAAAGAAAAGATTTTGACCAGCTGAGTCCTTTCCACTACTTGCTGTGCCTCTCACTTTGTGGTTCATAAATATATGAAGTAGGCAGTTAGGCAAAAGTAGAGGGGTCTTCATCAGTCAAAAATTTTCATCATTTTATCAAAATAACAGTAGGGAAATCCTGATTTTCCAGCACAGTAAAATTTATTTGCATTCAAATAGATCTTTCTCAAAGATTAAAAAATATCCAGAATGAAGAACTGTGAGATGCATAAAGACATTTTTTTAAATGTTGACTAGCAAACCAAATATTGTTATTAATATATTCTTTGTCTTACAGTAGCACATCTATTCTCCATTTGAGATTGGCTACATTGAACACTGTGCACACACGTAAAAGAAGTAGAGTTTCTGGAAAAATCTGAATTGCATAACTTCAAAACTTGTTTTTTATTTGTTTATCTTTTAGAAGCTAGAGGAAGGGAAGAGAAAGGCTGTAGCAGCAACTGAGATACAGGTATTTGCATGTACTGGAGTGTCCTGGTTTCAGCTGGGACAGTTAATTTTTTCCTTAGCAGTTGGTACAATGCTGTGTTTTGGATTCAGTATGAGAATAATGTTGATAACACACTGATGTTTTAGTTGTGGCTTAATGCTTATCCCAAATCAAGGACTTATCAGTTTCCCATGCTCTGCCAATGAGAGGGTGCTCAAGGAGCCGGCAGGGAGCAGAGCCAGGACAGCTGACCTGAACCAGCCAAAGGGATTTTCCATGGCATGGGACATCATGCTCAGTATATAAATGGGGGGGAGTTGGCTGGGGCCACCAATTGCTGCTCAGGGACTGGCTGGACATCGGTCAGCGGGTGGTGAGCAACTGCACTGTGCATTGCTTGTTTTTCTTGGAGACTATCCCTGCCCCCACCCTCCCACCCCTCCCAAGTTATTATTGTATTTTACTTTATTTCAGTTATTGAACTGCTGTTATCTCAGCATCTCAATCCATGAGTGTTGCCTTTTTCCTATTCTCCTCCCTACCTTGTGGGGCAGGGGGAAGTGAGCAAGCGGCCGTGTGGTCTTAGTTGTTGGCTGGAGTTAAACCACAACACGAAGGGAATGAATAAGTCAAGCAAAAGACCCCAACACTGCATATGGACTTAGATGCTTTTCAGTCTTTTCTCCAGATCTCTCAATCACATTATAAAACTATCTTTTTTCATCATATGTGAGATATGTTAAAGCAAAGAAGCCTGGTATTGCAACTCACACGAGGGAGAGAAAATGTGAAGAAAAGGGTTTGGGAATACTGTAGAGATACATCCACACTGCAATGAATGGATATACTGTAGTAATTGCCACCTTCTAGTAACTCACAGTCTCATTATCAGTGCTCATAATGGGAATTGTCACATTCATAAAGTCTTGAGGGTGAGTATTGCATGCAAAAAAGCGGAAATGTGATGACAACAGCCAAACACCTTATTTAAGTAAGTTTGTTATTTGGAATACAAAAGAAACCTTGCACCCTGCTAAGTATTAGCAGAATAACAAGAGCCTCAGATGTGTGTATGTGTATCTAGATACACAAATATTCCTTTGGACAGCCTCAGTGCTGTGTTTCTCAGCCTCAGTGCTGTGTTTCTATCTTATATCCCTGTAGAAACCATCGCTATTTTTCCAGGACAGAATTGGAATTTTTTTGTTGTTTGTTTGACTGCCTTTTACAAAGTGTTGGAATTACAGCAGTCCCTGTAGGTGCTCTCTCTCACTAGCACAGACTTTTTATGGCAACCTGTTCTTTCCTGCTTAGAACTCTCATTATCCACGAAATTAAAATCTGCCTAAAAATCTTTATATGCTCTAACCACCAAAAGTAGGAAGCAAGTGATGCAACTTCATCTGTTTACAGTATGGGCTTCTTCATATGAACAGTGACTTCTATCATAATCAATGGAGAGGAAACACGCACTTTCCAGACACAATTTATCTGACTTATTTCAGGCACTGGCTTCAAGATTATATAATTTGTGCATTAGAGCCTTTCCTTTAGAGTCTCCATAAGGAGAGGATGACTGGATGTTTACATTATATGGCACTACAGTAATTTAGATAAATGCCACCCATGTGCAGCAGGATTCTGAAAAGAGGCTGAGTCACGGAGTAATGTATCTTCAGACAAGAGTCCAAGGAAGGGACAGACTGGGGCCCAGGAAGAAGAAAATGAAATGCAGACTGACAAAACAAGGCAAGTTAGACTTTGAGCTTTATCACTTAGCGAATTCACAGTATTTGTCTAACTTGTTCTGAATTTTCCACACTGAGTCATCAATTAATGATAATATTCACCAAAAACATGTTGACATTTTCTAACTGCACAACCTCTTGAGAACATTTCTTGGAATGTAAATGGTAAGGATAATGTTATATTACAATACAATGACATTTTATTTTTAGGGGGGAGGGGGGAGGTGCTTTGTTTTGGGGTTTAGTTTCTGGGGAAAATTTATCTTGAGGAAAGTATTCCATTAAGTGGTAGAAAATGTAATCCTCAGTCATGAATTCTCAGGAATGATTGAAGGAAACTCCTTATGAAACTTAAAAAACTAACATTCTCTCATATTCTGGGTAGAAGGACAAGTAGTTTCAATTTTGTCAGCAAGGATTTTCCAGAGCTTCCAAGAACTTTGTTTCCATTTCTCTGCCACTTCTTTGAGAGGACAAATGAGTACAGATGGGTAATCAAATATCTGTCTGGGGGAGGAATTGAGCAAGCAGCAGCTTCTGATGCTCATATGGTTAGCGAGACACTTTTGAGTCCCAAATGCCTGCAACATATAGTCTCATCCCAGAGCTGACAAAAAAAAGCCCACTCAGAAGCAGTCTTCATTTCCTGCCTGCAAATCAGTTCTAGAGCTTCTGAAATGTGTGACATATATCTGTTGAGATGATACAGTCAAGCCAGGACTACAGCCAATTTTCCTGTGTAGACTATGCTCATAACACAAATTCTTGATTTATTGAACTGTTTATGAGAATACCATCAAGAACTCGGTTAATCAGAAGGGTTCCAACATCCAAATCCTCAATATTTTGGAGCCTGGATCCCACAGACATCAATGCTGGAAGTGTCTAATAGATGTCTAAATACTTCTGAGAATCTTGCTCCAGGTGGCTTTAACCGTCTTTGGATCTGATCACATGTTTGGATAAATATATTAAACTTTGGGACTTTTCCTGTAAAAATTACTGTACCAAAGCATCACAGATGATGCTGAGTGTAAAACTAAATCCTGTGCATTTTCTTATAGCTTTACTGACCTAAAAAGGCTAACAAGGGTACCATTATCCTTTGCCCAACAAAACAAACTGAATTTAGACAGACAAAAGGTGTGTAAAATAAAGCTGTGTCTATATGTTGAGCTTTCTGACCATGTATCTTTTGTGCCAGATGTAATAAAAAGCTAACACACTGCTCCACAATCACCTATTTTAATGTTAAGTATCCAGCATGCAAAGAAAACTTTGGCTGAGACATCTGAGGTCCCATGCAGATGCTGTTGAAGAACCCAAAGTTTGCAAAATAAACCAACGTGCGTATCTTGCAGTGTCTAAATTCCTAAAGCATTGGAAAGCTAAGGCTTCTTCAAGCTCAGATAGAAATTGAAGGGCAGATGTTTTGGGCTTTACCATTCTTGTGTCTATTTTGTATCTGATTGTGCATTCAGGCCCTGAGCCAACAAAGTGTCAGTGGAGCTCCTCTGAGGTTCAACGACACACACATGCCTGAACGATTTTGTGGAGCAGTGGCATAACACTTTAACACTTTAACAAAGCCGTACGATGATGATACTTCTTGGCACCTGCTGAACTTGGACCCAATGGTAGTCTGTACATACTCAGCCTAAAACATTTTAGTGGTTTCACACCAAAATGGGAGGGGGAACAATGCCAATGGTCTTTTCCAAGCTGAAGCACAGAAAGAGAAGAGGAGGTCAAAGAAGAGAGCACTTTAACAACTTTCTTGACCCTTTGCAATTTATATTTTTTGTATAACATTTTGGATTAATGTGTATTCAATTTCTTCTTTTTTTTTTTTTTTCTGCAGAGCCTGTTAAAGAAGAGGATTATATTTTGTAGAAGCAGTACTTAAACATTCTATGCAGATGTATTGAGTTCTTTAAGACAAATGTTATTTCTATTTTAATACATTATTTTTACAGTGTAATAGTGGAGTAATGAACTTTGCAGAACATTTAAATGTTAGCTCATTGGCTTAAGCAGACTGAGAGCTGAATGCCAAGAATTTTCTCTTAATTGCACGGGTGTCTTATAAAGCGGCCAAATGTCTTTTGATTGAATCTGACTTAAGCATTGACAGTTATTCAGAAATAAACGACAATACTTAATCTTGGGAAAGTAACAGAAGAGTGGGTTTAATAATATATTATAATACTCTTGTACTTCTTTGCCAGTAAATGAATGACAAGAGACTAGGAGTGGAACAATCAGAATTCCTGAGGACTGGGCTCATGTTCATGCCATTCCCATGCATTCAGTCAGAATTTGGCCATCATCTTCAAAAGAAAAAAGCAGATTTTTGCAAATACCTCTCCTGGTGTGAGTTCCTCAGTGTATCTTCATTGGCAATGCCCTAGAACAAGAAGAAGCTTTGTTTCAGTGTTCAGCATTTTATTATGGACTTTGTATTCCATAATTTAAATCAGCTCCAAAGCCTACACACAGATGGGCCCACAGGGATGGTAATTGCCCTGTTGATGGTAACACCTAGGAAACTCTTCTCACAGTGAGGAAAAATCTTATTATAACAGGATTTTGCAGTATTTACAGAAATAGGACTAATTTCCTTTAGCAAGCATTACAAAACATGGTTTTGAAGAACCTAGGTATTTTTGACCCAGGGTCCTTGCCTTCCATAATGTTACATCTATATTTTTAGACATGTTTGTAGATGCAGATGTAACTCCCTCTGCTGCTAAATTCCTTTCTCCTGCTTTTTTCCCCAGGTAATTTAACTGAATTTATTTAAAATAATTTAGTAATTAATCTCTTAGTGCTTGGTATTAGATACTTGTCTGTCCTTATCTGCAAACTTCTCAAAGCAGCTTTACTGATGCTAGACCCTGACCTTGAAAATTACAAGATATCAACTTATATGAGCATTTTTAGGATTTCAAGGACTTCTCCCGTCCCAAGTTGGGCTGAATTGTGATGACAATGATGATGGTGGTGTGATCTGAAATTACTTTCAAGAAACTGCAGAGTGGATCAGCTGCATAGTTTCTTTTTAATAATTTTAGTATACTCAATGTTTCCTTTTATTTCAACTATTACTATTTATTTTTATTGCAAGTTAGCACAACTGAGCACAGCGTTGGGGGTCATAATTTCAGCTTTCTTTTCTTGCAAAGACCCACATAATATATTTAGCAAATGTCACATATTTTAAACTTATTTCAATAAAGGAAGTAATGAAAAATGAACCTTTCCTGTAGACAGTTTCAGTTTTGACAAACTGGAGAGTTTTAATGAGGGCAGCTGAACAATCTCTTAGCTGCTACTAGAAGAAAATATACAGAGAGTGTGTACTGAAGGAAGAGCAGACTTTCAATTTAGAGCACAGAATCATCTTGGTTACACATATAGTTCCCAGCACAGTTATTCAAAGGCTATTTGAACATGGATGTGTGTGTACCAAGGTACTATTACTGTCTTATTCACACTAATTGACATCACTTTTTAATCAATTGCATTGTGTTCTGCATTAAGAAAAAGGCATTTTTCCTTACTGTCTTATAATAATTCCTTAATTTATGGTCACCAGTGCTTCTGCTTCCTGTGATTTGAATTCAGACACAGTGTCATAACAGCAGGGTCCTATAGCTAGTTTGTGCAGCATTCATCTAAGAACTTGCAAAGTAAATATTATTCAGGTTTAAATTAGGGAGGGGGGCACAATCAGGAAGCAAGGTGTAATATGTAAAGTTGTGTCACAGTGGTTTCTTTGCCTTGATGCCATTGCTTCTAGGATGATTTGTTAGAGGCAGAATGTTTTGCATAAACTGTTTCCCCTCTTCAGAACACCATTATAGTTTCCATGCTACGTAATTTCACATGCCACTTTCTCCATAGCAGAATCTAAACCCCTTCGCATAGTGCATGGAAGAATACGAGCAACATCTGTCGTAGGTGGTTTGCTCTTTGTCTCATCTTCTCCCTGGAGAGAGAGCTGTGTATGTAGTGGATAGTGATATAAATAATAGATTATTCCTTTCCTAGTCGAACTAGGAAAAAAAAAAAAACCAAAAATGGGTTTATCGAGACTGAAATTTGTTTTGTTGTTTTTTATAAGCAAAATGTTAAAGGGAAAGTCAGGGGCATATCAAACTTCCCATTCAGTTTCAGAGGAAATATTTTGGTTCTGCAGAACAGACAAAAGAAATGAGAAATGAAAGGTTAGATTCATAAAACTTTGTGGGAGAAGAAGCTAGCAAAGAGCTAGCCCTTTTCTTGTGCTTTTACAAGGAATGACTTTTGTTTTCCATCCAAAATATATAGCAGCTTTGAGTAATGCATTAATAATTTCAAGATTACTAGAATCACAGTTATTCCAGAAGAAAGCTATATTTAAGGGAAATAGTATGTTTTTTGGTAAATACTGGTTATCTCTTACTTTTTGGCTTATTCTTCAGGAGTTCCTGCATGATTGTCGTTCTATGTAAGCAATTGTTTACTAGTAAATAGTAACTTAAAGGATTTTTCAAGTTGTACTGTTATATAAGGTTATTATAATCCTTCTGGTTCTAAATGAAAGAATCTTTTTACAAGGTGAATTCTTCCTAGGATGGATTTTAACACCAGAGTGGGTCAGTCATGACATAACTAGCACATCTTGGTATTCCCCACAAGCTGTACTTCTCTTTACCTTGAACCATGTGATGCTCTGAAGTGCAGGAAATTGCTTCTTACTGTTAAAAACAGGCAGTTCTGTGAGCAGTGGAGCTAATGAAACCTTCTTTCAGATGGACTGTGTTGTACCTTTCCTTTATTCCTTCCTTGCCTCCAACAACAACGACCTCAGCTCTGACCTGTATCCCTTGGATAGCCCATCACATTAGCAGCAGACTATCGACAGCATGATGGTAAGGCTAAGGCTGGTTGGGAGCTCTTCATGTGCTCATTGCCCAGAACTGCTGCCAAACAGAATATTTGTCAGCTGAGATCTTTCTGTTTTTTCTTCACTAATTTAAACCTATGTCTTCTACCTGATTGCTGAGATTCACACAAATTTGATTCTCTCTTAAATAACAGTGTTTCTGTCAAATTTGGTTGAAAGTGACAAGTGTCATCAAAGCTTATTGGGTTGAGGGGCACTAACAGACAGGTAAAGTCAATTGAATTCCTTTTGCTTGCATAGGAAAATAGTCTGTAAAGGGAAATAAATTAATCTAAAAGACTTCCAATCTCATCTACATTTAAAAAATAAATCAGGTAGTAGATATCTGGATGTCAGGTGCATGTTTGTGGCATTGGAGGCTATAGTTTTTGGGGTTCCAGTTTTGACCCATTAATGTAATTTGTGGTCTCAAAACATTCTTTACTAAACTCAGACTTCCCTTTATCTAGTTTAGAATGACAGGTATAAAAGGCCACTGTTTGGATATAGTGAAAAAGAAAACAAAAAACCACCACTCTGTGGTTCCCAATACTGATGTTCAGATGTCAAGTCTTCCGGTCACTTCTTCTCTGACCCTGAGCAAGTCATTAGTAGATCTGAAGTAGGTCAACATTCTGTTAATAAAAGGTAAAAAAAAAAAAAAAAAAAAAAAAAAAAAAAGAGAGAGAGAGAGAGAGGAAAATAGAGAAAAGGAAACGAAAAAAAGAAGCAGCGATATCAATATATCTATACATAACTACCTTTCAAATTATACACAACTCAGATGCTGGCAACAAGATAGAGTACAACATTCCTCTTGAATTGGGTAGCAAGGCTATGTTATTGCAGATGTACTTCCCTCTGAAAGAACTCCACTTTTCCCTTTCCAGTGAGAATTTAGTGGCACTGTATTGCTACAGGCTGCTCTCTGTATCATAAGCCTCTCAGATCACGCCTAAGTTCTTTCTCCAGTTTTTATTTCTGTATTTATTTCCTGCAATTTCATTGTACAATGCTCTATTATTTTGTTAATGACAGAGTTACTTATTTACAAGGAAAAAAGTCTCTTAGAATTAGGTGTTATTCCTATTGCAATAATTAGCAATATGAAGACTCTTGCTCCTCTTAACTAGGATGCCTGGAAAGAGAAGGGGCAGTGCAGAATGTTTTCTAAGTGTGTCCATCAAAATAATTTTTACACTCCCTTTTCTCTCTCTGTCTTCCCTTGAGGTTCACAACTGCATTGCCACAAAAAAAACAGGGACCTTATTTTATTATTTTTTTTCTAATTTTGCCCCTATGATTTTTGCATATTTTTCAGGGCAGAAAGACTTTTATCCTAAAACAATAATGTTATGGAAAGAAATGGACAAACCAGAATTTTTCTTAAAGATTGTTCATGTTTTAGTAGTCTGTGGATTCCCCCAGTAGAGATATTTTTATTACACACTGGGTGCTATGTTATAGAAATGACTACATTCACTCTGGAGAACAGAGAGGTTTCTGCTGTTACTAAATCTTATTTTAAGATACAAAACTCCCTAGATCTTTGTGGGTCCAGTATTTGTAAATCTCAGTTTGGGTATGTCCTTGACTGTTATCTGATCAACACCTCTGAGTTGCAGTGCCAAACGAAATATAAATGACAGTTCCATATTCACAAATACAAAGTCTCAAGTGTACCTTTTTTTTTACCCATTTACATTCTGATTACAGAAAAGCATGATTTCCAGTGTTAACATCAAATATCCTCCAGCAATATAAATCTTAATTACTGTATGCTGGAAGTACTACTAACAAATGCATGAGGTACTTTACAAGGAAGTAAGTGTGTCCCTATGTACACGTAAAGAATTTCAGCAATTTCTTTCCTGCAGCTAACAAGACCTAAATCTGTTTAATGGTGAGCAATCTCTAAGAAGCAATATAATGTGGATAATTATTCAGACCTTTAGGTTGTCTTCCTAGTCTTCTTTTTACAGTGTTTTTCTGGAAAACCTCCACATTAGATCTGACATCTAGTGAACTAATGATCTATGAGTGACAATCATCATTTAAAATTATTCACAGAACAACTTAGACTGAAGTTGTGAGTCTGGATGATCCTGTATGCTGGGAAGTCAGGTGCAGAGATACTTCAAAACTGTTCAGCAGAAATCCGTCACCAGCTCATTTATGCAGGAGAAAGGTTTAAGGGAAAGAACACTTCAAATGTGTTAATCAGAATTTGTGTTTCTGCAGGCAGAGAACGCAGATAAAATGGCACTGGAATGGAGAGAATTGCAGCTCCTCATGCTAGTGGCTGAAACGTTACTTGTACTCAGACTTCTTTGAGCCTATCGCCTAGAAATAAATGATAAAGCAAGAGTTTCAAATACCCTTCTAATTGTTTTGCATTTCTTATGGTTGGGAGGACAATAGTTATGTCTTCATAGATCTGCAGGTAGTGAGAAAAGGTCGCTGTTCTTTATTCATCTTCCGGAGCCAGAAATCCAGGAGCAGCTTGACTTCCCCAGGAACTCACCGCTCAGACAGCATGGGCTCTGCTGGCACGACTGGTGCTGGATGACTACTCTCCAAGAGACATCTATCCGCAGGAAAAGTGATAACAGGGACTGAAGGATGCCCTCCTGCAGATAGCTCGAAGATATGCATGGCCATGATGCAGAGACAATTACCCCAGCAGAGGAACATTCAAAGTACTCTTCAGGCAAACTGCCTTAACTCCGCTTTTTTCACCACTCTTGCTGCTGCTGCATATATCTGCCATTGGTGCTCCCAACAGCAAACCTTTTTCTGTGAGGTGGGCAGAGAGGATGCCAGGTGTCCTGGAGAAGCATCAAGGCACAGAAGAAACAGCAGAGGATCAAGCAGTCCAAACAGTATATATATATATATATATATATATTTTAAAGATTCTCTTTTTTTTTTTTTTTTTTTACTTTGAGCTAGAGAAGTAGTGAGCAGTAATATTTTGGTCCTCAGTTAACATCTTTTGGACATTAGTGGCTAGTTGCAAGGGACAGCAAACCCTATTTTCCTTTAAGAAATTTCTATACATTCCAATGGACGCTGATTAATCACCATAAATTATTTTTTTCTGATTTCTTTTTCAAAACCTTGAAGAGAACAAAGGTTCATCTACAGCAAATATTTATAGTCATTTATAGCCATTTTAACCTTCTTTGGCAGCAGACAGAACACACTTCTCTGCTCTACAGCTTTTCAGCACCTTGCTTAAAATAACGAATTGCCCCCTTCTGCTCTGGGATTGCCTAGCCAGACAGAGGGATAAATAGCTCCTTAAAACCTCAGGACATTTCTCTTGTTTCTTTGGCCTAATCCACTACCAATCCTGTCATTATCATTCACTGAAGAAAATGTCACAGCTAATGTACTGTAAGACCACGATTTTAATTCAAAATCACTGTATGGACACTACTTCTTTACTACAGGCTATACAACTACACATATAAAGTCTTTCTCCACACGTATAAAAAATTAGTTCATTGAAGCTGCTTGGGCACTTAGATAAGAATGTCTTTGCAGGATGAAGTACCCAGCAACATGTTAAATTCTCACAGATTCCCCTCTAGCACTGCAATGTATCCTTGCCACATGGACAACCATGGTGGGGCCCCAAGAAGGACAAAGAAAAGCTATTTAACAGAGGCAAAGATTTAATATTAAGACATCTAGACTGTGCTCATCTAACACAAACTGGATTATAGCTCTGCAGTGTGAGTAAATATCATCTGATTGGTTTAGTGAATCAGCATCGCTGTATAATTATCAGCAGGCAGTCAAAATCAGAGGTGGCTGATATTTCAGGAAATTTTTGACATTTTGGAAAAATCAATGAAAAAAATAGGAGAAGTTTCTGAAATGTTTCCTTTAGATTTTAACCATGTCTATTTAAAATTTGCAACTCGGGAAGCTAAATTTAGGCTTCTATATTCATAACCTCAAGTAAGCAGACAGATTTCAGGAAGTTTTTTTGTTTGGTTGGGTTTTTTTTTGTGTGTGTGTGTGTGTGTGTGTGTTCTCAGCTCCCACCAATCTGAGGGCGATCAGCTTGCTTAGTGTTTCACAGAGCTAAGTGCTAAAACGAGAAGGTTTCCATTTTGTGAGCCAGCCTAATACACTGGGAATCGTGCGGTTCGGGTCCACCTGTTTCACCCACAAGAGATACGAGTGTGCGGAAATCTTCCTCCTGAGTATTTCCTGCAGTAGCTCGTAGTCTAATCCTTAATGGCTTGTAAGTTAATACCTGCTTTTTCTGGGGATTTGATAGCCATTACAGCAGATGTTTCAGCTGGTTGCGCCGTGGCTCAGTCTGAGCTTTGCAAAGCTTGGCAGCTCCAGCCCTGCATGAGACCACAAACCTCTGCTTTGCCATTGTCAGGCCTGAGGTAACTCAATAACAAGGTGAAACAGCTCGGTGCACCGGGATGGATAACCATTTGGCTGGGTTTGTATCTGAGCTAGTGAAATCACAATTTCCCCTGTATCATTTTCACCCGAAGATATAATAAATTGGCTTAGGATTGCTCACCTTGAGAAACCAACCCAAGCTCTTGCTTTGTGAAGAAGCACAAAACTAAGTAAAACTGCAGCTCAGTTTCATTACCAACACTTTGTTCAGCTGTAATATTAAAACATTTTCTTTCTACTTTTATCTTTCAGTTGTCACCTTCCCTAGCAAGGCACCATTTTCTTTCATCAGGGCTTTAGAAATAGTGCCAATTTGTTTCCACCTCCTCTCTGTACAGCTGTGATCTTTAATCCCTGGTATCAATCTCTTTTTCTGTGGTTCCTGCCTCACTCTGTAACCCCTGCAACCTTGGAGCAAATGAGTCTATTTTTGTCTCTGGGGATTTGATGGCAGATAACACAGTTATTAGGGACATATTTTTCTTGCTCTTATAATGATGGTCTGCCTTCAGTAATTTTTCCATGACTAAATAGCCAGCATGGCTAGAGGGACACTCTGACATGTTTTTCCTGGGTGTGCAGATTGCTACTTTTCCTCCTTTTTTTTTTTTTTTTTTTTTTTT
>JAVJGJ010000057.1:65845291-65861902 GCA_035590215.1 Microhierax caerulescens | reverse complement strand
GTGGATGAGATGAACGCACTAACAGATATGTCTCCACCAACTACTAAGAAAGAAACTCAGGCTTTCTTAAGTGTTGTGGGCTTTTTTTCCAAACTACATTCCAAACTACAGTACAATTGTAAGCCCTCTTTATCACGTGACCCAAAAGAAGGATGATTTTAAATGGGGTCCTGAACAAATTGAACAAATGAAAGGGGAGACAGTTCAAGCAGTAGCCCCCTGGGCCCATTCGAACTGGGCAAGATGTAAAGAATGTGCTCTACACCGCAGCTGGGGAGAATGGCCCTACAGGGGAGACTCGACGCCGACCCTTGGGCTGTTGGAGCCATGGATATAGAGGATGGGAGCTCTGCTACACGCCAACTGGAGAAGAGATACATGTGTAGCTTATAGCTGTCAACATTTACAGTAGGCTGCTCAAATTTATTGCCGACCACTGATACAGCTATAATTTCATTTTGGACAAATACCTTAAGCTCTCTTATATTCCCACAGTGGAGTTCTTATGCCAGCACCCCAGGAACGAAATCCCCACCGCAGCATTTGTGTAGCTTTCCTGGATTGTTATAAAGCAGGTTGGATACACTGGGAATGACCTGCTACCGTTTTCTCTCTGATGTATCAAGACCGTGTGGGGTCACAGCTGAGTATGAGCTGAGGGAAGAGAAGGTGTCTCAGATGATGAGAACCCACAACATTTATCATGCTGAAGAGTGAAAGCCACATTTGCAAAATCCCACAGGCGACTTGTGCAGACTGAAGAACGCGAGGTATGTGATGCGATACATGGGATGTATGTGATCCATGAGATCCAAGTGGAAAGTTTCATTTAATATTTGAACTGCAATACCATGGATTATCTTCAGCTTCTGAGGGACACCAGTTATAGCTTTGGTTGGCACTCTCTTGTGCACTGATGACAGTTTTTTATTATGAAAAGATACAAGAAAAAAAAAAAACCAAAAACAAAAAACTCCAGTGTTGTGTTGTCACTAATACCAGCCTATCAAAAACCTGTTTTGTTTCTGATCAGGTTGGCTGGTGAGATGTTTTCTGAACAATATCTACTTGGTTTTGATCAGGTTTTAATATTTTTTCCTCTAAATTTTAACAATCTTTTGTAAATGTAAACCATCTTGAATGAAAAGAAAAAAAGCTCTTCAAGAACTCTTCCGAAAATTATGTCCTCAGCTTTCTGTCCAAAGATGGTTACTTAAAGTTGGGTTTTTTTATTATTATTTTGGATAAGTAATCTTTTTTAGCACCATGTCCTATAATACCTTTATATATATGTGTATATATATATAATATATATATATAATATTATATAGTATAAGAAAAAGAACTTATCATAGCTTTAAGTTCAGCTAAGTTGCCAAATTTCTCTCAGATTCTTGCCTGATAGAGGAAGGTTCTCCAAACACTTTCATCCCAGAGGACACTAAGAGCCTCCAAGCTTTCCCTCTGAACCACCACAGCCACTCAGAAATGAGGACAGAGCTGAAGGAATAAACCAGGTTGTTTGTTATAGTTCTGTGGGCTCCTGTAGGGGAAACTGCAAGAACCATTTCACAGTGCTTTCAGAAAAGGGAGATAGCCAGCTGGACTGTTCTGGGAAATAACTTGTGTAAATGCATTTTACCTTCCTTGCATTTCTAAAAATTGGAAATATCCAAAGAAACATAGGAATCTCTTATTTTCTTCCTGTTAATACAATCTCATTCACCGATGCCCCTTGTTATTCCTTGTCATGCACAGTTCACTCTACTTATAGCTGAATCAAACCAAAGGACTTTCTGATTCTGGAAAATTAGTCCTCAAACTCATTGCTGACTGTTATTGCAATTAACCAGATGTTAACTGGCTAATAACTTCTATTTTTATTACGATAGAAATTTGGCTTTTA
The DNA here is from genome assembly GCA_035590215.1 of Microhierax caerulescens. NCBI lineage: Eukaryota > Metazoa > Chordata > Aves > Falconiformes > Falconidae > Microhierax > Microhierax caerulescens. The sequence continues at coordinate 65,859,996 of JAVJGJ010000057.1, read as the reverse complement.
GCTTGTGCTGCAAATACACATGATGTACCAAGACAGAATTCCTTCTGGAGGAGCCAAGAAAGCCTTCAGGAAGCCCTGAGCAACCTGATTGCTTTCTGTGTTCTGATAGGAAGCATCTTATAGAAAAGAAAGCTTAAACAAGTCAGTCCAGGATATGACCATAATATTTTCTTAGTAAAGTAGGGTATAGTAAAAAAAAAAATGCTTGGTGATGACTTGGTTAAAGGTATTTAAAGCGGACTTGCACTAAGTATTTGGTCACAGGTGACTGAGTCTACTCTTTTCCTGCTCAGTCAGTTTTATTATTTTCTCTGCAAGTTGTCAGAAAAAAAGGAAACTGTGTTACAAATCTTTCCTTTCATTCTTTTTCAAATATGTGAGTGGGTAAAGGCAACCAAGTTTGGTGAGAAAGGCAGACTTGAATCAGTTGATCATTATTCATTATTCAGTAAGACACTAGAAGAGCCCAGAGAAACGTACTTCTAGAGAAAAGGATTGTCCAATGTGCCAAGACTAACATCTGAGAACTTCTGCATGAGGCAACACTTCAGCTCCAGAGTATCTTCTTCCTTAGTTCAAGAAGACATAGCCTCTTAATATTTTCATAGCGAGGTCACTAATAATAACCGTAGCCTCTGATGATGTACCTTTTGATTGTGAACAGCTTTTGTCAGAGGCCAAACTTTGGACTTTTGTTTTGTTGGTTTTTTCCTAATTCCCTATTTCAGAGAAAACTGAATCAATCTTTTTTTTTTTTTTTTGCTTAGGTCCAATAACTCTCCCAACAGTGATTCTTTACTCAACATTTGGCTGGGAGTGTAATTTTAATTTCCTAATCAGCCAATGTGAGCCTTGTTGTTCAGACTTCATTTTAGCTGTCTCAGGAATTTAGTAGGTTAAGATCATTTCTGTCTCAGTGGGATATGTAGCTCCTGATTCACATTTTATAGCACCACAGTTGGATTATTGCTACTTTGTGTTTGCAGCCTTCTCTGACCATTCATTGCATAACTCCCTGGTTTGCACAAAATTTGGCATCTAGATGGTCACTTGCATACATCAGCTTATCAGACTGCAATTGAGGATGCTACACTGGCTTCCCATCAAATGCATAATTGCTTTTGCAGTACATGCATACTATTCACATCTTGTTTTCATCTCCACTAACCTCCCTGAACAGCTGATCAGTCACTGTCCTTGTAACTGAGACTTGTTGCCCTTTGTTAAAGATTTGAATGTTTTTATATATAAGTTGCTTCCCATCAGAGTTGTGAGAAATATAATTTTTTTCGGTTTTGGTTGGGATTGGTTTTTGGATGCCTCATCTTGACTTCTCTAGCAGAAGTTCTGTTTAATTGTAATGTAGTTTAAGTGTATAATGCCATGTGTTGCTTCTGCATGAAGTGTGCTATATAAATGCAAATCAGCTAATTAATTCATAACAGCAAGTATTATAGCAACACATTGACTGTCATGCTCCGCCGTTTCCAGTTGAACACTGTGTCTATTACTTGTTGGTAGAGGAACTGCAGCTGGAGGGTTAATAATTTTAAATCTAAGTAGCCTTGGACGTTTATACAGACCTGTGATTGTCTATCTGAAGCATATACAGATTAAGGGACCGACGTTTCTACTCTCAGCCCTAGCTGATGACTGTCTGTGTGAATGTGGGAGAAATCAATTCTTTGGATGCTTTCAGACAAAACCTGTTTGCGAAATGGGGAAAATATTCTCTTTTCCTCTGTGGATGGTACACAGAGAGCAATGGGTAAATTGAGTTATGTAAGTGAAAAGTACTGAACATTATATAAATTTGGAAGAAATCATGCTGAGTTCAACTTTAACATTCTTTTCACCAGAAAATTACAGAAACTGATGAAATTACATTAAAATTACTCTCTATTTCTCAATTGTTTCTAAATCCGGTCTATCGACAAGATCTAAAATGCTCTTAAATTTCAGCAAGCTATATGTAAGCCACTATCTGACAGGCACAAAACTCTCCCTTCTGAGACAGTTTTCATGTGAATGGTTGGAGTACCATCTTTGTCTTTGCTCAGAAAGGCAAAATTTTTATTTAAAAATATTTAATTTTAACCTTGTCACTTTCATGGCAAAAGCACTCAGAGGAATCTGAGTGCATGAAATTCCTTTCATATGCTTCCAGTGGACAATGAAATCCACGGGAATGCTGCTTTGTGTGCATTAATGGTAAAAGTCTGACCGCTCAGAGAAGGACTTCACAGCAAGAGTTTTGTCACTGTTGGAACAGTTCTCTAAACCGAATTTCACAAATAGAAAATAATTTCTGTTCAGCTTCTCAGTGGAGAGTGTAGGCTAGTTTTTGAGCAAGAAATAGAGAGCAACCAAAGACTTTAATACCTTCAAGACAGTCAGGTTTTAGAAAGTTTGCAAGGAAAAGTCTGCAGACAATTTACACAAAACACAAAAAAAGAGCCCAAATATTGTTCTTTTAGAATGTGTGGGTGGAAACATCATCACTGATTTTTATGCTGTACAGCAGGTTTTCTGGTACAACAGCAGAACGGCTGGTATTCAAGCATTTTGATTAATGCTTTGTGTAGCAGTTTCTCAATGTTTCTCTCCATTGCACGTTTCTGAGCGAGCACAGAAAAGCTCAGACCCCAGACTCCTGTCCCTAAAACAATGGCTGTAACCCGAGTGCAGAAATGTCCATCCTTTCTGTAGCCGAATGCTTGCAGCTGAGTGATGCACATTAGCCCTTGCACAGCTGCCAAGTCAGATTTGCCCTGTATCAGCTTCTCACAAACAGCAGTCAGCAACCACAGTGCTCTAAGGTGCGCGCGGTGCACCTGGATCAGGAGGAAAACACTGGAGAGATAAAAGCAGTATTTTCAGTTGGAGTGGTTCCTGATATATTTCTTCTCTTTCAACGGTATAATACACCCTAAACTCAGCATTGTTCCCTGCAATTCTTTCTAAATAACACCAGAAGAGTGACACAGCTGCCCCAAATTTTTTATTTTTCACCAGCCTTCAGAAACTCATCAGAACAAATATCTCCTCTACCTTCACACTACCAAACCTTTCCTCAATTTATCAAAGAGTTATTAATAACCACTCTCCAATGTAATTTCAAAATAAGTGAATGCTTTATATGATTATGTTTCCAAGGTCTAACAGTTGATTAAATGCTTCTTTACGAACACATTTCCCTTCTAATTTTTATGTGCAAATAGACTTGTGTATGTACAAATATAAATGCATATGCATGCACATGAAACAGACAACATACGCAGCTATGCACATTTTTCTGTGCCTCGCTGTTTCTATACACATATACAAACTGAAAGAAAATTCTTCATGTTTAGACACAAACATCTAATACAGCAAGGAGGAAGAAAAAGAAAAAAAAACCACTTAAATTGCCCAGTTATGGAGAAAATCGCCAAGTAAAAGACTGAAAAATGACATTAAAATATATATAACAACATTCAAAAGTATATATTAACTGTGAAATTATGCAAACCATCATATTTCTTTCTACTGTTTTGTTGCATAGTTAAATTAAATATATGAAGGGGAAAAAAAAAAAAAAAAGAAAAGATTTGTATTGTACCAAGGCAGTTAAACACTTCAGATTGCTAAAAACATTATCTTAATTATCCGCATATTATGCTCAGAAGCAAATCATTAGCTTTCTCTTTAGGAGAACCATCAATGCCAAAAATACTTCTTTCCAGAAAAATGGATTTAAGGAAAAATACTCAAAACAACTCATATTTAAGTCATAAATAGTTTTCTTTGGACTTTTTGCTTTAAAGCACTTCAAAATTAACTTAGCTAGAGACAGGAGAATCTTTCTCCAAACATCTGTGGACCTCTGGAAAAAGATTGACTCCTTTGGCCATTTGTTAGTAATGAGAGAGAGTGGCAAACATATGTCATATGAGGAAAATGAATGATCCACAGTATAACAGAAATGTAATGAGAACTTAAATGTTAACGCATTATTTGTAACAAAACTAGATCAAGTAGTTACAGAAAGACAGACAGAAAGAAATGGGGGACTCTGAACTGCAGCCATCCGAAACTGAGGTCTCTAGTTTAAGCTCTTCAACAAAATTTCCTCCCTGATTTAAGAGAGAGAGAGAGAGAGAGATACTCCCAGCATCATTCACCCCACCCTTGTGTTGGGCAAGAAAAAAACATGTAACAACGTTATGTTTAGGACAGGACTTAGCTTAATTTGGAGCAAGAAAACAACTATTTGTGTCCTGAAACAGAGGGGTTATCCATTCACAAAAGTTACAAGAAATGAGAAAGAAATAGCTGCACCTAATCACATAACTTGGTATTAAATACCTAACTGAACAAAGGACAGTTTCTAATCACTACAGCAGATGAATTATGATCCTACAAAACATGTCTTGAACAATTGCAAATAGTACAAAAATAGAGAACACAATCTGTTGGTAGGCATAAGAGTTCAAGTGAGCCAAACAAATCTCATTATTTGTGAGTTCCTACTTTCTAAATATAAGAAATTTTGGGTTAAGACAAGACTTGACTACAGGCAGGACATGGGCATCATTTTTGGCTCTATTACTGACTTTCAATGTGACTTAAGGTATATTTTTTTAATATGACCTTTCCTTGTGGTCAAAAGACAGTGAAAATATTCTTTTCCACTTTTCTTCTCTATCTCATCCACTGAAAATCTTTCTTAACTTTTTAATTATCTAAGGCAGATAAGAAAAAAATCTCCTCCTGTACATTTGTACAGCTTCTGGCACACCTGAATCCCCAAATCCAGAACTTCTAAGTATTTCTACAGTAAACCTGACTGCAATAAAATAGTTGACCTTAAAGGATTCAGGGATTAATAAAAACAACAACAACAAAAAACAAACCCAAGCCTGGGGCTATGAAGACATTAGCCTCCTCTGCTAAGTGAGATTAAGCTCAGAGATCACCCATCCCTTGTGTTAATGACAGTGTTAGTTCTTAAAAACAAATACTGAGGGAAGAGTTCAGGCATGAAATTCAAACCACCTATTTTTTTCAAGCTGCTGTTACAAAACCTGACCTTTTACAAGGTCAGATGAGGCTGGAGGAGAGTGGAGATACCACAGGGTCATTCTAACAGCCCAAAAGTTCGTTGAACTGCAGGATTACACCCCCAGAGCAGGGACAGAGCTCAGAATTTGGTTTAACAGATGTGGTGTCATTAACAGTGGGCTTGCTGTCTAGGAATACCAATGGGTGAGTGAAAACGTACAAACTGAATCTGAAAGGTCTGCAAGCTGCCTCTGGAGAAACCAGGCTTAGCTAATAAATGAACAGGCAGATGCACATCCTGTTCAGCGGAAGCCTGGGAGGGGGGATCTCTTGATTTCTGATTCCTTCTTGCACCATTCCTTCTCACGTCACATCAGACAGGAGTACTAGAAGTCACCTATGATCTGGACTACTTCCATAATGCAAAGCAAACCCCGGGACATCTGGGACCTTACTTCTGCAGTGCTGAGAACCCAAACCCAAAAATGACCACCAAAAAGTTTGTTTTTAACCTGTCTTTCAGGGCCCCACCAAGCCTCCATTTCCACAACAGTTCTAAGGGTTAGCTGAAGTTTCAAAGCATTATCCTAACAGTAATTGTGCATGATAGCAATGACAAATATGTTTTCTCCAGATCTTCATTTAAAAAAAAAAAAAAAGGCTAAGTAGCAATAATGCTGACACAGTTTGTGCTACAAGGAAATTTGTGATCATTGGCAGGCAGTACTTGGTTTATTCATTCATGGAGAAAAAGTACAACACGATATATATATACTGTACAGAATTAAGAAAGGATCCTAAACAATCTTATCCTTGAATATTTCTAGCTTTCCTGGTTGTATGTCATAGTAAAACGTGTTATTTACCCAGTGGACCAGAGCATTTTCTCTGGAAAAGATGAGCTTGTAATGGAAATGCTGACACAACCTCCACTATAACAGCATGAACGAAGACACTTTAATAACATTTTTATTGCTGTAACATCTTTTAAAAATGAAACACCTGGGACTTCTGCTTAAAAACAAACAAACAAACAAACAACTAAACCAGGAGTAGAATTGTAAGTTCTGCTCTATTCATATGATGGGAAATTAATCCAAGAAGCCAAAGACTGGGATGTTAACTTACCTTGACAACATTTAAAATCATTCAAGGGAAATATAATTAATAGACATATTAATATATTTCCCTGAAAATATATTGTTACATGAGCTAACATTTAGAACTTCCTACCTTTTAAAGAGGTGGTGGATTCCTGCTATAACTTCAGAGATACAGAAGGCACTGTACAGAGAGAGAAGTTTTTGCACTACAGCACAATTATCCTCTGAAATTACGAAACAGGAGTGATGTGGATTTTGTGGAACACTAATAATAATCTGCAGGGACATACTGGTACACGAGATGTATCTTGAGAATAATGCACAATTAGGAAAAATATGAAAACTAAGTAACACCTTTATAATGACAATGCTGCATTGCATGTGAAGACGACTGTTTCTAGGAATTAGTCCAAGCAGTACTTTGATCTCCTTCCTGGAAAGTCACAACTTTTGGGATTGTAGAGAGAGAAGATGAAGAAAACACAACTCAAATGTCAGTGGGCCAGAAAGGAGAGACTGGGATTATTTCTTGTAGGATTCCCTTACCTTGGGACTTGCATTTCTGAACAATTTACCACCACGTTGTTGGGAGGGACAAAGCTGAAGGACAAGTTATGTGAAGCAATTTTATACTCTGAAGTTCAACAAGCATCCAAGCTCAAGCAAAAATGATGGCAGGGCCCAACTTAGAAGTTCAATGAATCTTAGGCTTTAGGGTCAAAGTTTATTGTAAACCTTGTTTGTTGCTGACATAGTCTAAAAGATGGCAGGAGAAAAGACAGCCAAGCTGTTGACCTTCGTAAGGGTCTCAGTTCTATTAGCTCAGTTCTTCTGTATCTTGAAGTTGGTAATGAATTTATGGAAGGTTGGTGTTAGAAAGACAGAGAAGCTTCATTTGGAAGCCCTTGTTACTAGGGGCTGCTTTCACTTCATTAACTTTATTTGTGCAATAGTGTTTAATACAAGATACATCCTCATTCTGGTCAACAGACAGTGATGATTCATGTCATCTTACAAGAATGTTCAAGACAGACAGGATGAATTATACTCTTGAGAGGCCAATCTACCTGTACAGTCTTCTGAGGGAACCTACATGACCATCTTAGAGAACCTGTCTATGTTTCACATGCCTCTTAGTTTGCTTAAAATAAACTCCATCCTCTTTACAACTGCAAAACCAACTACATTTTCCAACTAAAAATTTCATATTAATCTAACTGTTTAAAAGTTGAATACCTGATGATCAGACTAAGCTCTTTATTAGTGGCTCTGGATAACCCACTGAAAAAAGAATAGCAAGATACTAAATATTTAAAAGTGCTTGGACTCATTCTCACCATTGATGTTAGTAAGATTTTGTCATGTCTCCTTTTTATTCCTCTAAGTGCAAAATGAGGGAAAACTAACTTCCCTATGATGTGAGATATTGTGACAATATGGTCAAAGGTTACATAGCCCTCAGATAAGACGATTAAAGTAGCTATAGGTTTTTAAGAAATAAGTGGAAATTATTTGAATTATTAAGGTGACTTTTAGTGTAGCACAGAGAAAAATTGAGTTATGGATGTGTTATAGCTATTACTGTTACCAAGAAGAGTCACTACAAGAGCAGAAGTATTAGATTCAAGTATGAATCCTACCCCAGACCCCTTTTCAGTATCCATCTCAATACAAATGAAATGGTGTCCTGATTATTTAGCTTTGATTCAGGATACAAACTTTCTTGAAATCCAAGAACGCTGGAGCAACATCTATTCCAGATGACTGGTTTGTTTTATTTTTCCTGGGTTTGGGATAGCATCAAATTGTTGTGAGTCTTCATTATATTCTGTCTAAGGGATTGTGTTCCTTACACTATGGGAGTAGTACAGAAGTACCCTTTATTGGACCATCTGGGCTCCCTCTGAAGCATATGCCTCAAAAGATAATCCAAAAATGAATGCTTTTCTATACAATCATACCCGATTACAAATGGGTGATTGAAGAAAGAAGACTTCACTAACATGATAAAACCTATTTTAAAACTGGCATATTAATTTAAATAGGCATAATCTAAACTGGGCACTTGGTTGGGAACCACAAACCCAGTCATTTATATTGCTTGAAGAGCTGATGCTGTTGATTGTGCAGAACTGGACTTACATTCATAGACTCCACAGTAAAACATCCAAGTGGATAAACTATAGGAATTTCCAGTGTGCATTCAAAAAGACTTTTTTTTTTTTCTTTCCCCTTTGCATAGCCACATCTTGTGTCTCTTTGAACTTCCTCTTCAGGATAGCATGTCAAAGAATTAATTTAACATCATAGTAATCTGCATTTCCGCTCTTACTTACTTATCACACATCTTTGACAGAGGTTTTATGAAAAAGGAAAACTTTGTCATGTGCTGTCCAAACCATTAAATTTACTTTTTTTTTTTTAACTACAAGAAAGGTGATTGTACTATTCATTCAGAGTGAAAGTGCTCCAGTGGAAGAAAATGAGTAAGACTTAGCCAAATTTTCTCAATATTCTAATGATTTTAGAGGTGGGGAAGAGTTTTAAGTTCAAGTCCCTGGTCTGCATCGAGTGGAGTTAGTGGTGAGGCAGTGCTTGGTTGGTTTTCATTATTATTATTTTCACTAAAAAAAAACCAAACCCAAGCCCCAAAAAAACACACAAGCAAAAAACCACCAAAAACCACCAAAACCCCCAGAAACCATCTAAGAAAAGCCAAAACTTTCACTTGAAAATACGTAAATGAAAAAGCATTTGAAAAGGTGTATTTTCATCCTGACAGAATGTAAGAAATCTTACAGATGGGGAATCCACCCAATCTAGTTATACCAGGAGCTCTTACCTGTAACATGTATTGTGGAACACAATGGTCTAAATTCTGCTTTAAGTCACTTCTGTATGGTCTAATTTCCCTCTTTTTCAAATGATAAATCATCCTTTTCAGGTTTCAACCACTTATTTGAAGTATGACTGAACACTTCAAGGTAAATATTCTGCATATTATATAGTTATAGCTCTTGCCTCATTCAAACAAAACACCTCCAGAACTTTTTTTCCTCCACGATTTCTATGCATACTACTGGACTTGGATACATGGATTTACTATATATACCTATGTTTCTTTAACAAAAGTTTCCAAGATCAGTAAAAATTATTTTCTGTGTAACATTTCTGCTCAGCAAATTTATCTATAATCTATAGATATATATATATAACCTATAATCTAGGTTAATTTACAAGTAATCTCAAAAAATCACATTCTTTTGTGGACTTTTTTATTCTTTTTGCAGAAATACACTTTCAATACCAGTAGTTTCCTGTTCACTAAGAACAAGAAACCAGAAACAGTACTGAGAAACTGAGCTCTCCCATTCTAAAGAGCTCTTCCCCAATAGTAGTAGGGAAGAAAATAAAGGACAGAATTTGAAACCATGAGCCAGAATTTCAGAGGATAGCGATAATCTCTAGCTTTATAAAATTTACAATCTATATAATTAAATAAAAAAGGAACCATGGGAAAGTATGGTTCTGGGAATAGAAGAGGAAACAATGTACTTAGAGTAAATTGCAAAGAAAATGGTCAGGATGAGTGGGAGCCATAGCTCTCAACTGTTCCACTTGTGTCCAAACATCTCATAAACACCATCAGTATCTTAGTTCCCTTTATTTGACAAAGACTATAGAAAAGCTAGCAGAAAGGCAGCCTCCAATGCCACCTACCAGCTACCGGTGTCCTGAATATCCACCAACCAGACTTGCGGTCTCATCACAGATAGATCAGTCCAATCCCGTTCTCCTAGAGAGTGTGTGATGTTTGTTATTAATCATCACCTGTTCCTGTCCTGGCCCAGGAGGGAGAAGACTGATCACAAATGCTTTGAAAGACTTCAGGTGCCCTCTCTCAGACTCATCTCATGGTCTTTTTATGGACAACTCAGGATTTGCATGGGCTGTCCGGGTATGTTGACTTTTCTCACACAAAGTACTTACACATTTTTGTGATTTATTGCTATGGAGAAGGCTGTTCAATGAAGAATAAATGCGCTGTGACTACAAAAGTTTTCTGGCAGAAGGTAAAGAAACCCAACAGAAATATCTTCTGAGGTACTTAGAAACAGTTTAGTATATATTTTTCACAATACAGAACTTCTTTGCCTCAACACTACAATTACAGCAGCTGTTAGTGTCATGAACTGAAACGAAAGCACTTTAGTTAAGATTAGCTTTTCATTTTCTTCCAAAAATGAAATGGCTGAATTACAAAAATTTCCATATTTTATTTTTTGGTACATCTACACTAACCCAAATGTCCCCTTCTGCTCCTTCAGAAACAGGTCTAGAGGAACCGTGGTTTCAAATATTGTATTATAAATGAAAAAAAAAAAAAAATCCACCAATTTTGATGTTTTTTAAACACTTGGGCTAATAAACAAATTACTGAATAAATAAATGGGTTCTTCAAATATTGTGCACTTGTTAAGCTGAAATCTAGGCAACTGCTTATGTCGCTATTCAAAAAGTGTGAAGCTATCTTTAAATATATAGATAGCTTATTTAAATCACTGGGAATGTGCATGCGTTTAAGTTAACTTCCTCTTGACTACCATGCTTCATTAAGGCCTCAAGTAAGAAATGCAATTTTTAAAGTATTTTAAGTATTTTTTTTTAATTAAAAAGAAAAATAAGAATTTTTAGTACTCTCTCTCTCAAAATACAAATTTTGAGATAGAAACAAATCATTCAGTAGCCTTTTTTATTCCAGCCATCGAGGTAGATGTCTACTGCACTTGTTCAGCATAGCACTGAGCAATAAATAAATTTTTAGTTACATGTGAGCTGAAACAAAGGCGTCCTTGCTTATACCAAAAGCAGCCAAACCGCTCATTGATTGAAATGAAGAGGAGGTCAGGCACAGACTGGGCATTGTAAATAACTTTCTTTTAGTTCAATCTCAAATGGAATCCACCCACAAGTCAGATGAAAAACAGGTATGTGACCATGTACATACAATTTAACATCTGTTGCTTGCTGTGAAATTAAGTAACTATTTTTATAGTACAGCATTTTCAATCTATGAGTTGTGCAAAACATACTCAGTTCTTAAGATGCTCCTTAAGTCTAAGACTATCTCACAAAATGTAGAAATGTTACTCCTTTGTGATGTCCAGCTCTGATATAAGCCATAAGAGTCTCAATGTTGATCTGGCTAAAAATATCAGGGTTTACTTGCACTTTGAAGCTGCGAGTCTGAATAGTTTTGCCAGGCATCTCTTGGGAATTAATATCTCTTTTACCATTTCCAGAACTTCCTGTTTAGGGGTTTCTGAACTAGGACTGAAGAGGGAATAGTCATGATTTAAGGTTGTCAGCACTTCAAGTGCTACATGGAATTTAGAAACTTAAGAGAATTTTAGCAATGAAACTTGATGAGTGTAAAGGTTAACAAAACATTCTGTAGGTTGTTTTTTTTTTAAAAAGGTGAATTAATACTATTTTTGTTATTAAAAAATATTCTTGCTTTAACTGATCCTTCCTTAACTAATTTTAAAGACAGCTGCTGTGGCTTTCACACTTATATACTGTACATTTGTTCACCTGTTTTTATAAATTTTGTTTATACTGATCTTGAGGGCAAACTAGTGAGAATTCTAGGTGTCAAGATTAGGAGGAAAAGAACTGCAGAGTAAGAGTCCTTTTGCCTTTACAGTGGTAATTAACAGCATCTAAGCCTTTCCTACAAGTAAGAGCCTCCCCTTAAGATATGTGCCTGCCCTTTGTTTCAGCAGGATGGAAAATATCCCTGAAGGTTAACAGAGTGAGAGGCAGGGGTACTGTTCTCCCTGTATTCTGCTGAGGACAAAAATCCCAGCTCCTAGCTTTCAGGCTGTCCTGCAGTATTAGCAATAATGGAAAAGTCTCATATACATAGACCATGAAATGTGTACAGTTGTCTCAGTTATCTCTTGCGGGTTTATATACTTTATAAATTTTGAAGCTAATATTCCATATTTTTTTATTACCGGACAGCAAAAAACTTTTGTGTATTGGAGTTCATACGCTACTGAATGTAGTGTCCAGCAAAAGGCAGAATATTGCATTACAGTTCATATCTTCCTTATGTGCCTAGAACTCATGAGATTGTTTTTATTCATATATTGATGAGGGTAAGATTTTTCCAGTTAAAGTAATAATGAAATCTTATAAAGGGTTTGGTAACAATGGAAAATTTTCACTGTGATTGCTCTAATAAACCTATGCCAACAGCTCCCTCTATGTACCATCAAAAGGATGCTAGCAAATGCACTGCCTGGAATGTGTACTTCTCTTCCAGAGAGGGATATAATTGAGGAAAAACAATCATTTTTGTGTCATTTAATCTGTCTACATAACAATTAAGAAAACTTCAATTAAAAGCATCAATTGGTGTTACCTGCATAATTATGGTGATGCATTTTCCTGTTTAAAATTTCCTTGATTATTTACCATATAACTCTCATTCATTCAATTCCCTTCTTAATCCCATTTCACATACATATATTATTGCACTGCAGATACTTCTTTGAGTACACAAAATGGAACAATGCAATAAAAGGATGGTAACTAATGTTATCTGTGTAAAGCTGGGAAATGGAAGATGAGGGAGCATGGAGGATTATCTCTAATGAGAGCTGTACATCTGCTTGGAAAAGAGTGATACATTATTAAAAGAGCATCACTGTTAACTGGGGAGGGCACTAGTGAAGAAACCAAGAGGTTTTGCTCCTCGTTCAAACTTGTTGCTTCTTGTCTGTCTGACAGCAGGTGGGTGCCCTCATCTCCCTGTCTTGCCTCCGTTGCTCCCTTCTCTGTTTAACTAATTAAATGTTAAGGTGGGTTTGATCTGTCATTGTGGGCTGAAACATGCCCATCACCACGGGCTGTGTCTGTTAAACACAATTTAACTGGTTACTGTGTATCAGATCAACTGAGATAATCTCTGCACAAGCCTGTAAAAATCATGAAAAATGAGATATTTTTTGGGGGACCTATTTCATAGCAGGTTATACAGGGTTATGTTAACCTGCATTTTCCATAGGCTGAAGTATGCTTAGAGACCCTGGCACTCAGCTGACACACAGGCAAGCTGTTAAACTGCAGGCACTTAACTGGGACTCTAACCATGGGTGGTGCCTGCACAAATTTGGCTTGATAGATGCTTTTTGCTACCAGCTTCCTAAAAGTAGCAGCAGAATTAGTGAGTGCTCTTAGACCTGAATTCAGATCAATTCCACTAAGTACTTTTTACTTAATTAACAGAAAGTGATCTGCCTGCAAATCGGGGAGAAAATAAATGAAACTGCACACATGGAAAACAAGCAACAGCTTTTTTTTTTTTTTTTTTTTTTTTTTAATCCATAGATTCACAGTTAGCTATTAGACATTGGGCATGTCTGCTTGCCAAAGAATTTATCAAGTACATTAAGGAGTCAGAACATGACATAATCACCATGTGGAAGTTTATTTGGCAGAGTGAGTCAGAAGTACACAGCATTATTATTCTTCTGAAGTTTAAAATTATACCTCATTTTGTGGGAAGGAAAGGAAGGGAAGACAAGGCAAGGCAAATTAGCTTCATTCTGGATATTCTACATTTCTGAAATTATGGTTTAGAAATTTCATATGGGATTCAGCTAGGAATATATGTACATGACTCCTCACATACAAGCACAGAAAGGTCCTCAGCATGCATGTACTTGGACAGGTGGAAAAAGAAATGAGCCAAAGCTCAGGAAGCCTTTCAGGACTGCTGTTCCCACTTTTGCTGTTTCCTTCTTAATGTGTATGCCCTTCCTATGCAGTTTTATTTTTCTCTGATCCATAAATAGCGTGGTATCAGAGATGTCCCTTTTAGGCAATCCCCTTCTTTCCTCCCAAAAAGATGCAGTATACAAAGCTGTTACTCTCTTTAATATTGTCTTTTAATTTAATGGCACCTGTATGCTACCATGGAAAACATCTTTCTTATTTTTTCCCCTCCTAGCACTGTATTAATATATCCATTTGCCTCAGAAAATTTGCAGTTGAATCAGTAGAGTGAAAGATGAAACAAAGTGTTCAGGTCCCAGTAACTGAGGGACTTGGGGTCCAGAGCACCACAGCACAGCACAGCACTGTCGGCTGCCCTTTCGATGAGAGTTTTCACTGCAGCCAAACTTCTGTCCTCCATCCCATCCATCCTGCCCACACCTCTGATTCAACTCTTTTCTAATCCCTTGCTGGCTCCTATTCTCTTCAAACCAGTGCCCCCTGTGTCACCTGCTTCTCCAAAATGCCATCTGTGTGGTTTCTTTCAGACCACTAATGCAAAGCTCTTGGATAGCCCCCTGTTTACTTGCTTCAGAGCTGCACTTAAGGGTCCCACCGCCTGAAACACTGCAATCAAGCTGACAACACAACCAATCAAGGTCTGACCTGCAGCCGTTTCCTAGGAAACTCAAGCCACTGCCACAGAAACAGATTGTACACAGGGGAAGGAAACATGGATTTTGGGTGACGGGGGGGGTGGGGGTGGGGGTGGGG
>JAVJGJ010000057.1:65818890-65845119 GCA_035590215.1 Microhierax caerulescens | reverse complement strand
AGTGCTTGTTCCTGCTTTGCTGCTGAGTCACTCCATAACCATTGCCAAGTCATTGTGAAAAGATTCCCAAGTCTGTAGTTCCAACAAACAGTAAGTTCAGATTGAAACAGGTTGAGTACTTGAAGAAGAAAACTTGGAAGGAAGCAACGAGATTGTCATGACCACATTGTAAACCCTGACAAAATTATCAACAGGCAAGGACACCTCTCCTACCTGAAGGAACAACATCATCGCATTTTACACAGATGAGTCTGCTTAGCAGGTGTGCTTAACATTTGGAAAAGCTTTCGGTATTATTTCTCCTTGGTGGAACAATTTATTATATGCTGTGATTTATAAGTTGTAAATCAAGTAAACTTATATTTACTTGTGAATCAATATATAACTGCTTGAACACAGGGTGGATAAAGGAGCAATGGTATTTCATGTAAAATGGCTCATGGGTGTAACAAAAGTCATGTGTTGCAAACTGGGACCTCTCAGTTTTAATAAGATTACCAGAATGGAATGAGGAAAAGGTCCCAGGACGTTTTACTCCAAAGTCTAGACAATGAACATCATGTGAGAGACTTCTAGAGAACCATTACTGTCCTAAGTAAAGATCCTTACTTCCAGGATGTGATTAGTTTCACCTTAGACTCCAAATGGATTGTGCTCTAAGAACAGGCTTTTATTTCCACAGATCATGGAGGGATCCCAGAGGGACTAGCTCAGGGGTGGATGTCTAACTCCAGTTCTCCACATTTTGTTAGTTGAATTCTGCCCACCACAGACTGTGGGAAAGTGGAGGCTGGAAGAAGGCTGTCAACAACAAGGAGTAAATAAAAAGTTCTTTCAGACAAGTTTTGGGGAATTTGGGAGAAGAACTTTGGGAGAAAGGCAAGGCAGTTAGGTTGGTAGAATGAAAAGACTGTCGTTCTGCTCCACGAACAACTACCAGGGAGGACATAGGAAGCTGAGGGTTTTCTGACTTTTGGTCGTGACTATGAGGAAGAAGTCTCAAGAGGGCAGGAAGGGAAGCTGGGGACTTCCTTCTGTGGTTTCACGTTGAGTCTTTGAAGAATTTAGCTTCACTGTGTATGTGCCTGGCTAACTCATGCAACCCTACCCATACGCCTGTGCAACAGATATGTCACAATTAATTGAACCTCAGCCTCATCATGTCATCACAGCCAGTGACTGTATGGGTCCTGGGCAGAGGCTAATGATAGACCCCTTCCCACCCACTAGGAACTGATTGCTTTGCTATCTAGCCTAGCTTCATGGTGACTTTGCATTGTTTGGGACCCCAGGCAACTTCTTTAGGGTGGCATGCAGAAAAAAAAAAAAAAAAAAAAAAAACAAAACCAGAAACTAATATGAAGAGGCAGTCAGGTATTGGACGCAAAACTGACCTCAGCAGATAGTATTCAGGCCAGTCAGTATTCAGAAAACATCACAGTTCTGAAAGGGGACAGAAATGGGTTGTTTTCCAAGAGAGCAGTACTGTTCTTCCTACCATGAGTTCTCCTTAAGTTCCGTTCTCTGCCTAGCACTTTCTGTTTTCACAGCCCTCTTCTACCTTGTGCTGTGGCTTTGTGCATTATGTGGCAATTAATAAGAACTGTGAATCAAAGTTTCTCACCATGATGAGATAACAGATCAATTAACAGTAAAAGAGGTTTTGGGGTAGAAGAGTGAAAGGATTCTCAGTCAGGCTGCTCACACCCTAATGCTAATAAGCTAGTCTGAACAGGAATAACCCTGAGTTTTTCATAGGATCCTTCCTAAGCCTTTGAACGTGCCAGTTACAGTTTACAGTGGCCATGAGATAAATCAAATGGGTCTAGGGAAATAAGATCGACCTTGAACTTTTAGCCATCCACTCACATATATGTTGTGTGCCTTTATCCAAGGCCTTCAAATCTCCTGCCACCCTTCCTTTAGCCACAGATCACCCTCAGTCTCCAAGCCTGCTTTCCTTCTTTTATTTCTTTCCTCAAGTACCCTCACTCTTTTTGACACAATGTTGTGCCTTTATTTTTATTTCTGGTGTCAGCAGTACACCATTGTACATTGGTCTGTCTCAAATGGGAGACTTTATGCTGTGGAACTTATGCAATGAAAACTCAGTATTCTCTTTACACAAAGCATAAAATGACTGAGAATATAATCTCTCTATGCCCATAATTTGAAGTCAAGCATGCTGTTCAGGCAGAACCAAAGGCAATGTGTGTGTGGTCCCTAGTGGATGAGGAATAAGGAGGAATTCAACTGCACTGTAATTAGTGTAATCAACAAAATATGTTTTTTTTTTTAAAAAATCAAGAGACAGATGCAAGGGTTTTTTTATGGACTGGAAAAACAGTTCAAATTCCAGTTGTGCGAAATTTTGCAGTAGCCATTTAAGCTTGGCTCTTTACGTGCTGCTCAGCAGCATTTTCTTATTTTGCATATAACATTTCTACTAAATGATTTATAATGTCCATTGCCTTCCCCTTGCCTAGGCAACTATAACATTCTCTCTCTGGCTATCATGGAGAATAATAATAAAAAACTAGGTGTTAAATGCTTGCTGTCAGTTTAGCAGCACTGTCAATGTGTCTTGTAGGACCCAGGACTGCTAAGACTGCTTCTGGCTGGTCTGGCTGGGAAGAACGACAGCACGAGCTGGAACAGATTTGTGGTTTACTAGGTGTCCTAAGGGACTTCACTGATGGGGCTGTCTCGGTTGCCATCTTCCTGGCATATGAGGAAACATATAAGAAGGTGCTCTGAACGTCCGGTGATTCCTGATGCTTTCAACACCCTGCAAGAGCTCTAAGAAGAGCTTGCTTTTAGACATTAGTTATTAGTTTGTGTCTGAAGGGGAAGAGAGACCTAGAGTTCATTTTTGTGTCCGGGAAACTGAAAGCTGAGGTTCAGTTTCCTTTCTCCCAAGATTTCTCCCATGAATACTTACAGGATGTCTAAACCCAATGATACTGCTTTGTACCACATGATTCAGGTGGATGTATTTATCAGCCAAACTTTGTAGAATTCAACACTAACCAGATACCTTAGTCCTGGTTATTTTCAAGGTCTCTGGGCTACAGACCTGTCATCACTGTACCTGAATGGCATTTGGGCACTGGGCCACGGGATTTGTCAGCTCCTCAATAGCATTACAACAAACAGGACAACAGCAAACTTGGGCTGATAGGGTGGGAGGAGTGGGGCATGGGGGTGGGAAAGGGGCATGTGAGGGTTGTGTAAGGTGTCCCATAAAATGAGCAGTGATTACAGCTGCTTCATTTTTAAAGGCAGAGAGAAAAAACAGAGATCGGGCTTCCATCATCTTTTCCTTTTAATATTGCATTCTGAGCATGAAAATACTCTGTGCCTCTGCTTAGAAAGGAATGCAAAACTGGGGGGGCAGAGAAGATCCAAAAAAAGAGCAGATCTCTGTGTACTAATTAAAGTATTTATCTGTGAGGGAAAAGCCTGATTTTTTTCATGCCTTTTGATAATCAGTCTGTAGAGCCACTGGATGAAAATAGAAACAGTGTGGAAGTGGGCATTTCAAACCGCGACTCCCCATTTCTGACTATGCCACAAAGTCATGTTGCTCCTTTGCCCCTCTGCCACATCTTGTTTTTCTCTCCTCAACAGACTTGCAGACTTAAAAGGAGGAGTAAGGAGTGATCTCAGCTAGTTCATTCTTTTGGTGATCTATCAAATGTAGGAGTAGTTGGGGAATATGAGTTCCTGCCTCTTTTGGGGACAGTATTTTAACCAGGAGACATATTAATATATAAAAGATAGACAAGACTGAGTTTTTTTCTCCAGCTGCATTGTAAGAAACATCTATTCCAGATTGAATTCCAAGTTCATGGAGTGTCTTCTCTAGTGGTCTGACTGAAATGTTTCTGCTGCACATAATGCTGAAGTTCAGACACAACCTGTATATGCAATATTTGTATTAACTGGTTCTGTATAGCTCCTTATTGGATACCATCTGTCTGAGGTGTGTGGCTCTTACCCAGCATTAAACAAGGCATTCAAGTGTGTAATTTTGATCTTGGATTCTATTTTTTAATCTGGACCCCTTCAAGTTATTCAGTATAGATTGCATACTTTGTTGGACTTACCCCTTCATTTATCAGGTGCTGTGAACTGTAAAGCAGGGATAATTGACATTTCCCAAACCTGCAGAAAATTATGAAGACAGTAATATTAAAGAGAAAAAACTGCTTAGAGTCTGAGGTGACAAATAGGACTGCATGGAATGTAATTTTTTTTCTGTCCTGTTAAAATGCTGGAGAATTCAAAAGGGTGTCTGCTTTGCACTGAAAACAGGAGAGAGATCTGTCCCACGTCAGGTCGAAGCACTCACCAGGCTTTAACTCTACTGTTAAACCCATAATATGAACCAGTCAGAGAGAGATTTTGTACTTTATTCACCCCCACAAATGCCCTGGTCATGCATATTAACTACTCCAGAACAAGTCTCTTTCCCATCTACTGTAGGCCTGTGATATATCTCCCATTGAGATTTCTTTCAACACTTCTGAAAGAAGTCGGGCTGTGCACAGAAATTTATTAATGAATAGCCACTTCCCAGTGAACTGTAGGGATGGGAGCCTGTCTGAAGTTTTTTTTTGCATTTGTAAGGGTATTTCTACTTTGAGAAATGTTTCTCTTTCATGTGTAGGGTGTATTTTCTAGAATTCCTTTTATCCCTGAAACCAGAACTAACTTTCTTAAGAGTTCCCACCAGATCTAGCAACATAGGCATTTACCAAAATGAAGACAAAGCCTGTCTTTAGTTTCAGCTTTCTCATTAACTCTGTCTTTCTTGGAGAGATACCTCAACTGAACATATGAAACATAGTTAAGAAATATTTATCTTTCACAAAATTGTATGTTTAGAAAGATAAACAAGAAGAGATTGTGTCAAATTCACAGCAAAGAAATAACAACACTCATTATACCACCAAGGCATTTCACTCTGACACCAGTGCCCTACCCACTGGACACACTATCTTTTCTTAAAAAACATCGATTGAATACAGTGTGAGTTTTTGTTTGCTGGAATGCATTGCTTAGAATTGTTCCCAGGATATTTACTATTATATCCTTACCCATTCTTTGGCTGTTTTGCTGTTTCCCTAGTTGATAACCCTGTTATTCCCCTGTGCTTAATCCTCCTCTGGACTCCAATGCTTGCTTGTATGGGGGTGTTATCACCACTGATTGACTGGTCATGTCTTTTATTTCCTTTCTGTTTGCGTGGGTAGGGGGTTAAATCACTGAAAAGAAGGATTAGACGCAGGTTTACAGCTAGTTACTCAGCACTTAGATGACTGGGGTCATGGTAATTAGACATTGGCAAGTTCCATGTAATGCCATTGCATGGTTATCATAATAATTTTAAATCCAAATGGGTTCTTTGCACCCTGTAGTTGTTGCCAATGTGTTTTTGTTTGTTTTTTTGTTTGGTTTTTTTTTTTCTTTTCTCCTCTTTGAGTTCACAGAGTTAAAAATCTCATTCCTTCTTGGAAACAAAGTTTGTGCTGATCTCTGTCTACAACTGATTGTGTCCTGGTTGCTACAAAATTCCTCTCCTGGTTTGTTTATTTCTTTTTCTTCTTTCCATCATAAATTCTTATGTACAGCATCTGACCTGCTTGAAAGAAAATTGCCACATTACCTGCAAACCAGCTTGACTACCTTTGACACGAGATGACTGTCATATTGATTTTCAGGAACAGTTATTCACGCACAAACCTTAATAGCCTGGCACCTGCATATCTATCAAACTCTTTTGGTAGCCCTTGCTTCTGTGCATACGCTTGGGTCAATGAACAAACTGCTGCTGTCGATTGTATCCATTTGGCCATCATCTCTAGGGAATAAAGAGGAATCACAGCTACAGAACCAAAGGTTAGGAAAATTCATTAAAAAAAGTAATGAATCCCTCTGTTCCTAACCACTAGTCTGGCAAAAATATTTAATTACTTGTTGGTCTTTAGTCGTATCATCTTAGTGAGGTATGTGTTTCTGAACTTGTGGTAGACAGGAATCAAATACAGTTTAAATTCAGCATTTAAGATTTTTTTTTTTTTAAATAAAGACTTTCCAGATTAGATTTTTGAAATTACAATGATAACACTGATACAGAAAGATTGCAACCATTTTAAGCATAGCTATCTAATAATTTTGGATTTGTTTTATAAAGAGACATTTCCAATTTATATCTAGCAGTGAGTTATGAATGGTTCTTAATCAGTTGGAATAGGATACCTGTGCACATAAATTTGCCTAAGTGCACAGCTACTGGGTACATCTTTCTGGCTACACCTAAGCATTTTTAAGACAAGAGCATTTTTATTGTGAAATTGCCTAGGAGGTACTGCCAAGGTTTACAGCTCCACTAATTTGTTTATCTCTACTAAGTAACATCTCTATGAAGATCTGGAAAGGTGAGACCAGCAAATTTGGCAACACTTTAAAAAAGTCTCCCCAGGAGACTCCTGCCCCCTTGCCACCCTCCTCTTTTATGTGTCTGAGTCTTTGCACAATGATAATGAGCCTCTTGTCAACCCATAGTTACTTGCAATCTGTATCTCCACTACATGACATTTACAGAAAATCAGAATAAAGAGAACAGAAGCAATTGAAAAGGCCAGTACCACCATTTAGTCAAATGTAGCTTACCAGTGAATGTGGTGTGCAGGTTCTTCATGAAAGGTGTCAGCATTTTCACTCAAGATAGAAACATCAGATCTTTTCCTGCTGATGTTCCTCAACTTAATGCACTGTACACTGTTGGTTGACTGCCTCAGGAAAGTGCCGGTGGATATATCGGTGTGGAGCTGAAGGACATCAAAGCAAATGTCATAATAAACGACTGGAATGTCTAAATATTTTTTTAAAGGTATTAAGATCTGAGAGGTGCTTGTGATCACTAGTTTGGGGTTAAGTTTTTGGTTTGCCTTTTTTCCCCCTAGAATTAAGTTTTCCTTATTAGTTTTCTCAGAGACAGTGAGTTATGGCATAACTTATCTGCCAATACCTTCTCAATAGCACAATGGGGTACAGTGATTTATTGTACTACAGATCCCTTGGGATCCAGGAAACTGAGCGTTTACGCCTGCCACTTGCCTAATTGTGAATTATGCACCTCAGTTTCTTTTCATCTGTAAAATGGAAAGAAAGATACTGCTTGCTTTGTAAGAGGTCTTGCAAGTTTCCTGGCAGCCTGCTGTTGTTGAGCCTCTCTACATTTCTGAAGAGCCTAGTATCTTAGCTGAAATGAACCCTTTCAAAATTAATCATCCTTTAAAAATCTGAGTTCATTATCTACTTGGCTTATTATTTCCATGTTTTGGACAGGCCTGTGTTACTGGCCTCAACACAAGACCATTCCCATGATGCAAATTTATTAATGCTTCTAAGAAATAAGGCACTGCTGTTCTCACATTCCATGGTATAAATCTCTTCTCCAAAAGCATCTGTGTCTACTTTAGTAGATGATTCTGACATTGTTGTGCATCCTGTGATTGATATGGCATGTTTCCAGCCGGTCCCTGTCTAGAATATAGTATGAATATAGACAGAAGAGTTAGCACGCTTCCCTTAGCATCACTATTTCTAGTTTTTTGGAAGATAGCTCCTTATAACCTGGTTTTGACCCAAGGATTTTGTCTGATATCAAAATGAAAGGGTTCACCCCCATGCTGATAGTGTGTATTTCCTGAAAAAAAATGCGAAACTACTTTTTATTATTTTTCTCTTTTTTTCTTCCACTTAGGTCCGGGAAGAGGTTGTCTGACATCCATTACCTGGCACAGAAAAGGTTCACAGGATGTTAATACCCTTTACATTACTTTGCGACTTGTCAGAGCTTAAATTCTGAGCAGTTCTGTTGAAAGGAAACCAAAAAGTAACAAAAGTAACGATGAAAATAAATATTCTGTAAAGCCTCTTGAGTTATTCTGTTCTTTCTAAGATAAAAGTTTTGGTTTTCTATATATCAGATTTTCACAAATAAAACATAAAGGGTAAGAAATATGTCTGAAAGTCATGTAGTTTAGGGACTCCAGTGAGTAGTATCTGCAAAAGGATGTTTCAGAGGTGTGTCCTTGCCACAAAAGCCCAGGGCAGCCTCTGTGGATCTCAGTACCTACTGTTGCAATTGTTGCTGGTTGGAATCATCCCATAAAGGTTGCTTTGTGACCTGTATGAAAATCATTTATAGTACCCACAAGCAATTACTTCACTGACTGCTATCTCCATTATATAGAGCCATATTGGTTCTATTCTGGATCACCTTTGACACCCCAGAGGCAATATGTGCACGGTGCACTCTTTTTATGATTCTAGTGCAAGTTTCTTTCCTCTTACACTAATGCATAGCTATAAGCAATCAAAAATAGGCTTGCACTGCTCTTCCTTATGCCCTGTCTGCTCTTGGGATGATGAAGCATTGGATACATAATAGTTTTTTTCTATTCTATTACATTTTACCATTGTCTGGCACCGAGACAACCCTCCGTGCAATGACTCACATTTACACCATTAAACCTTTTTCCTCCCAAAGAATGTCCCCAAAGGACATTCGGAGTTACGGTGTTTGTTCTCCCAAGTCACTGTTACACATGATGAACCTCTGCTTTGCTGGAGGTGGCCTGCTGGCCGATGGGAAGTAGTGAATTAATTCCTTCATTTGCTGTGCTTGTGCATACAGCTTTTGCTTTACTTATTAAACTGTCTTTATCTGAACCCACCGGTTTTCTTAGTTTTACCTTTCTAATGTGCTCCCCCATCCCACTGGGTGAGGGGTGTGAGCAAGCAGCTGCGTGGTGCTGAGCTGCTGGCCATGGTTAAACCATGACAGGGATTGACTGGTCTTAGAGTCTGGGGTTTGTGAAATGACCTTCTAAGACTTCTGGACCAAGTCATGATGTGTGCCTCAAGCAGGCAAGATTACAACAAAAATAATATCGTAAAAGAGCAAGAAATGTGTTGATAGGGATTAAAAACCCCTTATTCTGTAAGACATTAGGCAATTTTACTGAGCGGTGGTGAATCTTTCTCAATGGGGAGGTCATTTTGCAAGCAGTCCCTTAGAGTAAAATTTCTTTATGCTTGCACTTGGCTATGCCACACCTCTTGTTGTCAACAGCAAGACAGGATATCATTCTCTCCATTTGTTACAGGACAGTTGACACATTGGTGTGATACATATAGAATGCACATCTGAGGACTGTCAAAAACCTGTCAGGTAAGAGCTGGGGACCCTTTTAAAATTTAACTCTATTTGTTAATATTAGATGTTATATTGTTATATTGTTATATTGTTAATAATAGAGTCTCCCCAGCTGTAATGTCCTGGTGCGTCCCTACTAACAGAAAACTCTTTCCAGACTGGCAGCAAAAAATCCATCTAGTCAAAGTACCAGATCAAACAACTAAAAAAAACCCCAAAAAACAAAGAGTCATTTTACTATCTTAGAGATCCAAACTACCTAGTGTGATGGTTATGATCAGGAGTTAAAAGAGAAACAAAACAAGAAATGTCCAAATTAAACAAAAAAAACCAACAAAAAAAAAAATCATTTATGAAGCAGACAGATAATTTCAAAAAGCTTTCATACCAGGAATAGGGCACCATTACAATGAGAAAACCTTTAATTATGTTGTAAAGGTCTGATATCCCACTGAAATGTCATTTCAAAATAAACTTCTAACAGTTAATTATCAGTGATATTTAACTTGTGGGAAAATTAAATATCACCACATACTCCTGTGATCATTTTATTGCTTTTGTAGACATTTTATTTTAATGGTTTCCAAGTAACAATGAAAAAGGCATGCCACCAAGTATGTTTTCTTGACTTTCTGTGGATAATCATATAACCTTTTCTTTGTCTTCTTCATACAGAACAGACCTCTGAGTCAGTGAAGGACAAGACTGAGGGGAAAGCTTTTGGGAAAAAATATGGGAATGAACATTACTGATTCCCTTAGCTAGTGTGGTTTCTGGAAAGGAAGTTTTATTAACAGTTATAACTAGAAATTCAATGCTGAATGAACAAATATTGAAGCCCTATTAAGATTCAGCTAGCAAATCAGATGAATGCGCAGTGTTCCAGTTAGTGCCCTATGTATTATCCAAAGCTTATAAAATGTGCAGTGCAAATGGACCTAAGGATGTATGCAATGACCCCTATCATGCACAGTCCGGAGGAGTGGAACAAGAAACCTCCTGTGCTCTTGTTGTATAAATCAATACTATACAAGCTGAAGGACTGAGGTTGCCAGGGAAAGTTATGAATTTTAAGGCCAGAAGAGACTATTATGTGAATGACTATTCAACCAGCTACTCCAATTGAATTAGTCCTAGAAAGGGATACGTCCAGCTAGTCGCAACTAGCTGGGTGTTATGCATCCTTCTGTAGGGTAAGAAAATGAAGAGATGAATCATTAAAGGGATTTGGCTCAAGAATGTTGATCTGTTCCTCACTGCAACATTTAATTGCCTGCTTCTAGCAGCTACTTTTAGTTACCAACATTGTGCCACTAAAAGTTTCAAAATTATTCTAGTGGAAGGTGTCCCGGCCCATGGCAGGGGTGGTAGAAATAGAAGGTCTTTAAGGCATTTTCCAATCCAAACCATTCGATGATTCTGTGATTATAAAAATGGCTAGGAAAAGGATAGAAGGGCAATTGTAAGATCCATATAGCTCTCACTATGATATTTAGCATTACCTGAGATGCTCACCCAAACTCTGATCTCTGGGGGCTTTACTTAATGATAACATAATTTGTGAAATATGATAAAAATCCTGTAAATTGAAGGGACTGGAATTTTTGGCAAAGTTGTCAATCTCTTGCACGGAATCATGAAATTAATGGTTTTGCTTGCTCCTGTAAATTAACTGGTGTGCTAGTTGGTCTTCAGAGATACTGGTGAGACTGAATCTTTTCATGGTAGCAGGAAATTCACCCAAGATTTCTTCAGCATGTGAAGTAAGAAAAATGCCTCTAAGCTAGAACTTCCAGGACTGGTGTTGACTCTTTTAATGTGCAACAGGCTTCTGCATCGTTTGTGAAGTTGCTTGGTCTTCTAAGGTCATATTGTTTAAATGTCTCCCAAATTCTGTGCCTTGGTTCCTGTTGTGCAAACTGGCAAATGCCCTACAGGAGCACTGCTACCATAATGACAGTAAACAATACTGTGATGCTATTAGATACAACGTGCCTGGGGTTGACAGACTGAAAGAGTTCACTGGAAATAATGCTACCAATGGGATCTGCACCCATAAAATAAAATTTTATTGAATGCAAGAGAGATTGCTTTACTAAGTGTTTTATTTTCCTTGGTGCTTCCTGGTAGTAAACCTTTTTATGTTCACATGTGCTCAGGTCTATGTAAAGTCTGCTTCCACCAAAGCAGTTGGAGGTATGTCAGACAATTTCACCAGTAAGCAAGCAGCATCACAGGCAGCATCACTGGCATTTTAAAGGACTATTTAAGAATCTGGCTATTAAAATGAAGAGCTAATGCTGAAGAGCCAGACCAAAGAAATGGCTAGAGCACTTTTTGTTTCTCTGGTAAAGAGCTCATGGTAGTGTCTGATGGTCTGTTAGGATAATCACATTTTTTCTCTCTTTTGCTCAGATCAGGTCTGCTTCCAGTGAGAGATTAAGGATCTAACAGCCTTAGGGGTTTGTTGGTTTGGACAGATTCCAGTCCCAGCTCTGACTCCCTTCCCTCCCCAGAAACAGTCAATAACATCTTTTCCACAAAAAAATCCTTTTTGTCCTTAATTCTAACTGCCAGGCCTTAGCACTAAGCCAGATATTGAGGGTGTATAAACTGGAGTCAATTGATCTGTGTGCATTTATCTCTGCTAAAGATTTCTTTTAGAGTTATTTATTTATCAAACAGTCAGAGTACTTTGGGGAGGGGAGGCACAGTGTACCATGGAGGTGAAGATGGTATTACTGACTCAACCATCTCACCTTTGACACTGCACTATGTTATTACTTCATCAGAAAATTGTATTTTACATCCCCTTTGCTAAGTTATATATGGCTATGTACACCACTGATACAGAGAATTATGCATTTATTTCTGCAACCTCTTTTTTTTACCAATTTTACCTCTGCAAAAGGTTGTAGTCTATTATCATTCCAAATTATTACAGATTCATATCTCATGCTTTTAGTTCTTCAGGTCCCCAGATAAAATTCTGTTGCAAATATAATGAGGAGCACAATTAGATATGAAAGACAGGGGAGAACCAGGCACTTACTAATGCATGGAGATGTTTCTGAGTTTTTTTGAACCAACTTGTTCCACCGAGGTCAATCAACTTAAATTTCAATAGAACGTGGATTTCCAAGGAAAATCAACAACTGCTTCCAATCTAGTTAGAAACATTTTCTTCCCAAGTCTTAAAATCCACAGAGAAACTTTTCTTGTTAATTTTATATTTTTAAAAGGATGAAACAAAGCTTGAAATAAAATAATAATTGTCTGGGTTTTAAAGTAAACAATAAATTACTGCATGGAGAACATTTTTCTGGCATTTGTACGATCCTATTATTACTTTTTTTTAAGTGGAAAAAATATTTCTTGTGAGTTGTTAAACATATAAAAAACACTTAGAAAATTCCAGAATATTGAGTAATTTTCAGTGGTTAAAACTGATTCTGGAGGTAGTGAAAAAAAAAGCAATAAACCCAAATTCAGTTTAAATTAAAATCTTCTTTGACCTTGGAGTTTTGGTAAGTTGTAGTGAATGAGTCAAAGCATAGTATCTGGTAATAGGTGAGCAGCTATTATGCTGGGAGTGATTCTCAGCTGGCTGAAGTCTTTGAAAGTCCCACTGTATTGCTGAGAACACTTAAATTCAGAGCAACAAGAAGCTTTATGTACACCATCACCAGCTCTTCCACAATTGTTGCCATCTCTAGGGTAAAGGTTGCAGGAAATAGTGGAAAGGAACCATTCACGGCGGCTCAGAACAGAAACTATTAGGGGAAAATTTTTTGGCATGAGTTGAGCTGAACAGACAACATGATTGAATGATCCATTTTATATTTAAAATCTTGGGCCTAAATCAAGATTTTATAAAAATTCCATTATGTTCACTGTATGAACATTTGTCTTCAATCTCACACTTTTTCCACTTTTGACTAAAGACTAAGATGGAAGTTACTGAGAGTTTAATAGTGGTCAGCTGATTTATTCCACATTAACAGAAGGAAAACTGTTCAATATTTGGTGCAACAAACTTAGTCCCTCTTTGCCCCAGCATCTCCTATCATGCTTCAGTTTTCCAAGTTATCTGGGAAACTTGAAATAACACATGTAGCCAGAACTGCTGCTCTTAGGAGAATAGTGATTTAGAAACTGAAAATGAAGGAAAAGAATGGCTGCTACCACTGAAAATTCCGTGTATGGTCCTTTTCTCATGACAATTTACATGACACATCACTAGAGACAGTAAACACATATACAGATGCATGCGATGCACACACACAGAACTGAGGTCAACTGACCTCCAACTATTTATACCATCTGTGGATATCTCTGTTATATCAGGATAGGATAATGTTGCCTTGCAGCACTCTTGTTAATTCTGTCAGTAGCACAGGGCATGATTTTAACTTAAGAAGAAGTAACTCCCATTTATATTAAAACACTACTGAAGAGAACAAAGTGGATTGATTGGATACACTTTTTTTTTTTTTTTTTTTTTCCAAAGCTTGTCAAATGAAAGGCTGAAGTAAAAGAAGCAGCTGGTTCCTCCAGAAACTTGGGCAGCACTTTGGCCAGGCATGAATTATACTGAAATAACTAATTAGCAGCAGAAAGAGCTAATGCAAACAGTATTGGAAAAGGCCTAGCAAGTGTTCAGAACTAGAAAACATTGTGAGGTATAACTGCAAGGCTCAAAGGATGTGAAAAAAACGGTTTGACTTTCTGTCCTCCATCTGCCAGTATGAACTCATATGTACAATACAGGTTGCCATTTCCAGCACAGGTTTTGTGGTTCTAACCTTCTGGCAAACATACTAAAAAATCCATTAAAGTGAGAGCCAAACTCCTGTCAACAGCCCAAGGAGAAGGATATAGCTCTGGCTTCTACGATTCTGCATACAACCCAGATGGAAGTACAAGCACTTCTATGTTGAAGTGCCAAATAACTCTCCCAAGGCTTATATTATCTTTTCTTCGTCTTGCCTCAGAACAACTTCCATGCTTCTGGGGACTCCACAGCTGTGTGCACTCTAGCGAAAGACTGTGCGTGGCAAGCCAAGTCCTGTGTATTTGCTCTCCAGCTTCTGTAACAAGGCGTCCCCTCCCTCCCAGTCCCATCAGGGACTGTTCAACCAGGAAATGCAGCTGCAGAATCTTCACAGTTTCTTTAAAGCAATTTTTAAAGGAGAAGTCCCTCATTTTCTTGAAGCAAGCTGCATTGCAAACAAAAGTACACAAAAGCAATGATGTAATAACTGCCTAGGAGAAAGGTGAGGAAAAAAATATGGGGAGGTTGTAAGAGGGAAACTGGAATTTAGCAGACTTGTTATCTTTTAAACCTAAGTCTGTGCTTTAATTATGTTGTTTTAACCTTGCCATCGGCATCCTTTGTTCTGAAAAACATACAGTCTGAGCTTAAAGTTCCTGTAAATCAGAGGATTAAGACACAAAACTGGAATATAGAATGATTGCTACACCAAAGTCATTAACTTCAAATGCAGTCATGCCTATAAATACTGTTTCATTAAATATATTTTGAGTAATATTAGCCAATATTCTCTCTTACTTCCCATGAAGCCAAATGCTGATTTGAGAAAAGAAATTACCTCCAAGTAAGGTCTATATCAACTTAATTCATCTTACTTTAGTGCCAGGATATGCCTTTTGCCCCTTCTGAATAAGAATAAATGTATTCTTCCTAATTTGACAGCATGATGACTGAGCTAGCACTATTTAAGGGATAGAGAAAAACAAGGAGGCAATACAGAGGCATGGTTTGACCAAGTATGTGTAAGAAGAAGAATCTTGTTTGTAATTGAATATATAATAGGAAGAAAAATATGCTAAATCAATTAATTCTATAGATCAGTCTGTATGGCCATTTCTCTTCCTGCATTCAAAACCAAATGCTGGAAATCTTGGATTCCTTCAAATGGATGACTTCTGGATTAATTTTTTTTGCCTTCAAACATCACAGAATTGAATGTGGGGGAGACAAGGGTAAACAATAAGCTTTGTGAATTCTGGAATTGTACAGAATACATCATTTCCTCCTAGTGGCTTCAAGACTAAAATAACCACTTTCTGCACTGCTTATGTTTGGTTGCTCTGAGGAAACTCTGTAGCTGTTTCTATGAAGAGAAGCCTTGCTTATAGGGAACTCTTCACACCTCAGCATGAATGGGCCTAGGATCTTTAGATCTCTCCTTTCTATCATGTCAGAGAGAGAAGAAAACTTGGGTTCCTCCTTGCAGAGAGGACTGTAGTTGTTCCTAAAAGGGCTCTGATATTACTTGTTACATTAGGATTTACAGCCCTCAGCTCAGTCTGCACATAAGCTTTGGAAAAAAAAAAAAAAAAAAAGATGCTTTGGATTACAGCTTAGGCCATGGAGACTGTTTGAATTCAGAGAACAGCTAGGATCATTTTCCAGTGTTACACTATAGTTCTAACAGTAGCGACTTTAAACATAAAATCAATAGCCTATCCTACCATAAATTTAATCCATTCCCCTACAAAAGTTGCATAGTTTGTTTATATCTAGTGGAACATCTTAAGCTAGGAATAAGGGAAAACATCTTTTATTTTCAGAGAGGTACTAAGAATAAATTCATGAGAACTGTATAGTTCTCATGCAATGATCTAGGTTATTATCAGAACAGGCAACTGTATGGAAGGTATCTGTGCCTGCTTGGGGAAAGGGCAGCTTGTTTTGAAAATTGTTGATTGCACTGAATTGCATTGATACACTCTTAGGCATATGAGGGATATAATTTTATATCATTCGAGTTAGGTCGAGATACCCTGAAGAGCAGCTAATTTGAAATGTGATACATAAATCTAAATTATGTCTTCTTAATGACACATGCAGTTTTCACAGCTAAATTATTTAGTTTACAGGGGAAAAAATGTAAAGAATGGCAGGAAATTTTCTGCTTCGTTCTAACCTGGCTGCAACATCAAAGACTCTGTTATTCATACCTACCTTTAGCAGCTGTAGCATCATTTTCAAGGCCACCAGTTGTGAGTAATGACAGAATCACTATGCCTGTTCCTTTGAATTCTCATGTATCCTTTCGCCAAAAGTAAACATTTAAGAATTTAGTGATAATTTAAAATTTAGAGTAACAACCTTACTGATTTCTTTATGTAGCTATTTCTCCTTCCATGGATTTTAATATTTTAATCTTGAGTCATATTTGGAAGTTTCCTATTTGATTGATACATCTGGTGATTACTCTGAGAGAGGTGCCTTCAATAGAACCCATCATTTATGAAGAGCCTTCTTGAGAAACCTCATCTCTTCCATTCTGTGCAAGCTGCCTGGCTATTATAAGTTATTGCTAACTGAGTACAGGGTTCAGGACTAGCTGCTAGGGTGACCTGAATGAATAAACCTCAACCCTCCAAAAGAAATAAAGTCTTTTACTACCTGACTGATGGATGACAATAATCACGCACGCTCATGCAGAGCTATTATTTCAGCCTGTTAAGGTCACTAAGCACATAAGATTGGGCTGAAATTTCAGGTAGGAATAAAAGAATACTTTTTATAAATAACATCTAGGAAAAAAATCACCCCAAATATAAGTCATCATAGAATGTAAGTAACCAATATGCACAATGTTCAAGATCCCAGTCACCATTAAATCATTGTTTTCAATTAGATATATTTCAAAGAAAAGTTATGGGAATGACCGGAAGGCTAAAACCCCCACCATCTACAGGGAAAGACTGATTAAAATGGGTCTAAAAGAAGAGCAGAAGGAGATGGGTACTTGATAATAGCAAAAAAGATAGATGGACAGATGTTAAAAAGTTAAAGTGAAAAACTTGTTCTGCTTGGCCATGGCAGTCAGGACAAGTGCAATGGACATTCAGTTACAACAACAAAGATTAAAAGTTAATGTTAAGAAAAGCTTTCTAACAATAAGGTTAATGAAGCACAGAAGATGTTTTCTCAGTTGCTTACAGAGTCTTCACCCACTGCTGTAAGAGGTTTTAAAAAACAGGCTGGGAAAGCAGCTGTCAGACATGATATATGTATAGTTAATTTTATCTCAGGAAAATGAATTTTCTAGAAAACCTCTTGAGATCATTTCCAGACTGAGGAATTCATGGTTGTATATGGAACAGAACCAGAATTCACGCCACACTACACAAGGAGCACTAATTGCCACAAAAACCATGAATCCTCTGATAGTTTATCAGTTGAACTTTGCTAACCCAACATATGTACTGCTCACATTGTTGGACCTTCTCCAGCTCCTTCTAGCAAACAGGTTGGAAGACAAAACCAAGGGACCTAAGGGAGACTAAGAAAAAAATAAATATTTTTTCTTCCTTGTTATTCTGGCATGGCTGCAATCTTGACAACAAGATGATAGTAAAAAATTTATAGAAAGAAGTAGCCTTTTTTTGTTGTTGTAAAAGCTGAAGCTCTGATAAAGGAGACAAAGATATGGTCATGCAAGATCAGGAAATAATATGAATATGACATACATCTATTTTTTTCAGTAAAGCATTTGATTAGGTAAAAATATTTCATCCTATAAACCTTGTTCTCTTTGCTTTACAAATATTTAAATCACATAGGCATTTGCATTTAAAAAAATATTGGTAGTTTTTAGGAAGTCACTAATTACATATGTTAAATCTGTCTTAGCTAAGACATTTAAGTTTAGCATTAATTTGTAAGCTTAAACTACCTATATTTCTGTACAATTTTAATGAGACAGGTTGCCTGGGAAGGTTGTGAGGTCTCCATCCTTGGAGATACTCAAAACCCAACTGGACACAAACCTGAGCAGCCTGCTGTAGTTTAACCAGCTTCGAGGAGGAGTGTTGGAGGAGACACTCTGCAGAGGTGCCTGCTAACCTCAGCCATGCTGTGAACCTATAATTAGTAGAAAAATAAAGGCAATTTCAGAAGATGTCTGAGTTCTGCAGTGGTTTTTCTCCATTAACTAGCAAAGAAACTGAGGTAACTAGATTCCCAGTGTTGTTGTTTCAGTGAAGTATCCAAATTTAGTTTAAGTTAATCCAAGTTACCAGCAGGACTTTAACAGCTGAGCTAACAGCCTCATTTAATAGAAACTGCCCATGTTTTATGTGCATAACCCTATTCCATAGGCTTTTAAGGAAAATGAAATTAAGAAAACTGGATTCTTTTCAGCATTCAGGTCACTAGCTGATATTTGCTACTCTTAGCACGACCTCTGTGAAAAGCCAAACAAAAATCCAAGTAACATGTTCAGTCTTCCACCTACTGTGATTTATCTAAGCTAGTACCAAGGTACCTCAGCAGCTAAAAACAGTGGGGGAAAACAGCTAGTAACATGACCAAGAGGGAGATGGGATTCGTGGACAGTACAGTTCTCAGAGCTGTTAGACACATTATCTGTGACTGAGGGTTCACAGAGCAGATAATCAGACCATAATCTGGAACAATCCCTTTGTTTCACATTAGTCCTGATACAAACTCGTATTAAAGGTAAGTGCTGTCTTCTGAAAGACCATAGATAATCAAAATTTTCCCAATTTCTGCCGTGGCTTGTTTTGTGCATCAAAGCCACCTTTGTTATGCTTTACGTTTACCAAGGCTTGGTGCAAGAAGTGTCACAGGCTTTCTTGCTGCATGCAAATTGGAAACTAAGACTTGTCTCAAACATGCAATCGTGTGTGCCAGGCGCTTTGACTTGCTCTTCTCCAGGACAGACAAGCAGGGTCTTCACTGGAGTCTGACTTTCTAAGCAATAATGATTCAATGCTCCTAACCACGCTGAATACCTCCTGGTTCTCTCTCCCATGTTGGTCACAAACTGCCACTGCCTTTTTCCATTTCTTTTCTCTTCAGTTCCTTCGTATCTGCCATGAACTCTATTGGAAGCTTTGAATCGCTCCCAGCTGCAGCTCAGTATTTGAAAGAGTTAAGAAAAGCACCAGAAGAAATTTGTGGATAGTTTGTAGCAATATACTTTGCTCTCAGAAGTGATAAATTCTTAAAGGAAAATATATAGCTGAATTTCCAGCACTGGTAGATATGGCTAGCATAACCTTTTATTTTCCTTTTTTTTTTTTTTTTTTTAATGACTTTATTTTTTTTATTATTATTATTATTATTATTTCCAGAATCTAGTAAAGTTTCTAGCTTAGAAAGGTTACGAGTTACTGGTAATGTCCAAAAGCTTTATCTTATTTTATATATGTGGACAGGAGAGGAGATGAGCAAAGGGACCAGATATCACCATGCCAGAACATGTTATATTTTGCCAGGTTTAGATACAGCAGGCTTGGGGATGGATCCCACGTTGGCTGTGTCTGCATGGAACCCACCAACTTCAGTGAAGTGAATCCCGATTTAGATTTGCAGTAAATAGCTCTGTCACTGACTGGGCCAGGAGGAGGGAAGGGATGACCAGGTATACCGACCGGATGGTGTGGGTTCGATGGCCTGGTACACCAGACCCACACAAGTATCAAGTTTTGGGGGCATGGGGGCTACAAGGGTGGTTTCTGTGGGGAGGTGCCAGAAGCTTCCCTGGTGTCCGATGGAGCCAATGCCAGTTGGCTCCAAGATGGACCCACCGTAGGTCAAAGCCGAGCCTATCAATGATGGTGACAGCACCTCCAGGATAACATATTTACGAAGGGAGTGGGGTGAAACACAACAGCAACTGCAACTGAAAAGAGGAGTGAGACCGGGTGAGAGCAACAGCCCTGCAGACACCCAGGTCTGTGCGGAGGAGGGGCAGGAGGGGCTCCAGGTGTCAGAGCAGATTCCCTGGCAGCCTGTGGTGGAGCCCATGGTGAGGCAGGCTGTGCCCCCAGCCCAGGGAGATGGCTGCTGGAGCAGAGCTCCACCTGCAGCCCATGGGGGACCCCATGCCAGAGCAGAGGGATGCCCTCAGGAGCCCTGACCCATGGGCAGCCTGAGCTGGAGCAGCTCCTGGCAGGGCCTGCAGTCCCATGGAGAGAGGAGCCCGGGCTGGAGCAGGTTTGCTGGCAGGGCTGGGGACCCTTTGGGACACACACACTGGAGCAGTCTGTTCATGGAAGACTGTCTCCTGTGGGAGGGACCCCAGGCTGGAGCAGGGGCAGAGTATGAAGAGCCCTCCTCCTGAGAAGGAATCATAGAATTACTTGGGTTGGAAAAGATCATAATATCATCTAGTTCCAACCCCCTTCCAGGGGCAGGGACACCTTCCACTAGCCCAGGTTTCTCCCAGCCCCATCCAGCCTGGACCTAAACACTTCCAGGGATGGGGCACCCACAGCTTCTCTGGACAGCCTGTGCCAGTGTCTCACCACCCTCAAAGTGAAGAATTTCTTCCTTATATCTGATCTAAGTCTACCTAGTTTCAGTTTAAAGCGATTCACCTTTTGACCTATCACTACATGCCTTTGTAAAAAGTCCCTCTCCAGCTTTCTTTCAGTCTGCCTTTGGCCAGGGAGAGGCTCCAAGGTATCCCTGGAGCCTTCTCTTCTCCAGGCTGAACAACCCCAACTCTTTCATCCTGTCTTCATAGGAGAGGTGCTGCAGCCCCTGAGCATCTTTGTAGCCTCCTCTAGACTCACTCTAACAGGTCAATGTCCTTATGTTGGAGGCCCCAGAGCTGGACACAGTGCTGCAGTTGGGGTCCCATGAGAATGGAGCAGAGGGAGGGAATCCCCTCCTTGATCTGCTGGTCATGCTTCTTTTGATGCAACCCAGGATTCAGTTCGCTTTCTGGGCTGCTAGTTTACATTGCCAGGTCATGCCGAGCTTCTTATGAACCAACACCCCCAAGTCTTTCTTGTCAGGGCTTCTCTCAATCCATTCTCTGACCAGCCTGTATTTGTGCTTGGGATTGGCCCGACCCACATACAGGACCTTGCACTTGATCTTGCTGAACTTCATTGGGTTCACATGGGCCCAAATCTCAAGCTTGTCAAGGTTCCTCTAGGTGGCATCCCTTCCCTCCAGTGCATCAACTGCACCACTCGGCTTGGTGTCATCAGCAAATTTGCTGAGGGTGAACTCGGTCCCAGCATCCATGTTGCAGACAAAGATGGTAAACAGTGCTGGTCCCAGTACCCACCCCTGACGAATGACACTTATCACTGGTCTCCACTTGGACATCAAGCCATTGACTGCAACACCTTGAGTGTAACCATCCAGCCAATTCCTTATCCACCGAGTGGTCCATCCAACAAATCCAGTGTCAAATGCTTTGCACAAGTCCAGACAGATGATGCCAGTTCTTCTGGCTCTTCTGTTATCCACTAATTAACTCCACTGTAGAAGGCCACCAAATTTGTCAGGCATGATTTGCCCCTAGTGAAGCCATGTTGACTGTCACCAATCACCTTCTTATTTTTGATCTGAGGAAGGAGAGACAGAAACAACATGTGATGAACTGATCCAAATCCCCATTCCCTGTCCCCTTGTGCCACCAGGGGGAAGTGATAGAGCGGCTTTGATGGCCATCTGGCATCCAGCCAGGGTCAACCCACCACTAACAACAATGAGGCTTTGGTCTTGTCTGTAAAAGCAGCCTGCAAAAAATACTTTGCATAATGTCCCATAAGATAACAGGATATCAATTTTCAAATCAACATGGTGGTCGATTTATGTTCTAAAGCAAGAAAACTAGCAGGCTTTGTAATCTGCCTTACCAAGATAACACAACTGTAAAACTGTTATTTTTGTACTTATCTAGCCCCTTTCAAATCTTACTAAATGGTTCTTCGATTATTTCCTGCAACAGTAGGCTCCTTCCTGGTGAGTTAATCATGCAAAGTATAAATACATACACCCTTTTAAAATTTGTTACTTTTAATTTTATCTATGGTGCAGGTGGAGGGAGTTGAGTTGCTCAAGACAGCTCATCAGTTATGAAGGTTTATTTTTTAAAAATAAGCTGAAGTGTTGTGGTTTTTTTTTAAATCCTTTTCACTGTCATAACTACAAAGAGAGCTTGCGAGTGAAGCCTGTTGTGATATTGCCTTCTGAAGGCGGACAGACTTCATCTACAGCAAAGGACATGTTGCATTTGACATTTTCTCCTCTCAGGGTGGCTCTGTAGCAACACTGATGCAATTATCTGAGTTCAAAACCGATAGCAGCAAAACCTGACACATACTACGTTCATTTTTGAAAGTAGGAACATGACTGGCAGGAAAATAGCTGATATTGCTAACCTCTAGGTTTTTACCATTAGCCTTGAGAACATATGAGCCATTAAAAAAGAATAAAGGAGTGCTGTCAGTGTTCAACAGTTTGCATGTCTACTTACTCTAAAAAAAGTCCTGTGCTTGACTTGACAATCCACTTTCTCATCCTACACTCACACCAGATTTTCGTACTGAGAGTTGCAGTACCAGTCCTCCACCCACTGACCACACTGACTTCTTACTTTTTTGACATTGCTGAGACCAAGTTAATTTAGCTGACGGAGTTTTTCCATACAGAGGGTTCAATACAGAGTTTATGAAGTTAATGGAAATCCTACTATTTATTTTACTGGTTGCTCTATCAGGTTAGCCAAGAACAAATGCTCCTGCTTTAAGCTCAAGTTCCGCATTAAAAGGAATAGAACCCAGTGAAAACCATTTGACAGTCTCTAAAAGGGAGGGCAACTGTGAGAGCGCTCACCTGACAGGATTGCACCAGCTTTGCCCTAACAACGTGGCATTGGTGCTGTGCATCACTCTCTGACACGTGGGGAAGCCACATCCGGGGGCCTGACTTGACAGTTCTCAGCAGGGTAGGAAGTGTTAATTTGGCCATCTCAATGCTCAGGACAGAGCTAGACCACAAGAAGTGAAGAAACAGAAGGAAGTGATACAACTAAAGCAGGTATCTAGGAAAAAAACTGGGATATAGGTCGTCCTGCTCCTCCTGCCACCAGAGCATGAGGAGGATGGAAACAGCATTTCTGGTGCAGGTTCAACCTACTCACCCTAAAAGCAATTTTAATCCCATGTTTGCTGAAACTTCCCCTTCAGTACCACTGGTAGCAGCAGCTAACCTTATTTCTGTGCACCCTTGCAGAGAGAAGGAAAAAGAAGAGTCGAGGAAGATTTGCCGCTTCCTCAGTAAGTCTGTTGCTCTAGGCAACTTCTTTTTTTGCTTATCTCTAGAGCTGCCCCTGGTACCTACTACATAAAATTACAGCAATTTCAGGCCTGTATGATGCCAACTGGTTTTGGGTTCAACAAGGAAACTGTTCTAGTGCTGCCTGATATACAGAGGTCACAGGGATGTCTCTAAAAATGCACATAAACTCCATGGAACACCACGTCAGACAGTGGAGGATTTTGAGTTAACCCATTGCAAACTTAAACTTAGCATCGACAAAACCCACAGGATTTTCTTAATAAAATTGCTCAGCTTTTTATACTAAGAACATGTTCTAGTTTTTCAGATGGAATAAGGGAAAGCTTACTCATTTCCTTGAAAGAAAGTTCTCAGGGAAAGATGTGGCTTGTGTGTCAAGATGACTGACTTTTACAGATCACCATAATTTTTCTTTTTACATTCAAATGCGTATGCCTCAAAAAATATCCTGGTACAAATTTGTATGCCAAAAATCAACCCTCATCTCTCTGCCTACACCCCCTGCCATTTCAGATTTCTGAAAAGGAATAAGAAAAAAAAAATCCACATAGAGAAGCTCCAGGTTGATCTTCTCTCTGCTATTATATTTTTTAATATCACTAACACCTTTCCTGCTACAGTTCTATCCAAACTTAATCAGCCGTGTTCTGATAATTCTCTCTCACAGAGGCCCTCCTCCCCACCACCCGTGCTTTTCATCTTTTTTGCTGCCCTTTGCAGGACCTCTTTATTTATTTCACTTACTTTTTAGGACAAATTGATCAAACTTGAAGGTAGCATGCATGGTGAGTGAATGCAAATGATTCCTATAGTAGCCTTAACATTTTGTAAAATATTCTTTATTCAGTTTTCATTTAGCCTTCAGTCTCACTTTTTTGCTTTTTTTTTTAAATCACTTCTAAACATTGAGACTGTGTCTTTCATTACATGTCCTTGCAACCTTTCTTTAAGACACTAGGTGTGTATAGGGTTTGTCATATTTCAGCAAAATGTGTTTTTGTCAGAACCCCCTGATTCATTAAACCCAAAACCATGTATAGAAAAATGCCAGTTTTGACAAGAAGTAAATCCAAAAGTGACAGAGAGTGCCTGCCTTCCCAGTTCTAGGATAACCAAAAGTTTTATTGAGGAGTCTGCTTAGGCCATGGTAATCTGAGGTGAAGTCCTAATTCTGCCTAAAATCAGATTAGGGGTTTACATCACAGACACAAAGCTATCATTAACTCTTCAGTCACCACACTGTGTGGCTGCTTGTCTATCTTTTCTGATAAATAAATCTTCCTAAACTGTTAACTAAGTCCAATGCAGGCTCTAAAAGTGGTAAACTAAGATTTTCATGGAGCAACAAAACTATCTATCTCATACCTAGCTTGAATCAAACTGCCACAGTTTCTGTGCACTTGCATCTCCATGAAATCCTTCCCAACAAGTTGAAATATAAATTTTAACAAAGCTACATTATAATTTCTTTCCAGTATACTGTGTATGCAGGATGAACAGATGCCACCAATCCTATCTGGTTTCATGTTTATCCCGCCTCCAATGAATTATATTTTCATATGTAGCTACAGATGATTAAAACATTCTCTCTTTAAGAGGAAAAGGAAGAAAACAAAGTAAAAAATATTTTTTTATTTCTTTCAGAGCTGCCGAAACTCTCCAGAATCTTTTCTTTTCTGAAATACACAAGTATCTTTCCTCCTTCAAAAAGCATTGTACTTGGCTTACAGGGCTGCTTGTTGAAACAAAACATGAAATGTTTGTGAATCTTGTGGAGGCTGTTAAGCCCACTTGAGAACACTGTGCCTAGCACCCCTGACTTTCCATGAAGCGGACAATTTAGTAGACACCTTCTTCTAACATGACTCTACTGACCATGTAAGAACATTTATCAACATTTTTGCATTTCTTTTTATTTCAGCCATGAGACACATGCAGGTCATTATATTGCAAGCTTTATGTCAACTTATGCTCTTCATTTGGCACTTTTTTAAAGCTAGGTTTGGAGAGGAAGTTATAGTGAACAAAGATTTAGAGTTTACAGCCCCCTGTTAGGGGTGGCCTGGGTTTATGTCTTTAGGCAACGTAACATCTCACTTCCACCTACTTTATGGAGTTCCCACTGGAACAGGAATCCTCTCACTTATGCTTCCTTTATCATCTACATGTGTGTTCATCTTTGCCCTTGGTGGACATGAGGTGGAAGGATGAGCTTGAAGACCATCCCTATTTTCTGATTTTTTTCTGAATATTTTCCATGAATTTTCTTCTGGGCCAAATCAAACAGTAAGTGGTGTACTGCAGTACATCCAGCTTTTTATTGGCAATTCAGAATGGCAGTCTCTTTGAAGACACTGAAAAACTCTTCTTCATCCAATTATCTGATGGCTTTTTTCTATGCCTACATCACTTCATTAAAATAGAAGAAATTAACAAGTGATCACACGAAAAATGGGATGTAGAACCAACTAGATTCCTGTATTGCTTTATAAAATTAGTCTCTGGAAGCTAAGATGAAAAAATGTAGGATGGATTATTCTAAGTGTGTTGTAAGTCAGTGTGGTTTCATTGACTTAGGTGTGCCGAGGAAAGCTGAGTACACAAGCTCCTACAATAAAAATCTATGTATCACTTGTAAATTCAGATAGTACTCTGCCTGTAGACAGGGAAGGGTGTATTGGCATGTGAAGCACAGCACATTAGCAAACAATAATGAATTGAAATATTATCTTTCACCTGGTTAAGCACAGGACAGAACAAAGTTAAGTGCTTTGTGAAGTCTTTAGTGTTCAGATGCTCATCTGGAATAAATCAATATTGCTCTAATTAGCTATGTTCAAGTTCGCAATCTGCAAATCAGCTCCATTGTTGGGTCGTGTGTTGTCGTCCC
>JAVJGJ010000057.1:65805932-65817668 GCA_035590215.1 Microhierax caerulescens | reverse complement strand
TCTCAGGGGGCACCTGCTGGCTCCCTACAGCTGCCTGGCAGGGGCTGCAGGCGGGGGGGGTCGCTCTCTGCTCCCAGGGAACAAGCGCCAGGACATGGGGAACCGGCCTGACGTTGCGCCGGGGGAGGTTTAGGTGGGATATTAAGGAAAATTCCTTCACTGAAAGGGTGGTCAGGTGTGGGAACAAGCTGCCCAAGTGGAGTCACCATCCCTGGAGGTGTTTTTAAAGAGCCTAGATGCAGTGTTTAGGAACATGGGTTAGTAATGGACATGGCAGTGCTGGGTTAATGGTTGAACTGATGATCTCAAAGATCTTTTCCAACCTAAATGCTTCTAGGATTATATATATAACATATTCTTATATCAGTGAGTTCAAAATTACCATTTAGAATTTATTCTCCAGCATTTAAATATTACCCTCAGTATGAGATAACTACCTTGGATCTCATTGTGATGGATAAAGATGATGGGGCTAGACCTTGGAGTGTGCTTTGGGAACTACTGTGATAGGCTTTATTTCATGCAGACGTTCACAATAACATAGGCTCTCTCTGCTTTCACATGCATACGTTCTATATAATTTAAAATAAAAAAGCAAAACTCATTGTGATGAAAAAATATTTTTT
Organism: Microhierax caerulescens; assembly: GCA_035590215.1. Lineage (NCBI taxonomy): Eukaryota > Metazoa > Chordata > Aves > Falconiformes > Falconidae > Microhierax > Microhierax caerulescens. The sequence continues at coordinate 65,817,042 of JAVJGJ010000057.1, read as the reverse complement.
AAATAACAGTATATATTGGGTCTTCTTTATCTTAAGGAGACATAAAGGGAGAATAGGGAGGGGATGGAATCAGACTTTTCACTCTTTCACACCACAAAAAAAAAAAAAAAAAAAAAAAAAAAAAAAAAAAGGAATGAGTTACAAGCTGTGAGAATGGAAATTTTTGCTGGATAAAGCCAAATGACTTTGCAAGGAAGGGAAGCTGAAACATGGCCCCTGAGAGGTTGCGGGATCTCGCTGAATGGTTTCTAAACTGCACTGGGCATGCCACTAAGCAACCTTATGAAAATTTGAAGTGAGCCCATATTCAAGTAAGAGGTTGAATTAAAGTCATCTGGAAGTCCTGCCTAACCTGAATTATTCTATAGTTCTGTAACCCTGTTATAAAAGGAAATGAAAACCTGGATAACATCTGGATAAAATCTTCTTCTACTTCAATAACAAAATGATGGTAGCATTTAAGAAAATATTAAGAAAAGTAGTATTTAGCAAATGGGGAAGGTGTAAATAATAGTAAACCAGTAGTTATGCCTCAAGGAATATTTATATAAGCTACAGGTATATTGGAAAAAAAGAAAGATTAATGTTGAAATGGGGTGCACACAATGAGAAAAGACATTAGGAATAAACAAATAAAAACATTCTCATATAAGACTATTGCTAAATGAGGTGGCAAAGCATTCCATGATGTTGCAGAATAAGGAAAAAATTTTCATTACAAACTTTTGTTCTTCATTTTTTTTTATGATGACATCATACCCATCATGACAAAGTAGTTTCTAGTCCAGTAGAAACAAAGAAGTTAAGATAAGAATGTTTTGAATCCCTGAGTTCTTTGAGATTATCAGTCCCACAATGGAGGCTGTTTAATGAATTTAGAAAATATTCAGAAAAGTATAGAAGGATTCAGAAATACCTGTGTTACACCAATATGTCAAAAGATGTTCAGGAAAATTGTAAGAATGTCACCATGACATCAGTACCCCAAAAAAAGAATTAAAGAGTGCATCCAAATGAGAAAGAACAGAGGGTGGTGGTAGAAGAAATTCCACTCCACAGGAAACTGGTCAGCAGTAAATTTTATCTTGTGCGAAGGAGATTCAGAGTACATCTGTCAAACAAACTCATGGAAAAAAACGGTGAAAAAATGCTGTTCAGTCTCACTACTTGTACCAATTTTTCCATTTCTTCCCTTTCACTCCCACTTCCAGACACTTTAAGCATCATAAATAATCATTCAGAGCCTTGTTTTTTTCTTGCTATGAATACACAATTCAGACAGAAATGGATTTTTAAACGGCAAAATAGCAGCTCACTGGTCACAATGAGAAACTTAGGCTGACCTGATTGATGGAGACATTCTGTACCGGAAAGCAGGAACTCTGCAAGGTTCTAGCAATTGCCCTGAACTCCCATAGCGATACTTTGGTAACAAGGCTAACGCAATCTTTTTATCAGCACAAATCCAGACCTACAAAGAGTAAGGAGATGAGTTAACCTCAACATATTACAGGCAAGGTTGATTCTAGATCATTGTTCCTATTTTCATGTTCACAGTTCAAAAAAGCATGTTGAAAGGCTGGAGTGGGTAAAGAAAAAGATACAGAAATTATTAAATGTTACAGCTAGAGGCTTCAGGAGCTCAAGAGGGTGTGTTGAGCTGATTTTGATCATAAATACCTCCTTCAAAGAGAAAATACTGGATATATCTAGAACTTCTGCATGCAGATGTGGGACCAGGACCAAATAGTGACCAGTTAACCTTTGGACTATACTGCAAAGATAAATAGAGGAGTTGTGGTCTCTCGAAGAGGTGAAATCAGGACTGGATGACTTTTAAGGTTCTGTAAGACATCTTTCATCAACCATAGGTGATTGAGCTTGTGGTCAATTGAATGGAATTTAACTGTCTGTGATGGTAAGGAAATTAGAAAAGATGGCTTCCTGCTCTTTACTATTTGGTCTCAAATGCTCTTAAGTTTATGGTCAATGATACAAGTATGTGAGTGAAGCAGTAATAATGATCCTGCAGCTTCATGCTTTCCCACTCAGCCATCAACTGTTATAATATTTGTCCTTGTGTTAAGTTTGAAGAATCCTTATCTATGACCCTCAGAATTAAAAAGTTCATGGAATTTCAGAACGTGTTGCAGCTATTGAGGGTCATGCAGAGCAGTGCTGAATGTGACACTTGTGCAAAAGATGAAGAAGTCATTCTCCTGGTGTCCACACACAGCACACACATAGTAAATTGGCAAGCCTGTGGGAATATGGGGACCATGACTTTGCTGGGACATTAATACAGTCATGGAGTGTAGGTTGAGGTATAGTAATGTACATTTTCATTTATTACCTGAGCTGGAAAAAAAGAAAGAATCTGATTTAAGTCTTTAATATGTATTAGTACATATTAACTATGTAGTGAACATACACATGGCAAAATACCTGTAAAATGACATGTCCCTTTGTCATTTCTAAAAAAGGACAGGGATGACTGAGAAGGAAACCCAGCCAACGTTAACCCACTCTCTAGGTGGTCAATTTGTTGAGAGTGGAGGCTGCCATATGCCCAGCACCACAGCCTCTCAGCTTCTGTCCTGGCTTACACGCTGAAGTGGCCATCAGTCAGGAGAATAAGGGGATAAGGAACCATTCTGGGACAGGGTAAGAGTTATAGCTTTGTTTTCTAAAAACCCATTTCTAATTTTACATTGGGTAGGCTTGGAATAAGTATGATGCAGTGTTGAAGACCATCTTGGCCCTGCCTGGTGGCATGTTCTTCACCGTGTCAGCTCTGAAGGCCCTATAGCTCTTTCTGCTCCCTGTCCTGCTGCTGACTTGCAGTGTCTTTCAGGCAGTCATTCGAGGTGTCATTAAGCATAAAGCTGTGTGATGCTAATGGACCAAGTGTGGCTGTAAATCACTTCAGAGTAGCTGTAGATACGGAAGTGGAATTTAATAATATGGATCTTGCAGGCTTGTGATGTTTTTCTAAGGCTTGCAATTTGTATTGAAAAAGAACACATCAACTACAAGAACATGAACTGTGCACATGTAGTGGTGGCATTTCTCTCCCTTGTTCTCCTTGTTTATTGCCACAATTCTGCAAATGTGTTTTCTATGAAATTTTTTTTTTTTTTTTTTTTTATTTTGGTTGCAGTACTAGCCTTCAGAAGGTTTTGTTATACAAAGCCTGCCCCACCTTAAGATTCAATCCAGTGAAAGCTGTTGTAAACACCTCCTACTACAAGCAGAACTGCACCAAAACATTTATTTTCACCAAAACTTTGTCTTATTTTGCTATAGTGTTCAGAAAAATAGATGGAAAACACGGCCAAAGGTACAGTGGTCCTTGTGCAAACCAAAGCTGAATTCTCTTCCACTTAGAAGGCTACCAACAGTTTTGAAGGAACAGGCTGCCCCTAGGGTGGCTAACTACCTTCCCTTCTTACCCTGGTATGAACTATGTGAGTACACTGATCGTTTGGAGCATAGGGAGGGAGGAGAGATATTAGTTTTCTATATAGACGGTGTCTTTCACATTCCCCCTTTAGGTCCTTTTTTTAAAAAAAAAAAACCTAACTATTTTTTTTTTAACTTTATTTTTCTTTCCTTCCTGTTCTGGATGAAATGTTGAGTAATGAGACTTTGTGTTAGAAAGATGACACTTATAACCCCGAAACTTTCATCTTTAATTATCTTCAGTGAACATAAGAATGTAACTCAGAATAGTTGTTTTTAATTTGTAATCTCAATGGAAAGTATCAGGGATGTTGCTGAATCACCTCTGAATTACAAATTTGACTCAGTCGATTGTTCCCTTCCTCATGTGCTGATTTTTTATTACATGTGTAGTAGTTTTATGCCACTGCAAGTTAAAAGCATTCTTCTAAACAAGAACAGAGCCAGGACATTGATTTCTATCGGTGTGTATAGAAGTTATCATTAACAACTAAAAAACTTCATTAGCACTACACAAAAGACACATGTATTTTTTCCTCTATGTGTTCAAATAAAGATGGTGTTGACTTTTTAAATGATATTACAAGAGGTGTTATATAAATTAAATTTTTCTCCACTGGTTAGCTGGTAAAGGTAGAGACAATCCTGACCCAGAAGCTCTTATTTTCTTCTACAGAAAACACACAGAGAGGGATACACTGTTAGTTAAAGTACAGGCAGTGTTAGTGGAGTGTCTCACAGAAAAAAAAATGAAGTTATGTTTCATTATGTAGTATCACTTAGATACACTATATCTTCTTCCAGAAAGACTGAAACTGTTCCAGCTCCTGGTTGACATACCGTAACACTTCCAAAAATTTCAGTGGAACCTGTAGATTGTACATAGATAATATTCCCCAAAAACTATAAAATTCACATACTATTAAAATCTAAAGAAGCTTTAGAAATTAACACCAGCAAATATATTCCTTTGGCAGAGTGAAGTAGTGAAAGCATGTATGTTTCTTATATAGTGATAAATTTAGAAAAAAGTTCTGTAAGACATACTGGCATCACAAAACTTGATTACTTTCCCAAACTGAATTAATCATTGCATTTGAATGATCTATAGATCTATTGGAAAAAAAACCAAAAACAAACCACCAACAAATCAACCAACCAAAAAAAACCCCCCAAAACAAAAACAAACAAAACCCCCCACCAAACAAAAAACACCAAGAAAACAAAAAAGAAAATGCAACAAACCAAACAAACCAAGAAAAACACACCCCACCCCTCAAATCATTTAAAGCCATTTCCTTTTGTTCTGGATTTTCATTTTGCATATTGAAGTTATTATTGCAGAATAGTAACTAAAAAAATCAGATCAAAATCATGTCAATCAAAATCTCAACAGATCTTTACCCAATCTAGCACATTCCTGCAAAATATTTCCTTTTCAAACAAAGGCAGTTTCTTTAAATGTTATTTATAAAAGAAAAACGTTTTCTTATCCAAGGAAAGCAGGCTGCGAGAGGCCAGAGAACAGAGTTCATCGAGCCTTTTGACCCTTAATGGATCAGCTATACCGTGCCACTTTTAACTCCTGTTTTTCTCTTAGAAGTCGTTCAGAGCAGGTTAAATAATCTGTTCCAGTACTTCATCACCCTGTCAGGAAACTTTTCCTATTATCTGAACTAATTTTTTTTTTCTCTGCTGAAGATTAACCCTTTATTTCTGTGTAACGCCTATTGTGAACGTGGAAAACTGGTTTCTCCCCATTTGCAGAATTATTCTCCTTATATTTGAAATCAAATATTTCCGTCTCTCATTTTAGTTTGTTTAGCTTAAATAACTGCAAGGTTTTTTTTTTCACTCTTTCTACAGAGGTCATAGTATGTAGACAAGACAATCACTGTTTTCTGAAATGTTTACACCATTTTTGTTACGTTTTTAACCCCTTGTATTATACTTCTAAAATACAGATAGAACAGAATCTTTATCAACTAATTTATAGGGTTTTGTTGTTTTCCTGATCTGTTTTGAGCATGAAGCAATTCTTCTTAGCAAACCCCTTGAATTCCAGCCACCTGGAATACAATTTTTTCACTGCTGTGTCGTCCACCAGAGGAATATTATCATCAAACAGATCTTTTAATGAAATATGCATTTGTATTTGAAATAGAGAATATGAATTTAAAAATAAGGTCTACTCCTAGTTAATTCGGTGCTAAAAACTCTATGGGAATTAAGTAACAGGGAAAACAAGTCCTTCCAGTGCAGCAGGGCAGCAATTTGGTGACTGTAACGGGCTTCAGGTAAAATCCATGGGCAAAGAGTTAAAGAAGAGTTTAGAATATGTTAGAACACCAGTAATGACATAAAACATTTCATTTCAATAACTATAATGTTAAAAAAGATAAAAGAGCAGATACTATTGCTTCATAGGAAAATAAAAATTGCTGTCCCACAAAACATAAGAGTGGGCATTTTACTTCTTTGCTAAAAGCATGTATAAGGCACATGGTACATATGCTTTATGGACTTTTTGTCTACAGGTTATTTCAATCTCTTTTGGTTACAGTTCATCATTATATGCCTGTCCTCTTCCTGACTCCAATCCTTAGCTACCCAAGCTTAGTAGCAGCTGGTTTCTCTCAAGAGTTACGCTGAATCTTGAAATACCTGCTGTTTTACTCACAGCCCTGACTGCAAAAGAGATGTAATCTCAGATTCCATATTCAGATCTATAATACAGGAAAACTACTTGAAATGTCTGTCTTAAATGATACCCAAAGTCTTAAAAGGGAAGTAAAAAGAGTGGCTTAGGTCATGGTTATAAAGTGATGATGTAAGATATTGCAGATTCTGGGGGTGAGTGTGTGTATTTTTTATATTTTTTTTTAATTAAAATTTTGAATTTGCAGTATTGAATGATGCATAACTTAAGAAAAAAAGATCTCATTGGGAATATCTAGTTCCTATAAAGACTCAGATGAAGTTCTGACCTAGTGAAGGAAATGACCACCTTGGCACAGGTTTATACAAGAGCTGGATTTCACTCTGGGATGTGCTGCTGTACACTGTTAAGTCTGAAGTATTATTATCCCAGTAATCTCAAGTTTTGCGTTTTCTGGGTTTTGACGTATTTGTTGCAGGATACTATACAACAGCAAAGTGGAATATTCAGCAAGATGCATAGGATAAGACAATAAAGGGAAAAGGGACTTTTATTCCTCTGTACAAAGAACCTGTTTCTTACTTATTAGTGCATTTCTTTTAAGTGACAAACAGGAAAGACTGGCAGATTCAAATTAGAGGTTAAGCAAAGGGTAGCTAAGAAGAACAAGAACCAACTACTTCTGTTTAAAAATAGAATTAGAATGAAGCTAGCAACCTGAGGGAATTGACATGAAGCAGATTATAAGGAAATTGGGAAGGCTCTTTTATTACAGTTAAAACAGAAGAAATGAAAAAAAAGTGCCGGCTTTACAAGGTTCCAGTTCTGCCTTCAGCCAAGCAGAAAAGCTAGTGGTCTCAAACCAATTAAGATTAAAATGAAACTTGAAGGCAAACAGTGATCATCCGTTCCGTGATATCCTTTTTGTGTGCGCATCTTATAGTGATAACACATACAAAGTTTTATGGGGTGTATTCCTTCCTCACAAGATGACTAATTAAATGTTACTGTGCACTAAAATTTTAGAATTAAAGCAAAATTAAACAGCCTTTTCATCACATTTAACTTCAAGGGTTTGATTATTATTCAAATTACACTCTCTGGTCCAAGATTTCTTTTTCATTTGTAAACCAATTTTGATTGAATACTGACATCAGAGGAGGAGTATTTATTTCAAGCACTAGCGAGGAGGAAAAAAAGGGTGGATACTGCAACAGGAGAAATGCGAATTTCACAGAGCACCGCATACAGTTACAAGATGCTAAGGTGTGTTGGACTTGTTCACTTTATGGCTTGCACATACTCATAAGTTCTGCTTTTAGTAAAGATTGCTCAGATTTCACAGTGAGGACGAGTGTTGGTTATAAATAATCATATTCATTGTGACTTAGCTTAGCAAATTATCTTTTGAAATTGGTAATTTCTAGATACAGTCAAACAACAGAATTCTTTCCTGTGGAAAATTGCCTTTTTGATGAAAATCCTGAAGCTTTCGTTATCTGACAAAAATTGAAAGTTTGGGGAGAGCAGACACTGTAGACATGCATTTAATGAAAACACAATTTTCTGCCCCAAAAAGTTCACAGAAAATATTGGGCAGACCCTAATGATTTCTTTCTTGCCTTATACCTAGCTTATCCTTCCTGTGGCACATTACTGAGAAAGTTGTGAACAGATAGAATCTGGAGTATTCAGGTTCCCTTAATCCATCTTGGTCTAGTTCAGGACGAGGCATAGTACGTAGCTTTCAATAGTTCACAGTTTCTGGAAATACGTAACAGATAGACAAAATTGATTATTCTTCTCTTAAAGAAGTATGGGGCCTCCTTTAGCACTGATGACTTCTGGGGACATGGGAGACATAATAGCTCTGAAATGGATTCCCATGCTCTGAAATGCCAAATGATGACATGCTGTTCCTCATTTGGTACATGTGGGTTTGGTAAAGGTCTCCTGCAGCATTCTGCAAAATTACTTTATATGGATGGGCAGGTCAGTAGTTAAAGGGATTTGAGCTGGCAGTCACCAGTGCACTAATGACATAAAGCAGCTCATTTTCCCAGTGCGTGGCTGCAATTGGTATGTAGAGAAAAATCAAGTGGTTAAATGTCATTAGAAAAAGTAGTCTGCTCTGTGCGCTTGAATCCTGCTATTAAAGATTTGTACCTCATCGGTTTGCAGGTATTTGTTCTTGATCTAATCAGAGTCCAAAACCTGCTATTTCTACTTTATACTTAACTATGACTCTTTGTTCTTGATCTGGACCTTGCAGTTTTGGTTATCGTGACTTTTGGCATGGAGGATCTTAATGTATTAGGTCTGGGGCAGTCCTTGAAAATTGCTCAAAAATTGCAGAGCTCTGTGCCGTGACTGTTAAATAATGATTTATTTCTTCTCTGCTGACTTTTGAGTTTTTTCTTATTTTCTTTATGTGTAGATCAGGGTATTATTATTGACCTATAGAAAAGAAAAAAGCAAGAAGCACATTAAGTTTAATGGTACTGCCATTTTTCATATAAACCCCTAGTTATTTTAGCAGGCAGCAAGTACAAACTCAGTCATCCATATCAGCAATAAGCAAGATGATCTGTTGACAGCATATCACAGTGACACACTAGCCTCAGTTAGAAACAAGCTGGAAACTTGGTCAATTACTGCATATTTTATGTCAATCTCAATGTATTTAATATTAAAAGAATCCAGAGTATTCATCTCAGTGGTCTTCTGCAGCAACAGATCCCATAGATTTCCTGGTGACTTCAGAAAAAACAAGTTCCTGTATTCTAAATTTAATCTAAATATTGAGGCAAGTTACTTATTTCAGAGCTGATGTCAGGAAAACCTTGACTGGAAAAGACTTAAGATGCAGTTATATGGTTTATATCCTTTGTGTTAATAAAAAGATAAATAAAATTAAAAAACAAACAAACAAACAAAAACAACAAAAAAAAACCCCAAACCAAACAACAAAGATGTTATCCATCAAATGAACAAAATTCCACTTTTCCATGCCACCATGCTAGGACAATACTCATAGTGATATTGAAGTATATGGTCATATCTAACAAGAAGATAAGAAATGTTTTATTCTTGCAGTCAACAGACCTGTTCTGCCAGAGGAACCAAGATAGAAGCTGAAGGCAAAGATGAGCACACTGAAAGCCATGAAAACCCTTCATATCCATCTTCACTATAGTAAAAGTCTACCCAGGTGATTGAGGCTTCTGAGAAGAGGTGCTGCATCAACATCTGGTTTCCTCTTAAGAAAGGGATTCGCTTTTACTCCATAGTGATATTAATTTAAGGGATATTATCCATATTTTCCCTGTAGTTCTTTCTTTATATGCTAATTAATGCAATTAAACACATAGCACACAGTCAGTAATGCCCCATGTACAATAATAGTGTCTTAAGTGGCAGTAACTCTACATGTAAAATTAAATGAGAATCTGGTAACGTCTTGAGGACGCAACGCCCAGAGTAAGTTCCCCAGCAGTCACTTTTTCCTTCCACAGTGGAATCCTAACACTAAATCAATTCCTAATATATGAAATGCACGATCAGTTTCATTTCCCTTAGTACTGGTTTAATTGCTGCCACTCTTGGGAAAACAAAAAGCACCACAAGCAACCAACAAAAATCAGTATTAAAGAAAGGACAGAGTAAAAACTCACATCTGAAATATAGATCTTGTTTAAGCCCAAAACCTGACTTGAATTGTAGACCCAAAATCAAGGGCTAGTACTTTTCTACACTCCTAATTCATGTATAGAGAGGAATGAATACAGGCTAACCTAAATTGTCATTTCATAGGTTGTTTATACTGCATAAATAAGGTACAGCAGCCGTTTGAAACACAACTTGAACTAAAAGGTCTCTGTATTGAATCCTAAAGTATTTATATTCAGTATTTTACATTGTGTTGTGTTTTCACATTCATTGGTGAATTTGTTAAATCACTGGTGTACTTGTTAAAGTTTAAAGAAAATGTAATATTGCATGAATATGGGTTACTCTTAGATTCTCTCCTTGAGTCTAAATGTTTGTAGCTAAATACAAAACCTTTGACATAGCTATCTCTACTGAACCAAAACAAACTGCAGTCAATTCTTGTTTAAACTCCATCAGCCACGATTATTATACGGTATTTGTAATGAAGCAGGCCACTTAATAACACTGCAAGGACACATTTCATAGTGTGTAATAGTTTATACTGTATATATGATTTCACATGTCATTAGTCAGACTTTCCAAATGTGTTCCAAGTAGCTTACAGAAAAAACACTAAAGTGCTGAAACAAGATTATTAGCAAAATCACTATCTCTGAATGGGCAATTATGTTTTTTCCTACTTGCTATTGGTAACTACTCTAGGAAGACCACAACAATATAATATTAACATACCATTTTGGATGTCTGCAGTGCTGAAACAAAAATCCCAGCCCTCCCCAGAAGTATTTGCTATAGGCATGTTAACAGTTTAATTATAAAGTTTTATTCAAGTTTTTTCTCTTTCAGGTAGGAACTCACACATCGGAATGTTCTTATTAGCAATCAGACTATCCCCTTTAAGCAAGGAAGCTAATTACTTAAGCTTGTGCCAGGTTCCTTTTCCCTTGCCTTCTTTCTACCCCATGACATTCCTGGCTTCACAGTGAATTCACATAGACCAGACTTTTAGCTGTCGGATCTTGTGAACAAGTCACTTTTTTGACCTTTCTCTGTGTATCTTAAATTTTACATTCCTGATTGCCCAACAGCATTACTTCAACAATAGGTAGACATTGTCCGACTCTTCTGCCTTTCCTTCTTCTCTAGCTGTCCTGGTTTTGGCTGGGATAGTTAATTTTCTTCTCAGTAGCTGGTACAGCACTATGGTTTGGATTTAAGATGAGACTTATGTTGATAACAAGGCACATGAAGGCACAGACCCCCGGTGAGATGCCCCCTTGCACACATCGGTGCTGGTTATACACAATCGCTCACCCA
>JAVJGJ010000057.1:65793463-65805777 GCA_035590215.1 Microhierax caerulescens | reverse complement strand
GTTGCAGACCGGTGAGCACAGAACTGATGTGCAGGTGAGCTCAGGGAGCCAGATTTAGTGCCAGTTGCTCCCTCACTACATTTTCAGGCAGCATCACTCTGCAGCCTGGCAGCCAGGCAGCGGGCAAAGCCTTTTCTCAGAAAGGGCCCTCACAACACCACACTGATGGTTTTAGTCATTGCTAACTAAAATTTAACTCAAGGAGTTTCAGTTTCTCAGGCCCTGCCAGCAAGAAGAGTGGCAATCAGGAGAGGATACTGCAGGGCCAGCTGACCCAAACAAGCCAAACGGATATTCCACACCACAGACCGTCATGCTGAGTATATACTGGGGGGAGTTGGCTGGTGCTGCTGATCACTGCTCGGGGCCATCAGTCATCAGGTGGTGAGCAACTGTATTGTGCACCACTTGTTTTTTACCCCTTTTGGATTTTATTCCTCCCTCCCTTTCTCTCTTTATCATCATTACTATTATTATTAATAGTAATTAATTAATTGATGTAAGTTGTTCCTGTCTCAACCCATGAGTTTTATCTTTTTCCTAAATCTCCTCCCCATACCTTGCAGGGAGAGGGGGAAGTGAGCAAGCAGCTGCGTGGTACCTGTTGCTGGCTGGGGTTAAGCCATAACACTGGCTCACCAGGAAAGACCCTTAGCTGTGAGCAATCTGAACAGCCAAACTGTGAGGGTGACTTAACACTGCTCATATTTCTTAAGGGTGTGAGGCTTCTGTCCGTAGGAGTATGAGCTAATATGAGGACTGGGGTCCCTCAGAAAAAGGACAGCGAGCGTGCTCTGGAATAAGGGGGCAGGTATACAACTCCTCGTCCTCATGACAGAGAAAACATAGGAAGGAAATAAAATCACATGGACTTTTCGTCAGAATTGCCTGCCCCAAGGAAATACTTCTAGTTACTATTTTCATCTGTCTGATGGAAACAGAACTGAATTCTGAGAGGTCATGGAGGTGGGAATTGGTAGGGAGAGGGTAGGCATATAAATAGCTGTTTTGGTGACTAGCCATGGGTTTAAGATGATTTGGGAGATCTGCAACAAAAAGAGAATGCAAAGCTGTGTTTGTGCCTTTTGGTAACTACTGTAATAACACTAAGACCAGTGGAGAAAGGTAAGGAATTTGTCTGCAGATGCTCATCGTTATTTATATGATTATGTATAATCCTTATTAGAAATGCTGACTTTAGACTCTTCTGATAATGATCTTTGAGCAATCTGGTTTGATTGCATATGTGATATGGTATAGTGCGAATACATTTTGCCCTTGAGTAACTGAAATATTATTACTTAGTCATTGTTTATGATCATTCACTCTTTACAGGTTTAGATATGTTGTTAAATCAGTTAAATAATCTAGTTCTTTCTTTGATTTCAGAATATCTGAAACAGAAGTGGTTATTTGCTCCCCCCCCCCCCATCAATATTAGTATTTTACTGAAGTAGTAAAGGAAGGGGGGGGGGAAGAGAGATAGAGAAACCTTGATTGAAAGGGATGCTTGCATCCCTGGTCTTGTAAACAATTATGTTCTTTGCCTAGCTTCGTTCATATAAGCAGTCCTATTTTTATGCTTACAAGCAAGAAATAAAATTAAGATAATGCGTTATTATTTGGAAATTAAGGACTAGAAGGTGTAGTAAAAAGTTTTCTTTGTGTCTCTGTGTGGGTGAACAGAAATATCTAGAAATGACAGAAAAAAAGGAGGGGAGCTTTTAATCTTTTCATACACTTCATCTGGATGAGTTAATTCAAAAATTGAAAAGTTTAACAAAAAGCAAATAAGTTACTTTTTCAGTTTTCCACAAGAATAGTGCCATGGACCTCACTTGAGATAAAACCACTATCTCACCAAGCAAAAGTTTGACCAGCTTTGCTCCCAGACATAGTGTGAGACTTTTCTTACATAATCAGAATGATTACAAAAAGCAAAAGACATACCAGTTTGAGTTTGGTCAATTTGTAAAAAAATAGAATCCTAATGTAGTCATATAAGATCCATTTAATTGCAGACATATATTACTTTCCCAGACTTTGGGGCTCAAGATGGAAACACACTGCAAAACAGTTTCTTTCTTTAGGAGTGGTCCATGTCACTCAGGGTGGGCATCTGCTCTGCTCTGCTCACTCTGTCCTCTGCTAATATGGAGAGAACTAAACCTTGTTGACATGTAATTTAATCTACTCTGAAAAACCCAGACAAGCTGTGGTGAATTGCACCTTGAACTTCTCTTTTTTTTTTTCTAATGACTACAGAGAAAGTCCAGAAATGAACTGTGAATGGCCATGCTGTACACGTGCTGATTTACTCTTTGGATCTTGAATGGCCAGAAAATGGTCAGAGCTCTTCTTTAACTGGAAGAATGTAGGTCTTTTACTGGGCCTGTCTATGGCTTTGAGACTTATAACACCAGAGCATTTCACTTGGCACTCCTAAAATGTTCTATTGCTCTTGCCAGTATTAGAAATATGATGATCTGTGTGATACTTGCTAAGTGTTTCACTTTTTGTTTTTTGACTGTTGTATTAATAGTAGGCATTTTTCACAGGTTCTATCCTTTTGCATGCTATTTGCATCTCTTTGATATGATTAAAAGAATGAGTAAAATCTCTTTGGTTTATAGCTGTGCACACAAGTGTCCACTGCTTCACTCAGTTTCTAAATTGTTTATGGCATTTGAAATGTCCTGAGGTATTCTGCTTTTCCTCCAGCTGCTCTGAAGGAAATGTCTTCATTATTGTGTTTTGTTATCTTTGTGTAATTTATCATATACCCTAAGAAACCTCAAGTAGTTTTAGCTTTAGTTCTCGGTTTTATACACTGAATCAACTGAGGTGGAGAGTCATATACTTATATATATGTCTCTAGATGTTGGCTTCTGACTGTTTTGATTAGATCTTCATTACATAGCTTGGACCTTCATTATGAGCATGAGCACTACAGCTGATTTATCCTTGCAGAACTGCATGTTGCTATCTGCTATCTGAGACATCCTCATGGGATTAGCAAATACAACACAAGACCTACAGGAAACCTGCATCACTCCAGCTTTGGGAAAAATGTGTAAGACCCCTCTGTACAGGCAGCTGAATCAAACCTCTTACCTGGCAGCCAAATCCCTAAATTCCACTTCAAATTTTTTAGTTTGCAATATTTCAAGAAGCCTGCAAGAGAAGAAATTTTAGGGGGGGAAAGCAATCTACTGGGTTTCATGGGACCTGCTACATTGCCGTCCAGTGTGTTCCAGGAGGTCGAATCTTACCATTACCTGGATGTTTAACATAAGGAAATATCCAGTCACATTGCTGGTAGGATTCAAGGATCTTTTGAAAAATATATGACCGGTCCTTGGTGCAATTTAGTTACCTAGACACAGATGTCTGGTTGTACCTAAGCCACCTACAAGCTCTCAAACATCTACACCTGTGCTGTGGCAGCTGGATACCCAGTGGGAGCCCCTAGGGCTTTTCAAATGGCACAGTGTGCCTGCACTCAGGAAAACATACCACTTCCTCTAAGTCTTCAGGTAAATGAATTTAACATTAAAAGCATTTAGAGACAGGAGGCTTTTTAATTCATTCTGTTTGTCACTTATTATTTAAATATAGCTTAACAAGGCAAACAAAGCAGACTGCCTGTATCCCATTATCTTTTTATATTCTGGAAAAAAAATAGACAATGCACAAAAAGTGTCTAAAATTGAGCAGCTTGTGGTTATGTTGCTATAGTTACGGGATGATCAGAGGCTTTGCTAAGCCAGAAAAAGAAATGAGCAGTTTCAAATAGTTTTGCACCCAGTCACTGCAGATAGTGCTACATTTCCAAGTACGCAGTTTTGGTCTGCTTCACATTGGTGAAATGCAGAGAAGCCCTTTGTCTCCTGAAACTTCTTATGAATAAAAAAAGCCCTTTGCATTTTACATCTTAGGATTGCCATGCATATTTCAAATAAGAAAAACAGATGCTATTAATAGAAGTGGTCCGAAAATGTTTGGTTTTTTCCTTTGAATAATTCTTTTTCTATTTTTCGTTAGAAAATGAAGCACGTAACATTTTTGTGGCTGAAGAACAAAAACTTCTGCTTTCAAGCTGAAATCTGTTATCTGTAAATATATACATATGAATCTATAATATCTTTAAATTAAATAATTATGCTCCAAATCAATAAATATAGCAATTTTAATTTGTAAATTAAAAAAAAAAAAAAAAAAAAAAAAACAAACCCCAAAACAAACAACCCAAAAAAACCCAAAAACAAACAAACAAAAAAAAACCCAACAAAAAAAAACCCAAACCTGACACATTTGTCACTAGAAACAATTCCCATTAAATATACTAATAAATATTCTACATTTTCAAATATAATTTCTATACACATTATGGGTAAAAACACTCACTCAGAGATGTCAGTGCTGGAGGCTACATCAGAACTTGGATGGGAATTGGTGCAGAGAAACAAAAAGTTACATTTACACCAGTGCAGTCTATGCCTAAACTTTTATCCCCCTGTTTACATAATTTCTTAAGTTTGCTTTTGCATTATGTTTCACTGAATGAATGAAAAGCTTCCTACCTAAATGTGAAGGCTACAGAAGGCTATGCATTAACACATGAGACTCCTCATACTCTCAGCTCCTCTTCAGTGAATTCTCATGCAGGCGATGAAGCACCTGCTGGTTCTGAACTTGTCTATCGTTCTTTGTGTATTGAAGTGTGTGGTTCAAACCTTCTGTTATTTCACTTTAATTTATTTTGTTGTAAGTGTATCCTGTTACCATCTAAAAACCTACACTGTAAATTAAAATAGGTACTTAAAACAAAAAAGTCACTATAGGGCATTACCATCTCTTTTTCAAATCAGTAGGATGGCAAAGGGGTTTCATTCAGGCTTGGAACAGCTTTGTTTCAAAGTGAAGAAAGAAAGGACTTGAGATTAAATAAAGCAAGGAGATTAGCTGCAGTTTGTCTGCCAGGACCTGCCCATTCAAAACAGCAACATGAAAGGAGTATGAAAGATGATTATGCTGTAGTCCACTAGCTTTTTCTACATATCTCTTGTACATGGGGCTTGCAGGCTTCTGCAGGCTGATGGGCCTGCTTTGAGCAGGAGTTGGACCCAATGGCCTCCAGAGATCCCATTTAACCAAATTATTCTGTAACTTATCCTGCCTCTCAGATATCCTGACTCTGGTGGGTTTGCATGAACAAAAACTCATTTCTACCTCCTCTGAAGTCTAAAGTTTTACTGACCTTTGCTACGGAAAAAGAAGAGCAATTGAAATCCCTAGCTACCAAATTGGATGTGGCCTCCAAATAAAGGCAAATGTCTCAGACCATATCCACCAAGTCTGAACTTGCCTTCTACCCAGATCTAGGCTTGTGATGACCTTTGTGAAAAAAACTTAGGTTTCTGCTGATACACAAAACAGACACAGTTGTGTATCTGCTTGTCTCCTTATAATTTCTGGTACTTTGATGTGTGCCACATATTTCTTCAACAGACCCCCATCACCCTACAGTGAGCAAGATGGGCCCCTGACCTCAGGCTGCTCTCAGTTACAGTAGGCAGGGTTCCTGAAGTATAGGTGTATTTATTAATCACTGGCAAAAACTTAGTTTTTATACCTATCTGTAGATACCTCATCTGTAGACTGAAACCCACAAGTTATAGTTTCAATGTCAGTAAGAAGTTAATCACTCTATCTTTGACAGTTGATAAAGACCTAAGATTCATTTCATCTCAGTGTAGACATCTAATAAAGGAGAAGAAAAGAATAATTCCCAGAAGTGATGCATTTACTCTTGTGAGGATACCTGGTCCCATTTGAGATGCCTCAGAGAAACCTATGTGGTCTCCTGATGCTGCTCCAGAAGGCCACTGGTTTCCCATGGGTCTGATGTCCTATTTACTAGCCATATATGAATGTCTTAGATGCTCTAGGGTGTCATCATGACATTGGGTATAATTGTTGCATAAATATAGGTCACTTGCTCTCCCAGGTTATGAGTCTTACAAGAGACAGTAAGAACACTCAAAAACAGGACAAGACATACTCAGTTTTAGTCTACATTATATCCGACAGTGATAAACAGTTACAGACCAAAATGAGAAGATTTGTTGACGAGTTTTCAGAGAAAATGTGTAATGGTTTGCAGGTTCACTTATTTCTTAGTGTTCTTAAGAGTTACTAAAGACCTTTGAATGGAAAACATGCTATTCATTATGCATGCATTGACGATTTGCCATTAGGCCAGTAATTTTTCTAGCATACAAAAATATCACCAAGGTAGCTTATGTTTCAAAGGAGATACAAGAAACCTTGCAAGAGCAACAGAGGGATAAAGTGCCTTAGTGGCGGGGGGAGAGAAATGTTTGGCATCTTCTGGGTAGAGGTGATTTTTTTCCATGTAACTTAGATGTTTCAAGATATTTGTACTGATCTCTTAGCACAAAGTGAGTTAACTGTGATATTTGCAATAGTGTGATTTTGTCATACAAATGTTTTCCTGCTTGAAGACTAATCTGTTTTCTTTTGTGTATGTTTGCTTTTTTATTAATCTGAGAAAAAAATAGGAGCTGAAACAGAACTGTATAGGGTTATACACTGCCAATACTAAATCAGTTTGTACAAAACTGGGTTATAGTTACTGTAGGCCTTCTGAAGCTAACTTCTCAATTTAATCAAAGATTATATGAAAACACCACAATAATAATTTTGAAATAAAGACATGTGCATGTCATCCAAACCAATGCCCAAATTGTTCTGGGGGGCTATAATTTCTTAGCAGCAGTTCTGACATTCTGCAAACCTGTTATTTATAAGAGAATTAAAAAGCATCATCAGATGACTTAACTGACTCTGAAATTGTAGCATGAGGAAAAAAGGGGGAGTGGAGTTCCAGACTGTCAATTGAAACGTTACCCTAGCCATGTCCAAGGTGATCAGAGAACGAAAGTCCATACTCCCACTTGAAACTACCAATTAGAGAAAAATGACTCATCCATCCTCGTGACCAAATTAGGCTAGAAATCTCCATTTGACATTATTTGAAATTGGGATTTTGTGTATGTTTGGTTGGTTGGTTTGGCTGGTGCAAGTTATTAGATTGACAGAATGATTTATTCTTTCCTCATTTCTTCTCCTTCTTATATGTAATACTGAAGTAATAAAGGACAGAAGTACAAAGTTGTTTAGGCTCCTAACTCTGGTTAGGTTATTAGATACCCAAGACATCTAATGTCCTATAAATTCCATCCCTAAAAGCTCATGTTTTCTGATTGTTCTGCATAACACTAGTTATTGTGCAGAAGAACCTGAGCCCAAAAGTGAGACTCATCAAGAATGAGAAATGAGCATCATAACTGATGCTCTGACTACACTTTGCAATTAAGAGAAGAAAGCAACAGTGGAGACAATGTTTGCTCTGTGGGTGTATTTTGAGTTGATTTCAGATAAATTTTAAAAACACAAGAACAAGGCTCTGATCCATAATCTAACTGCTGGTACCCTGGGTCATTCAAGACATTTTAAGGTAATTGATTTTCAGCTGCCTCTCCAAGGAGGTGCTGGTCTCTTACAGGCCTTGGGGTACTTTGCTTAAGAAATTAAATTGATCCTCAAGTGCCTGAGCACAATGCTGCCTTTATTACAAAGCTGGGCTGAGGAATATCAAAACAGTTGTATTGGACAACAAACAGTTGACTTAGCGAAACTGCCATGGCTGGTGGCTGTTGCTGCTCATAAAGGAGGAATCAGGTCTTTTAGGATTACGTCTGTCAGAAACCGAAGCCATTGCCTTCAGACCTCCCAACACCGAGCAGCAGGCGGCACATCTTGACCGACTGCCTAACCTCCCACCCAGGCTCTTCCCCTTATTCCCTCCTCCCTCAGCCCTGTTCCTATTCCTGTGATAAGAAAACTCTACAAAAT
Organism: Microhierax caerulescens; assembly: GCA_035590215.1. Classification (NCBI taxonomy): domain Eukaryota; kingdom Metazoa; phylum Chordata; class Aves; order Falconiformes; family Falconidae; genus Microhierax; species Microhierax caerulescens. The sequence continues at coordinate 65,797,836 of JAVJGJ010000057.1, read as the reverse complement.
AAAACAAAACTCCGCAAACCCCTCATCTATATTTCTGCAAAATTGTGAGCTGACTCTGTTCTGTTATGCAATATAATGACAAAATAACTGTTGGATTCTCTTAACAAAATATACCTTCACCAACATAAAATTGACAGCCTAAGATACATTTATGGCAACTAATACTATAAAATCTGGACACTTGCCATGCTTTACGATATCCCACAGAGGTAAAGAAGGAAGAATTATTTGACAACTGGGAGTAAGAGGCACAGAAAGGCAAAATGACTTATCTAGGAAAATATAAAACACCTGTGACAGTGAAGGAAGCCAAATCTGGGTCCCCTAATTTCCAGGCTTATATTATAGCTGCTAGATTGAAATCTTGGTGTTCTCACTGATCCTGCATGTTTGTAAATTAAGGTTTTCAGAAATGCACAGTTTAGATGTTGGTTGAAGTCTCTTTCCATTGAACTAAAAAAAAAAAAAAAAAAAAAAAAATAAAAAAAGCAACCACTTAAGGAATTAAACAAAGACCTTCACTAATTCATCCTGATCTAAGGAAAAGCTCAAATTCCCATTTTTTGCACTCTGCACATGCTCACTACACAAGAAAAATAGGACGCTAACAAATTCAACTGAAATATTTATGTTATTCAGTACATTTTAAAAGACATCAGAATTTTCAAGCATTACTGCTACAGGTGCCAATTAGTAGTAGACTAGTTTTTACACCAGCTCCTTCTCAAAATAAATCACCAGGAGTCTGAGCTGCTTCTGCATAAACATACAGTATCATTTAACCTCTACCAGTGCAAGTCTCCATCTCCCAGCCCTGTACGGCAGTACACTGGGTCATCCCAAACTGCAGTACATACCTATGTTTGGGGTGCTCAACAAAGATCAACATTTCTCTAGAGCAGGGGTCCTCAAACTTTTTAACCAGAGGTCCAGCGCGTGGATGAAGTGGCAGGCAGTCATCTGCGACTGGTTGGTTCCCCTCCGCAACCCCCGGGATGGAGGGGGGGAGCAGGGGAGTTCTGTAAATACCTGGGGGGCCAGATTGAGGACCCTGGGGGCGCTGTATCCAGCCTGTGGGACGTAGTTTGAGGACCCTGGTCTAGAGTGAATACAGCAGGAGGTTCCAAGAAGTATCTTTGAGTGAGAACCCCGGACTGGGATTGTTTGTACAATAAAATTTCTGATTTGAGAGAAGGCTGAGGTTGCAGCCTCAGTTTGCCTTCTGCTGCATCCAGAAATTCAGGTCTTTAAAGTTGTTTTAGAAAGAGAGGGAGAGGGTAGGCTTTTAATTAAGGTTTGCAAGACCTGGGTTAGAAATATCGACAAGTTACTAATTCACCGGATCTTCACAGAATCACAGCATTGCTGCGGCTGGAAAGGGTCTCTGGAGATCACTGGTTCCAACTTCCCCAGTTTGAGCACAATCAGCTACAGCAGGGGTTGCTTAGGGCCATGTTCAGTTGAGTTTTGGATATCTCCAAGGACTTCACAACCTCTCTAGACAATCTGTCCCAGTTAAATATAAAAAACACTTTTTTTTTTTAAAGTGGATCTTCATGCATTCCAGTTTGTGCCCGTTACCTCATGGCCTTTCTGTGGGCACCACTGAGAAGAGTCTGGCTCTATCTTCTTTACTCCACCTTCACCATTCCCCCAACTCCCATTAGGCATTTCTACACAATAGTAAGCCCCCAGCATGTTCTGATGCATGGGATTTTTCCTCCTTATGTGCAGGACTTTGCATTTCCCTTTGATGAACTTCATGAATTTCTTGTTAGCCCATTTTTAGAGCCTATCAAGGTCCCTTTAAAAGGTGACATAATCATCTGGTCCGCCAGCCTATCCTCCCAGTTTTGTATCATCTGCAAACCGGCTGAGGATGCGCTCTTACCCATCATCCAGGTCATAAATGAAGATGTTAAACATTATTGGCCCCAATAGTGGCATTATGAGCACATCACTAGTGACTTGACCCCCATTTAATTTCATTTTCCATACTTATTTTTTTTAAGCTTAGCCATCTAAAATGTAGATGCTTTATGAAGCAAGTGGTCCAAGTTTCCTCTAAACCCATATAGAAGAGGCAGTGTCAGGGAAATGTTTGTGTCATCCTAAAAAACAGGTACCTGCCCCATCCAGCTATTTTTTTCAATTGATTGTGGCTGAAGCCTTGATTACTACGGTTAGCAAATGGTTTTTAGAAACTATACATAGGTTAGATGAATATCACATTTCTTTAAAGAATTAGATTGAACTATCACTAAAAGAATAGATTGAGAAAGGGTCCACATCAAAATGTCTTAGGGGCATAAGCACTCATCAACATTTCACTCTGATTTGAAGTGTGCCGTTATCAGAGTCCACTCTGACTGGATTTCCACACGGAGCTTGAAAGGTCTGCCTAACAAGACTTCTTCTGAAATGAACACATTTCTCTGACAATTTGCCAGAAAAAAAAACTGTTCTCAAGAAGTCAGCATCTCCTAGGAAAATGCATCCCAATGTATTCTGCTAGGCAAGCCAGTGTATTCTGTAGAAAATATATAATAACTGCTCTGGGTATCTCGATTCTTGGTTGTGCACTGTCTGTATCATAAGTCAAGAATAAGCATTTCAAATGTGACTTAATCCCCATGAACCACTGCTTCATGGGTACTAATATGAATTGTGACCAATTCAAACAAAGAACTGTCCTTTTTGTTTAAAATCCACTGCTTGACAGATTCCAATGGAATGGAAAAGTACAGCAAAACCCACATGTGCTTTGCACATTGCACAGTTTCATCACTAAATAAATAAGCCAAAAATAAAACAAAATGAAAAACAAAGTCCAATCAAAATGGAATTTGAGAACATCCTAAAGAAATATGCTATGGGAAGTTGGATATATTTGAGATAAACAGCAGATGGCATTCTCAGGTGGTGGGAAAGATAAAAATGTGAATTTAGAAATGTTAGGAGTTTTGTAACTGCAGAAAAAGTGTAACTGTTGGAATTCAGCAACAGATAGTCTAAAAGCCTGTTTGCAGCTTTGGGGAGCACAGCTGCTTTACATACTCTCATACTGTCTCAGTGGAAATCTAAAAGCATCTCCACATCTTTAAACTCTACTGGTCAGAACAACCACAAATATCCCCAGCCATGCACAGATAAAATACTGGTAAGGGCTATATTGTTTCCATGCAAAAGGCAGAATTACATTGGGCTGCATTCACTTGGAATTATCTTAGTATAAAAAAAAAAAACCAACAACAAAACAGCAACAACAAAAAACAACAAAAAAAAACCAACAGAAAAGCAAAGCTAAAATGTCCTTTAAAAGACCTGAACTGTGCCTGTCTCTCTGAGTGCTTATTTTTCTCAACAGGAAGGTCTTTGGTGTTTAAAGGTGTGGTATAAAGGAAACAAAGCCATATGAGTTTCACAGCTGGAATTCAGTTTTCTTTCTAGCTTTAACTCTCTTGTGCTACCAAACTTCATTCAGTAATTTTATGATAACTTTATGCAGGGTTTAGGAATTTAAGTTTTATTTTTTGAACAGTATGTATCCTAATATTTTTTTACTATCTTCTGCTATGCATTATTTCATCATGGTTAGATGGAGGAGAAAAAAGATTGAATCTGAGAGACTTAGCTATGAACAAGATTACACTAAGAATCAAAATCACTGAATACCTCCCTCTTGGGAAGAGAAAAAATATGAAAATATATCTAATTTTTATTCTATTAATGAATCTGTTTTCTACTATCTCTTTTCTTTGAAAAATGCCATAACAAAAGACTAAGGTAATCCATGTTTGTGATTAGTCAAGAAGAGCAGAGCATGAGACTCGGAGATAGAGGAAGCAGAAAAGAAGAACAGAATGACACACTATTCATTTAAATTTCTTGACCAGCTCAGGAAGAAAAAAATGTCTAAGTAGAGGAGAATATGAGTTCAGCTCACCCTCATAATTAGAAAGACAAAACTTGTGCAGAATAATAATAAGAATCTTGATGAAAGTTCAAGGAATGATAAAAAAATAAAATAAGCCTGGAAGAAAAGTGTTAAAGTGTTTTTTGTTGTGTTTTTCCTCATCTAATTTTGTGTAGATCTATATAAAGCTAAAGCAACCAACAGGCCTTTGGAGCCCTTTGTGCAGACTAAGGTGTTGGGGGAAATGTTGTGGTTAGTGTTGTGGGAAATGTTGTGGTTAGTTAGGGCCTGGCGATTGGAAGATGTCGTGCTGTACGGAAATTGAGGGGCCCTCTCTCTCCACCGGGGTGTACGGGTTACAGGGGTATCCGATGATCTGGTCCTGTGGACTAAAACTCACAATTTTTATTAGCTTTATTCTGACTTTTTGCTTTATTATAGACCATGGCGATGGTTT
>JAVJGJ010000057.1:65759162-65793363 GCA_035590215.1 Microhierax caerulescens | reverse complement strand
AGCTTAGGTTTACAACGTCACTTCCGTCTGCTTACGTCATAGACTAAATGCTATTGGCTACCTGGAGAGAGAGAGGGCCTCTCAATTTCCGTACAGCACGACATCTTCCGATTGCCAGGCCCTAACTAACCACATTTCCCACAACACTAAGGGGTGTGGTTGACATTCCCACTTCAGTCGGTGAACTAGAATCACGACAGAATAAAAGGGGAGAAATAGGCACTTTAAGGCCCGATTCACCTATTCACATTGGAAGTATCATAAATCATCATAATAATTCAGAATTCTTTTTTCCCAATGATTGCAAAATAAATCCAGATAAGGGGGCAGAATTCCGAGTTTAGGTAAACGTGTCAATTAACTTTATATGGTTGGAATGCTTGGGCAGTGGTGGCCTAAGTGAGGTCTGTGAGGTCTGTTCCAGTGAAAGATGAGAAAAAGAAGGGCTGTGCCTGTGGACGAAAAGAGCTAATAATAAAAAAATATAAGCCTGAAGGCTCCTTTATACAAGGGAACATAAGCTGGATGTAATAAGGAAGGAATTCAGACCAGGAGAAGAGGGGGTATTGCCACACTGTAGAGAATATTATACATAGAAATATACTTTTAAATTATTTTGACTATCATGGTGGTCTATATTTTAAAAAATGAAAGAAAAAATATCCTTTCTCAGAGTGCTAGCATTAAGTAAGGCAAAAATCTGGGCAGAACCTTTAATGTCCAAGTTTTAAAGAGGCTTGATAACTCTTAGGTGTCTTTGAGGAAAGACAAATACACAAAAGAAAGTAAAGGATTCAACTGTCTATATGTGCTAATGCTTATCAGATGCTAATACCTACAGGGGTCTTATGAGAATAAATGGGTGCTGGTGAAAGTAATCTAAAAAAGCAGGTTTTCCATAAAATGAACATTTTAGGAAAGAGGCATTTTTGCATTTGTTAACTTTATAGTAAGTAAGTGAAGTACATTCTTGGGAATGAAGACAAGTAAAAGTCTTTCAAATATATTTACAATAATTAATTGTGAATTTCAATGTGTATGTGGTACATAAAAGATAAAATAACTGCTGGGTTTTACTTTTATTGATTTCTAGATGACAAAATATAGGTATTGTCTACCACTTACTGCAAATAGAAAAATAAAATTATGCCACATATTTATAAAGCAACTACTGTATAATACCAGCATTGTTTCATGTTTGAGGGTGGTGAGAATCTTCTGTTCTGTGCCTGGAAAACCCCTGTCTCATTGGAGCCCCCTAATTGATGTGAGTCACTTTCTTCTACCACAATATCAAGAGTAATTGGAAATGTATCTAATTTCACTGCTTCAATTCCACTTAGCAAATTTTGAAAGATAAGACTCCCCTGAAAACAGAAAAATCAACTATGGGCATATAGTGACAGTTTAAGGTCTATGCACGCATCATAGTTTGTGTTGTCTTTGCATATGCTTCTCCCTGGTTTGGCCCCCTTGAGCTCTAGCCCTGCTGCTGGTAATGGGAGCAATAGTGCCACTTTCACAGCTCTCCTTGCCACTTTCCGTCTACCCTAAAGGCAGTGTGACACAATATTAAGAGGTTTCAGCACAAAATACCTGTTTCCTAAACTTTTGAAGTGCCAGGCCCCATGAAAGCCAAGTGGTCTTTAGGAAGATGAAGCACCAACACTAATAGCTGCATCCAAGCAGAAGACTGCACTGGTTTTATGGCAGAGCAAACCAAGGCACGCACCCGTGCTTTGGATACAATCCAAATTTGAAATGTCTGTTTTGTGGAGCAATTAGCACTAACTTTATTTGTTGCATAAGCACATGTTTGGGCTTCAGAGAACAATTGATATAATTGTTTCTTAACATTCTCCACTTCCCTTTTTTATTCCCTTGGTAATTCTTTGTGAGGTCTTAGGGATGATATACTGATCTAAGGAAACTAACAAATTCTGGAATTCAGTCAAAGCATTTGCTAATTGTTACTCCTGAAGAAAGATTTCTTTTGAGATGAAATGTGACATGTTTATAAATACATAAAATTATTTTCCCAGTAATGTTATTGCATGACCTTTTAACCATCTTTGCATGGGATAAATATTCTTTTTATTATTAATGAGTAGCAAGAGTTGCTAAAACCTTCCATGCAGTGACTTTTAATTCTCTTGCTGGCAAGAAAGTCTCCTCGGGAAACCCTCATTTGTTTAGCTGCATATAACCCTTTGACCCTTCTTTTTGTCTTTAGATCCCTAACAGCACCAGTAGAAGGGGTTCAGAATTGAATCTCCTGTTGCAGAGGAAATTCTGATATTATAAATGGAATCAAAGGAACTGCAAATGCTTGTGAGGAACAGTCACTGTCATATATGCATTATAATAAGAAACGAATAACTTTAAAATCATAGAAAATTGAGCAAAAAGAGTTCTAGAATAAGACTTGTTAATTCCTGAGTTCTGATGCAAGTTTAGTATCATCTGTCATTTCTAACATTCCATTTTTCTTACAAATTTTTAAAGCAGATCGCAGCTGAGATTCTGCGCCTTTCCAAGTACTCTATTCCAAAGCTTTGTTAGCCTTTCTAATGTTAAGTTTTTTTCTTCACATTCAACCTGAATTCTTCTTCCTTTACTGTAAACTGTAATTTTTGTAGTGTCTGTAATGGCTTACACAATAAAAATCAAAACAGAAAGTGTTGTAATCTTTTTCCCTTTTCAGCAATCTTTTTACATATCCAGAGACACCAAACTAAACACATTCTCTTTCTTCACTCTTTCCTATGTGTTCTGTTTTCTAGGCTATTAATTTTTGTTTTCTTTTCGAGTAGAAGTTTAATGTTCTAAAGTACATAATATTCCAGCAGAAATCCTGTGGGAACATTATTTACCCTTTATATTAGATGTAATTAAAAAAAATGATGTTATAGTTGGTGGTTTAGTTAAGCAAAAACCTAAATGTTAAGGAAAAAATTTAAATGTTCCATTTTGATGAGATTGAAAAAAACTCTGTTTCAGCTTTTTGCCTAAGCACCTTTTTTTTTTTTTTTTTTTCAGGTGTCTTTTTTGGAAGATTTTGGTAATTCTGACAACTCAGCCTTTTTCTGGCAAGAAAAAAATCAGTCAGAAAATGTACACTGACTGAGCAATTTCAGGAACTCAAGGAATAAATTGATTAAATATAAAAAGAAAAAAACATGCAGAACAAGGCAATTAGTCTCCTGAGAATTACCATAAAGGAAGTTTGATCCTAAAGGGATATTTTTTTCATTCCGTGGTGTCCATTAGGATTCTAGTATTGAGTTTGTGTTTACAAGAACAGGCATCAGAAGCTGAGTTGCTGGGCAGCAATATCAAACACTGACAAAAAACTTTTTCACTGCAGTTCTCCCACTGAACTGAGCTTATTCCCTGAGCTTATTCCCATTTTGCATCCCCGCTTTCATAAAAAACACGACAAGTTACAGTGATTTACCGTTATTTCCTGCCATACTCAGAACTTACTTTTCAAATTCTCTGTCTTACAATGGTGGACTTATATTTATCTAAAAGCACTATCAAGGGGCCCTAATAACAATTACGTTTCTTGAACATAAAGAAAAATGTGTTGCTAGCCCAGAAGAGTTTGCAATATGCTAGTCAATAGTATTTTCAGTTGAGCTGAGGTACTTTAATAGCAATGTTACATAAAACATCCCCAAGGACCAAAAAAAAAAAAAAGCATAAAGGGCTTTGGATTTTGAAGTGTTGTCCATATAATTGATTTTTCCTTCCATTAGTCAGTCAGCTGAATATTTCCTTTAACCTCTGCTAATATTGTGTCTTGCCTTGTTCTTTAAGGAGAATATTTCTGCAGAGAGTTTGCAGACAATAAATGCAGGAAAGTTAAGGAATATTTGTAAGCCTGCAGACTACAGTGAAATGCTAAGAAATAATTGAGAATAGTGTTAAGAGCAATGACGATGCTGAGTTCCCTCCAGTGAAAGGACTATTCCTGAGTTTGCAATGGTCAATGAAGCAATTAGTAACATTTGCTATTCTGGTAAAGTGCTTCTAAAGATTGAAATCCTGTGCCCAGCATAAAAATAAAGAACCAGGTAATCAGGGATGTAGAGAAAGTACAAGGATGTGGAACATCACTTCTATACAGGATGCTGCTTCTTTATTATATCTTTTCTACTATGTTCTTCAGACTAAGCTCTTTAGTGGACATGTACCATGTTTAAAAAGCACATACAAAAGCTTTATCTCTCAGTTAATAGTTGTCACTATAATAAGATATTTGAAAATAGAATAAGGTGCTTAGTTGGATAAAGCAGACAAAAGTAAAAAGAAGTGAAGAAAAAAGGGTTTGGTTTGGTTTGGTTTTTTTCATAAGGAAACAGGTCTTTTGGATCAAATCACAGTGTTGTATTTGATGCAAAATGACTTGTGAAGGTCTGTTTGAGTTCTTAGCCCCCTTTCTGCATAACTTCTGTTTGATAAAAATGTATTTTTATCACATACCCATGCATTCTTTCTTTTTTCCAGCTGCAACTATACCCTAATGCCAACTGCACAGGCAGATGTTTTCAGTCCTCTTAAAACTTAATTTTCCACTGAATTTACTAGTAGCTGAAAAAAGTTGTGTAATTTAAATAATTACTACTAATAGTAATAAGCTCTAGCTTTATGAACTGCCATCCCCTTGGTCTCAGAGTCTTTATCACAGGTTCAGGAGGCCTATAGTCTCAATGGGCTTGAAAAGTGATGCAGAAGAAATTGGTCACTGGGAATGCCCCCTACACCTTCTGCGTATGAAAATAGAGACGTGCTTGTGTGCTTACTGCCTCATGACAGTGCATGTCTCTTGCCCAATGGCTTCTTCGGTGTACAAAATGATGTAAAATCTGAGCTTTCAGTTAATCCTCTTCTGTCACCCCTAACTTCCAAGGATGGTTCCTCTGGATAACACAACTGTGTCCAAAACTTGCATTAAAATCCTTGTATGAGTCTGTGGTCGAGCCTCTGCCTGCAGTGACACGATAAAGTAATTTCAGTTCAGTAAAATTCATGCAGTTCAGACTGTCTTTTCATCTCTTTCATTATTTTTCCTTTGAATGAAAAGGGCTGTCAAATTGCCAGCAAATGCTTTGTTTCTGGGGTGCAGAAGAGCTCTCTAGAATATAGGGCAGACTGACAGCTATCGTTTCCTTTCCCTGCAGACAGAACTGATAACATTTCCCAGCATTTCTGGGTGCTAGAGTGAAAAGAAGAAAATCACATCAGATTGTTGATAGTGACAAAAAGGCGTAAGATTTAAGGAAGGCCCTATGAGTTATAATTTAGGCGAAGAACACAGCAAACTGACAGATTATCTTCAGAGACCCAGCAACATGCACAAATATGATGAAGAAGCCTAACTTGCTTGAAAGGGTGAATGTGGGATGATTGGCAAATGAAGGCAGTGAGATCTAGAATGCATTGTAAGCTGCCTTATCTAGATGGCACAGTGGAAAACAACATTTTCATTGCTTTGTAGTGCCTGATCACTAACAATTGTTAAGCACTGCTACTAGACTGATTTCTGGCCTTATTGTCTTTTTCACAGATCAAGTGAGATCTTTCCAGTACGTCACCTTTAATCTCAGTTCTGTTCCAAGATGTACTGTATCACCTACCTTTGGAAATTTGTTCTACTAAAAGGGAACTTATTTGTCCGTTAGCACTATCAGCAATACCTTACGGCACCTGATTCTAGCACAGGGCACATGAAAGTCAGATTTCCTTTTTCCAGTTTTGGATATATGTTCATATTTCAGTCAACTTTTACCAACCAACTTCTGCCATTCTGACAGAGTAAAGAAATCTGAAAGTGACTGCAGTTATTTTCTCCGTGATCCTCTTCAGACTAACTTCAGAGCCATTTCTGAATTATCTCATGTTTATTGTGAAGAATGGGGAGTATTTCAGAACAGCTCCTTTTGCTCCCCATCTGGTAACTAATGTATATCTGTATTTTGACAACTGAGTCCCTGAGGGCCATTTCACAGCAGAAGTGAATGTATGTTGCAAATAAGTCCTGTTCACAGCCCAGGTTTTACACAGAAGTCATTGGGTTGTACTTTCTCCCTGCTGTTCCTCCTAATTTCACCCAGATGTGAGACCCCAAGCTTTAACCTATAAGGCTGAGATTTTTAAACTCACATATCCCATCTTTCAGGGGATTTCCTAACCACAGGGCCAGGTGGGGGTTGCCTGTCTTCTGCTGGCTCGCAGGTGCAATCAGTGCAGTTCCCACACCAGGTTTTATTTCCAGAGTAGCAGAGGTTTGTGCTGAAATATTGTCTGAACCCATGAAAGGAACGATCACAGCCTGTGCAAATCAGACTAATGAGTTCCCTGCAGTCCCACTGCAAACCCAGAAGTTGCACTTTTATACTTTCTCAAAGCTCTAGACTGACTGCATAAGTGTGAGAAATTCATCCTGGCAGGAACATGAATTCAGGGGGAAGTCAGTTTGCATATGGGCGGTAAATATGGCCATGTGGAGGATCACTAGGCATGCAGAATGTGTGCTGCAGGACTATACTCAGATACCCAGTACCATCATATTTGACATATGTAGTAAGAGATGGGCAAAAGTTTAATGTAATGGACCTCAAAAAAATTCAGTGTCTAGAAGGAGGCTGGTTTTGCAGCCTGTTTGTTGTTTACCCCAGGAAAGGGTGGTAGGAGGAGTTGCCTGCGGTCTGGGATCATTTTCCTGCTGGGCTGCCTGCAGCCTGTAGGACTGAGGTTGAACACCTATAGCCCATGATAAAACCTTTTCAGAAGACAATACAGCAGGACTTTGACGAGATAAAGCAAACTGTAACACATGTCGATGTCAGCAAGGGGCAGGGTTTGCTGCAATCAATAGGTAACCTTATTTTAATATAGGACGTATCCCTCCTGGGAGAGTATATCCTTTCCATGGAGGGAAAATGGACTAGCTGACCTAGTAGATCTTCTCAATTTCAAAATTATATGACTCTGTAATAACACTGGCAGCACTTACTGCCAACAAAATAATGCATCCCAGAACAGCATTTCTGGTTCAGCACAGAGTGGAAGGGAGGAAAAACACAGCTGAAAAGAGCAGCCCACTGTATTTGGGTTGCTGTGTTTGTTAAGCTTTGCAGTCATAAACTATGATGGATACAAATTAGTTATCTTTGCTTAATATTTATTATCTTTTTGTTTGCCTGGGCTTGGAAGAAGTGAGCAGTTGCGTAGGTTTCATCCCAGTTGTCCTGGAGCTTCCTTTAAGTACAAATTTATTCTTAAAAAAATCCTGGTTTGGGTAATTTCCTCTCAGCAACAGCACAGCAGCGAATCATGAAAGAATGAAACAGTGACAGCTGATGCAGTGTTAAGATTCAATCTTGGTTTTTAGCTTAAGTTTTGCTTTATATACTTTTCTCCATCAAGGGTCTCTGTCGTTTACTTTTAGGCAATTTGTTTCATGTCTTTCTGCTCCTTTTCCTCTATGTTGGCCAGACCTGAATTTTCAGCAGTTGATCACCGTATCTTAATAGGCTACAGTGAGAGATTCTCTGCCATACTGGGAGGATACTACCAAGTAGATTTCTGCTGAGCCTGGGCCTAGTTATGCTTTTCAATATTGATCTGAATGATGGAATTGTAAATTGCGGTTTAGCTGGTAGGAAGGGAAAACGCAGACGTGTCCTGGTTTCAGCTGGATAGAGTTATTTTTCTTATTAGTAGCTGGCACAGTGCTGTGTTTAGGCTCTCATGTGAGAGAACAATGCTGACAGCACACTGATGGTTTTAGTTGCTGCTGGGTAATGTTTTTACTAAGTCAAGGACTTTTCAGTTCCTTGGGCCCTGCCAGCGAGAGGGCTGGAGGGGCACAAGGAATTGGGAGGGGACACAGCCGGGACAGCTGATCCAAACTGCCCAAAGAGATATTCCACACCATGGGACGGACGTCATGACCAGTATATGAACTAAGGGGTGGGCCAGGAGCAGTGATCCCTGTTTGGGGACTGGCTGAGCATCGGTCAGTAGGGGGTGAGCAGTTGTATTGGCATCACTTCTTTTCTCCCTTCCCTTTGGATTTCATTCCTCTCCTCCCTCCCTCCTTTTCACTATAACTGTTATTGTTAATATTATTATTGCTCTTCATTTTTAATTTTATTTCAACTGTTAAATTGTTCTTATCTCAACCCTTGAGTTTTGCACTCCTTTCTAATTCTCCACCCACCCCACCCCCCATCCTTCTGGGTGAGGAGGGAGTGAGCAAGCAGCTGCAGGGTTCTTAATTACCAGCCAGCATTAAAACACGGCAAGAGGTTATAAGTCCTGAGGAGACCAGAATGGAAAGTTGCACAAAAAATTTGAGGAAATGGTTTGAAACCCAGTTCAAGGGTGTTTTAATACTACTACAGACAGGTATAAGGTGCTACACTTCTGAGAAAGAAATCAAATTCATGTAAGAGAGAAAAAACTTGCTAGACAATAGTGTGAGGAAAAAAAAACAAACATTGAAGTTGAAATTTTACTTGGTGTAATCCTGGAACAAAAAAGGACACATTCTTTCCTGGGCTGTATTGATAGGATTGCCTATGTAAGCCTCATGTGACAATTAGAGTGATATGCCCACCCGGAGCCTTGTTTACAAGGCATTGCATATAAAGAGATGAAGATCAAGGGAAGGACAGTGAAAGATCTAGAAAGCAACACTGCGGTGGAGGAGCTAGATTTACTTTACCTAGAAAAGGGAATCTATGCAGTTGCAAAAGCATGGCTGCCTAGGAAAACTGGAGATGCCTTGTGTCATTCCTAGCATTTACAAAGGGCAGGCTGAAGTGAGGAGGTGAGAGCAGGCAGGATCACTAAGGCATTTGAAATGGTGCCAGGTCTCTCTGAGCAACTGAAACACAGGCCAGAGGATAGAAAAGAAATACCATAATCTTTTAATACTGAGAAGATAGCTGCTATTATTATTATTATTATTATTATTATTATTATTATTATTATTTACTACTGCTGCTACTGCCACCACCACTAAGATACCAACCAAATCTTTTCCTTGGGAGTACAAGGAGGGCAAGAAGAAAATAATTAAATTTTCAAAAACATATTGGAAAAAGATCTTAAAATTTAAGGTGAAATTTGGGAACAGACTGCATACTGCTTCTACGTATATAAAAAAATTATGTGAAGGGTCCCCTGATCGGCATTTTACACAAAGAAAACTGGGTTTCAGAAGGGATTAAGATATGATGGAAGGTTTTCTGGAGAATAAAATGTACGTGGTACATCGCACCTACATTGCGGTGTGTCTCAAGGAGCCTGGGAGCTCATTAGCTGCTGCTCTTTTAGAGGATTTGTGTGCAAAATGCTCCATCTACTTCTCAGGAATTATTTCATGTCAGTGAATAATATTCTTCGGATTAAGTCCAAAAAAATCATAATAGTAAACTGGAAAGTCACCAGGATTTAGGTTTTCATCACATGAGCCTCCATACCTAGGAAGGTGTGTTCTAGGCTTCTGAAGGTGCCTTCAAGAGGAAACATTAGATTCTGATAGAATTTGGTAAATGTGAAAGTGGGCCCATGTTCATAGGAGCAAGGAGTGGTCTTAACATTACCTGTTTTTCAGAAATATTATTGGAAATGGTGTTCTTAAGCTCTTGCTAACCTTCATGAGAAAGATAAGAAAACAGATCTACATTTCATCATAGTAAGGCAAATGATCTATGCTGCTTTTACAGGGCTGTAACACCCAGGAACAAATTTAGTGTGTTGAGTAGCCATCATTTCTTGAAAGAACCAATTTTCAGGAACTTTCCATGAAAGTGTACTCTTCTTTCCTCATGTGCATTTTAAACTGTGGATACAGTCTTAAATTGTGGCAGCAGAAGATTATATCATCCATCTCATCTCGGTTGCATACTACCATGCTTCTGCTACAGTTTGTTTGCCCCATCCTCTTATAAATGCTGCCTGAACGAACTACTTGTGTGCATCTTCAAACCCAAATAGCCAAAATGACCCAGATTTGGAAACTAATTTAAGCCTAACACATCTGCAGCTTTAAAAATCTACACCAGCAACAAGTAAATAAGTGCCTGAATAAGGCAGTGTTAAAAACACTGTCAGTTTAAGGTGAGAAAGGAGATATGATGACTGTGTATAAAAATGAAAAGTAGTTTATGAAACAGGGACATGTCCTACAACTGGTTTCTGAAGCCACTGTTTTCACGCCTATATGCTTTGAGACATCCCTATAAACCTCTAAAAAAATTACAAAATCAATTAAAAAATATAAAAAACATAAAATAAAAGAGAGAGCATAAAAAAACCCAACAATAACAATCACCCCAGAGATATATTCCTATTATGGTTCATTTGACAGGGATGGGAGCTGTATGGCCAAGATGTTCCTGGAGCATCTCAGTCTTGCCCCTACTTTTTCCATAGATCTTCCATAAATGTTGTTACTTTTCAACTGAGTAAAAGGTCACTGTATCAGTATTAGAGTGGTTCTTTCATTGGTAAATCTTCTTCTGTAAGTTTGTTTGTTTAAGAAAGTGGATTACAGAAGCTGGAAAAAAAAATAGCTGTAAATCATTTCCTTTCCTACAAGCTGTTAAAAGGATAAATCTTCGACAGAAAGCAAAGGAGGAATGTGAGAGAAGTTTCTGAGGTGTTGCTTCTTGTGTCTGGAGAAACACAGGGGCTTCAACTTGTCACCAATTCTTCCTCATGAGCTCTAGATCAAGGTTATCCCTAAAACTACAGTGATTGTGAAGGACAAGAAGGGAATTAAGAACACAGTATGTGGGGGTGTGATTCCTGTGACTACAGAAAACAGATATTTGTGAATCTCGTTCTTCTTATGTTTTTCAATGAGAGAACTTGAAAAGTTATGCTTTTATCCATTTCAGGAGGAGTTAGAAAAAAGAGACAAAAGATAAAGGATTCCTCATGTACCACCTAAAATCAATCATCCTTAGAGCTGGACCTCAGCCATGGCTAGTTTCCAGACTGCATACTTAAAAAAAAAAAAAAAAAGAAAAGGAAAAAAAGGAAAAAAAAATTATTATACCAGTGAAAATGTGTGGAATCTAGCCTTATGTGAGGTAAGATCACAAAATAAGGGCCTGGATCCTTTGCAGTAATGAAAATGTATTTGGCTTATGACATTCAAGCGCTGCTGCCATTGAGGTCATGGTCTGAGGACTGCTGTAAGTTGTCCGTGTAGATTAGGGTGTCTGCAGGATACTGTGGGTACGTAAACTCTCATGTCAAGTTTGGAAAGATGAGAGAAAGGTCTGGGAAGACAGTGGAGTCAAAGTGATGAGCATGGGGTTGAGATTGTTGGGTTCAAGAAACAGTGAGGAAGGCACTAAAGTCTGGTTTGAGGAGGTAGAAAAATGCCATGAGAAAGCTGGAAAGATTCTGAAAGACATCTTCTTGTTTGGTCACTTGATTCAAACAGACAAAAAACTGTGAGGGGATAGAAACAAAAATGAGTGAAATGACACTGCAACCTCTCCCAGGGTATTGCTTTTGCAATGAATGACAGCAACAGATACCTATAAACAAAATCTGAAGTTATTTGACTATGCATGTGTTTTTCATGATTGACTGAAGCTCACTTTCCTTTTCCAATATTTATGAGTCTGCAAAGCATCCCACAGTGCAGATTGAGTCCTGTATCATCAGCTCAGAATGCGAACTGTTCTTGGTGACCTGATACGGATGGGATTCTTCTTCAGGCACTTACATTGAAATACCCTCCCTCTGTTACCCTTCCTCCCAACTTCCAACTGCTGCTCCAGAAGGAGCAGGCGTACCGTGGGTCCTGTGTCACATCTTCAATCCTATGTTGTCCTGGACACTCTTAAGTCTCTCAAATGGCACTGGAAGTCAACTGAATCCAACCCTAGGTGTTCATCTTAGCGTGAGCTAACTTGTTTACTAGGATTTGTTCACTACCCTAACTAGATCTCTTCTGACTAAGAAGAGACCTCTACATATCTGCACTCAGACACCAAAACACAGATGTCTTGATCTCAAGCTGATCTCCATGAAGGTCTCACTTCAGTTGCCTGAATGTTAGAAATTTAGCAATCACTCACTGTTCTGGTCGGGCATGGGTCTCCCAGAGGTCCTGTGTTATTTCTGCCAGTCTTATGAAGTGGTTTTGGCTACCTTAAAGCACTTCAGATGACACTAAATGCATGTCTGTATAGTATTTACATAGACAAACTAATGACTGGAGAGCAGTCTGCATGCTTCTCTTCCTGCTAGTACAAATGCTGACGGGTTTGTACTTCAAGAGGAGCACGACACCTTTGGAAACGCAGAGCCTCTAACAGCATGCTGAAATAGTCCTTTGGGTAAGCGGATCTCCAGCAGATATGTAAAAGTGTCATTGAATGTGCCAATGTGTTGTTTTAAGGTAAAAGGGGATTCCTTAGGAGAGCACCTCAAGATGGATGTGTGGCTATCGGCTCTTGTGGATTTCTTTGCAAAATGAAGGAACATTTCTGTTAAGGACACTTCTCCCAGGAAGAGTGTTTGTGCCAAAGCCACAATGAAAGCTGAGAATGATTCTCTACCCAAAGTGAAAAAGAGAGCCAATCCGTCACATTAGACATCACCTGTCTTCAGAGTATGAGCTTTTTAAATGACTAATAATGAATCAAGTCCACTTGATAATGAAGAGCTCATTTACCCTTCACTAAGCCTCTTTCTCCACCCCAGTACCACCAAACAGCTTTTCACACTAACAGCTCACACAGAGAGTGGCTTTCAATCGCAACTGGAGACTAGTGCAGGTTTTTATTGATCCAGGAGCTGCATGTGAGACTCTATGCCATGTAAGAGTTTTGATGAAAATATCAGAACTGCTGTCACTGAATAGCACCAAAGGGTGGTTTGCTGATCTCTAATCAAAGTTCTTGGGTATGCTTCAGTGACAAGGCCAGTAACTCAGAGTGAAAGTTCTCCACTGGGGCCAATGTCATATCAATCTTATTTAGCATCTGCTTAAGTGTTCTTCCTGCTATCTACAATCAGTACACAAGTTCAGCTACACACACTGCATCTTGCACCTCTTAACTCCTTGATCATGTCTGTGATTTATTACTGTCATTTTCATCCACCTTCTTTTTTTGCCCTTACTCTTTTCTGTCTTCAGACATTTACTGTGTCATATTGAATTTAGTTTGAATTCTAGCTAAAGACAAAAATGCAGGTTTGCTTTGTGAAATGCCTCACACAATTTCAGGGCATCAAAAGAGAAGAGCGACATTTGCTTGCTGGGAACGATATGTCTGTATGAAGACAACCCATCACTTTTGCGTTCACTCCTCATCCTTCCCCTTATGCTTCTCAAGAAAAGTGAGACTGCAGGATAAATTTTGTCACCAGGGAGTTGACTTGATAAATTCATTTTTGGAGGATGTTTTTTCCAAGTACAAAGATTAATATGGAAAGAAGCATGGAGTTGTTTGCTAGAAGAGGTCTATTGGCAGTGCAAAGTGGAATGGAAAAAGTATGGGAATTCTGGATTTCTTGCACAAGGCAAGAAATTTATGTTAGATATGTGGCACAACAGAACCTTCAAAGTATCTCAAAAGGAGTGATTTAAAAATGACTTGATTATCTGTACCTGTGGCTTTAATGCAGGAGGAGGCATTATAAAACTGATTTTAAAATTTGAACTAGTGCCTAGATTAAGATGGTTGAAAAGAAACAATTCATTAAATTAAACATTCTATTAAATGTCACAACTCAACTGGTGTCTTACTCAGCATGTACCAGACTAATATAAGGGAAGAATTTCAAGTAAATATTGAAAGTCAAATCTTGACCCCAGAGCTAATACAGCCTAATCCACTACTTCAGGGCAAATAAAATTCCTTCTTCTTCTTTTCCAGGAAAAACGTTGTTCTTAAAGAAGCATATTTAACATTTGTTTTAACCTCCATGTTTTCAGTACTTGTAAAGCAATTGTATATTCTGCCAAAAAATTAATTAAACATGGCAAAAATTAAAATAAAAAAGAACTTTTATTTTACCAATGACTGTATGTCATAACTAGGCAGCACTATAAATTCTCTAAACTATTATATTATTATTATACTATTCTAGGCTACTGTCAGGTTTTGTATAGGATATACTGATCCTTGTCAAGAATGTAAATTCAAGTGAATAATTTTATTATTGTCAGAAATGTTGATTTTATTCAGACTTTGCAGTAACAAGTTTGCAGGAAATTTGTTAAAGCTGTATTTATACTCACAACTTATTTTTAGAATTCTGTCGATCTGAAAAATACTGTTCCATGTTAGTCATATAATGTGTGGTTCACCTCACCTAATTTTGGAAACCCAAAACTTAATAGCTACATCTGAGCAGGACACTCTAGGCTATCTCGATAGTCAGCAGTGAAAAATACACATTTTCAGAGGGTGATTCACAAAATCTGTCTCATCACCTGTTTTAGAATACAAGAATACTCTTTGTTATTCCCTTTTTCTCTTCATTGCATCCTTTCCTTTTAGCGACAATCTCAGGTATAGAACATATTCTTAAGATGTCTCAGTTGTGGCAGGTGGATTCGAATTCTCAATAATTTATTAATGTTGTTGGGAAGTTTTACACAGGTAAGACCTAGAATTTCATCAACAAGAACTTTAAAAGCTCCAAAACCTGTATTTAGACAGCAAAAGCAAAAAATTGTGTCCAAGAAATAATGCTACTTTTTTCAGACACAGACCTCTGATGGGTAAACAAAGCCTAGTGGAAAGATTTTAGTTTTCCTGGCTGTAGAAGCACCTTGGCATGGAAAACAAGAATGATTCCATAGACTGAATCTCTGAGTTCTGCAGTACATCCATGTTTGAATTATGATGTAGTTTGGACACTGAGGATATTACCATGACTCAAAATTCACCTTATATTATTCAAGATATATATTTCAAGACTAAATATTTCATATCAAATGTTACAAAGAAAAAAAGAAACAAAAAGGAAGAAGGGGGAAAAAAACTGAAAGAAAAAAAAAAAAAAAAAGGAAAAGGAACCTCTCTCCACATATTATATGAAATGCCCAGAACATTAGGAAACCAGTTTAAGAACCAAGTCATAATCATCTACTTTAGCAGCTTAAGACTGAGATGGAAATAAAAACTTAGCTAATTACTTACTTAAATTAGTCCAGTCCAAACTAAAGGTATTGCTTATTTTTAAACACTGATGTTTTCCTTAAAAACAGCTCAATTTCAAGTGTCCAATTAATTTCAGCTGTTCACAGATATGAAGTTTCAGACTGAGCCTTAAAAATGTAGTCATATTCATTAAAAATTCCCCCAGGAGTACTATCAACCAACAACAGAGGAGAGCTCTCTTTGGCTGTGAAAACAGTACCTGTCACAGTTTTAAAAAGTTGCTCTTGCCCCATGAGCTAAAAATCTCAATCTGAGAGGTGAGGCAGAAGTAAAAGAGATACGGGAAAAATAAAAGCCAGCGATAGCTAGAAGGGTAATAGCATTCCCCACAGCAGTGGAACTGTCACTAAGCATTTTTAGGCACTGGGAAAGGTGCACTAGTGCATTGAGGCAGCTTTGTGGATTGTGTTGGTGTTCTGTGTCAAATGTGAGGGGTGGCATGGAAGAGGGCACAGAGAAACCAAGGATGCAACAGAGGAACAAAAGAGTCAGCGACTCTGACAGCAGAGTCTTAAACAATTTGGTAGCATGTGAAAGGTGACAGGTGGCAGATCGATGTAGAAATTAGTAGAAGGAATATGAAGACTGGTCTGGATAATGTATGAATAGAAATGTGCATGTATGCAAAAGCATCAGCAGCAATGGCACACACACACCCCAAAAAAAAAAAAAAATACCAACCAAAACAAACCCCCCAAAACCCCCAAAGTTAATGAAATAATATCCCTTAACTGATATAGAGCACGCTGCCCATGGTGTCATTCAAATGGCCAGATAAGAAGAAGAGGAAGAGTAAGGTGATCCAAAATTGTGGTGAGAAGAAAAGAACTGGAATCTTAAACTACCCAAAAAGGAAAACCAAAGAGCAGTGAAATTTGGGAATTTTGCTTGAAGATTTATGAGAAGTCAGGTAAAATAATAACGTCAATGATCCCAAATAAAAGGCTTATCTGAAAATCAGCATGTCATTGCCAGCCAAGGACAACCCAAGAGATAAGATGGTGACTTGGTAACCAGTGTCACACAAGGGATCCTGACCAGATCCATCCATCCAGGCATACATGCCTTGGTCCTTGTGAGTAAGTGGGTCTGAGGGCATGAACGAATGAAATCTATGTAAGAAAGGGTGTGTCTACATCAAATCAGAGAAGTAAATGTATGAATATAGTTGGAGAATTAATTCCTCTGATTCTGATTCGGAGAAAATAAATGTTATCCAGACTGGAAGGGCTGGAGACACATCTGGTCTTTCTTGCAAACAGTCTTATAAAGTTCTGAGTGTGTTTTGTCATATATATTAGCCTTCTGTACCATTATTTTTTTTTTTCATATTCACAAAATGGTGGTTTTGACAGCATGGAAGTTTGAAAAATGTTACCTGAATATTTCTGGAAAAGCAAAACACTCACTTGTGCCAGAATACTGTTGGTGAGTTCATATGCGTTTAGTATCAAACAAGCATTCATTCTTCAAGCATCATTATTTTCAGAAGTTAGAGTTAATGTGACTTCAGATTTGGAATTCTTTATTTTAAATATCAGAGATTACGTTCAAACTTTCTGTCTTTGGGAATTTTAGTATGGAGTAGCTTTTGCCTGGTCCAGTGGACTGAATGTGCTTTAGCATCTGGAGGAAATTGTCTGGCTTACTTTCATCAAAGAAATTATGAAATCTGGTTTGTGTTCTTTGAGAGCAGCCTGTGTTGTAGACCAAACCATGGTGCGAGCTTTACTTGTTTATAGAAAATTATTTTAAAAGCATGTTCATCATCTGAAATGAAATGCTAATGTAGATCCACCTGGTATGATGCTATGCTATCCAAAAGGTCTTGTTCTTTTCTTTAGCTGGTACAGCAGTTTAACAGTACTTCAGCAGACTATACAGCATAAATAATACAGAACTACGACAGCTTTGACTCTTCTTTTTCACTGCATCTTTTTTTATTTACTCTTACTTAACATGATTTGGTGACCTCTTGGACTGAGAATTTGGAGGGCTGCCTAACAAGAATCTCAATGGCAGTGACTACTCCCTATATGAAGAAATAAAAACAAAGTAACAAAGCTATTTCCAAAAGCCACGCTGCAATAGTTATGCTGTGAGTTTTCCCTTGTAATGTAATTAAAGAAATACAACACATATCCCCACACTTTTTTTCTCAGTTATTCTAACCACATTTAGGCTTTGCACATAGTCTCACGTAACAGCTTCCAGTAATCTGCAGCAGCAAATAGCTTTCAGTAATATACAGCAGCAGCTCTGAACAATTTAGCAATTAATACTTTAAATACATTTAGAAGTTCACCCAGGGTTTTCCAGCATTTTTAATAAAAATAAAACATTTAATACTTTAAAAGTGAATTGTAATATCCTAAAGATTTTTTCTAAGAGAACAAAATTTCAAGACTCTTAAAGAGAGGAATCTTTATTTCTTAAAATGTTGATGCAACGTGATAGATTTCAGCTGACTGAGAAAAGTACACACAAGTCATTTTTTTCCTTAAAGATTTTTGGGTGGACAATTGTCACTGAACATAAAGATAGGAAATATTTTGACCTTCTGCAGTAGTATTAGAGGACTATTAATGCAAAGTAATAAATCTGTTTCTAAGAACTACCTTAAGAAAAAAATATAAAATTTGTATATGTATATATATTGATTTTTACCTAATTTCTACCACCTTATGTTTAATCTGATTGTGATAGTTCTTGGATTTGTCTTTCATGGAGATGGCAGAACATGTCTATATAATTTAATTCTCTTCTGGCTTAGAAAGATATGTTCTTAGTTCTATATGATGGCATGTAATCAGTAAGAAATGACTAAGAAATTATGCTTAAGTTTTTATGTTAGGAACATCTTTACTGTTCTGTGAATTTACTTGCAGATTGTAGCTTCTGATATTTAAAAACTGTATAAAGAGTTAGAAATTTGGGCCTCCTTCTTATATTTACAGTTATCATTTCAACCAAATATATCCTTCAATTATGTGTGTTCTACTGAAAGATAGTCTTCTGAGTATCAGCATCTGCCTGAATATACTGTCCCATGTAGTATATTCAAGGTCTAATTAAAGACAAACAGACCTGAGCCAATGCTTGCTGAAGTTGATGGAAAGGCAGGCTAGAAGAGGAGTCAAAATAACACTTCAAAGTATGAAGTGAAAGCTAGGCAGCATTCAGTTACGAAAGTTCAAAGGGAAAAAAGACGTGCAGAAACTCTATTTAGCTTGCAGAAAAGCAGGTGGACATCTAAAATTCTCCCACTGTCCACCCTCACAAGGACTGGTCTCACATGGTAATATATTTGTAGACGTATTTGCCACTTAAAATAATTTGGGATTCACTGGGTGGGATTCAGCTGACCAAACTTGGGTACCTAAAGCCATCTGAGATGCCACAAAGTATCTGAGATGCCCACACCTTTCTGGAGTTGCCACTGAGGATCAGTTAATGTTACTCTCAGTGCTTCACATGACACTGGACACCTGTGTTGAAGCAGTTCAAACCTACCGCTTGTGCATGTATCCTGTGAAAGATTCAATCCATTATGCTTAACAGTTTGAAGGCTAAACTCTGACATGAAGTCCAGCCTGCAGCATCGGTTGGGGGGATACTACTACACATTTCTTGGGAAGTAGGTGTCTCAGGAAAGTGCTCATCAAGGAAAAGAGTGACCCTTCAATTACAGGACCTCCTCAAGGTCCCCCAGCTTGAGAGAGAGCAGGGAGACTGCTCACATTTGATGCTCAAAATGAGAACACATGAATGTTGGGAGGAGGAAAAGAGCTGTCCAAGGAAAGGTTGGTTATGTGGGAGAAAGGGAGGTGGAAGAAGGAAAGAAGAGAGGATGGAAGGGAGGGAGGCAAGAAAAGACAGGGAGGCAAGACATCAACTCTACCTACCTTTTCTAAAGCACCAGCTATTTAAGACTCAGACATTTTTACATTTCAGTCTCAGCTAAGCAAACTATGCCTCTGCTCATTTTTACTTCTAATATTACTATTGTTATTTTTCTCACACGTAATACTGCAAGATCCTTTTATACTTTTAATCCTATTTTGTAGCTGTTCCTGTATTGCAGCCAGTTTTGGTTTATTCCTTCTCTTCTTCTATTAGTCTGAAAATCATCTTTTCCCATCATATCTTCATGGCCTTTTGGTCCTGTTGCACTATGTCTCTGTCCTCAGTGGAGCTGAGAGTATCTCCTAGTTTCATATGAGTAGTGATTATCCTTGATATATTGCTTCTCTCTCCTCCAGATCATTACTGAAAAAAGTTAAGTAAGGCCAAGTCTTGTATATAACCGAGGTAAAATTCTTCCTAAAGTTAAAATGCTGTTGTTTATCATTGATAATTCTGTAACTTTGTTATGAAAATAATAAATTATGCATTGAAATAATTTTAAACGCCTCTCTGTCTGTAATCTCTATGGCTGGTGAGTCATTTGGAATATTGACTTAATGTGGCTGTGTAGATGTGGTGGTAATCAGCAGGGTAGCTTCCCCTGAGACCTTCCAAGAGCTGCCTTGATGATGGAGTCACTACTAGGCCTACCAGAGCTTGGTCTACAATACAGCAGAGCCATGGGGACTATTTCCCATCATGCTGGAAAGAAGCAATGCAATGGCATCCAAGACCAGACTTGTATAATTTAAATGAGAAATCAGAGACCTCTTGGATCAGGATTGTATTATCTCCACAGTTGTAGAGCAGACTTCCATTTTTTCATCAATCTATTGACATCAAAACAGAAATAACTGAAATTCAAGGGTCTTGTATTGTCCTTACATAATCATTCTTGACAGTAGGAGCTATCAAATTTCTCACTAGAATGTGAGGTTTTACCTATATTCTTTTTTGCTGCTGTGGTCAGTATTTCAAGGCAGAGATGTATTCCATTGTAGGACTTCCCATAATATGTTTCCCTACCAAAAAACATGGGATGTAACCATATGTTTCTATGTGAATATATCTTTTATATCATCATTTCCTATAAAAGAATAAAAAAATTTCAGATGCATTCCACACTTATTTCGGAAAGTTAGAGATTCAGGAAAGGATTTGCGGGAGTGGCTTGGATGTGTGTGTTTTTAACTCATTCTCAGAAATATTGTGTGAGGGCCTTATCCTACATCACTGAACTCAATGGGAGCTGTAGTCTCTACTTAAAGCCTTTCTGCACAATTTCAAGCCTATGTCAGTAAGCAAGAGAGGTGGACTGCTTGCTAATTCCCATCTGGAATCTGATTCAAAGACTATTGAATTCATGGGTTTCCCCCTAAGGAACTATCAGGCAAAGTTAGGTATCATTGAATGCTTTTAATCAGATTCATGTTGAAATTGCTGATACAGTTTTCCTTGAGGACAATTAACAGGAAATGTGAAACATTTTAAAAAAACCTAGATAATGTTTCTCAAGTTGGTTCATGACATCTGGATAGATTCTTTTCCCCTGTACTTAGAATTGTAAGTTCTCATCTGCTACAATGTTTTTAATAAATTTCTGCATCATCTTTGATGCTTCCATGTCATGTAAAAGAGTTTGAGTGATTTGCTGGCTTATTATGTTAAACTCTTCAGCAAAAGTAGGTTGCTTTGACATCAGGGAATCAGCTGAACACAGTGGAATTCTGAAAACAAGCAGCATCTGAAAAGAAAATGCAGAAAGCTGGAGCTTGCAATAATTAAATACATTGTATACATATGTGTATATTTATGTTTTGGTAAATGCAACAAGCAACGATGTGAATAGAAATGAAAGTTGATTCCCACTCAGGGCTGAAATTCTACTCTTATTCCCCTGGTCATAGAGCATTCAGGAGCTGGAAACCACATCCTCAAAGAGGATTATGATGCTCCAAAGGGAACTCTGCATTACAGCATCACACAGGGAGTTTTGCTTACAAATTTTGGCCTCAGAAGTGGCCCTGAGTAGTTTTTGCCTGGATGGCCTGACCTTTCTATTATTGGTGCAATATGATGTGTTATTAGTTTGGCTTGTAAAAATAATCTCGACTCAGTAATGCCTTTTAGAATTTAAAATGTTGAGACTGGAAGAGTTCCATAGGTTTAGTAGCTGGGAAGTGAAAAAGACACTAGGAGAGATGGTTCTCTTCAAATTTGTGCAATTTTTTTGATGTAATATAGAGATGAACAAATACTGTCTTTTTTTGTGGACTTCGACTCTATCAAGATCATAATTTTAATACTGAAAGTTTATTTTACTCAAAAGGAAACAGGTCACCTGAAGTAGGAAAATCAAACAAATTCTTTAAAAAAACCCACATCTGTGGTGATGGGAGCTGCATATCTTTGCCTGGGAAATAGATTTATATATTTTGTTACTATTTACTATTAATGATGAGTAGAAGCCAGGCTTTCATGTAAAAGGGAAGATTTATTTTGGATTAAGGCTATGTTACAATACAGTGCTGTAAGGACAGAAGATTGCCTGTTTTCCAGACATTACTGTTAGAAAATTACTGATCACCATCTCTGTATCTTAAGTGATAAATCATTTATAGGCCAAAAAACTGGAGCAGATCAGCTCTTCATGGAGTGAGGACATAAGGGACCCACCATGACTGTTCTGCTCATTGCTGCTAATTCTTAAAGGATATCACATGCTCCAGATCCTGGCAGAAATGACATTTCTTTGACTTCTGTGTGCATCTATAGAGCCAAGGGCTCTATATAGATGGACTCTGATGGTCCAGTCGAGCAGTCTATACACTCTAGGCAGATGTAGGATGTACGGGGGAAGAGGGAAAGGTCTGCTTAACATCACAGGGAAGGGTTCGTAGCAAAACTGAAAGAGAAAACTGGAGGTGGTAGGCATCCAGCCCTGTGCTCTGCACTTTGCAACCTCTCCTCACTGGGGAAGGTCCATCATCTCACCTCTGCATCCTTCTTGGGGCTCTGGAGGTGAGAGGCATGACTGAGCTTAATGATTGACCCTGGTCTTCCCTTAAGCACTAAGCCATCCTGGCACTGATACTCCTATGCTTTATTTTTCTATACAGCAGTGCCAGCTTAGCGTTTAATTTTGTTGCATTAGAAGAAAATTATTTTTTAATTATATTTCATTATTTCTTTTCATATTTTCAAGGCTGGTGCTGACAGAGGCTTAACGGAATCCAATCCTTTTTTCATTAGAGAGCATCTCTTTGCATTCACCTCACATCTCCATTACAGGCTGTCACATGCTTCATGCACAGCAGTAATGGACTGGGTAGGCACTCTCATAAATATCCTGCTCATCTCCACAGCAGTGGTGTAATTGAGGGTAAACACAAATCAGTGGTGTTTGCCCACTTCTAATGTGGATATTCCAGGTCTCTCTCACTTCTCCCTGTATAGTCTGGGTGGCTTTTCCTGAACACCAAAGTGCTGCCTTAAAGGGCAGAAGAGACTTGCTGAAATCATGGCAGTACCCTGGCACTTCTGCTGTCCTCCGTTCATATCCAAGAAGGACTCTTGGATGTCTTAGCAAGGACTGAGGGTTTCTTGGCTCAACGTTTCTTGGCTCAACACACATGTAATTCGTGCTTTCTGAAGGCATGGAATCCACCTGGGATATGTCAGTCAGAAGCTTTTCAGGCTTTCCTGCAAGTATCATGATGTGTTTTTCTGTGATACTGTGTTTTTTCAGGCTTCTGAGGTCATAGGGAAAGAGGTCACCTATAGCTTCCTTTTAGCTCCTCTCCTGGGCAAGTGTGGTGTGTGACTGTGGTAGGTTGACGCCGGCGTGACACCAGGTTCCCACCCAAGCTTCTCTATCACTGCTCTCCTTAACTGGGAAGGGCAGAGAAAAAATAACAAAAGGCCCTTGGGTCGGGATAAGGGCAGGGAGAGAGAGCTCGCCAGTTACTGTCACGGGCAAAACAGCTTCAGCTAGGGGAAATCAGTTTAATTATTACCATTCAAATCAGAGTGGGATAACAAGAAAATAAAGCCTGAATCTTCAAGCAACTTCCCAAACCCCAGCTTCTTCCTGGGTTCAACTTCACTCCCAATTTCTTTACCTCCTCCTGCCCAGCAGAGCAGAGAGAAGGGAGATGGGGCTGCGGTCAGTCCCCTCACACGCTGTCCCTGCTGCTTCTTCCCCCTCAGGGACAGGGCTCCTCACCTTCTGCCCTGCCCCAGCCCGGGGTCCATCCCACAGGACACAATCCTCCATGAACTTCTCAGCATGAGTCCTTCCCACAGGCAGCAGCTCTTAAAACACTGCTCCATCATGGGTCCCTCCAGTGGGGCACAGCCCCCCAGGCCCATTTGGCCCCACAGGGGTCTCCATGGGGTTCCCAGCCCTGCCCCAGCTTGGGCTCCCACCCCTACATGTCCACAGGCCCTGCCAGGAACTGCCCCAGCACATGCTGCCCATGGGTCACAGTCCCTGTGGGCACCTCCCTGCCTTGGGCTGCGTGTGGGGGCTCTGCTCCCCCATGGGCTCCAGGGGCTGGAGGCACAGCCTGCCTCTCTGGGGGGCTTCACCATGGGCTGCAGTCTCTGGTTGGTGCCTGGAGCATCTCCTGCCCTCCTCCTGCACTTGGTGTCTGCAGGGCTGTTAGTCTCACAGTGTCTCACTCCTGTCTTCAGCTGCAATTGCTGTTGTGCAGTTTCTCCTCCCCCCCGCCTTCTTAAATATGTTATCCCAGCAGTGCTCCCACTGTCACAGATGGGCTCGGCCTTGGCCAGTGGTGGGCCCATCTTGGAGTAAACTGGCATTGTTTCCATCAGACACAGGGGAAGCTTCTAGCAGCTTCTCACAGAAGCCACCCCTGTAGCCCCCCTGCTACCAAAACTTTGCCACACAAACCCAGTACAGTGACATTGCTGCTGAGAACAATATATTGTTTATGCAACTCAAACTTCTTCTCTCTCAGGCAACCTTCTACTCTTTCTTCCACCCTTCTGTCACCACATAATTTTGAATTATGAACTGCACCTGGGTGGCAGAGCCTGAATCCTGTCTCCTCTTTCAGGAGAGCATGAAGCGGTACAGTTCTCATTTTAGACTTAATGATTGAAATAGAAATTTCTTTACCAAATAAAACAGGTCCATTAGCTATAAAAGAGCCCCAATCACCAGTTCATAATTCACTAAACAAAGGTGGTCACTGGGTGCTATGTAGCAGCCTTACCCAAAGGCTAGTCTGCACATGATAAGCAGAGTTACTTTAGCTTAACAAGCACACAGGCTTTGAGCTGAGGATTCTTCTAGTCCAATATGCTACAAATATTAGGCCCAACTCTAAAAAACATTCTTTAGTACAAGAGTTGTGAAGGAACAAATTTATAAAAGAAGAACATATTTGTTGGGGGTTTTAATCCCATTTATCCATGATTTCTTTCATTTTAGGATGCATGTGTGGTATAATCTAGGGCACAAACTTAACCTTTTCAATATTTCATTATAAAGACCTAATGGACTTTTTTAACTCTGGAAGAAAGGATCCCAACCACAGGGAATATTATGGCATTGTGGGTACTCTGGTAAGAACTTTATAAAAATCTTTTTTCCACCAGCTTCTGCAAATGGCTTTGCGAGGCATCTCACTACTTGCAAAAGTATTGGAAGGAATGATACATTTAGTAGGAACTGCATCTTGATTTAGAGGATATTAATTACTATACTGAGAGTACTGGATTGTGAAGTCATCTGTGCATATTAACATAGGGAAAGTCAGAGCATCAGGTAATTCTTGGAATAAAGGCAAACAAAAGACAGAATTGCACTTTCTGCTTATTTCCCACTTTCTCCTTCCCCTCTCCCCACTGAAAGATGAGTCAGTGCCTGAAATCCAATGAAGGTCTCCATATACAAGTTTTTTTGACTGTTTGGTCTTTCACAACAATGTTTCCTTATTATCTGTGAGGCCAGGATAAAAAAAAAATATAAATTTGAGTGATACTAAATTCAGTGTGTCATTTCTTCCTCTAGATCTCTACATAGCTTTGACTAGCTTGACAATTGTTAAACAATAAGTACTGACAAATTTATTTTGAATAATTATACACAGAAGAGTTACATAGAGAGGCATTTGCCTATAATTTGTGCTATGCCAGTAGCTCTCAATTAAATCTCAATTTGATCTCTTGGAGTATCCTGGCCCAAATTTGCAGCTAATTCTACCCTGAGCTTCAGAATTTAATCAACTATTTAGGGGTGAAAAAAAGCATTTCTTAGGTGCTGCAATGACCTTGTAATCTTCCACAGTGCTGAGATATTTCAATGATAAACATGAACAAACCTATAAACAGTTTTGGGGTAGATTTTCTGAGGATGAATCATATCATACACATGTTCATTCTATACATTTACTGCAACAGGCAGAGGGACAATATCTATGTTTGTGTTTGTATGTGTACACGTTAAAGACACCAACAGGATTTGTAGCATTGAA
The DNA here is from genome assembly GCA_035590215.1 of Microhierax caerulescens. Taxonomy (NCBI): domain Eukaryota; kingdom Metazoa; phylum Chordata; class Aves; order Falconiformes; family Falconidae; genus Microhierax; species Microhierax caerulescens. The sequence continues at coordinate 65,767,739 of JAVJGJ010000057.1, read as the reverse complement.
TTCCCACTGCAGTTCCTAGATCTGGTTGGGTTAGAAGGTAAGAATTTCCACATGCACAACTGTCTCATTTAAATGTGTGACTTCTATGGCTGAATGCCTGAGTCAAAAGCAGTATGGAAGGTGCCAGGCTAGAAGCAAACTTAAAATCATGTTTCAAACTGTAAAGCATGTTTCTTGCTTGAGGAGCCTGTGAGGTTGGACATAGTACCTTCATACCATAGTTTTTGGAAGCTCTGCTGAGTTCCGTCTTGATAACCTCATAAATAAACCATAGGGATAGCTCTTCCATTATTTTTTTAGATACCTTTCCATGAGTTTAGCAATACATCTTGAGTGGTTTCACCATGGGTCTCCAGATTTCCTTTTAAGATAAAGAAGAAATTTCTCTCACAGGAAAGGTCATTTAGGAAATATATTGCTGTTTCTGGAAAGCATTTAGTGAAGATTGGGCAAGGTGAAAAAAGAAACTTCCACAATATATACAAACTTTGTGAGGAAAATACCTAAGAGGAAATGGTAAAAAAGCATTTCAAAGTTGCCATAGATATTTCTGAAGTTTTAGCCTCACAGGATTCAAATGGGCCTTTTTCCTCTTAACTGAAGGTCACTAGAAGTCTGAGGTGCTCAGGTTTGTAAGAATAATCAGGTAGAAGTTATGAAACTATCATATGCTGTCTTGCATGAAATCTGCTTTCCCCGTGCAAAAGAAATATCATTATTGTATAACTTATATTTACTTGATCCTGACTAATAAGATGCAATAAGAGAATCCAAGGTGACAATATGAAATTACAGCGTTTGTACTTGTGTGCCATGGGTTTGCACTGCTTACTCATATTTGTGGCATGTACTTCACATCAACACAGGCTGTCGCGCAGCTCTCTATATTGGTGAGAATCTCAGTGTCTGATGAATGCATGAGTTCTGTGATTGTCTCTCTGTGAAATGCATTGAAATATCAGAATGAAATGAAGGGTATTTTCCTAATCAATTTGCTGACAGCTTGAAGCTTGGTGCTAACAAGAGTTTTGTGATTTGAATGAGTTTTAATCAACCCTTAATGGATAGTTTCTGTGTGCACTGCAGTTATTAGTCACATTCCCTTTGATTCCAGTGATTCTGGGTCATATTGTAAATGCACTGCACTATTTCTGAAACATATAAAGCTAAACAACAAGTTCCTACTGCTGTCTACCAGGTCCTAGTTTACTATCCAATTAAGTGCAACTTTAATTCCATTTCTTCTCAGAAACACATGTATGCACATAATTTTTAGCCAACAATCTTTTCCAAATAATGCAATACTTCTCATAAGGATTATAACAGTGTCCAAGCTTTAAATTAAATTAAATACTGAATTTTTTTATTTTTTTTTTTTGCTCTTGGGCATCATTAAGAGAGAGCTGAGAAGGATATTTTTCCCATTGGCACTGTATTTATTCCCTTACTCAACTCTTAAGGCAGCAAGGTTATTTATTCAGCAATTATAACTTTCCTCTATTTTTTTCTTTTGGCTACTTAGTCCATCTTGCATAATCCCTTCTTTGCACACAATTCACTGCAATAAACAGCATGTCTTCATCTGTTTCACTTTAAGGTTTCCTTCTGCGCCAGCTCTTGTTACACTGAACTTCAGACACTTAGGGCTATTAAGTACATGTTAGGCATAATGACCCTCAGTCAACAACAGGAAACTGCCCAAAGGCCCAGAGATCTGTAGGGACTGGACAGACCTCCAAAGTGGGGGAGGGCGGGGGGAGAAGTGATTTAGCAGTCAGCTTTGAATGATTCCTCATGGAAGGAAAGATGAGTAGCAAGTCTAGATGAAACCCTGTGGACAAATTAGTGGCTGTGGGATTCAGAAGTCTACATTACCTACCCAGATTCATCTTCTCCAATATCTAGCCTAACAGTGTCTACTCTGAGTAATCAAGGGAGGCAGGTAATGAACAGCTTCAATTTGTGTCATTGTGAGTTAGATAGCTTAGAGAGGTCAGCTAAGTCAAGCTATAGAGATGCCTATTTTTCTGAAGTTGGATCTGAGACCAGGACTCCATTCCTCATGTCTCCATGTACTAACAAAGGGACTTTAAACAATATCTGAAATAAATACAACTCATTAGAATCATTAGACCCAGAGGATTTGCTTTACACATAGCATCTTTCCTCTCCCCAAAAAAGGCAGTCTTGCACATCCTGAAGCTCTTCTCAAATTCAAGTGCAATAGAGTACATTTTTTTTTTAAATAGAACTAATTGGTCCAGTGGTACCTTGCACTTCAGATATCCCTCCATCTGAAGACACTTCAATGAGATTATCCTACAGGTATCATGTTAAAGACTGTTCTGTGGAGGGATGTGCTCAGTCTCCTGTTGACATTGCTCCATTTTATGAAAATCTTCATATTCCCCTGGAAAATAGGCTAGAATGCAGGTATCTGACTTCTCAGGAGAATGAATCTGATACAAGGTTGCTCTGAGGTCATTCTTCCTCAGTTCTTCCCGCTAGTGCTGTTCTACTTTGCATTAAATGCTTAGAAGTCTTTTGAGACAAAGAGAATAGGTCCTTATTAGGGTAATCAGGACGTATGCTCTAGAAGTGGGGCACCTGTTTTTTATTTTAAATGCTAGTGAATATTCAATTTGCATATAGTAGGACACCATCCACAGATGAAAACAAAGAGGGTAAAAGTTTCCCACAAGTGGACAAAATACACTATAGCGGACACTCAGCCAAGAGAACCAAGCTGTTTCCTTCATCAACCTGATGGAAATTTGGACCTACTATTTCTTTCATCTGGGAGGCTGTCTTTGCCAGCAGACCATGATGAATCTAGGCTTCAGTTTGCTTCCATTTTTATGATTAGGTAACCTAGAGTTTTTGCTGAGCAGTTATTTGTTTCAGATTTTTCTTCAATAAGAAACAACTAAACTAAATATAGGTTTTACTAGTAATTCTCCTCTCATCTCCCCTTTCTCAGTTCAACACTTACACCACAAAATCAGTAATTTAAGAAGGCTTTAACCACCATGATTAGATTGCAAAAGATGGTTAAAAACCCACTGAAAATCAGACCAAAGTCACCACTACCACTAAAGATTAATTCCATTTTCATAACTATGTGAATCTTGTGCAGCTGGGTTTGTTTTGGTGTTTGTGTGTGAATGTAGCCTTAATGCAGATCCCATGCATTTGTGATTTCCTCTGTGAGTTATGAAGATATATTCCTTAACCTGAAAGTGCACATAGGTTAGTATTCTGCATATACAAAATGTCAGTTTATCACTACTAGGGAGTCTTTTTTATTGTTTACATGTATTTCCTTTACCTTTTTCCCCCCTCATTCCTATCTACAAGCAAAATTATTCAAAAGATAAGAAAAAATGTCACAACTTCAGTATATTTTTTTCAGAATAGTTCATTGTTACCAAAAAATACAGCTCCTGAAATACACATTGGACTTAAACAATGATAAAAACAAACAAACAAAATAAAATAAAATAAATACAGAGAAGAAAAGAAAATAATCTTACTGACATTTCCCTGAAAATTGAATGTTCTTTTTATACAAACACTGAAGACTGGTTTCATTACTGAGTGTCAGGGGGTCACACGATAGCAAAAACTTCTGCATGTCACTCAATCTACACTTCAGCATTTTTCCAGCAGGAGCTTGGTTTCTATAGGGGAAAAAGTACGGGGGTAGGTGTAATGTTAAATGAATAATGAACATGTGAGAAAGTTGTAAAGGTGCTCTAACACCTTTATTAACTGCATGGGCAATAGGATCAGGGTATGCCTCCTGAAGCTTAAGAAAAATACTACCTATTGCCAGATTCTGAAATAATCAACTACTACTGGACTACAGCAGCCAATTTGCAAAAGCATCATGATTTACTTTTTTTTTCTATTAGCTAATCATACCTATAATGTTATATTCACTGTCAGTCTGAAATGGAGCAAGTTGGCAATCTAGTATTATAACCTCAAGTCTGAGGTCTGAGACCAACCTTCTAGCACTGCCATTAAGTCCAAATTCTTGGAACACTATAATTACATAAGAATGTTAGTTAGCCTGAAAGCCGGCAAGGAGGCCTCATGGCTAGAGCGGAAGAGAGGGAAACCTTAAAAAAATTAATCCTAAAGGCTTAGAAGTCAGAAACTGAATGAAAGTACATAAAACCAGACAAAACAAAGAAAAAACCAAACCAATCACTTCCTGCTTTCCTTTATCAAACCATAGGTTTTCTCTTGCCTCAATTCTCAGTTCTATCACTTCAGTTTTACTCATATCTCTACCCTTAGCTTGCTATGTGACTTTAATCAAGTTCCTGGAAGTTATATCTGAAAACCACTTAATGTTACTTACAATCTTCTGTAGAGAATTTTGAAATTTATGTATGAAAAACACTTCATAAAACATCATCTTACCAACTCTTTATATTTGTTACTTTTCTTCCTCACAGCTAACAATCACCTTTGACATAGCATTTATTATAATGGACTCAAAAGATTTGTAGACAATTTTCCAAGTCATTATGTTTTTTAAAGTATACTCTGTCACAAAATTATATGCAATGGGAGGTGTTTTTTTCATGACATAAGTATACATCTGACTTGAATACAGCTTAACTATTTTGCAGTTTCATATGTGGGCATTATTATTCAATCACCTTTCTTAATATTTTTAATGCTTTGAGTTTCAGAAGAGTAAATGGATTATATGGAGGTGAATTAAAATGTGTTCAAAGTAGGTGATGGTAGGTAATTTCCAAACAGGACAGGAATGAGCCAATATGTGTTCAACAAAAAAATTATTTGCCAAAAAATGTCAGCATTATTTTCTTACATACCTGAATTGACTTTGGCATAGAATTTCAACAACACAAAAAGGGACATAGATGGTATCCATGTAAATAGTTACTTTGATTTATTTTTAAAAAATGGATTAAGAACCTCCACAAAACAAAGCCAAGTGTTTTGTGTTGAATGAGATGTTTCTATTAGCAGAAATAATTGGCTCTTCACATTTCTCTGCTTCGCATCATCTTTAACAGATCTGTGCTTTTCAGTGGAATAAACATTTCAAGCAAGGCAAGAGTAGCACTAGACAGTCTTACCAATGTACTCCTTGGAAACACAAAATATTTGAAACAAATGTGTCTGATAAAAAGCAGGTTGTCATGATTAAATACTGATGAATTAACAACAAATGTGTTCCCTGCATAAATACTTGACCTTAACAATCAATTCTGGTATGGGTTCATTTGAGTCTTGCTACTACAGCTTCACCATTACCATTCTGTACCATTCAGGTTTTAAAGCACATCCAGTGTTTGTGTCCTGGTTTCAGCTGGATAGAGTTATTTTTCTTATTAGTAGCTGGCACAGTGCTGTGTTTAGGCTCTCATGTGAGAGAACAATGCTGACAGCACACTGATGGTTTTAGTTGCTGCTGGGTAATGTTTTTACTAAGTCAAGGACTTTTCAGTTCCTTGGGCCCTGCCAGCGAGAGGGCTGGAGGGGCACAAGGAATTGGGAGGGGACACAGCCGGGACAGCTGATCCAAACTGCCCAAAGAGATATTCCACACCATGGGACGGACGTCATGACCAGTATATGAACTAAGGGGTGGGCCAGGAGCAGTGATCCCTGTTTGGGGACTGGCTGAGCATCGGTCAGTAGGGGGTGAGCAGTTGTATTGGCATCACTTCTTTTCTCCCTTCCCTTTGGATTTCATTCCTCTCCTCCCTCCCTCCTTTTCACTATAACTGTTATTGTTACTATTACTATTGCTTTTTCATTTTTACTTTATTGCAATTATTAAATTGTTCTTATCTCAGCCCTTCCATGAGTTTTACACTCCTTTCCATTTCTCCCCCCCCCATGACTCTGGGTGAGAAGGGAGTGAGTGACTGGCAGCGGGGCACCTAATTACCAGCTGGCATTAAACCACAACAGTTTGTTAGCAGATCAAGATGCTTGACTGTCTCTCACTCTCCCATGTGAGGTGTTTGCTCATGAGAAAACTTTTAGTCAAGAAAGCAAGAGCTGGAATTTCTTCTTTGAATATCTTCAAATATTCCAGATCCTTTAATTATGTGACTTATGAAATTTGATATCTAATTTGGGGCACTCAAGATAGAAAATTTCAATGTGAAAATACTAAGCCTACCAAAGACAGTGAGAATTTTCTCCCTATGAATATTTACATCATGCTTTCAAAGGAGAAATTAATAGCAGAGTTTCAAATATGGTCATAACACATTTAAGTGCCTACTTCAAACCTGCCAGGGTGCAAGTTTACAAATCTGTTCATCAGCCTACATGAAACTGGAAAATTATTTTGTAATTTTATAAACCTGTTATGGACATGAGCTTTTATTCTATGCCTTAAGAGTCGTTATGAATGAGAATTGAAACTATGACTGTCTGCCTCCCCCCCTCAAATACACTGGTGGTGTTTTATGCGTAAGCTTTCATTTTCCAGTATCAGCACTATGAACCACTTTGAAATACCACTGGCTGTTTTGGCGGCTCCGCAAGACTGTACAAAGTAAAACAAGCAGAAAGTAGTTGGGTGGGCAAACATAATGGCTAGCAGACAGATGAGTAATCAAAACAAGAGCTTGTATGTTATGTTAGCCTAATATCACTACTTTGTCTTTCTATTCTATTGGCATTTAGAGTGAAAAAGGAAATTCTAAGCAGGACTAAACTAAACACAGTTCATGAATACAAAGTGTTTCTGCCAACAAAGCAAAGATTGCAGTTTATACAATGCAAATGAAGAATTGTTACAAAATTCTATTGTTCATGAATCTGAAAAGCTTTAGCATATCTATGGGGATTATCTAACTCTATGTTGTGTTTACTTGGATTTTCCTTCTCTCCAAAACCTTTTTTTTTTTTACTCCCCTGAGACATGTAAGTAAGTATGAGATTTACCTATTTTTGAATCTGGGTGAAAACAGGACTACAGATCTCAGCTGTAACCCATAAACTCAAGCATTGGCCTATGACAAAACAAACAAACAAAACAGAGTATTTGGACATAATTTTAATATCACATGCTCCATTGCCTGGTGGTCATGGATTACTCTTTGAATCTGGTTTAGTTCCTTATGAGGTTAAGGGCCATTTGCTACATTCTGTCATCTAAGTTTTAAACTGAGGATGACTCATATTAGTTAGCTTAGAAATCTCCTATATAATCTGCAGCAAGTTTTAAGTTGAATTTGAGTTCAATTAATTTTTATTTAAAAAAATGTAAAGTGTGGACCTTTCCACAGAATTTCAGAGAATTTTCGAGGTTTGGAAGAACTTACAGAGTGTATTAGCAGTATTTTCAGTCCTAATCTAAATTAACTTGCAAATGAAATTCAGAAGATTTAAAAAATAACAACTTAAAAGTTGGATTTTTTAAAAAAAATCTGTTTTTCTGGAAATTTTCCATTATTTGAGAGTATGACCTTTTGTGCTTACAGAAACTAAACCCAAAAATATTTCAGTAACAGTGAAAAAGAAAATAATTTATTTTTTATTAATAATTTTTTTTAAAGGAAATAAAGAGCATTTCTATAAATATATGCATTTGCTGAAAAAAGAATTTGTAATCAGGGAAGTAAAATATGTGACCCACCGTGACAGAACTGTATGTATCTCTGAATGTTCTTCATTAACATCTAGATATAGGACAACACCAGCCTGCACACAACTACACAGACTACTGTAACGCACAAAATTAGTGTGTAAAGTATGCACTGGGCCTGGGAAGTCCATTGAAAGTGACTCAGTCCTTTGTTTCCGTACTTGTTGGGAGAGTTAAGAGATATTCTTGTTGGTCAAATAAAAGAAAAAGTTATGTTGGAAAGTGCTAGTACATCAACACTAAAATTTCCTTCATGGGAACTTGCCAATTTCAATTAAGAAGAAAAGTTGAGTACATAATGGATTAATTCTGGTCCAAAAATAACATGCCATCCCACTATAGCTTCAGGGTTGGGTAACTCATGAGTGGAATTAATCTCATGTAACATCAGCTGTCAGTTATGTAGGTGTTTGTGTTTGAGGCAATCAGACCTTAATGTTAATGCAGCTAGCCAAACAGGCACCTTAAGAGTCTGATTGAACTGTTCTACTTTAGAAGTCTACTTTAGGGTAAGACAAAACATGCCCAGAAATTCTTGGGTTTGTCTGTTGACTCTAGATACTGTTTCAACAGCTAATGCAAATGTATACATAGAAATCACTGAGTTGTTTAGGTTGGGAAAAACCTTTAAGATCATCAGATCCCAGAATTAACCCAGGGCTCCCAAGTCCATCACTAAACCAGGACCCTAAGTGCCTCATCTGCATGTTGTTTAAATACCCCCAGGGATGGTGACTCCACCACGTCCCTGGGCAGCCTGTTCCAGGGCTTGGCCACCCTCACAGTGAAGAAATTTTTCCTAATATCCCATCTAAACCTCTCCCAGCACGATGTGAGGCCGGCTCCCCATGTCCTGGCGCTTGTTCCCTGGGAGCAGAGACCGACCCCCCCTGCCTGCAGCCCCTGCCAGGCAGCTGTAGGGAGCC
>JAVJGJ010000057.1:65742223-65754260 GCA_035590215.1 Microhierax caerulescens | reverse complement strand
AATAATACATCAGTTACCTTGATTTTTACTATGTTAGTACTTAGTCATTCATTATTAAAAATAACATTTATTTAATCTTTCTGAGAATATCTGAAGATTATTGTATGATACAAGGGAAGAAATGGTTTTACAAGAGTAAATTCCCTAAAGGAATACTTTAAGATTTATCAAAATGGTAGTTGATAGAGTATAAGGAAATAAAATTTCTTTTTTGAGCTCATGCTCCGGATTGGTACTTGTATATTGTACTGTATTAATTCCATGCACTGATTACCTGTGTGGGCAAGGAGGAATTACTTTCACTGCTAGCTACCGCATCCTAGCCTTCCTTTAAACCTTCCTTGTACACTGACCCTTCACAAGCGAAAGTTGTAGGCAATTCTGAAACTACTGTCAGAATTAAACATTCAGGGTTCTCATGACCTGTTCGCCCACTTGAAGGTAGACCGACCAGTTCAATGTTAAGACCTATCCCTCTGCACTAACAGCATGAAACAGTACTGTCTAATGGAGTGCAGATTTGGATGTACGATAACATGTATTCTCTGAATACCTATAAAGTCCTTAAACTTCACCAGCAGTGCTGGACCCCTTTGGCTTGACTTTCTGGAAGTGGTTCATCCCGTATGTTATCACAATATGGAAGAATGATTCAGTTCACAATATTAACATTAAAATGATCATCACCTGGCATCTCCACCATGAGGATGAGCAAGTGACTTAACATTTCTCATGGATCCAGGATTTTGCGTAAATTTGTGAAAAACTCTTTGGAAGGGGTTCAGTGCCATGACTATAACAAAAGAAACCTATGCATAAATTGAGATTCTGGAAAATACAGTACAGATTCTATGTAAAGTATGTACAATATGTCAGAATCCACTGGCTTAAGGACGGATGTTTTCAAAATTATGTGTAAAGCACATGATTGATTACTTGACAGTGTACCTGTCAACAAAGAAATTTCTCCAACACTTGGTAACATTCTGATGTAGTTTTCATGCATGCCTCTAAAATTTGCCATTGAAATCCGTATTCAAGCTCTGCTGGTTGATTAGATCTGCTTGGATTAAGTCCTACTGATGATCTTCTCTTTTGGGATTCCCTGCGTTTTTCCAATTAAATTCCAATTTTGATGGGCTTATTCTAAATAAATGGAAATGCATCATGTCATCTGAGTCCCACATTGAACATCTAACTCATGGGCCTTCAGTATAATGCCTCTGTGTCAGACTGATACCTTCGTTCCCAAGGGTTTGAGATCTGAGGTTCAGTTCAGCTGTCTCCACATGGATGTCTAACAGCCGCACAGAAGCCTAGGGCATCTGAGACATCCAGACTGATCTGGCAGATATGAAAACATGGTTACAGGAGCCCAGTGTCCTTCTGCAGCAGAAATGGGAAGTCAGGCAGGATACCCGGGGCATCTTGAAGAGTGCTGGGCACATTTGTGTAGTCATCTGAGTACGGTCTACGGAATCTGTGGCATTGTTATTACACAGATGGTTTAAAATGAGTGTGCTGAAAGAGTGTATCTGTACTGAATATACCTGGAAATATACAGATAGCTGCACTAGAAACTCATAAAATTAGGCAGACATAAATTGTTTTCATGGTTTTCATGCAGATTCAAGTGAATAAATATAAGAACTGCTTCATTATGAACTATGTCTACTACAATGGAAAGTTTAAAAAAGTTTTCTGGGATACAAACAATAAGAAGTTTTGAAATAGGCCAAGGATGAAGAGTATGCACAATTTAATGTGTATTTACTGCAATACATAACAATAATCATGAAATCTAAAAGTAAACTGAATTTTGCATGCTATTGTTATTCAAATTAGCAATAACTTGTGAAAAAGACTTTGTCTGCAATTAAGGATTCCAATTTAGAGATTCTTTGAGAATATATATTTCGCAGACCCAGCAACCAATACACCCAAAACTATGGAGCTTAACATCCCCTCTGTCAATTTTAAGAGGCATGTAGGCAACACCCTTAACAACAATATGCTTTAACTTTTGGTCAGCCCAAAGTAGTCAAACAGTTGGAGTGATGTTTGTTATAGGTCCCTTCCAACTGCAACTCTTCTCTTCTATTTTATTTCATTCAATTCAATTCAATTTTACTCTTATTTGGGGGGAACAACAGCATCAGTTTTAACAGCTTTAAGGAGATCTATACCATTATTCCTTGAACTTGCTGTAACCAGTAAGTGGACAAATAATTACTCTCATCATTGGGACGAAAAATCCTCATGGGCAGTATTCAGCTTCCTCTTCTGTTCCTTTTCCTTTCTACTGGAAGGATTTTACTCTGTGGTTTTGAGGTCATGTCAGAAACTTTCTGCTTGCTTATTCTTTCAAACATAGTCACAAGACATATTGAGAATCAAAATCGCTTCAGTACTTGACAGTATGGACTTTGTAAATCCTTCCTTATCCCTGTATTGTAGAAAGAAAGTAAGGATTTGCAAGTGAAAGTGAGGGAGTTCTTCATTCAGGATTCATTGACTTAATTGGTGAAACTGTTTTGAGATTTGTAAGCATGCTGTGGGACTCAGAAATACTTTGTGAGATTTGCAAAATGCATGGGCCTTCCAACTTCAATAACATACTTCTGAAATCAGCTGAACATCATACTAGTAGCTTAAAACAAAATCGGTTAGTTTGCAACAATGCCTGTTCAATTTTTCATAGATCACAGACTCAGAGACATCTCAGTTACCAAGATTCAGTGTTTTCCAAGACAGGTGCTGCTGTGAGTTGTTATTTTTCTCCTGACAAGATGCCTGATGGCAAAGGAACGGACAGCCAAGTATCAAGTATTGGACTGTTAGAGAACAGATAGGAAGAGAGCTCCTGGCGCTGGTGGGAGATGTAGGGTCAGACCCTGTGCAAAGACTGTTACAAGAGTTTGTTCTCAAGGCTACATAGTAGAGACATTAATAAATTGAAATTGCATGTTTTCTGCCACCTTTGTGAAGAAATCTGAAAAGGTCTTAGATGACTGTTGGTTGTTTTTCTTACTTTGGCCCTTCTAATGGAAACAGCCTCAGATTAAAGTGCGTGAAGGAAAGAGACACACACTGGATGAACACTGCTGTTTTTTAATACCCTCATTAGTGTATTTCTGCAGAACTTGATCCAAATCCTTTTGGGATCAGTAGCAAGGTTTGGATTCACCATTTCAAGAAACAGGAGACAAAATCATCTGTACTATTGGTGGCCAAATATACTTTGTTATATATTTAAAGTAGAATAGAATAGAATAGAATAGAATAGAATAGAATAGAATAGAATAGAATAGAATAGAATAGAATAGAATAGAATAGAACAGAGTAGAATAGAACAAGACTATTTTCAGTTGGAAGGGACCTGCCAACGATTATCTAGTCCAACTGCCTGACCAGTTCAGGGCTGACCAAATTAAAGCACATTATTAAGGGCATTATCTAGATGCATCTTAAATACTGGCAGGCTTGGGGCATCAACTGTCTCTCTAGGAAGCCTGTTCCAGTGTTTGACCACCCTTGATAAATAAATGCTTCCTCGTGTCCAGTTTAAACCACCCCTGGCACAGCTCTGCACCATTCCCACACGTCCTATCACTGGATACCAGGTAGAAGAGCTCAGCACCTCCCTCTCCACTTCCCCTTCTGAGGAAGCTGTGGACAGCAATGAGGTCATCCTTCAGGCTCCTTTTAAAGGCCTTAACCAATACCTATGATCTCAACAACAAAGGGTCCTGCTGTTATTTATGAAGCATGCCAAGATCATGTTTCTTGTCCCTGTAGGTGTTAGACAAATATATAAGAGGATAAACCCCATGTTCTCATAAGCTAATAAGATAATAGCTGACCATAAATAACAATAACAGGAATATAAGAAAGAAGGATGACAGCAGCAAACATAGGAAGATTACACAAGTAACTGCTGAAGAAGTTGGTGCTCTACTGAAGGCAAAAAATTTTCTATGTACAAGCAAAGAAAATGAAATTAATGGTCCATGGCTGATTCAGAACCAAACCATCATATTTTGGCCAATTCCTCATAGACATCACAGCAAACACACCTCATCTAAAGCTTACAAGAAGCAGGTAAGTGGGTAATGCACTGCTTCCATGCTCAACATAAGACAAATTTATTTTTTTTACAATGAGAAAAGACCCATTCTCAAAGGCATTTTGCCCAGTTTCAGGGGTAAGAAAATTTGATTTATTTTTATGGATGTAAAGGAATTACTCAGTGTACTGCAAATTGTTTGTTGTCTTGTGAAACAAGGTTATACATTCTGTGAACTAAGGTAAACAATCAAAAAAACCATCTCCCAAATTAATATCTGAATATACCTTAAATACAAGAGCTTCACAACTGCCCCATGTTTCATGGCTGAAGCTGTGTGCACCTCAATGGACAAACTAGCTGGGAGGGAGAGGCTCTGGTAGAACTTAGTCTTTTCTTTCAAAGTACACCATTTCTTCTATACATCCATTTACACATTTATCCACTAAGCAGTGGTGTAAATATTCCAGTATTAAGAGACCTGAAATACACACCAGACTAGGAAGTAATTGTAGGACAACAGGCCAGTGTCACCTCTCCACCATCCACACATATTTCATCAGTCAAAACAGATATATAAGGCTACTTTCCTCGATTAGAGAAAAAAGTGGGATTTGTTAGGAGAAAAGTGCTACAAAAAACCCCAACAGATAAAATCTGGGAGCTCTTTAAAAACAACTGAAGTACATAAAATGTCATAAATACACATACAAAAGAGAGGGCAACATTAGTTATAACCCTTCCAGGCTCAACAAGAGATTGGAAGCTGCACTTAGAAATTAAAAGGCAGTATTTAGCAAAAGAAAAGTGACGCAACAGCTATCAACTAGAAGGACAAGTTATAGATTTTAGGAAATTAAGGCAGAAAAGAGCAAAATCTCAGACTAGCTGGAATAAGGTAGGTTCTGAATAATATATAAAGCTATAATAAAATTCTGATGCTTAGGGGGGTGGCAGAAATTTTAATGACAGATGTGTTTATTCAATATTTCTGTTTTGTATCTTGAAAGAAGCAGGAGGATGTATTTGAGTCATGTGAACATGATAAAGTATTTTCCAGTCCATTAGTAACTGTGGAGGGTGTTAAACATCTCTCAGAGATAAATAATTTTAAATCAGCAGGCCAGGATACTTGCACGGATGGATTCTGTGTGAGTTGATGAAGGACATCTGTAGTTCATGCTCAGAATTTTTAATAGATAGCAGGAACAGATAGGGATGGAGGGAAAACACCAGCAGGCTGGATGAATCCTAGCACTGTGCTGTTTCAGAGATGGCAAGCAAGATGCTCTAGGATACTATGGACAATTTCTCTGATATCTGTCAGAGACAAAATTCAAGGAAAAGCTGATGCTGATATAAATTCCTAAATGATTAGGTTGGAAAGGTGATAAATGCCTTTTTTCCCCCCAGGAATATCAATGCAATCAAAGAAAAAAAAAATGACAGGTTTGATAACTGCAAGCATACTCAGACTTCTGAAAAGTGTAGGATTTAGTGTTGCACTACCTTCTGGTTAAAAGTTGTCAAGAAAGCACATTAGGTGGGTTGAGAACTAGCTAACTGTCTTTTCTCAGAAGGAAGTGCATTGCAGAATTACTGTCAGCCTAGGGAGGAAGAAGAAATGAGACAGATTTGCAAAGACTAGCCTAATGCCACTCAGTATTTTCATATGAAAATCAGAAGGAAAAAAGTAGGTGACATCACAACTGAAAGCATGGGAAATTGTGATGAAGTCAGATCAGTTTGCAAGTGAAAAATAGCCCAGTAAGGGTAACATGGATTCAGGTGTTTACACACAGGCAGCACAATGTTAAACAATGAGGAAGAAGTGATGAAGACTATACCTGTAAAAAGAAAACCTGTGTCCTGGGGAACAAGAGCTGAAAGAATTTAATGAGTCTGTGTAAATGGGGCAAATCTTGGACCCAAGCTATTAACTCAGTCTTTTGACCTGTGAACAAGAGATTGACTTGTGGGATCTGTAAAGGATTCTGCACTGAGACAAATACTACTGCAGGGTAACTGTTTATCTTGTTATTTAAAAAAAAAAAATAAAAAAAAATAACAACAGTGATTTAAGGGCTGGAGAAGTTTTACACCAAAGGACCTGAAGAACTTGATTTGTTTAACTTCTCAAGAAGAGGCAACCTCTTTACCATGTGAAACATCTTCATTTAAGACAGCGTGCTGTGTGTTAAAATGTTCTTTATTCTCACAAAGATACAATCAGTAAGTTTAAAGGTTCAACCAGATGAAAGTGAATGAGTTAGACATTTTCTTTTAAGAGTAAGGATGTTTAACTACTGAAAAACAGTGACAAGGGAAGTAACAATTCAGTTGCAGAGTTTACTGGTAAGATATGAGGACATAAAATAAAATATACCATTTGTTTTAAATTCTACCAATCCCTGATATATTGTACAGTAGTGCACCTGTCAGGAAAGATTTATAATCCAGACAGTACTAGCACAACTCATAGGCAAGTCTTGATCTTGGTGGCCACAAAGGCAAAACTTCTATTGATTTTAATGGAATAAGCAATTAGTGAAGTCTGGTAAAATGTCAGACTAGATGGTGATCAGTAACAACATATCTGAAGTGATTTCCTGATATTTTCATTCCAGTCAATAATGTTCAGCTCCTTTGAAGTGCAGTTCAGCTGTGGCCAGTGATTGCTGCAGTGATCATTATCTCACAGATCTGCCAAGCACCTAAAAACCCTTGTAGAATTTGCTTCCTTTTGCAAGACAAAAGATTTTGCAGCAAAACCAGAGCAGCTAATTGATAACATATAAATAACACTGTTTAGTTAAAGAAAGAGTCTGATTTTACCTTTTTATTTTTTTTTGCATATCTGGTTACTGAAATCTCTACTTTTATACATTTTGAAACAATGATTATTTTATCATAGCACAGATTTCTGTATCAGATGCAGGAAGAGATTTCTAATCTGTGAGGAAACAAATCAAACAGGCAAATATTACTAACCATGAACTAACATTGAATGAAAGAGAGAATGCAAATTCAGACCATTAACAGTTAATACAATAATTGGCCAGTTGATATATTCAGCGTAGGAGTAACATTTGCACAAGCGACTTAGCATATGGTGATAGCAAGTGCAAATATGGTTGACTAAGAGAATTTTCACTGTGCTATCTCCGATGATCAAGTCAATGTAAAAGACTATCAATAAGGAATATCCATGGAACAGATCTTTAAATCCTTGCAATTTTGTAATCTCTTTCCAATTAGCCACAGGCTAGTATGTTGCCACAGATTGTTAATACCCATATCAAAGTTCAGGTATCATCTAGGGTAGCTCATGAATGGGTGGCCAATTTGATAGGCAGAATATTCTTACCACCCTACAAGACAACCCGTCAAGATCACATTGATAGAATATATTTGCAAAGGAAAAACCTCATTGGCAAAAATGTTCTTATGCATTGCACCACAGCTGGCAGATTAAAAATATAATTAAATGTATCTTCAAAAACAGAACCATCCTGTTAGTAACCAGCAGGAATAGGGCAAAAAGTGTAGACTATTAGAACAACATGCTACTATTGTTTTTTGGTTTGGGTTGGGTTTTTTAAGGCATACCTGGCAGCTGAATATTTTCACCTCGACTGCAATAACCAGTCAAGCAACTCAGCAAATGCTATGACAACTTGATAAGAAAAATGATGTGTTCAGAGATATAAATAGTTTGAGCACACACTTCTATTTCCATAGATTCAGAGAGGTTAGGAATATATCTTACATAACAGAAAAAAACCCCGTTGACAACTATTGGGCACTCTGCAATACACATCTTAACCACAGTCTTTTAAAAATGAGGAAAAAGAAAATAAAGGATTTTCATATTTTTTTTTACCACACAGTGTATACTCAGAAGCCCTGCAAATTGTACATCCCCCAAGAGCATGAATCAGAAGCACAAATATAAGCTTACGACTTGATAGATGCAAAAGTGGTATAAATTGCTGTTAACATTGAATTTGATTGCAGCTTTGCCCCAGTCTCCAAAAAGGACCAAATACGTCAATATCACACAAGGATTCCCCCTGGCTCCTTCTTCACTGTGTTTTAAATGCAATCACCAGGCCAGGCTTGGGGCAGAACTGGTTGATTATCTGGATCTTTTTTTCACAGGTTCTTGTTTGGATTTGGTTTTAGCTTGAACCTATTGGATACTGACAGTGTTGTACAAGGAATGATGAGAGATGCCTACATGGACAAAGTTTCATTCGTGGGATCTCTAGCTGGTGGCATACACTGACAAAAGGAGAAGTTACTCTCAGGGGATAAACAAAAAGAGAGATAGGATGGAAAAGTGAAAACTCCTCCTCAGAGCCCAGCCCAGAAAGAAACAGTCCTGTCTCCTGGATGGGAAACCTCTTCTGGATGTCCTTTCCAGTGCAGCAGATACTCCCTCATCCATCATGTCCTGCACAATCTTAGCTGATGGTTCCTGCCTATGGTCCTACTAGCACTCCCTGGAACAAGCTTTGATCACAGTTTACACACTGATTAACCTCTAAACTTTGTGCATATATATTTTTAGATAATTATTGATAGCTATTTAAATAGCTTTTATGTACTGAAGTCATTCATTAAGTCTTCTTTTCTTCTACTACAAAGTTATACACTAAAAGCTACAAAACAAATAGCAGATAAAGATGGAGAAAGAAAAGAGTCATTCTCACATCAGTGACAACTGCTTCCAGGGGAAACTTGACTAAATCAGTGTCTCAGGATTTGCAAGTGCAAGGTCATGAAAACAACATGCAAGAACAACAGTGTAAGTATACAAAGGTAAAAATGTCACAGCAGTGCCAGGGTGCATAGGTAAAGGTAGCAGAGTGGGGTCACAAGTGAAATGGAAAGTCCTCAATGTGAGAAAGGTCATGCCACCCTGCAACATGAAGTCTTGAATACCCCATGTCTTTCCTCTGCTTTAATGCAGTCAGGTGGGCAGTCACTGCAGAGCGCTATCACATGTTGTGCCTGCCCTCTGGTCCTCCAGGCACCCCATCTGTCCTTGTGGCGATTCACGCACCCAGCTCTGGGCAGACATGTGGTGGGAGTCCATCTTAGGGAGGCCTCAGTGTCACCTAGACCTGCCACAGGTGGGAACTGCAGGCAATCTGAATTTATCTGAATTTATTTGAATTTATCTGAATGCAGGCTAGCTATGAGGGTGATGGAACTGTAGGCAGTTGAGTCTTGAGGATGGACCGGAGATGGGCCGTTTCATTCTCAGTACGGTCATAGCAGCTGTAACCAGAAGCTTGTGTTTCTTGACCAGGTTTGAAGGAGAGGTTAGTTCGTTTCAGCTAGCTCAAATTGCTCTTCTTGATACATGTGGCAGAGGGCTTACAATGGCATTGCCTACATAACTAAGAACAGTTCAAGAAGGTCTGTGGGAGCTGCTCTCTGTCCTTCACTGTCATCTGCAATGTGGGTAACCCCATGGAGGACAGGAGTCCCTCTGTCCTTCTATGCAAGCAAAGTCAAAATACTTGCTTTAGGGCTTTACTGTCTCCGTGACTTTATCAACATCAACTAAAGAACACTTAGGCCCATGTATCTTCATATCTCCTTATCTGCACATGGGAAAGAAATTGTCATGTATCCACTTGTTTTTCTGGCAGCATGGGAATACATTAAGAAATTTGTGTCACAGGATCAGATCTTAAGAAGGGGTTAGACCTCCAGTCAAGACACAAGGTAGATGATATCCAAAAATAACCAAATTAACAAAACCTGACCTGGAAGTTTCCTAAACTCACTTGGTTAGATCTCATTTAAGTTAGATAGAAATTATAAGTCTAACTTAAAAAATTAAAGATACATGTGTATCAACATTGACACATCAGACTTTATGATAAATAATAAACCTCTCTTAGTGTAGGTTATTAATTTCATCAAGCATCTGGAAGCTTGTGGTAAGGAACAATACTGGGCTGCACAAGATTCTGCTTCTAGGGAGCTCCTAGAATGATGAAAGAAACATTACATCACACAGCTACAGGAAAGTGTTCAGTTCTTTTCTCATCCAAAATAACTCTTTCTCAACAAAGTAGTACATAATCTAACAATATTGTATTGTATCTTATTAGCAGGATCCTAGGGGACATCATCATTTTCCCACACCAAGTTTAGACAGGTTAAAGAAAAATACATCTTGGAGGAAGATTTTAATTTCCTTTTATGAAACCAAACATACATAAAACCTTGTGAATAATGTTTTCCTCTTGTCCAGTCAGGGAAGGTCATGTCATTGTTCAACCTATATTAAAATTTAAGCCTTATGCGGCAATAAAGAACAGTGTGGCAAAAATACAACTCTAAACTCAGATTGACCTACTTTTAGCCACAGACGTGAGGACTGCAAACTTTAAAGAGTTCATGTGTCAGACATTGTCCTTGTTTTTACATCTGCTACATAGAATGTCTGAGAACAAAACACTAGCCTGCCATGGGAAAAGCAAACCAACAATCAAAATAAAGTCTTTTCCCAAAATATTAAAAGTCCCTTGAAGGAAATCAATATGTGAAATGTATCTTATGAAGAGAAAACATGGGTGTCTTTGACACCTTGATTATTCTATACTAATAGCAGTAAATACTTGTAACACAGCAACATGTCAGTTGTACTAATGGAAAATTAATTTGCAAGATTCTGTGCAAAGATTGAAATGGCAAGATTCTTCCCTAGCAAGCCTCTTGTCACCCATCCACAGACATGCTGAAAAAATATATTGACAGTCAAGGGCAGAGGGATATATCCCATTTACCAAAATGGACCATGTGTTTTCCTTCCTAAAATTCACAATTCTGATTTGAATCCCTTCCCATTCATGTAATTAGGAACAGACTCAGAACAATGAGTGTTGAGTCAGATCAATGAATGTTCTTGGAAAACCTACCTATAACTACAACTATAATAGTGTAATAAGGTATTTCTGAATAATTTTTTGCCTTTCAAACAAAGGTCATATTATGTTCTTGGAAGTGAAGGCATACAGCTCACTGTGTATCTATTCCAAGCTGAGTGTTTCTCTGAATGACCTGCAGAGCAGTCTGGCAAAAAGATAGTGATGTAGATGCAATGACCGAAAGCACTGTTCTCCCTTCTCCTTGCAATCCTTTGTATCTATCTTTTATGGAATAAAATATTGCATCCAAGTTGCTAGGTGAACAGTATAAATCACCCACATGGTCAGATTGAAGTCTTTGCTGCACAGAGCCCAGAACAGGCTCGGATTCTTGTAACAATGCCATAGCCTTGGATCTCGTATGTGTCTCTTCACGGGTGTTGGAAAGGTCCAATCCAGAACTGTCTACTGTGAATTCCGAGGCTTGCTCACTGATACTAGTCTACGGACATCAAGCTGCAATGACAACTCTGCTGGAGAAGCAGAGAGACAACTTGGAAGGTAGAAAAGAAACCAAGCTGCTCAGCCAACACGGCAAAACAAGGACTTACAGCTCATATTTCACAAATTAATGCTGTGGACACTTGCACACAAGTTCTTGCCCTGTCATTGAGAAAATATGAAAAAGGCGATTCATAGAGTATTAATGTCAGCTTCGAAGAGCAGAAGGAGAACAAGGAAGGAATAATTTATTAGTGATAACCATGGCAGTGTATAGTACAATGGTTCTCTGTTTCCTTACCATTAAAATCTCAAAATAAAAGTCCAGGATGACATGTTCAGCCCACCTATTTCCAAATTGATTCTTCAGTTATTCCTTCATAGGGGAAATATCAAGCATATCATATCTCTTCTTCACATTGTTCAGCATCCAACAAGAATCAGCCACTCCCAGAAGCAAAAAAATAGCTGGACTAGTAGGTGGTGGAAAGGAATACATCCAGTTTATTCAACATAAATTTTATCCTTTTACAAGACAAATTCTAAGCTTTTTCAAGACCTGAAGTAACCTTGTGTTGTA
>JAVJGJ010000057.1:65715141-65738636 GCA_035590215.1 Microhierax caerulescens | reverse complement strand
AAGAGGGAGAGAGGGAGGGAGGAAGGGAGGGAGGGGAGGGGAGGGGAGGGGAGGGGAGGGGAGGGGAGGGGAGGGGAGGGGAGGGGAGGGGAGGGGAGAGGAGCGGAGAGGAGAGGAGAGGAGAGTGGAGGAGAGTGGAGGAGAGTGGAGAGGAGCAAAGGAGAGTGGAGAAGAGCAGAGGGGAGCAGAGGACAGAAGACATGAGTGGAAGAGAGCAGAGGAGAAAAGATTACAGTGGAGGATAGTGGAGGAGAAGAGATTAGAGTGGAGGAGAGCACAGGAGAGTGCAGAAGAGCAGAGGGGAGCGGAGGAGAAGAGATTAGAGTGGAGGAGAGTGGAGTAGAACAGATTAGAGTGGAGGAGAACAGCAGAGAGCAGAGGAGAGTGGAATAGAATAGACTAGAGCACAGGAGAGAATGGAAGAAGAGATTAGAGCAGAGAAAAGCAAAGGAGAGCAGAGGAGAAGATAGTAGAGTGGTGGAGAGTGGAGGAGAAGTGATTAGATTGGAGGAGAGTGGAGATGAGTGGAGGAGATGAGATTAGAGTGGAGGGGAGTGGAGGAGAGCGGGGGAGAAGAGATTAGGTTGAAGGAGAGCAGACGAGAGCAAGGAGAGGTGATTAGAGTAGAGGAGAGCAGAGGACAGCAGAGGAGATGAGATTAGAGTGCCAGAGAGCGGAGGAGAGCGGAGTAGAAGAGATTACAGTGGAGGAGAGCAGAGAAGAGATTAGAGCGAGGAGAGCAGAGGAGAGCAAAGGAGAAGATATTAGAGTGGAGGAGAGTTAAGGAGAGCCAAGAAGAGTGGAGGGGAAAAAATTAGAGTGGAGGATAGTGGAGGAGAGCAGAGCAGAAGAAATTAGAGCAAAGGAGCAGAGGAGAGATGAGGAGAGTGGAGGAGAAGAGATTAGAGTGGGAGAGAGCAAAGAAGAGCTGAGGAGAAGAGATTAGAGCAAAGACGAGCAGAGGAGAGTGGAGAAGAGATTAGAGCACAGGAGAGCAGATGATGTGTGGAGGAGAGGTGAGGAGAGCACAGGAGAAGAGGTTAGAGCGGAGGAGAGCAGTGGAGAGCGAAGAAGAGAGGAGGATGGGAGAGGAGTCTTCAGCATAAAGACCGTGTCCTGCAACCACAGAATGAAATACAGCATTATTTTTATAAAGGATAGTCACAACTTAAAAACACCTCCAAATATAAAATGGAATTAATGGTATTCAAAGCAGGTTTTATCAACATGTCAGGAACACCACAGAAGACAGTGTGAATATTAACAGATGAACATTAGGCACGCTGTCCTCCCACACAGTGAAAGTGCCTGTAATGGCTAGTGAGGTATTTCTAAGATGGGTGAGACAGAGTACGTGAAATAAACTGGAAAGGTGTGCTTTAAAAAGGAGATTATTCCTGTCATCCAAGAAGACAGGAGGAAAAAGCATTTCTTTTTTTTTTTTTTATGGGTGGAAATTAGAGAAACTCCATCACCTTCTGGGGAATGACACCATTATACTTGAGTTGAAAATCTGGACCTGCACTTTCAAAGGGTAGTGCTGGTCTGAGGACGTGCTCTTCTCCAATATAGTTTCAGAGATGGCATTTTATTTTTTATGTTATATTAAATAGATATGTAAATATGTTTGATTTTATTAAGATCTGAATTAGTACTTTTGTCCCTCCATACTTTTGTAAAACTGAGCCAAATAATTCCCAAGAAGAAATAGATACATCAGATTTTTACTACCTTGGTCATTGAGACAGACTCTTCCGTGAGAATAAAACAACTCTTGAAAAAATTGCAAGAAAAATGTTTTTATCCAAGCCAAACCAGAAACCTTTTCATGGTTAAATCCCTTTTCATTTTAGGTGCTTTTATATAACACTAAGAAGGTGTTACATCTTGACTTAAAAATACAATAAGCTTTTTCTTCTATTTGTCAGGAAAACCCGTACAGGACAACAGCAAACAATCATTTGGCAGTTAGTTTGTCTGTAGAGATCAGCACTGTGTTGGCAAGTGGGTAAATAAGGTGTCCTTTAAAAATCTAGCCCTTCTGGCTCCCTGATTTTATGATTTCCTATGGGAAAAAGACAAGATTTGCACTTTTTCACAATGAAATGACGATGGCTCCAGACACATGCAGTTTAGCTATCTGAGCTCATTACATGAACCCGTCTTTTGTAACCACACATGCAGTCTGAACTACATATGATAAGGATGTACTGATCATTTTCAGAGATGAAAGATCACACAAAACCAGCTGGTGTGGCTAGATTCAAAAGTAATTTTCATCCAGCCTCAGTGCAGTGGAAATCTGTGAAAATTATGTTTCGAGGTTTGGAATTTCCTTCAGTTCATAAATACCTTAAACCCTTTTTAAGGTCTTGTTATAATCTCCCTGTACATAGAAGTTCATTTATGTTGTTCTCTACTATGAAGTCAAGAGGCACAAATGACAGCAGAATGTCAGGACAAAAAAAAAAAACCAAAAAACAAACAAACAAACAAACAAAAAAACCCCACACTAACTCTAACACTAATAATCACATGTGAAAATGTTTCAGATGTGGATATTTAACTTTTTTTGAATATTTTAGTAAACTGCTGTCTTTGTTAGTTTAGTCTCCTTTGTGTTTGAATTTCCAAAGTTCCAAAGAAACTTCAGACTGAGTTTAAACTCTATATAAACTGAGGATCTACATGAGAACAGCAGGGCGGTGCAAGGTCAACACTTGTGTATTCTTACACTAAATGATGCTCCTATTTATTCTTAAGAATAATTCTGCTTTTGAAAGCAGAAGAAACCTAGGCTGAATTTTTAAGCCTCATCAACTTAAAGCCAGCTAAACTTTTTGCTGTCTTTGTATTCCAAAATGGACATTTGAGAAATTTCTAGTCATCCCTGTCTCCTTCTAGTTGGGTTGAAAGGACACAGAATTGCTCTACGAAGTTTCCCTGATGGATAGAAAACCTCTATACTGTTTAAAGCAGAACAAAGCTTTGTGAATGGTTTCTGTCTAGTGGCTTTCGTCCTGGGGTTATTGTTCATTCTCTTAAATCCAGGATTCCACAGCATTGCCTTTACAATAGTTTACATTCTTTCCTGCCTTTTTTTTAAGAGGTTGCAACTGTGGTTTATTTTGCATGTGAGAAAGTAAAATAAAGTATGCAAAATGACAGAGGATGCATTTTATTTGTTTTGAGAAGGGAGTTCTGCATTGTATGAAGCAAAATGTAGTTTGTGGATAGATATTTTTGGTCCATAAGTTATATCTCTGTCTGCAATATAGTTAGTTTGAAGTATCTTGTCTCCTATCCCATTCTTACTCCTTTTTCTTCCCACCATTTCACTTCATCAGGTATTTCAAAAGCACTCCCTGCTGTATCTGTTACATTTAATATCTGCAAGAAGCCACTTACAGAAAGGCATTTGCTATTATTAGAAGGAGGGGGGAAAAAATCATTCTTTCCCATTTCTATTAACAAATTGAAAGCTACCTATTTATCTTTTTTCTTTTTTTTTTTTTTTTTTTTTTTTTTATGTGTGTGTGTGTGTGGTTTTTTGGTGGTGGTGGTGTTTTTTGGGGGGTTGAGGGTTTTTTTCAGTTTACCTCATACAACATTTTCTTCAGTGTATTAGCTACAGCACTCAGTCTGGAGAGATATATGAGATGCATGTGTACTCAGTGTCTGGGGGCTTTTATACCCTCTAGAATGGAAATTCACTATTGGAATTTTAGCCTAATCAATTTAAATACAAGATTGAAGCTACTGTTAATTGACTGAACAAAACTGAAATTTGGCAAATATTATAGTGACAGTTTACTCATTGGAAAGTTTGTCATTGACTGAGAAGGGAGATTGCTAGAGAAGAGGGCCTGAATGAGAGCTTACTTAAGAGCTGAGGCCAGGTGTGCCTGGGGAACCGTGTAAAGACAAGGCATTCACCTGCCTCATACCTTGTTGCAAAGGGTGTTGGTTATTTTGTTATTAGAAAAAAAGGCATGTGTGGCTGAGACATTTGCCTCAAAATATAAAGGAAGTCAATGATAGATGAGAAAACAGAATATAAATTTATTTTCATTTATTTCTTTCTTATTCCATTTTTATCTTTTATAGGAAAGTGAAAAAAAATTGTTCTTTGGTAAGAAAGCTGTGACTACTTTCTTGGAAGAAAAGGTCTGAGTATCAGATTTCTTGCTTGTTAGAAAAAGGTTTTACAACTTGCTTTTAATATTGATTATATTGCCATCTAATAAATTTATCTAAATTCATCATCATCAAAGAATCCTAGATTCCTCAGAAATAATCCTTGAATTGATGTGCTCTCAATCAATCAAAACTTTATTGAAAATCCACAGGTTTGCTTAAGGGTGAGAATTAACTCGCGTAAGGATGTTTAGCACCATCTAAACACCAGTTAAACACTCAGAATGTCAGGTGTGATATTAAATCTTGCAGTGGCTTTTTAGTGTATTCAGAGGCAACCTTCACCTAAACTTTTTGTTTAAGAACACTATTCATTATATAATGAAATACACTGAAATTACCTGGGATTTTCATACCACTTCACCAGCAATGCATTTATACCTCAGTATAAAATTAATAATTGATCTCTTTGTGGAAACTTTATGATGCAAATCTTATAGGGAGAAGCTTATATCCTGTAGGGATATAGGTCATAAACTTATCCTATAGTTTCTCCAGCTGACATGTTTATAGAAAATAGAATAACCACTGGGCACACATGTTATTCTTCAGATCTTGTATATTCAGAAGACCATCTGTTTTTCCCAAATATATCAACAGATGTAGTATGAGGGAGTACTCCTACCGACAAAACTGGTTTTGCCAATATCTCCAGACAACATTGGATACTAGTGCAATTCTCCAATGAGAATAAACATGGAATTTTAAACTATTTAACACTTTTTCATACTTACCCAGAAATCTTTTTGCCGTCTAGGGCTTGACCATTGTGATGACGTTAATCCTTGTAGATGCTATCCTCCCTTTACTACAGGTATCTGTGGCAAGGTTAGTGAAGCCTATCTTGGTCATCTAATATGACAACTTAGAAAAAGTTGTTATAAAATCTTGCAAGTTTGTTTGCTAGCCCACTTTTAATATCTCTACAGTTCAGTAACTTACACAAACTTGGTTTTAATATTTACCTACAGAGAACAACAGGAAATTATCTTTTTTCTCCAGTGCAGCCTCCTAAATCCATCCTTCTTTGACTGGCAGTTAGTTCACATGACATGAACTCTGCTGCAGGCTAGGTGCTCACAGCCTACTTTACATCTGCATTAGTCATTCTCTGGCATGAGCAATTAAAAGGCTTGTACACCCCTGGTACATGATTTCCTCGTTAAGGTTGTTAATTTTGCTAAAGGTAAGGGTTATGGCTCCAGAATAATACCACTAAACCTATTTTACTTAAACATAGGTTTCTTAATGAGGACTGGCTTTGAAAGGAATGAGAGAAATCGATGGGACGTAAACAGCCTTACGCTTCTTTTTAGTGCAGATTTTACCCCATTTGCATTTCAGCCTATAACTGAGATACGTACATAAAATAGGACTGAAACCACTCAGATTTTCTTCCTGTTCAGGGGGAAGAAACAGATACAAACAGATTCAAAGAGTAGGAAACCTGGATCAAACAACATTTTTCTGTCCAATAGATTCTTGTCATAATTTGCCTGTTCTTCCCTCTTACTTTACCCTTGTAATCAGTGTTATTGCTTTCAAAACTAGTACAAGTTAAAGGTTTTTCTTTTCCTAAAGGACTTTTTTTTTTTTTAATTTAAAGAATGATAATGCTGATGGCTGGGCTTTCAGAAGTAATTAAAGCAAAGAGTACAGCTTGACCATTTTGAGCTATTTAGCGAAATTGTTCTTCTGATGCATTCTGAGTACTTTTTGAAAAGCAAATATCAGCTCATGGGTTGCTTTGTAAATTGATGACCATCAAATTCTCATAGTATTTATCTCCTTCTCAGAAGAGCAACCTGAATGGTTTAATTTACAACAAACAACTAATACAGTAAGGAGGACAAATTGCTCTGACAGTCAGAAAGTTGTAACATTTCCCAAAACTCATGGGGAGCTGATAAAGTTGTGGACCTGGATGTCAAATCTGGTCATTCTGTCTATTCTTCAACTAGAAACAATTAGACTTATTGCAGGTTTAGACCCAGATTTAGACCCTGATTTGGACCCCTATAACTATATAACTGTAGACCCCTGATTGGCTTCACTTTCCTTGGCAGCCGTGGAACATGACCAGGATATTTGCTTGGGCCTTGGACCTGAGTGTAACCAAACAATTCTACATTTCCTTAAACAATTTTGTGGTCTGTTTTTTTTAACCTTATACACTACATGTTTCTTTTCATATGCATAAGTCTTACAGATCTGTCGAGGCAATACACAAAAATGAAGTGTACAATAGTGGCAATGCAGCTTCCAGACTAGAAGCTGTGTGATGAATTTAGTGATAAGTATAAATATGATTTCCATCATGGTAGAGCTCTGATTTGCATAGAAAACAAAGCAGGAGATTCAATTTGTTTATGCAAACAATTTAATTACCTTGTAACAAGGAAAAAAGCCACAAAAATAAAAAGAGCTTCAAAAAATGCTTTCTAGTAGAGACTCGATGCTGTGAAGATGAAATGACTCTGGGCCATGTCCTTCACAGGAAGGAAAGACGGAGAGTGATGGGAGGCTGTAACACAGCAGAGAGGGCAGAACCAGACCCAAAGAGTGGATGTTGAAGCTTAGCATCTGTGGCAGTGGAGGTGAGTAGCTTTTTTGGGGGAAGGGGGGAAGATAAAAAAAAGAGAAAAATGGATGTGGGATCCTTATGTCTTTCAATGCTGCATTAATACTTTTGTGAGAAAGCTGTCTTGATGGGATCAATGTAAGAGTCCACGGGTAAAACTTACTGGCCTGCAACTCAAAGGAAGTTAAAGCAGATGATCTAATGGTTTCTTCTGGTCTTTAAACCAGTGAATCTGTCATCAAATGCTTCATAATCTCAAGCACCACAGGCAGTGAGATCTGATGACCATGAATTTTACATGCATGATTCTTGTATCAGGCCATCTTTGTATAATAGTGAAGGAACAGGAACCTGATCTGTGATTCTGGCCACTGAAAAAAGCATGAAACAGAGACGTGACATTGAACAAAGTCTGCCAATTTTTGTAAATTCTTATGCATTTCATGGCTGATGGGGAGGAACATCACCCTCTGAATGCTGGTTTGGGGGCATCCCTGTGAACCACCCCATTAGCTGGATACACTGCTGTCAAGCCTATTGATGAAAATCCTGTTCTGGAGATGTTGTATGATAGCTCATGTGGCAGAAGGACTGTCTTTTCCCATCACCTATCCAAGTGTATAAAATCATGGTAAGGACAGAAATGTTTCTCCAGCTACCGCTTCCATACAGAAGATGCCGGGAAGGAATTCTGTTGCTGGCCCTGTCATTCCCTTTGCAGCTATTGAACTGACACATCAAAACCTGCCACATACTCACAGACTGCAGATAAACTAGTTTAAGTCATATTTTATAGTTTTAAATATAAGTTTATTGACCTAGATTTGCAAAGACTGCATTTCTTCTACTAAAACATATCCTCTTTGTTCCCTGGCAATATGTCCTCACAACATCCCTTTCATGACCCTCATACTGCTGTTTAATCATATTAGTAGTTAATTCTGATCCCTGGTTATATTAGCAGATGAAGGGAAGCACACAGTCAGAGCACATTTGTTTAGCAGTGACTTGCAAAGGTTTTTATGGGCTGGAATTCTGAAAATACCCCTTTGTACAGTGTTTCAAGTGTTAACTAGCAACTCTGAGACCAACAGCCAGCTGTTAGCTGATTAGCTGCTCTGCATCAAGAAGATCTTGGTTCACATTTTTTTCTATAAACTACCTAATAGTCCTATAGATAGGTGTGTATGTAATCACTCTAATTAATATGAGATAACTAATTAACAGTGCTGTAGGAAGTACACAATCAAATTAATGTTCCTATAGTAATTTGGAAGAGAATGAAGATGTTCAGAGCAGGGAGATCATCACATTTTTCACACCCAGTAGTGCTCTTCTATCATTTGGGCACCTTGCAAGATGGCAAGCTAGGGTTAAAGCCCAGGACAATAAAACTGAGTGTCTGGTTGTGGTTTTTATCAGAACAGATATGGAGTTAATAATTCAGGGTGGAATTCTGAAAGCAATTTCCAAATCTGCTCAGGAATGCAAAATAGCTGTATTAATTTTGTGCAGGTTTTACTCATGCAAGTTTTTTGACTGGTTTAGCTTGACATTTAGTACTCAATTCAAAATAATGGTGTATCATTTTCTGGCAACTCTCTGCCTACTTTGGAACCATGGTAGGTATATTCTTGCCCTTGCAGACCCCCTGAATTGGAACCTCATGTCCAGACTACTGGAGGCAAATGAGATTAAAAATAATATTAAAAAAAAAAACCCACAACCAACAAAAACCAAACACAACAACAACAACAACAAAGACCACCAAGAAAATATACCAAGAGTATGACTGGTCAACATTTTCCCATCAAACTTTTTTCTTCTACCACCTGCTGTTGTCCTTAGAGATACCTAAATAGAGCAACACCTAGGAGATACAATTTTGCTAGTAAGTCTACCCGATGATATAGAAGTGAAGGCCAGGGCAATGAAAAACAATTCCCATAATCCTGAAATGTTAGCTCAGGCACAGTGAGATTAGTGTCAGACTGACCTTAAGTAAACCATTTCTGCTTGGCTAGTAAAGTAAGATATTTTATTTTGGTCTTATTTTGATCTTATCTTTGTTTTGAAGTATTCCCATAATCTTTTCCAAATCACAGTGATTTAAGGTGAGATTACTGAAGTTCCTTCAGGGGGAGAAAAATACTCTAGGTTTCCAAGGAAAATGTGTACGAACATGAAACAGTTTTCAGCTATTTTTTCAGAAAAGCAAGCTAAAACTCATGTTTCTCAATTCATTCTGTTACAGAGAACCACAGTAACTTACATCCTTCTTTCACAGTGACGATTTTATAGAAGTTCAGAAACAGGCCTTTGAAAGTTTGTGAGAACAGAATACCTTCTCAACATTACGAGCAATGACAAAAGGTAGAAAGACATAATCATTCCCATGTCAGTATAACACCAGAAAGGCAGCATCGATACTTTGGCCGTAACACACACCCTCACTGCAGTCAGCTATATCTTGTTCTGATGTGACTTTAAGAGGTAAGTGAATGGTTCACAAGGTTTTTGAGGTTCAGCCTGTATTTTCCCAAAATCTTCATCAGTGTTATAATCATTAAAGTATACCACATATAGCCATATTACTTCTGGCAGACAGTTTTCAAACATCTAAGAGATGATCTCTGATGCATTTATCAAAATTCGAGCTCATGCAAAACTTAATGGTTCCTCTGAAGTTCACAAAATCTTTTTTTTTCTTTTTTCCTATAAATTCAAAAGAGATTGCTAGACATAAATGAAAACGTAGTTTCATCCTATATGTAAACATCTTTTCATTTTGGAACATTTGCTGAAGAAAAAGAGGATTTTTTTTTTTACTCTCTTTTTTCCCCCTCCTTTTTTTCTCTTTTGTCCCCTTGTGAAATATGGTATGCCCAAAATTCACATTTTTCCCTACAAAGCATTGCTGGTTTATTTGAGATGGCTACAGAATTTTGCATTACTAAATTTAATTCCTTCATTCTTACATATTTGAAACTTCTAAATGTTTATTTCAGTTACTTAGAAGTATGTGTCATGAAGACAGGGACTAAAAGCAAAGATAACATTTCTGTAATACACTCTGAATTCAAATTTAAATGAAATTAAGAAATTGCTTAACCTACAGCATCTGATCATCTCAGGTGCAAAGAAGGAGAAGAGGCTGAAATGTTTCCCAAAAATAGAGTTGAGGACCTGGGACAAAAAATTTTCAAAGTAATAATAATTACAGATTCATATTTCCTTCCAGATTATGCTGTAAAGCGGTACTTTTAGGGAACAAAACCAAACTCCTAAAGGAAGCGTAAAATAGTTCACAAACCAACAAGCTGTCCCATTATGAAACCACTAAACAAATGCCCTGTTAATTCAATGATGATTCGGGGTCAGAGTCCCCTTTTGGGCACACAAGCACTAAGGCAGGGGAAGGGAAGCCCATAGCAGCCAGTTGTGTGTCTTTGGAAGTTCTCCGTCACCATCTGCTGGAAGGAGTGTCTCATGGCTCTGGAAAGACTTGGGGAGCATAAAAATACTGGTTATTTCGAAAATGTAAATAAGTTTCTGAACACTCCAGTCTCTGAACTACACTCGACCTTCTCATCATGATTTGTCTTTAAAAGCAGTATTACTATTCTGTTGCCACCTGGAAGTTAAAAAAAAGAAAGTAATTAATTCTAATTGATTATTGTTCACAATAAATTATTATAAAATGAAATCATATACATAATATAAAAGAAACATAATATAATAGCGCACCATAAAATCAGATGCATTCAATAACTAACAATATTTCATTAGTTCAATACTTAAAAGGGGCTTATTAAAAAGATGAGGACAGGCTTTTTATTATGGCCTGTAGTGATGGGCCAAGGGGGAACGGTTTTAAGCTAAAAGAGAGTAGATGTGGATTATATATTAGAAAAAAAATTCTTTACAGTGAAGGTGGCAAAGCACTGGCCCAGGTTGCCCAGAGCAGCTGTGGGTGCCCCATCCCTGGCAGGGCTCAAGGCCAGGCTGGACGGGGCTGGGAGCAACCTGGGCTGGTGGAAGGTGTCCCTGCCCCTGGCAGCTGTGGGGCTGGAACTAGGCAACCTTTAAGGTTCTTTCCAGCCCAAACTATTCTATGATTCTGTGATTCTATGAATTGTGACCAAAAGTAATTGCATGCTCCAGTAAACAACACATTACTCAATTTCCAGAGGAAAATTTTTGTTAGCTCTCATTGACGTTTGGCTAGTTACACCTTCCTGAATGGATGATGCTTCCCAAAGTGCTCAACAGAGTGGATGGATTTTTGGAAAATCCAAGCCAGGAGAAATTCTAAAAAATTGTGCCTCAGCTGGGAAGAAAGGCAAGATACAGTTATTTTCATGGAAAAAGAGGTGCTTAAAAATGTGGCTAAAAATATTTCAAAGACAAAAGGAGCACTTTGTGCTGTCTTATCACTAGGAATAGAGGAAGAAACAAAGAAGCTCTAACTCATATATTAGGGAAATTTTTCTAATGAGAAGTTAATCACAATAGGTTGTTGATAGATGCTATGAAATCTCCTTCACAGGGGTCTTTTATGATCAGGTTAAAACAATTATCTATCAAGAACTAGATAGTTACTGTTGATGCTGCTTTGAAGGTGGCAGTGTCTCAGATTGTTTTGAGTCCTTTTCCTGGGATGTTATTCATACTGAAATATTTCATGTCTTAAGATACTGGTCATATCACAGACTCAAGGCACCACTCATAAGCTGTCTTCCCAAATTAAAATATGTTGATCAAATTCAACATTTATATCTGTCAAAGTCAACATTATCATAAAAATCCTGCAACTATCTGTGCCACAGGTGTTATTTAGAGACAAAAAGTTTAACTAAAAAGGTTGCTTTGTATAACGCAAGGAATGGAAACGAAAGTTTCATTAACTCTAGATGCTACAAAGCTGATCAGATCTACCCTGAGGGGAAGAACAGCTTCTCCCTCACTAATCCAGGGGGAAATCTAGAATGTTAGGCTGTTGATTCCAGAATACAGCAAACAAACTGTTGAATTGGGAGGTCTAGGGAGTGTAGGATATTCTCTGTAAATGGCATAAATAACTTTCTGTTTACGGAAACAGACCACAGAAACCTAGTAGGTAAGGCACGTGATGTGCAGCTGCAGAACAGCAATAGGGAGGCTGAAGGATGTTTTCCTACAGGTCTTCAGTTCAGCTATTTAACTGCTATTTAACAGCAGTTAAATGTGGCTATCAACAGTTGTTTCAGCACCACAACAGATCTCCTCCACAAGGTCAGCTGAAGTTATGTGAACAGTCTGACAAAAAAATCATAGAGTTACAGCTGCCCCTGAACTGTATTTTTCAATAAGCAATACAAATATTAAAACAAAAAATAACAACAAAAAGTAACCAAAAATAAAACCAAACCAAACACAGACACAAAAGCTGCATGCGTTTAGTATCTCTTCCGTGCTCACAAGTTTATTTTTAATTCATTGCCTAAAGAGCACTCCTGTGTGAAAATATTTTAATTATTTACTGAAGTTTATTACACTAACAATGTTCCAAAAGTATTGCTGAAGGAGTTTATAACTGTACATTAAAAACTGACAGAAAAAGGTCAAGTAAACAGTAATACTATAGTAGTACATCAGTGTCTTTTATTCAGCATCAAAACAAACTGCTGTCTTTTTCACACTGAATACATTGCTTTTAGAGATGGGGTGACCAATGCATTTAAGAGTTATTGGAATAAATTGTTCCTCTTAAATTTTTGCTGAAATAGAGATGCTAACTGCTATGTGTGAGCTCTTCCAAGTCTTTTCCCTCAACGTGCCTATAAAAATCCCACCAGATGATAATCAAAGAACACTCCTCCTCACAGTAATAATTATATCTTTTGGGAACTTTAGCACTGTCTATAATTTAAACACCTAATTGAAACACTTTGCCTAAATGTAAGTGTTATGTATCACAGATGGAGGGTGTCCAAGAGTGTGCTGTCTCCAGCTCATGCTCCAAGAGAGTTCCTGCATACAAAGAGCCTGTAGTATCTGCCATGTTGCGGTTTTGGATACCATAGGTTGTTTCATATGCTTTTGTTTCAGCAACTGACTTGAGGTCTTGCTGCCTACACGTAGTTGTTTCTACATAATGTTGTAGTCACAGTGGGATAAACTGAGTCACTCCCTAGGCTCCTTTGATATCGACCAAATCCTCATCATATTGGACACCCTGGGAGCCAGTAAACACCCACACACAGATTCTAAACACAGGTGCCTTAAAGACTTAATTCAGGTGCCTACACAAGGGCACCTAGTGCATGTTGAAATACTCCAGGGTGTTTTGCCTGTCCTAGTACTTATGCTCTGGTGAGCACTGATCTCTCAAAGGGGTTATCCCATTGATCACATTTCTGTGGATGCTATCGGTGGCTGTGGCTTCTCAGATGGCACTTAGACATGGGGCCATAGTTCTGGCGTAAATCCCACCTTAGCTGAGCCCAAAGTCTATTCATGTATGTCAGCAATCTACGTTCCTGTTAGGCTCTGCTCTAGAGGTCAAGTCTGAACAGTTCCAATGGGAAATACCTCCTAAAAATCACGAACACCTAAAATAATCTTCATGATAACTTAAGGGGCACACTATCCTCCTCCTCATTCTTCTCTTTCACATGCATACATGCATTGGTTAGGATCCCATTTCATAAATGTAGTATCTACAAGAAAACTGATCTCTCATAGGGTTGTGTTCTGCACGCAAATGCATGTAGACATGCTGGCTTCCCTAGATTATTTCGAATGGTAATAGAACCTGTGTTCAGGCAACTGAGTCAAACTCACACCTTTATTTTTGTGGTTGTACTTACCAACAGCTTTAAGATTAAGTATTTAAATCTTACCTAACCTTTCTTAATTCCTCCTGGGAAAAGAGCGATGTAAATAAGGGAAGGATACTGGGCACTTGTCATGATTATGGGGAAAGCTGAAGAAAAAAAAAAACAACACAATGAAAGGGTTTTTTTCCCCAGAATTTTCCATCTCACAAAGGCATGTGCATCCCATAAGAGAAAGAACGTGTTAATGTAACTACTTTGGAAAAGAGAATGATAACAGCACCTTCATTTACAAGTAAGTTTGTTCACAAGGGGGGAAATCAAATAATGTGCAATTACACTAAACAGGACAAGTCAGGCTTTTGCTAGTATGCCCTGCTTAGGCTTCCTGAATAGGCAGGTAGGATTATGTATTTGACTGAAGGCATAGTTTCTGATGGAGTGTTAGGCATTATCACATTAAATATTTTATAGGAAAGCTGTTTGATCTATTGTCCTAAAGAATTTTACTTTTTTATTTTTCCCTCAAATAACCCATTTCAACAACTGTTTCCTATGTGGAAGATGCTGACTTACAACAGTACAAACCACCCAGGTGACTAACACAGATTTATACAACCAAGTTTTAGGCATCTAATGTTGGAGGAATGTAAATCACACTGAAGGCTGGTGTATTGTCTGTACAGGAAAAAAACATTTTTTGAGTTCAGGGGATTTCTGCTTTATGATGTCACTCTTCCCTTTTTCTTTGAATTAGCAGAGGTCATATAACCAGCAGTTATGTTGATTCACAAGCTTTCCCTGAAGTCAAGACTGCAGTGGGTTACTATCTGCTGCTCATCTGTCTTCTGTCTTCCTTTGGGTGACTGGCCCACTAAGGTTAGTGGAACAGTGGAAGAATATTGCTGGTACAAAGTGTTATGTTGCACAAGCAACATTATCCAACAAAATATATTCATGCTTTGCTTTAAAACAGAAATGATCCCTTTGATGTAAACTAAACACATGCAGAAATGCTTTGGTGGGTTGGGGAGAACACTCACTGTACAGTGATAATGACTACCTGGGTTCATGAGCAAATAGCCTTGTTTGCATGTGAATGCAGCTGTTTCCCATAATATTCTCCAATTATTTCTCTGCATGAGCAACAGTCCAAAGGGGAGTGAAAACCACAAGGCACCTGTTTGAAATCTGAATGAAAGTTTGCCAGAAATGTTTTCTTAGTATTTACCCAATTCTACCTTCAGTGAACAAATGCTGATGAAATCCTGTTGGGGTTTCATCGGTTGGTTGTGTTCTTGACATGAGTTCAAATACCAATTGGACAATTTAATGGAAGATGAAATTAAAAATTTTAGAGTTTGAGGGGCTTTTGGTTTTGTTGTTTGGGTTGGGTTTTTTTTGGTGGCTTTTGGGTTCTTTTTGGGGGGGGAGGTAGGGGTGGGGGATATGCATGAAATCATGTCTTAAAGCTCAAGAAGTGTCAGAACCACAGACTACTGGAGTCTGGGAGAGTATTCTGGGAAAATATCATGACACACTTACCCATCTCTTATATTGTCTTTATGATCTGCCTTCCTAGATACACTCATAACATAAGGTGTGGTACTGCGTGGGTGTTATAAACAACTCAGTTCAACCCCTTTGTGTAAGGAGTGGCTATCTACCTTTGGCCACTGTTGGAGACAGGATGGTTGGGTAGGAGGATCTTTGGTTTGACTCAGTGTTGCTGCCATTATGCTCAGTCATTTATTTTTCCTTAATATTTAGCAAACAAAAATATCTGTCTTCCATTCAAACTCCCCCGTTATTAATTGACATGGGACTCCATCCCTCAAACTCTCAATGTGTAAACCTGAGTAACAACAGAGTTAGATCATATATGTCATCCTACCTGCTATATTTCTGACCTGCCCTCTGAAAGTACCTCGCTATTGACTGTGGAGGTTAAGGGCTCCATTCAACTAACTAGGCATAAACATCTAATGTCCCTGGAGTCACTGCAAGCTGTCTGTGAAAGCCACACATTGCTGGAGAACCCAACCCTTGAACTACCAGTGAACGGTGTCCTCCCAAAGCAAGATACTGAGGGTATCAAATGGCTCATGGCTGAATCAAGATCTAAATGACTGACATTAACCAGATACCTGAAGTAAGATTCATCTCACCAAATGTAGATATCACCAAAGTAAATATTGACATGAAAACTAAATACCTAGGTTATTTTCTAGCCAAAATAATTAAATCAATATTTTAGCCCACATCATAAAATACATATCTAAGATACTGGGTGAACTAAGTCAAACTTTGTAGGAAACAGTTTCTTACCAGAAACTTTGTTTTCTGGTTTCAAAATATCTGGTTTCAAAAACTCTCCTTCTCGCAAAGGCACCTTTTTAAGTGTCCCATCATTAAACAGCAAGGAACGTTTTCACATTTTCTCAGTTTCTTACCTAAAACTGGAACATTGAATTTGTATGCGTACCAGGCTATGTGTCAGGAGTTTGGAGGCTACGAGGCACACAGTAAATCTTCACAGGCTGCCTGTGTAAGTCCCCCTTGGTTTTCCTGAATTGAAAAATACTCTGGGGACACAGCTCATTGCATTTCTGTTAGGTTTTGCAGGTAACCTTCATCAAAGGGTGACACCAGAGACCTTTTAGGTTCCTTATGACATGAGAGACTTTTTGAAAAGGATTCCACACAAGGATCATTTTTTGACTGTCTTTTTTTTTCTGCCTGATGGTCCTACCTCAGAAGAACCAGCAGAACAACTAGCAGCTCTACAGTCTGTTGACACTCCAGATAGATACGACTGACTTCCCGTATACCAGTTGCATCTCAGGTTCAGCCCAGAGAAAAAAAGGCAGCATTGCTTTTCTGCTGGCCCTAACATCACTGCAAAAGTTGACTAATGAAGACAAGAGGCAATTTTGGTCCAACATCTTTCTGAGCTTCTCACTACACAGCTCCAACACAGAGCAGGTCCTGAAGAGTCCTCAAGAAAACAGTCATATAAATTAAGATAGGAGTCTATTTCTTAAGCATTATCTAAAATTCACTGGGTTGTGGACTACTGTCCTTACCTAAAGAGCAGGTACTTGTGGACCTCGTGAATCTAATAACTGAGTCCAATTTGCCATTATTTTTTTAATCCTTTTGTGAAACAATATGGTTTCGAAAAAAGTAAATTTTTAGCATCAGTCACAGCAGTGATGATACCTCACAGAACAGCAAAGAAAAAAGGGATAAATCTCAGGCCCATATCCTGAAAGACTTTATATTTTTGCTATTACATTACTTTTGTTTGTCTTCACTGCAGACCTCTCAATCTTTTATTGCCTTAAAAATTAAACCTTATACACCAACATGGTTTATGTGTTTGACTGTTGCACCTGCTAAACCACTCCATGAGAGATAAACTGATATACAGCTTTTTAGCTATAATTTTCTTCCCTGACATCTCAAGAAACAAACTCCAAAGCATAGAAAGATTGACTTGAAGACTAAGGCTTTTTTCCCTGGGACAAAAGAGGTTTGAACAATTCTGGATATTGATATTTTTGGATAAGTCTGTACTTTCCTGTCAGATCATACATAAGAAAAGCTAACTCTCCATTTTGCCATCTCTTTTGAAGGGGACATCTCTTCTTTCCATGTAATGCATAGCCTGTAAACTCTGGAGCTGGGATTGCTTGGCTGGGACTAGTGATAGGGCTTATTTCCATTGCTCTTGAAATATATATATTAAATGCACTCATGCCCATCTGCATCACCAGAACATGCCTGCAGTAGGCTTCTCCGGGCACCAAGAGCAGAAGGATGAAGGTTTTTCATTGTCATGCATTTACTAGTGTGGAAGAGGTATTTAAAACAGCTTTGTGGAGGTTTAATTTTACTAATTTTAGTTGTTGAGGGATGACTGTGGCCTGTAGGTGCCACTGCTGCTCCATGCCACCGAGGGGCAGACACTGCATCTGCTTTGCCATCAGTGAACTGCTGTGTAACAGTTTATCTATTTTACGACTGAAATGCAAGGTATGGAGAGAAATATCCGACAGGCTGTGAAACAAATTTTTAGTGTTTTTTAATTTCAATGTGCAATGCAAGTTCATACCCTATATAATCAGAAGACCAGCTCCTTCAGCTGTATACTTCTGCTGTTTTACTCAGTGCTATGCTTTTTTACATACCTTCTGAGGAAAAAAAAGTGTATCATATATTTCTGTTAAGTATAAAAAAAACGAGGGGGAAAACAGAAATATTTTAATTAGCTCTGCTGAGAATCACAGAGACTAGTCACTGGGTTTCATAAACTTAGCAGAAACTTAATCACAAGTTGCAGTAAAAACTGTTAAAAAAACCCACAGAGAACTGAACATTAAAAGTACTGTTTTTTCCTGTGTGTGTGTGTGCAGTGCAAATATATGTATACATGTATATGTATAGATGCACTTTCTGTTTAGCATGTGAGATGTATATGAACACGTATATATGGAATTATATACTTTCTGGATGCTGTAGTTCTACTGAATTCTTTACTAAACCTGTCTGTTCTCAGTACTTGACAATAACATCAGTTGAGGAAAGTAATTATTTTTCTCCACAAGATGTCAGCCTTTACTACAGTTTATTCTCGGTAAGTTTGCTGGCTCTGATTGTTCACAGTATCTTAGGAGGAATTCAGTTAATTAAAAATGAAACGTGGTCAAACATGCAACTCAAAGCATTCTACTATTTAAAGAGTTTGCCTTAATTGGAGAAATGAAGCTGTTGACTCTGCTTCTATAGAGGAAACTTGAAAGTTCAACACAGTAACCCCAATGCTTTATCTGCTTATTTTCTCTGGTATGACAAAAGATATGGGACAGCTGCCATAGAGGAATGGAGCACTATGAGCTGTGAAAAATGAAAGTGCTATTCCGAAAGTTTCTGAGATTCCTACCCAGAAGCAAACATTAAGTTCCTGTTAGTATACTATCTATTTCAAAATATTTTATATGCATATATATTTGTGCAAGAGCTGCTAATACTGCTAACTCTGACAGCACACATTTCTTTTAACACCAGTAGCTAAAAAGTGGTCATTTCCTTTTTGCCCACAGGATGTCAGAGTTGACTTTAGAATATAGTAATTGAAAACTTGGGGGACAAATTCAGTCTTTGTCATTAGGGTCTGCAATATTCATAAACACATAGTTTAACCATGAACAGTAAAAATGAACAAAGTAGCTGGTGCTTAACATAATAAACATGTCAGTATCCACATGCACAATCCAAGTAGACATGTTGACTTCATTTTTTTACATGGAAGAACAGATTTTGCTTTCATTCAGTTTCCCTTTCATCACTGAAAGCACCAACTTCAGTAGAGTTCATGGTTCTCTATCGGTTGGGTACTCAGGTATCCAAACCAAGCTGCAATATTGAGTCACTTTCATTGTCCATTTAGTTCCAGTGAGGTTTTTCACAACAAAATATTGCAGGTCAAACAATGCTGTAATCATCTGCCTTTTAGCCTGGTGTGACTGCACAATCAGTAGTTCTGTCTATCTGCATCTAAACACACCCATTTTTAGCAATGAAACGATCAAAAATGCAATTTTTGAAGACAAAGGTTCATTGGTTTCTTATTGGACCTCATTATTTAATATCACATCTGAATTCATCAGACTGAGACGGACGTTGTACACTTATTACCCAGCTAACTTTAACAGGGATCCCTGATCCATCACATGTGTGCAAGCAAGCATCTCCAGGAATAATCCTTCACTCCTTACACTAGCAAACACACCATCTCAGACATCAGTGCAGGCAATGAAAGCTTTATTTTCCTTAAGGCTACAGAATCAAAGCTGTGATGAGAACATGGCAGGTACTTGTAGCAATTAATCCACTGGAGGACACAGACTCTGTTTGGTTTGCAAGTTATCTATCTGTGCACAAGGTTTGTTTGGAGGATCTGTTTGTTCTTTGAGATGGGTTGAACCTTTTAATATTTGGCAGCCTTTCACTACCACTGGGCAGCTGGAAATTGGTAATTGGTTAAGCAGCTAGCCAGTTCCCCAACTTGAAATTTTATTGTACATTTGATGGCATTTGGTGTATTTCTTCACGTCTCTCATCCTGATGAGGGTCCCAGACTCATGTGAAAACTGCATAACTGAATATCAGATGACAAACAACTCCTTCTCTTGATTTGAGAAAATATAGGCGTTTATCAATGTGATTTATTTTTTTTTTCCTAAACCAGTCCCTTCGACAATGAACACAGATGGTACCTCAGGGAGGTATCTCAGGCCATTCCACCTTTGCTACATACCTACATTACTCTATATTAATACAGGTTGCACCATCATTTTCCCCTGTGACTCTAAGAGAATTTCTATCTCACCCAGTTTCAGATTGCTAACTCCAGGTGAAACCATTCCCAAACCAGAAACAAATCTGGGATTTCTGGCTGTTTTAATCCAAAACAGGGACAGCTGTAGTCACTGAGTGAAGGGACGGGTTATCTTACAGTATTGTGCTGGAGTACCAGAGCTGTACAAAACCTCTTGTGTTTTTTGTTATTTGTCCTTTGTATTTGGTGAGCCAAGAGCCCTAAATTTCCTCCAAGCAATTCCATGAAATGAATAACAGCCTGGAGAAGCACCTAGATAAACACTGATGAGCTACATATAAACATGGGAATCTCTGTCTCCTTTAAAATGTCTTTCAATGCATTGTTTACAAATATGCTTAAGGAACATACCACTCTATTTCACAGTCTGCAGTGTTTGCTTCTCTGGAAGGGCCATGAAAGCTTCAAGATGAAGAAAGGAATTCTCAAGTATGGATGTAAATATATGAGACCCAGTATCTGAAAGTGCAAAGCAGAACTTCGCAGGAACCGTTCTGCATCTACTATTAAAACAGTAGATATAGTTTGTAGCAGAGCACTCAGATATACTGATGTTTCACAGCAGATACTGCAGATAACTTTGATTTAAATGACTGCTGCCAAATTCAATAATCTTTCCTTGAACAAAACCACTGTTGATTTAACTGTGTTACACTTGAATAAAAAATTGGAACATGGTTCATAATTTTTATTTTTCTATTTCTCATTCACCTGCTAGCTCCTTTTAGGAACCCACTTTATATCTTAATCAGGGGGGATCTAACAAGTGAATAGTATCTCCTGTCTCTAAAGTCCTAATCTCAATAGGACTACATCAGTTTTCACTACCTGTATGTGTGGCATATTGTATTTAAGGAGAGAAAAAAAGATGATCCAGCCATTCACTTTGTGCAGCTATCCTAAAGTTAGTTGTAATTTCTGCCCCAGATTTCCACTCTGATCCTTTGGGGCTCAGCTCCCTGTACGTGAAATGTCAGCTCCCTGTAAGTGAAATGGGTGTAATGATATTTTCAGGTGGAAAAAAAATATTTGTAGTTATAATCATACAAAAATTTCTGAGAAGGCCAGATACAATGACATGTTGTATAATTAGATTATAACTTTACACTCCCATTTCCATGCTGGCAGTAGTCAAAGGCACTCTCTCCCTTACCATTGGCAGCAAAACCCAGAACTGTGGTCTTCTAGTTCTCACCCAGCACATCTCACACGTCTGTTTTAGAATTCAAATCAGACCTTTATTACTTGCATTAGTTAAACTAGGCATCTTGCAAGGCATGATTGAATTCAGGGAATAAAGACCGTAAACTTAAGCAGTTGATCCTATTCCTGTTGAAGCAAGTGACTTTTTGTTATTAATGATACAGAGGACCAGCACCAAGCCCCAACAGCTTCCATTTTGCCACTCAAAAGCTGGAGAAAAAATGGAAGTAAACTCCCTTCACAAGCACACTTCTTTTCTCTTTGCTTGCCTCCCAGTAATATTTAACATTGCCTGGAGAATGAGTAAACAACTAATTTGGGTTGAGTAAAGTAGGAGTTTTAGAGGTGATCAAAGTCACAGTTGTGTTTTTTTTAATCTAGCATTTCTTTGAGACAACACATTATGTCAGCTCTGTTAGCTCATTTGTCTGCTGCAGTTCTACTTTATCAGCCTGGAGTAAAAAGAATTGATAAGTCTGGTTAGATAAAGTAAATGGAAACACAGGACTCATTCCAATTTGCTGTGCTTTGATATATTTCACAAACCTGAGCATACTACGTGTAACACTAGTTGCTATTTGTACATAAATATTGCACATTAGAAGATCTCTTAAAGTAATGTTTATGTTTATTTCTCCCCTTCCTGCCTCCCCTGGTTGTGTACTTATTGGTTTTCTGATTGGAAGACAAATGTCATGCTTTCTCCCTACATTCTTTTTCAATCCAGGATGCTACCCCGAACAAGAATTCATCTTCATTGGTAGCTTTCTAGTCTGATAAAACAGAAGGAGATATTTTCCAGGACTCCTGGATACTAATGCAGCTGAAGCTTATAACTGCTATAAGTTATTCTGTGCCGAGCAAGATGAGTTCTTAAAGATATTTGATCATTGTCACCAGCCAAATCTATCTTTGTTGTAATTTTGTTGCCTAGGCTAGAAATGTGCTGAGAATGGTTCCTGAATTGGGTCTTATGCATTAACTGTTTTGTAAGGTGTTTTAGTGTAAGGCTCCAGAATTAAGAACAAAAAGGAACAATGGTCAGGGAAAATGGAGAACAGAAAAATGGTCTCAGAACAGAAGGAAGAATATTGCAAAAAGGGACACACTAATTGGATTTTATCTTATTTGTCTCAACACACAAAATTAGGATCTAGATATTCTTCTAAGACAACACCATATTTATGCTCATGGAGGACAAAGATAATAATACCTTTTTTTTTTTCTTTTTTTTTTTTTTTTTTGGGGGGGGATGACCTTGTACAGGCAGACAATGATCTTAAAGGCCTTTTCCAAACTAAATCATTCTAGGATTCTGTGATTCTGTGGTTCTGTACTGGGGGTGTCAAATAACGTTGCATCAAATAAAGTTGCAGTACCTACCTCCTGCTTCCTAAATGACACATCTATCAGTAAAAACTGGAATTTGTGATGGCAACATGGGACTCCTCTTTGGAGAGGACAAACAGGATTTGCTCTCTGTCAGACTGAGGCTATTTAGGAAACCCAAAGTAAAGCTGGGTCCATAATAGATTTTACATGTTAATGGCCAGGATAGAACTGCAGAAAAATGGGAAAGTCAAACTGATAGAAGATGTTCAGTGTTGGCTTTTCATTTCTGAAAATAATAATAATAATAATAAAAGAATAATTTCAGGTAGGCCCATAATTTTATGTTTGAGATTCAATGAAATAGTTCACTTTGCTTCTAGGTGATTATATCTAAATTTTTTCCTACTTCCTGTAAATGGTAATTTTTAGGTAAAATACAGTGCTTTGAAACAAAATGTCAGGAAATTTACTTTTTCGATACTGATATAGGACAAGTTAGCATTTTTTAGAAGAAAGAATTCATTTAGAAAACGTAAAAGCATATACTGTGCTTATTCAAACTTTTCTTTTTACTTTTATTTTCTTTTCAGCCAAAGCCACTCACAATATTTAGTCTGAATTTTCAAGTAGTTTCTCTATCTCTATATTCTGAAAGGAAACCTTCATTTCTCACCAGATTTTACCCTTTGTCGAGAAAGAGTTCAAACTGAGAAACCCTTATCCACTGTGCAAATTATACATCTTTTGGCAAGAAAAAAACCCATAATTCAGCCTCTAACATTGTAGCATCCACTATTTTTGCTTTAATTGGTATTTTGCCTAAATAAGACTATTTAGGAGCACATCTGAAATTGTCTCTACAGAAGGCTCTGGGCAGCCGGGCCGAGGGTCCGAGGCCAGTGGTGTGAGGGGCAGCGGGGCTCAGTGCCGGGCCCTGCCCGTGGGGCACAGCAGCCCCCGG
>JAVJGJ010000057.1:65687863-65714802 GCA_035590215.1 Microhierax caerulescens | reverse complement strand
AGGGGGCACCTGCTGGCTCCCTACAGCTGCCTGGCAGGGGCTGCAGGCAGGGGGGGTCGGTCTCTGCTCCCAGGGAATAAGCGCCAGGACACGGGGAACCGGCCTCACGTTGTGCCGTTGTGCTGGGGGAGGTTTAGGTTGGGTGTGAGGGGAAA
The DNA here is from genome assembly GCA_035590215.1 of Microhierax caerulescens. Classification (NCBI taxonomy): domain Eukaryota; kingdom Metazoa; phylum Chordata; class Aves; order Falconiformes; family Falconidae; genus Microhierax; species Microhierax caerulescens. The sequence continues at coordinate 65,714,647 of JAVJGJ010000057.1, read as the reverse complement.
TTCCTTCATGGAACAAATGGCGAAGCCCTGGAACAGGCTGCCCAGGGAAGAGGTGGAATCACCATCCCTGGAAGATGTGGTGCTTAGGGCCCTGGTTTAGTGGTGGGCTTGGCAGTGCAGGGTTAATGGTTGGATCTGGTGATCTTAAAGTTTTTTTTTTCCAGCCTAAGCAATTGAATGATTCTATGAATCACTTGTACTTGAGAGTGATAGAGGCAGCATGGATGTATGTGAATCCAAAACATTGCCCATTAATATAAAGCCCATACAATTATACAGCCAGCCCACAAGTGGTGTTCAGCTCTGTGTGGGGGAGCCATGGAGGAAGGGTCGGGTGGATATGCAGTATGAAGGAAAGCTCTTGTCTTTCAAAAGTGGCATGAGCTACAGCAGTGCGCTCAAAGGCTGTACGTGGATAAACTGAACAAATAGCTTTGGAAGTAACCCTGCTACAATAAACAAGTGTGTCCCAAGGGAAACTGAAAGCATTATTTGTATTTGCAAGTACATCCACCCTGAGACAAATCCTACTTTGCAGTGAGACCTGTGGAACGTTTTTGCACTCACTGGACCTGTAGACATACAGCCAAAAAGATGCCCCAGAAGAAGAATAATTTTAATCAGAAAGTGCCAGATCGTTGCTCCGTCCCACACTGACTTGAATGAAAATGAGAACCGTGGCTGCCCTGTTCTGTGGGGAACCTGACTGATTGTCATGTTCCCAGAATGCATCTTGGTACATGTGCTGGAAGGTGGAGAGGTATAAAACATGTCTGTGATTCTGCCAGAAACATCAGGATTGCAGTAAAAATAAATTTTAGCTGGAATCTCAGAAACTTAGCTAAAATGCCAGAACCTTATAAAATCCACCAGAAGAACAGAGATATTAGCACTGGTCTCTTACTGACATTTTTAATCCTTTGGATCTCTCAGGTGAAACAGTTTTCTGAAGTCATGAAAATAACTGACACTTTTTTTAAAAAAGGCAAACTTAAAATCAAAAAGAAATCATTACTTTAAGTTCATTAATTTCAAGTAAATTTCAAAACAAAAGCATTGCAACTCCTAAGATGCACATTTTGGTGCTTTTAGGGACCTTTTTGGAGGTAAGAGTTTGGACAAAACAAACCAGTACAAATTCATGAAATTAATTTAGGAGTTTCAGTTTGTGTGAAACACATTTCTTACGGGAAAAAAAAAAAAAAAAAAAAGGAAAACAGAAATACATAAGGTATGCAAGGTACCATATCAAAGTTCTTTTCAGCTCCACTAGAAAGCCAAATAAAAGGACTTTAATTGATATATGAATCCTCCTAGAAAGTCTCCATTGTCCACCAAAAAGATGCCAGGTTTCTTCAGTCTGTATAATATTAACCTAGTTTTATTTTAATCTGGTCCTGCTGAGTATATACATGTAACTACATAATAATAAATAAATAAATAAATAAAGGTTCTGTGCACATGCACTTGATTACTAGTAAAGTATCTATCATCCATGTTTTTAATTTCTAACTCCTTCACCTTGTGCCAATATTGGTTAGCCTGCATTACACAGACAAATTGCCTGCAAGTGTTTTATGAGGTATTCCATATCATATGACATCATATTGGGTATATAAACTGGGGGAAGAAGAAGGAATGCTAAGTGGGATATTTGGCTGCAGAGTGCAGGCCGCAGTTTGCCTTCACTTGGAGGCGCATCCAATACACCTGGAATCTACTGCCCAAGGGGTGAAACACAACCAGGACAGATGACCCAAACTAGCCAAAGAGATATTTCATATTGTATACCACGTCATGTTGAGTATATACACTGGGGGAAGTAGAAGGAAGGTGGGGACATCTGGCATTATGGCATTTGTCTTCCAGAGTAACCGTTAAGCATGATGGAGCTCTGCTTTCCTGGGAATGGCGAACACCTGCCTGTCCATGGGAAGTGGTGAATGAATTCCTTGCTTTGCTTTGCTTGAGCGCATGCCTTTTGCTTTGCCTATTAAATTGTTCTTATCTCAACCCTTGAGTTTTACATTCCTTCCCAATTCTCCTCCCCATCCCTCTGGGTGTGGGGGAGAGTGAGTGAGTGGCTGCATGGTGTTTGGTTGCCAGCCAGGGTTAAACCACGACACCTTTTAAAAGGCTGTTTTCAAATGACAAAGCACTAGAAATGTATTTCAGTTCCTGGGAGGGGAAAACCCCAAAATCCCCTAACAACTTCATAAAGAGAAACAAAGGGAAATTAGAAAATAGAGATGACAAACTTCTGAGTCAGTAGGCAACTGGGCAAGGGGACTGACATGGGAGTAAGTTTAAGACCATCTTGGTCTCAGTGTCCCAGTTCCATCTTACAATGTGTTTCACTTTGTGTCTCACTTACACTTGTACAAAAGGAATGCAGAATACAAGATAGTCCAACTCTCTGTGTACTGGTTTCACAACAGATGAGCTTCCAATTTATTCAGTCATTTCACTAATTACCCAAGTTGATCATCTGCTCAATCTGATTAAGTCTCCACAGCAATGAATGATGAAAACACAATAAAAGCTTGCTAATAATAATGTGTTTTTTTTTCTCATAATCAGTATGAATTAACCTATACACAGCCTTGGAAAAAACAAATCAACATTTCTCTATGCAACAGACAAGAAAATTTCAGCAGCAAAAGTTTTTTGCTGGAGAGCATCTATGAGGAAATTAAGAACCGAGGAGTACTTCCAGAACTGATTCAAGTTTTGTCCCTAACCTGAATTACTGAATGACCATTTTAATTATCATTGGTGTTTTCGAACCAGTGAAATTCTGCATGAAGTTTGCAGCTTCTTTGTATTTTTGGAAATGGCCTTTGAGGACACCCTTAATTTGTTTTTTAAGGCAGCTAAACTGGAGAAGAAAGATACTTCAGTAACAATCTGATACTTCAGTTAGGCAGTTTCTCGCACCGTGAACAGGCAAAATCCATTGCATGCCTTCTCAGGGTGGGATCAGCTGTACTGTCAGCACATGCTTATGAGGGTCCGTGTGGCATGTCCACAGAAGTGGACAAGTACTGCAAAATCATGTGTTTTCATCTCTGTCTGAATTACCTTAGCTATTGTTTTTGCATAAGGATAGTCAAGCTTTGAAAAATAAGTAGGAAACATACTCAGAAGAGGCAGGTTATGGCTCTGTTTTTAAAGCTTTCAGTCTTTTTTTAAGTGGTTGGAATGAATGAAGTGAATAATGGAAGTTACCCGGAACACTCTCAGTTTCAGTCCTCAGTCTCTCTAACAGATAAATGGTTTCAGAAACAGTATTACCAAAAGATTTTTATAGTTTTACATGCAGCAGCTGTTGAATTTACCATCTTGTTTTTCCCTAACTGAGGTCCCTAACATGTAACCTCATAGAGACTCATCTACATGCTGCTATTTTCAGTGAAACCTTGAGCATTTCAACACACTTGAAATTTCTTCCTATCACATATACCTGACACATTTTAAGATTAAAAGTCTTTGAAAGGAAGAGAAGATGAAGAACAGAAAGAGAGAAAGGTATATGATCACATAAAGCTTATTTCTTTAGGAACACAAGACAAATAAATGAGGATTAATACTTTTTGTCTGCAAGTTCCTACACCAAGACTATTCCTTCAGTGCAGGATCAGTCTTGACTACATGAGAAGCTCCTCAGTTTCTCTTGGTGCCAGCAAGGTTGTACTGCTTCATTTCACTGGCATCTGGGAGAGGTGTCCTCTACCTCCCTGAAGATGTCTGCTAGGTCCTTCCTCTTTCTGCACTGGAGGAGCTCTTCTTCTGTCATGGATGAGCTGGAGGAGTTGTGCTTCTCTGTAGTTACTCTAGTATGGAGCCATACTTTCACCTCCCTTACCCAGTGTGTTCTGTGCATCTTCCTTCACTGCTTTTTGTTAATGCATTGCTTTAGCAATAATGTTGCCACTTCAGAAAAATGGAAATTTTTTTAATGGCCTACGAAGTAGTTAGCAGTCTGAAACTCACTCAGGGATGTTAAAATGTTTTGGGGTAACTGTGCTAACAGACCTGAATATTGTCCTTAACATTTGCTGTGTATGGTCCCTACAAGTCCCACTACCAAAACTGTTAAGTCCTGTCTCCCTGGCAGAAGGAACAGATGACCAGCAATTTTGGAGCCACCCAGCCCGACTCCTGGCAGTGTAGTCCTTCGATGAATTTTTCTGACAATTGCCACACACTATGTATATGTGATGACCTTGGTGTTTCAGGAACATTTTAATGTTTGTTGATCGGTCATAGGTTGGAAAATTGCGCTCTCCACTCATTGTTTCAAAAAATGAAATCAAATGAGAAGATCTAACAGAATCAGATACGAAATTAAACTAGCACAATCTATTCATCTTCCCCTGGGTTCTTCCAGCCTCCTGGTAAGCAATAACCAATACTGCACATCTACGCAAACAAGGGACTTTTATTAAAGTCAGGAATGCATGAGAACATAAAATTGGCATTTTAGTAATTTATTCTCATCTTGGGAAAGAGAAGGGAGAATCTTCAACCTCAAAACGATTCACCAGCTTCAGTTAAGGAGAAAAAAACAACCCCGCTTTCTTAGAAAACCTATCTTTTTGAGATGTCTGCAGATACGACAGGGGAATCAATCAGAAAGATCTGTGTAGGTCTGATTCAGAGCAATAGAAAGGCAGTGGCAAATACACCAGGCACAACATCCAAGCAAGCACACTATTTTCATCTTTTGCTTACCTTTTAGCCCTTAGTTTTGCAACTTACACTGCACCACAACCTCAGCATCAGCAGTGAGATTGGAACCAGTTCCACAAGTCTGCATGCCCTCTCTCCCACATGTGCAAGAGGGAGTCAAATGCCATGTTCATTGTGGCCAGATTTCTTTTTTTTTTTTTTCCTTCTTCTTCTTCTTGGGGTTTTTTTTTTTGGGTTGGTTTTTTTCTTTCTGAGAAAGAAGGATGGAAGGAAGGAAGATAAAGTTTGGACTGAAAATCTGATTCTAAAATTCGGGGCTGAAGTCACACTTGGTACTCAGTTAATATTTGTTTCATTTTTTAAAAATTACTATTATTCATTTGATACCTGAGATAAAATTAAACACCTTATGGCTCAACCTAAATATAATACATAAGAATATATATTTTATATATATAAATATATAGTATTTAGGTTGATGACAACATTAAGTGCAAATGAAAAATTCTATTTTCAGTTCTAGTGACCTTATTCATTAAAATATCACAACTGTAGCTCAATTTCCAAAAGCAAATGTTGTTTCTATTTGCTTGAAGGTTGAAACATTTCATTTTGGAAAAATAAAAATAATAATAAAATAAAAGATGCTTTGAATTTATACATTTCTCTCACACACGTTTCTTGTTTTGGAGACTGAAAGTGACTCTGGGATTAAATTTTGTCCATAAATTCCATAATTCAAATCCAAGTTATAATTTTCAGATTTTCATGAAAAGCAGTTGCTGAGTCTTACTCTTTTCTAACAACAACCTCTGTCTCATAGGGTTTTTTTCCTATATACTCCATAAGCAGAAAATGCTTTGTTGAGTTAACGCTGGTGATTGTTTATATGTAGGATCCTAAATCTAGATTAATTTTCTTTCCTTATATTTGAAACATTTTAATATTGCCCTTGATCTAAAATCCCTTAAGTGATCTCAGTATTCACCCTGCAATTCTCAGTTCTCAGTGATCCATATTTGTCTTTTCTCTTTAACTCTCGATCTTTAACTTCTCTGAACAGTGTACTAGATTTCCCAGTAACTGGGAGACACTACAGCGATGCAGAATAATCTTGCCAGTATAGATTCAACTACAAAGGTATACATTACTTCTTAGCTCTGTAAACTGTGAGTAGATTTTTTTTTCCAAGCTCGTATATACTTATTTTATGGTTTATTGCTGTGTTGGTAAATCTTAATTTTTTTTTTTTTCCCAATGTTTTATTATGTTTGCACTCAACTGAGTTAGAGACCAGAATGGGTGATTGTTACACAGTAGTTTACTTTTAAAAGAAATAGGGCTTCTCAAGCAGCTAATACAGGAAGATGTATCACCAGCTTGAATAATTGTGACAACCATAGACGGTATCAGTGCCTGTTTGTTTGCACAATACCCTACTGCATTAAGAAAGCCATCCCAGCTGTCTTGGGCTCTGGAGTCACCCATTTCATCACTTGACACTGCAGCAGATGTTATGGATTGATAACAGACTTCACTTCATTCACTCCACATCTAAGATTACCTCTAGAAAAAAAAAAAAAATCAAATACATTATAACACTCCAAGCCATTTCGGGGGGGGGGGGGGGGGAGAAAAAAAAAAGATCAGCAATTTATCCTCTCTTTTCCAGCATTAAGTGGCTCCTTTTGGGCTTGGAAAATATAAATTTAATATTTTTTTTCCTTTACTTAACACATTCACATTGGTGAGTATGCATTTTAGTGCCTCCTGAAAAAGAAAGATGGAGATTGATTTAATGATTTAATTATATGAAGATCTGGACAGGTTTTGGGATTAATAGTTATGTTCCCATTATATCAGATGCCTTATGTTTCTAGTGATAGTATGTTAATGCAGCATGTTCATTGTGTTGGTGGCAGAAACACCAGACAAACCAAGCACTGCAATTTTTGGTCTAGTAGATGAACAGCGATATTTGGATGTGCTCTGCTTTCCTTCTGGTGATGCTGGGCACTGTATTTTATTTGAGATACAGTAGTTAAATGTGTAATTAAATACTGTAGTGTCATTCAGATAAGTGACCAGAAAATGTGTATTTGTGGCAGGGTAAGGGTTGTCCACTCATCTTTTAAGAGTGCAGCTAATGGAAGAACTGCGAAAAATACACGGGTAGAATAAAATGCAAGGCACTATCCTGCCATCGCCTGCAACCTAAGTCATAAGCTCGATAATAGTCATGGGACTCTCCTCTCTGCCTTTGAAGGGGCTGGAGCAGCTGGTGTCTTTTGTGGGACTGTGCCAGGCATAAACTAGTATTGTATCCTGTGAAAGTTCAAGGGGTGCAAATGAAAGCACTGAGGTGCAGTTTCACTTCACTGACTCTGGGCAATTACGTGAATCACCAGAAGTGGGAGCACAGTCATCTTGCATTCCTTGTGCAGCTGCCCAGCAGTCCTGGGCAGGCTGGATCACACCCTGGAAATCACACATCTATCTCTCAGCAGCTGTATGGGCTCCTGGGGCAAGCAGGGTCTCGCTTGGCTCAACCAGTGAAGTGGCTGGGGATACGTGGGAGAAATGTAAGACTGAGAAGGGGATTTCAGTGAATTCTAAGGGAATGTGGTGGGTTTGACCTTGACTGACCTTGCCCACCAAGCTGCTCTATCACTGCCTCTTCTCAACAGGAGAGAGGAGAGAAAATGCAGTGAAAAGCTTATGAGTCAAGATAAGGACAGAGAGATCACTCAGCAATTACTGTCACAGGCAAAACAGACTCAACTTAGGGAAATTAATTTAATTTATTTCCAATTAAACAGCATAGGATAATGAGAAATAAGAACAAACCTAAAAATGCCTTCCACCATCCCTCCCTTCTTTCCAGTCTCAGCTTCACTCCCAGTGGTTCTTTTTCCTCCCTTTGACTGGCACAAGGGGATGGGAATGAGGGTTCTGGTCAGTTTGTAACGCTTCATCTCGGCTGCACGTTCCTCCTTATCTTCCTCTGCTCCAGCGTGGGATCCCTCCCATGAGATACAGTTCTTCACTAACTTCTCTAATGTGGGTCCTACCTATGGGCTGCAGTTCTTCAGAAACTATTCCTGCATGGGCTCTTCTCATGGGTCCTTTCCTATTCCAGTGTGGGTTCCCAATGGGGTCACAAGTCCTGCCAGAAAACCTGCTCTTGCGTGGGCTCCTCTCCATGGTACAACATACATTATATGCTGTAGTTACCACTCCAGTGAAAAGGGATTCTAATGTCAGTGGCTATTCAGAGCAATAAGATTTCTGTCTTTTCTCACTCTTCTCTCTCAGCTGCTGTTCCTCATCTTTTTTACACTTTCTTAAATATATTACCACTGTGACTCATTGGCTCAGCTTTGGCCAGTGGTGGTCTGTCCTGGGGCTGGCTGGAACTGATTTTGTCCAACATAAGGACACCTTCTGGTGTCATCTCACAGAAGCCACCCCTGCAGCCTCCTCTGCTACTAAAACCTTGCCATACAAATCCAAACCAAGGAAATATTTCCAGAGTTTGCATTGATATTGTGTGTTATCTGGATGCTGAATTTTCCTGGACACTTGGAAAATTCCAGTGTCAAAGACCTGGTTTTAAATTACTTTGAAGTATCTAACTTTTTGGTGTACAAACAGTATTGGTGTTTCTAGCACAGCTGATAAAAGCTACAGATCACGAGGTGTCCAACACTTCCCTGAAGGCTGACCTTGTTGTAAAGCAGCTTCTGACTCCTTGTCATTTACAGCTTGGCAAACCAAATCAGAGGTTTTGAAGACAACAGCGAGGTCTAAAGTGAGTGAGTGCTTGTGGGAGAACAAAAACCATATCCTTCACAAAAAAGCAATTTTTCTGTCAGTTTTCAAACCACACTACAAAAATTGACAACGTCTTGACAAACTGGTTGTGCTAATGAGTTTAGTATGACTGACTTCTTCCACCCCAGTATTTACTTATTAATAGTGTGTCCCATCAGCTATTACCTCAGACCATACTAAAAGATACTAAATACAAGCTAGATACATGAAGTTGTTTGTTTCCATTAATACAGTTACAGTTCAGCAGATGAAAATGAGTAGCCTAAGAAATGCTTTTAATATCATTTATGTAGATAGCTCCACAAAGTTATTGTCTACCCTGTGCTTCAAGTTTGAGAGAAAGAAATTTACTATAAGTTTACCATGTAGTTTGCAGAGTTTGAAAATATTTAGCAAGTTTTGTTGGGGTTTTTTGTTTGTTTGTTTTATTTTGTTTTGGTTTTTTCTGATATGAAGAAGAAATCATACATTACTCAATCTAGTGAGGAACCAGTAATATTTCTTAATATGACTAAGACCAGGCAGATTTTGTCAGGTATGAATGAGGTTTAATTTACCATATTTTTTATTAATCTGCTGGTTCTTACTCTCTTCATAATCTTCAAGGCATGACTCTGCAGTTATGGAAATTTAAGCAGAACCATTTTTGTTTAGCTGGTTTTTTTAGTTCTTTTCACACACACTTTAAAAACTGCAAGAGCCAAAACAACACATTATCGCTCTGACACCTCTTTCTAACTTGTCCCTGAGAGCCTTAAAGTAGCTGTTGTTAGATATGACAGAAAATTGGTGTTGGGTCCTCAAATAAAGGATGACTTCTGGATGCAGTCTCTGAACATCTGCAATTCTCCATTTCAGACAACTGCAGAAATACATGTTCTCGTCTGATAAAAGACTTGGCAGAGAAAAGCAGATAGATTTCTCTCCCATCTCATATATAATGAAACATTAATATAAAGTCTCAATGAAGCTTCTCAACTGAGAAAAATACAGAAAATTTTCATTATATTAAGTCAAAGCCTCCAATTCATTTTGTCTACAGTAGAAAGACACGCAACAGTAACTTACTGTAGGCAACATTTCATAAGTTAATATCTAGATCATTATTCTTGTGTATGTTTCCTGGAAAGAATGTTAGATGTGTGAGTTTTTTCTGTGACATACATATTCAATTAGCTTATGAACTTTCTATTGTTATTGCTTGTATTCTGCCTATTTGACTCTTCTGACAAGGTACCTGCTGAAGTCAAACTACTGAGCTCAGTAGAATTATTCTCACTTACTCCAGGACTGTGGAAATTTGAATTAGTCTGTCTCTTCGGCTACTTCTGTGCTAGATGTTAGGTATGATATCATCCAAAGCTCTACCTGTTTGTAGTAAACCCTTATATTCTATACAACTGTATACTAAACCCTCACTTTACTGTCCATAGTTGTCCATCTGGGTCTTGGTACCATGATCATTACAAACCATTTGCCTCCCAGCCTACTCCTTTGGATTTTTCCTAGTGTCTGCTACTAAATCAACCACACAGACCTTAAAGAAGGAATCCTGCCAGTATCAACACACCCCTACTCCAATTTTCTGTTTTCTGGCCCCTTATATCTCACTTACAGTTCATCGATATAAATAAAGGCAAGCTGTCCTCAGCCTAACTATTGAAACGTCCTTGCTTGGCCATGCTGACAGGTTTGCACATAGTCAGAAAAAGATCAGCTGTGTCTTTCAGAACAAGAATATATATGAAGGTCTGTGATCAGAAAGCAAATCTGAGCTCTTAACCACTTCCAACACAAATCCAGTTTTGCCAGGCATGCAGCTAACAGGACAGAAGCACAGTGGTTCCTTTCCCTATGTAAAGTCTGAGCCCTAAATACCATGCACAAACTCAGTCACCCAAAGAAAGAGCAGGAGGAACTCATCAGGAAGATCACCAGGTGTAAATCAAGAGTTCTCCCAAGTAAGTTTGCCCCTCATTAAGTTGCTGGCACTTGGATGATACGTGGCATTTGTAGATCCCTACAAAAGTAGGGAAAATGCTCAACTTAAAGTGTCTCATGAGTTTTTGAGGACTTTCCTCCACGCCTCACTGCCCAAAGAGGCAGAAGGAAGAAACACTAGCAAAGCACAGTTTTGGCAGCTTTGCTACACACTTCGTGTCAATCAGGTCCTAACAGCTGCACCATTTTCCTTACCCATTGCTAATAACCTATGCAAATTTATCCCTTCTTTGCACACCTACTGTACATTTCCCGCATTATAACATTTCTTTCATTCTTGTCCCCTCTTCCTAGTCCACCTAAAAATTAAATTTTGTATACACTTTTAGACTGAGGCTGTCCAAGGAAACAATTGCAGTTAAAGTCAGGACCCTTAAGGGAATCCTTCAGATTTCTCATTTATTTCCAAAGAAGCTTTTAACTCCATTGTTCCTGTTTGATAAACAGTGTACAAATTATGTATAGCAAGGAAGTCTGAATGGATATGTATCCATCCTAGGAAATGTAAATCACTATCATATACATTTTAAGATTGGGATATTAGCATGCAGAATATATGTAGATTACCCAAAGCCTGGCCATCAAGTCAGTAGCTCTGTCAAGGGCATAACTCTTGCTGTTTTTCTTGGTTTCTTTCTCATGACATTTAAAGTAGAGGCTAACAACTCTTGAGAAACATATTCATTCTTCTTTTGTTTTCTATGGGTTTTTTAGTATGAGGAAGGCTCTTCACTTTCTGGTGGAAAATCCTAAAATTTGTGTCCAAGCATTTCTGGAGTTCTGAATCTAGGAACTTTATCTCTCTACCCATAAAAAGAAAAAATGTGAATGACTGTGAAGAGCTAAAAGTAACGATGATGAAAACTCCAGGAATATAGAAGTCTGTGTTCCCCTGTATTTTGCCTCTGATTCCCAGAAGGAAGGGACTGAGAGTCTCTGCACACCTAAGGATGTTCAAAATTTCAGCTTCAAAATCCCATGTTCAGGAAAGTCTATGCCCCAAGGCATTCATTCCTCTGCACCTTACTTCAGGAGCCTAAGTTAAAAGTATTTATTTTTTTAATCCCTCAGTATATAGAAAGGATGAATCTGTTCCTCAAAGCTTCGTTCTTTGACCTGAGGGTTTCCCAGACATCTGAGACATGACTTTGTTGCCTCAGTATTGGCATTTAGTACCACCTGAGACATCCTGCAAGTAAGAAGGCTACCATGTGGGGCTGGTAGATATGACAAGAAGTCTACTGCTGCTACGTACTTGCCACATAGTTCTGTGTTAGGCTTAAAGATATATACGACCAGATTCTTTACCAATAGAAACTGGTGTAGCTCAGTGGAAACAGATGTGACTATTTTCTCCATATTGTACTACAGGCAGCAAAAGAAGCATAATCCTGATTTAATGTGCACTGGTTTTATACTGGAATAAATTCATTGGCTGTTATGGAGTAATTCCTGAAACATATCAGTGTCACCAAGGGGAGAATCAGGTGCCTGTAATAATGTTTGCAATAAGAAACAATTAATTCTTCATTGAAGAGGTCAGAAGAGGGTCAAAAGGGATTCCCTGCTGAAAAAGAAAATAAGCCCCTATTTGGAAAGCCTTTATGAGATTGTTAGAAGATGATTAATGTATTTTTCTCTGCAATTTCAACACTTATTATGGAAAGGAACTTTAGTTTTATCATCTCAGATGGAAAACATCCCAAATGCTATTAATAAAGTAACATGTTATTTCTCTAAGCATGATAAATATGTGAATCCTGTTGAACTAGATCTTGTTCTTTTGCTTCTTATGACTGTGATACATATAATTAGCATTTTCTTAATGAAAAATATTTTGCAAGAAAAAAGTATTTCCTTTATGTCTTTGTCTTCTGCTGTTTTTTTCTGCCAAGACATTATCTGCCTACCTTTCACACCTATCATGTGTAAGTCCCCTGTGGTGTTGGAAAACATTCTTTTTACTGTCTCACAGATATTTGGAACTTTGCTACTGAAAGGTCTTGGAGAAATTCTTTCTCAGGCAGTACAAGAAATGTGTGGAAAGAACAGAAGATGAAGAAAGCTGTTCTGAGGTCCATGTTACCACCCTAAATATGAGAATCTTTGATGGCTCCTTTCTTTTATTTTTTTAAAGGTGCATGTGATCCTGTCTGGACCTATAAATGTACACTATCCGTATTATATTTCAGCACTCTTTCCTGTAGATAATAGATTCTAAGTCATGTTTTACGAGTGTCATCCGTTCTTTTCTCCATCTTAAAAAAAAAGCCATCCAGAAAATCTGTAGGCTTTTTGCTTCTATTTCTTTCTTTTGAATTCCACAAAACAGCTGATGCAGCCCAGCACTTGAGAAAAGAAGCTGAAGATAAAAAGTATGGGATGAAGTTATGCCTGAGTAATAGAGGTGAGGCATAGCTTGCAAAACTTTACAAGAAAACTGTATATACCTCCAATTATGTCACTCTGCTACCTTGTCAGAGAGCTGAGAAAACTATGTTATTTCTGCACAAGCTTCTAGTGGAGAAAAGAAGAAAAAGCATCCTTTTTTACCAGCAGAACACAACATCCTCAGCTCAGAAGATTCAGCAATGTTGATCCAGTATTGCAGTGCAACGGAGATGACAGCTAGCATATGGTGTGAGGTGATGCAGAAGGGGATCACATCGCCTATCCCCACAATCTCTCTAATGTAAATTTCATGAAAATGAGGTGATTTAGTACCAGCAATGTGGTTTGCAGTTGCTTTTTAGCTATAGAGCCAGAAATGTGTAAGAAAATGGTATAACAGAAGAAGGACCAGAATAAGCAAAACAAAGAGCAAAAAAGGTTTGTTTCTGATATTGAAGAGGAAGTAAGGAAGAACTGTATTTTAAATCTGATATAGCCCTGCAATCAGCATTTTAATGAAGTGTGATTAGTTCTACAGGATGGGTGGAATTCCTTCCTTCCTAATATTAACCATTTAAAATGAGGCACCTAAAAATTCTATTAATTCCATTCAACCCTATATAAAATCAGCTGCCTAGGCAAAGCTAGCTTTTTAAGCTCCTTCTTTAATCAATAGAAAGAGATAGCCACACCAGAAAGTAATTAGTGCCAACTGTCTTATCATAGGAAGGATTGCCTTTTGTAGGGGAATGTGAGATGGCCTCAGAGGTTAGAAACAGCAAAGGGGATCCTCAGTACTCATGGACATACAGATTCCATGAAAAAGGATAAGGAAGTATGTATTACCACCAGAAACAAAACAAGTGATCCAGGAGTTTCAGTCAAAAAGAAGAGGCTGTAAGAGGAGGTCTTGCTTGAAGTAGTCAAAGATAACTGGAGCACTACAACAAACTTCAGAACACCAGCACCTAAACAAACTCACGTGGTGCCATGCTTAGGTAGCAGAAATCCAGAAGCCAGGAAAGAGGTGATGGTGAAACTCTCGGAAGACTGGTCTAACGAAGACACTGCAAACCATGCTGAGCAGTGCTAGCCATTAGGACACAGTAGGCATGGCAAGAAAACGATCCATTTTCTTACTCATCAGTTATGTTTCTGTCCTTCTAGTATGAGCGGTTCAGTTAGCCACTTTTAACTTTTAATACCAAAATTCACGCTTTGGAAAAGAATAGTATGTTCCATGAAATTTGACTCATTTGACCGGTTTCTTGGGTGTTTTCACTCACCGTTGCATCATTAAAACAAGGAGAGAGCAGAGATCATGCATTGACTTGGAACGATCTTTATCTCCTTTAAGGCAATATGATTTCTGCTGTGTGATCAGGAATCTCTGGGAAAATTAGCTTAAGCCCACATATAAACAATATACTGGGAGCTTCAAAAACAAAGGAGAAGCTGAAAATAGGTTTTCTTCAAGAATGAGAATTTGAACAGCCAAGAATGGTTATGTGCCTGATGCACTGAAAGTGCTTCTCACCGTGCAGAGCAGAACAGTCACGTTGCTTACCACGCTCAAGTATTTTCCTGTTTCCATTTGTCCTCCACAGAGATTGTAAGGTCTGTGGGACAGAGAACTACCTTTCCATTTGCATTTTCGTGGTCTGCAGTGTACCACAACTTCATATGCCACCACTTGATCATAACTGAAATAAACTGAATTACTGTGATAGAATCTCCTTTGGAAGACTTTTAGGCAAAAGCTGGGGAAAAGGTGAGATGGGACACACCTTGAGATCACCCTTTTCTCCAGGCATTAGGATTCACAGTAGCAGCTCAAGACACTATAATGAGGAGTTCAAGTCAGCACTTTGTCACTTTACATTTCAGAAAGGAGGCCAGTGTAATACTTTAGCAAGCTAAACAGATACTACCAATATTTGATGTTTCCAGGGGTACTACCTTGATCAGTGAAGATAAATTATAGCCTTTTTTGTAAAAATAAACCAAAATCAACTGTTTTATCTAAGGACTAACTTAGTCACCTTGTTTATACATAATCTCATTATTCTAATAAGGCACAAAGATATTCATATTTAGCTGAATGATGACACTATTAGGATTCACTTTGAAGTTTGGAATAGCTGATTTTGTTTTCCTTCGGTGGATTACTCTCCACAGAATGAGTTTTGTTCTACATGCTACTCTGCCAAGTAATGGCCATACGTACTATAGGTGCCCTCCTTCAGAAATTATTTTCATACAATGACAAATCCCTGAGCATGAAAAACAATATATGAAAAATTATTTAACATGGGCCAACATATCTAAAAAAGGAGATAATCACAGCTAATACTGATCACATCAGTAAACTCCTTGGCACTGGGGTTTAAGTTCTAATGAGAAGGATTGCTCCCATATAATTTGCTTTACAGCCTGTAGCACTAAAATCCCAAACAGTACATAAGGGTAACACTCAACACTATGTAGGTGTTAGAAGGACAGTGGCTGTCTGATAGTCTTGACTGGGATCCTAAATCGTGAGAAAATGTAGGTAGGCTGTGTGAGATAAAAGGTCAAGAAAAACGGAATGCTTGAACTGAGGAATAAGATTCCTTTGTCCATCTGCTTAAACTGAGTTACTATGAGAAAGAAGAATTTCTGCCCACATAAAAGTTTGCTTTAAATATTCCATGGCAAATATCACTTGTAATATTTATCAGATGCTTTAGTAGTTCCTTATTACTATCATTGCCGCTGTGAGTACAGAATTCCTCCTCTAACATGTAGCAGAAAAAGCATCCAGAGGGATGGGAATAAAGATAAAAAACTAAAAACAGAGGTTGAAAAAGAAAATATTTCAAACATTTTTTCTTTAATTTTCTCCTGAGTTCCATGGAAGCCATCTAGTGTTTTTCAGATATTTTAGAAGCCTCCAGGTGCATGAGTGCATAAATTTTACCATTGTAACAGTGTACTACTTATCTAGTTACATGCCTAATTCTTCATGTACTGCTGTAAAAAGTCTGTTTTCTGTGGTACCAGTGTCCCAAGGGGAAATCCAATTGCAAATGTAGCTCTGCTTCTTTGGTATTCTTACCAGAAATCAGAATTCCTTTGGAAGCCCTAATCTTGCATACACCTTTGTGTGTCAGGCTCTGCATAAGCAGGAGCAGCCTTCTTATCATGTACCGAAGCATTTCTAGGATTTAGGATCTGCTGAGAGAAAGGTTTTTTCACTATATATTGTTTTTAAATGTTTTCAGATAAGCAACCATTTCAAAGAATCAAAAACAACCAAATAAATTCTTTTCATTTGCCATGTAAATCCAATAAGATGTGCAAAAAGTGGCAAAAATCATTAAAGTCTTTGTTATAATTAACTTTTAAATTATTAGAAACTAAGTGATTAAAGAGAACATTTTTTTGTCAGAGTCCATCTCTACTAGATTGAACTGCTTTTGGAAATAAATTTTTTTGGTAGGATTAATGTTTAAATGTACATTTGTTCCTATTTATTTTATCATTATAATATTCCATCAGGTTTTGCCCCATAAGATTAGATATACAGTATCTTTAAAAAATAATGCCCATTTGATTCTGATTCGATCAACAAATACACAGCAACTGTCAGGGTTCTATTGACTTTGTACATTTCTTTAACCTCTGCTGGGGATGAGAGAATATCATAGACACTGAGTTTTTCTGTTTGAAACTAATACAGTACATCTGGATTGACAAATACTAAATAATCAGTCTTAAGAATCTGACATACTGAAAAGTCTGGTCAGACTGCTCAGTTAATGGATAAAGGTATCATATGTGCCCTCTATCTGAAGCATTTACATCTGACATGAGATGCCCCAACATGAAACAAAATCCATGACCCTAATTTCTGACAGTAACAGTAGCTGCAAGTACTTAATATGTTGTGGAGCTGGTAGCTGTGAAATAGATAGATAGATACATAGATAGATAGATAGACAGATATTCAGAAAATGCTGTAAAGGGTTTAAATTCATATCCTTCAAGTCTGGAATCACAGTTTGAGATATGTTCTCGAACTTTCAGGGAATCTTCACATTATGAAGCATTTCATAAATTCTCAGGATCTTGAATGTTACACTTGGAAAACATTCTTTGAGAAAATCCTAGAACAGATTAAACCAGAGATCCCATACTCTGTTGGTATAGATCAGATTAGTTGATTTTCCCCACTTGAGAATTTGACAAAGGAACTGTATATTATTTGCATTTGATTTGTAGGAACACACTGAAGCTGATATATTTTGGATGATTAAAATTTTGTATTAATTCTGCAAGCATATCCAATAATCTTCGCTCGATTTAATTTTATGAGCTGAACTGAAATACCCCATCCATGCAATTAATCAGATGAAAGAAAGATTGCAATACCTGCTTGCAGAAAATTGTAGAGAACCAGGAGACCTGTTCTCCCTCATCCTTCCTCTCACTGTCCAGTTTAAAAATGATAAAGAGGAATGACCCTGAAAAAATAATGGAACTATGTTAGAATAAATGGGAGCATAAATAGGACTCCTCAAGTTATGTATACCATGTACCGTGCCTGCATAGGTACATGCAGAAATCTATGATTTTCCTCAATTAAACCTTTATTAGATTGTCTTGGGTTTAGGATGCTTGAATCAATATACACTGAAAAGGTTTTGCAAAGTTTATGCACTTACACTCTTGTTTATGTTTCAATCACATAAATATATATGTGATTCTTTGGTCAATTTTCTAGATTAGACTGACAATATTCTGGGGATCCAAGCTGCCAGCCATCTACTAAAATATACTATAGTACCTAATCCAGTATTATGGTATAAATCTTGGAATATACAATACATTTTAGAGCTATACAGATATAACATTTACTGTAAAAGTGTTTTGCTTGGCAAGAAAAGAACACATATGCATATTTCTTATGCCACTGGCAACCACAAATTAAACATCTAATTTTTATATATTCATTTCAATTTGATGCAATTGAACTTCAATGGGGACTCAAAAATGACATGAGCATCAGCTGCATTAGGAATGCTCTTCAAACATGGCTTGCCCACCAAAGCTAGATGCAGCTTAATATGCATCTGCATAGGTATCGTCCCGTTCGAAAATATATGCATTTACATGGGGATTTCGACTTTTCTTCAGATCTCTTTTCAAACAACCAATATGAAAGGAAAAGAACTTTAAAAAGCTGGCTTTTCAAGGAGAATAAAACTTGGCTTGTCATGCTTCTTCTAATATGTTTTTCCTGTCTGACCTTTGCTCTGAATGTCTACGATGGAAGTTTTAGGGTTGTAGAACCAGGAGGTAAATGTTTGTCAGCTTCATAAGCTTTTTTGGAGAGTACCCAGCTTCAGATCCAACTTTATAAGGAAAAAAAAAAAAAAAGTAAAGAAAAAAGTAAAGAAAAATATTTTTCATGCTGCTTCAATTAGGCCCCCGGGTGAAGATCATACAGCTTTGAAATTGTTCCGTTTTGACAAAGTTCCAAAGTGCTATGCACATTAGGGAAAACTAGAGTTTGCTGTAATGTAAACTGTTTAACATGCACACAGAGGTCAAATCTAAATTTTCCCAAGCGTTTGGGTTTGTTTAAACATTAGAACATGGTTTGGTGTCAGTGAATAGGAAAACTTTAATGTTGTGGGTGGGAATCTACCCATCTTTCTTTGTTAAAGTTCCAAAGGCTACTGCAATAAAAATATTCATTTACCAAGGGGGCTATTGTGATAAGCGTCCAAAGACATTACGCACTGGTGTGAAAAAGCCAAGCAGGAATAGACATCAGCATTGTGGGTGAAAAGAAACAAGTCTTCCTTTCTTTTTTTTTTTCTTTTTTTTCTCTTTTTTCTCCCCCTTCCCCGCCCCCCTCCAACCCCCCACCCCCTTTCTTTGTAGGAGTTTCAAAGTCCAGTTTTAAATGAATTTTTTTCAGGGTGGTCTGGTTATCTGCACTTCCATATTTTACTGGTTGAAAATAATAAAGCTTGGATAGCTGTGAGAGTTGCTAAGTTCAACAATAACTGCATATTTTATTTCTGTTTTCCAATTATGCCCTTAAGATCAGTGTGGACTCTATTTACCTGTAGCGCCTGAACCACACACAGGAGACTACCTGGTTTAATTCAGTACAGCTTTTCTAGAACAGCATCACCAATTATATAAATCAAAAGTAGTTCTGAGAATATGGTTTCTGAACTTAAAGACAATTATTTTTCCCAATTAGTATAGAACCTCAGACATTTAGCACTAAGATAATATTACTAGTTAATCATGATGTTTTGCAGTGCCCAAGAGTAGAGAACTATCATCAGTAAAGCACCCTACTGATTTGACTGAAGTGTCCTAACTAATGTATTATACATTTAACACTTTTAGAAGATTCTTGCATATTTTAGAAGATAAACCTTGTGTTTCTTTCTTTTTTTTTTTTTTTTCTTTTCTGCTTTTTAACTAAGACTTAAAATTATTTGTGTTTTTAGTTTATGATACCATGCTGGAGTAGGCAAATTTAATCCTTTTCTCCATAAACTTATAAAATTCAAATGTCTTTTACTTGCTGATTAGAGAAAGGAGATAATCTGACCAATGAGAAAATCACATGCTATGTTGAATGACAATCTGTCTGTTAAAATACATACAAAAAAAGGCCATAATGCATCATCCTCCATTAATCTGGTATCTGGTTTTGTACCAAAAGGGTTACACTCACAACAACTCAGCCCGAGATACCTAATTAAGCCATCTACGTTAGGTAGCTAGAAATATGCTCACTCTCCTGGTCAGATTTACTTTGCTACCTTTCCTTATAGATCTCCATATAGTCAGTGTAGACAACTAAGGTTCTCCAAAAACAGCTCAGAGCATTTAGAAAAACTCCTTAGAGAAATAATACATTTTATATCGGAGGTAAAATAATAGGGAGCTTTGGGAACAAGTGTAACGGGGTTACAGTTTTATAAGATGCTTCCTTACTTCAGTGCCCAGTACATACACATGGAGAGCTCATGAGCTGTGCATTTTCAGGTCATCTCCAGTGATGTTTAAACAAAACCAAACAGAAAACCCAACCAAGCCTCGCCCCAGAAAAGCACCCCAGGAGTATTAAATAACAAAATTCCAACCTACGCTTGTTTTTGGAACCTGAAGCAGCATTCTGGGGTGGCACTTATAAGGGCTGAGTAGGTTTAGTGTGCTGGCATAAGCCTTTGCATAATTTATGGCTCATTGTTGGCAGGTTTGGGAAATGTAGAATGTTGGGATGAAGGAAAAATGAGTGGGCTTTTTTAAATATTTTTTTTCTTAGACAGATATCATATTGTTGGTACTGTTGTAGTCTTCTCCCCACAAAAAGCTGGCCATGTTAGATAGCTGGAGATGTATACCTATACTCAGTCCAATCCACCTGACTACACTCTTACAGCTTTCCCTGTAATCAGTGCTGCAAGGTCCCAGCTCAGCACATGGCAGGGAAATAGTAACCTAAATAAAAACTGAATACAGAATAACTTGTAATATCCTTTATCCTATCCAGTTTCCTAGTGGAAGAATAGGACCAGATACAGAACTTAATTTCCATGAGTAGTTTGACATGACCAGTGTGCTTCCTACACTGGTCTGAATTCTATCCAAATTAGTAGCAAGTGAAATCCATTGCTATCCAAAAAGATGTCTAGAGGTCTCTAGGAGAAGAAAAGCTCTTCTTTTCTTGGATCTTTTTATTGCAGCAGCCCTCTATACGTTCAAAAGTCATCAAAAATAGTATAAGATAGTATGTCTTACCCAAATTATTGAACACAGAATATTTGACCTCTCCCAGGTAAATGTTGGTTTTCCAAAATTGTATCCCATCTTTAAAACCTTTTTTATATGACTGTCTCTGAAACTTTCTGAAATGCAGTTTGGGGCTAAAGGCTCCCTATAAGAAATGGTAGTTACATGTCTGAATACAGGCTTTTAATTGAGGGAGAGGGAGAATAAACACTGCTTAAGACTGCAGAGACAGGTTGTTTGCAGTCCAAAGGAAAACAGCTGAGGCGGGTTCTGGTACATGAAAAAGCAAGCTCTGGTGCACCTTCTGAACAACTCCATCACCAAATTGGCCTTACATAGCTTTAATTATAAATCAGTTTTTCATAGAAAGGTAATGGTTACATAGGAATGTGTGAGCCTTTCCAGAAGTAACATGTTGATGCTCTTTCGGTCTAAGGCAAGGACACGATACGGATAAGAAACCAGGCATCTGTTTCTTCAAAGCAGAAGGAAATCATTTAAGCCTTTATTAGAAAATAGAAATATAAAGATGATCATCTCTAGAGAGCTTCATGGACTTCCTTTGTTCTGTATCCATGTAGTTGCTGTGTGATTCATAGCATAGATGCAGATCTTGGTCCCCCTGGAAAAAAGAGAGCTCTCAGATATTATCCCCTGACACTACCAAAATGAAAAAGCCAGCTGATGATGCAAATCCTGCCGAAAGTGGAACTCTGAGGTTTAGCTCTGAATACAGAGCATGGCTTTGACCAAGTTACCAAAACATCTTCTGTGCCTCTGCTCTTTGGCATATAAAATAGGCATATGATAACGCTGTCTCACATAAGTCACAAGCTGAATACATTTGCTAATCAATTTTTAACAATAGAAAACAAAAAAGGATATTTTTGGCATTTTTACACATATAAATGAAGGGATCATCAGTGAAATGCTGAGAAATGCAAACTTCAACTGCCACCTTCTGCCCCATGCTTTGAGAACTTTAGGTGCGAAAAGTCTAAATCAGACTCCAAAGCGATGGCCAACCAGACTCCCAAAGCAGTGGGAATAGATCCAAGAGGTAGGGGAGATTCAGAAGCCAGCAGGTGTTCAGAATTAAGAGATCCTGTGGAGTGAGGTCTGTTATCAGTAGGATGATGCAATGAATTTATGAGCTGCAGAACACATGCAGATTTGCCATGATGTTTCACTACAGAAATGCCAGCTTCCAAAACCTGGGGTAAAGAAGCTATGTCTTAGTTATTTCTTGAAATAAGGCTCTTATTTCTGCTGTAGGGTAAATACTAGATGGCTGACCTGTCACAATACATTACATATACTGCAGAAAGGGGAGATGACAGCTTTCTGCCCCTCCAGATTGCTACCCATCTAGCTCAGGTTGTGCTAAGACAAGCAATCACTTATTACACAGTAAGTGGGGATATACTGCACCAATTCTTGCAGGTAATCATTGACTGGCATAAAAACACTTTGTAGAAACCTGTTCAAGGCTGACTGAAGGGCTTACCTTTAGGCCTATGTCCAGACCACTGAGTCCCAAACTAGTGTGTTATTGCATAAACATATCAGCTTTCGTTAAAAAAATATTACTATATCTCTTGTTCTGCAGGTTGAGAAAAGAAAGAAAGCTTGAGCGCATGCATTATATTGAGCCAGTACATGGAAACAGCCTGGATTTGCAGGAAAGTTGAAGGCTTGGAGAAGAAAGAGCTGCCTCAGGCATGATGAGTACAGCACAGTCTATTTAAGGTAGCTAAATACCTGCAGTACCATGGAATTGCAGAAGACATGGTACTTCTGCTCTTAAAAGTCCCAATTCACTTGATGAATGAATTTTATACACAGAATGAAATGTCTGTGTATAAAAAAATTTGGTTTTGAAGAATCAGGAAATGTGTAATGAGGAAAAATTTGGCATCGCCAAGGGTTAAAAGGGATGATGTCTTATAACAGAGAAACACTCTCTAAACAGTAAAATTCTCACTTGATTCACTTGAAGGGAAGCTCTTTTCCATTAAATCTGCAAGCACTATAAGCTGTTCTGCAAATATCTTTTCATTAAAATCATATTTAATAATAAAAAAATACTTAGAAGCTAAAATCTTTAACATATTACACCTTGAATGAAGCCCAACTATTTGGCATGGTTTGTAAGTTCCCCTCCATGGTGCTGCAACACTGGGTTAAACTGATGATTTCCACCAGTCTGCATAGTCTATGGGATTTTCCGTGTCTTAAAAGAATGTTAATCAATGTCATAACTCTATCAACTAAAAATACTAGAATGTCTGGATGCAGGACAGAATCTCTTATCTAGGAAGCTCCCACTGACCTCAGGAATATCTACAGATTTTAAACCTTCACTAAACCAGACAAAATCCTGACCTTGATGACTGTAAAAAACCTAGTTTCTAGTCACTTCATATGAAGAGACAACTGCTCTTATTGTCTACGTTATATCCTTGATTTTGTCATAAGTTTCAGTAGCTTCTGGATCACTTCTTCCCGCAGCAGGGGGTGGGGTGTGGGGTAGTAAATTTATAAAAAAGAATTAAATGGGTTAATTAAAATAAAGCAAAACATCTCTTATTCACACAAACCCCATTATGTATTGCTAAGTGCTGGATTTGCACGCTACTGATATGAATTCTACTGATACCTTTACAGTGTTACCTTTAGGATCTTTGGTCCATTTTCATTCTCTCCAATGTACTGAAATAGTAGTGGAGAAAGAGCATTCCCCCCACCCCCACCCCACCCCCTTTTCTCTTTGCAGTTTATGGACAAAACCAAGCACCTCCAGGGCAGAGTTGACCCAACTGATATTTAACTCCAGTGACTGTGCAGGAGGCCTACAGCAGCTTCATTCAATTAGATGGGCTAAATTAGTAAATAAACAAGTCTAGTCCTGTTCAACATAAGTCACTATGGCTTCAGCTCTTCTTTCTGCTTTATATATGTATCATCTGTAAAGCCTCTTGATTAATACATAGATTTTCATTTTCAGCCTCCAGATGTGTCACAAATAGAAGTTGTGATGATACTTCTCATTTTCTGTTGTTGATATTGTGAACAGATGCTTTTCTCTTGGTCAGATTAGTACAACATATTAAAATAAGGAACTGAAGATTTGCATGTTACAACTAAAAGTGAACCCTCTTAGTCTTATCACCCTCATCTTCCTCCTGGCTACCCTCTTGTGATATTATGACCTCCTACATCGATGAATACTGCAAGAGCAGAGAGGTAGATATTAAGGGTGTATGCCTGGCTTTTCTGAGGTCAATGGCTGTTTTGCCAACAACTTCAGTAGCTCCACAGAGTCATTTCATGGAAAAATTTGGCATCAGTCCTGCATACGGTTACAAACTAATATATCATGCCTCCTACTCAAAGTCCAATTAAGGATGGTTCTATATGTAACTACAATCCCTTCCACTGAATGTTGTCAAAGACCTATAAGCATAGACAGTTGTTACTCTAATTAGCAAGGACAGCAGGAGGACTTTGTACAGATCGAAGGGGAAATGATGCAGATGCTCCTAGGAATTCATGGCACTATTTGAGCATAGGGAAAGGTATTACTGAACCATCAACTTATCTTCTATCCATGGCAACATGAATTAAGCCAATAGAATTTTTATTATTATTATTATATGTACACAAGTAAAAGCTCCATTGCAAAAAACACTGAGAGGAGAATTTGAGCCAGCTACTATTTTTTTCTTTTGCATTTTTTCACCCAAAAATGAAAAACCACAGGATTCTATCTTGCACTGAAGGAAAATGTAAAGGTCTACTTAATTAAAGGCCATAAAATTTAGTCCACCACTCATACTGTGTAAAGCCAGTGCACATTTACTATGGGATGTTGGTAATACTCATTAGAGAACAAAGGACCCTCAGTATGAAGAGCTATGGTGATACTGTCATGTGTAAAACCATGCAGAGAAATTACCAAATTTGAGTATCAACACAATTACAGTTTTCAAAAGAAGGGAAATTAATTTCCCTTATTTTTATCAATATGGAGGAAAAACATTCTAAAATGTGTGCGAAGTTGATCTCATTGGTCATGTTTTCCACTGTCCGTAGTATCAATTCTCTCTGTTCTTTTTTTTTTGCTCCGGTTACCAGATGCAACTGTAACAGGGACAGCAGATGCCACCCTGTCAACTGCAACTCTGAGAAGAATAATGTACATCACTAAAGCTACATACAGCAAGATATGGAGCCATACACACAGTAATGTCCCAGCATTCATAAGGAAAGCAGAATTTGAAAATTCCAATTCACCGTGTCACGAAGAATATAAACCAATACTTTCCTTTTCCTTTCCAGTGCAGATTTTCTGACTGGGAAGAAACAATATATATAGTGTTTACCTCTATAACTATAGTATAATAGTATAAGAGATAATGTCTTCATGTAAAGGAAGCACAGGAAAATAATTTGTGTCAATTACATAAAACTGCACCTCTAAATTTCAAAATTACTCATTGTGTTAATTTCAAGAACATGTCCGATTATATTATATGACTATCAGATTTTTATATTCTGAAAAAAACTCATAAACAGTGGTTATATGTTATTGTTGAGACAATAGAGAAAGAGATAAACAGAGAGATTGGTCCAAGAATCATACTTGAGCTAAGAACAGAACCTCCTTATCTGAAATCTTCATCCTGACTTTTTTTAACTCCAGTGGGGGCCAGAGAATTATTATCATTTTTGTAAAAAAAAACAAAACAAAACCCCAAAAAACCAAAAACCAAAAACAAAAAACAAACAAAAAAAAAGCCAACCAGAAACAAACCAAAACAAACAACAAAACCCAAAACCAAACCCCTCGACTTTTTATTTGTGCTGTTTTCTGCTATTTCACCTAGGAAAACTTGGAAGCGTTGAAAGCTGCTTCAAGAAACTCCTGCCATCTGACCTTATTTCATGTGTTCCCTCGTATGAGCTGGAACAAAGGAATGGGCTGGGTGGAATTAAAGAGTGGAGCATGTGTGTGTGTGTGTGTGTGTGCGCGCGCATGTGTGTGGTGCATGTGTGCCTGTGTGCCTGTGTGTATAAAGAAGTGGTGATCAGACGTTACTGATAAGAGAAGCCAGTGGTGCTTCTGGGTGATGTGTGTATTCAACTCCGGGCTGACTCCTCTTATGCTAATACAACCAATTTCCTCTTTTATTTCATTTCTGGAGCCTGAATCTGTGATCTCTGATAAGGTTCCCAAGGATACCGCCTTCACTCACAAATGGGCAAGCCAAGGGGGGGTAGGTGACGGAGATGTGTAAATCGCAGAGAGCACTAGTGGATGAATAATTTAAAACTCCTCCCGGAGATTTGAGGCAAAACCGAGAGATAAGAGACACCACAGGGTCTTCTCTGTTTATTCAGAGCTTCATCTTCCAATGACAGGTGACCTCCGAGGTCAAGGGCATTATGGGAAATGGAGCCAACAGTGGGAAAAGGTACTACATCCCAGAAGGAAGTAATGATTCACTTGGTGTCAAATGAAAAATTGATCCTTTTCCCCTCTCTTCGTAATTTTTCTCTCTCCCGCTTTTCACAGAGAAACTTTGAGCCCAAGGCGGGCACTAGTCTGAGCTGCAGGAGCCAATCGCCAGCAAAATGGCTGGTAGTGCTGGGATTCCACCAGTGCGAAACTGGTGCAAGATAAGAATCAGGATCTTTGTCTGAGCAGCGTGCTGTCTGTGTCTGTACACCGGGAGTCTGCTTCGCTAGCACTTTTATCAAATCAGATATGTATAAAGGCAATACCTCAGAAACATCACAGGCTCAATCCACCGCATGTAAATTGTTGTTTTCCACTGGAGCAACCTTAATTTAAATCCACTCAGAATCTGCCCTCGTGTTTTAAAACAAAACACTCCCTCCTAGCAGTTTTATACCTTAATTTCATTTATTTTATGTTGACCTAAAGTATTTACTGTCATGGTTTTATCTGGTGTTTGTAAAGAAGCTGAAAGAGATGAAAATTCTCAAGAAATACATGGTCTTCCCTGGGCCATAAGCGAAAACCAAGGCATGCTC
>JAVJGJ010000057.1:65667761-65687763 GCA_035590215.1 Microhierax caerulescens | reverse complement strand
ACCATTCATCACAGCACTCCAATCACAGGACTCTTCCCACCAAGTCTCAATTATGTCAATGATGTTGTAGCTCTGAGACTGAGCCAAAGCTTCTAGTTCCTCTTGTTTATTCCTCATACTGCATGCAATAGTGTACAAACATTTCAGATGTGCTCCAGTGTACTCAGTACATCATGGAGCAGAGTGAAAGCCCTTACTAGCATACCATCCCTAAAACATTGTCATGCCATCCCATAACTTAACACTTGTAACCCTGATTTTATCCCTTTCCCTCTTTGAAACTAGTTTAAAGCTCTTTCAATCTGCCCCACTAACTTGTGAAGAAGCTGAAAGAGATGAAAATTCTCAAGAAATACATGGTCTTCCCTGGGCCATAAGCGAAAACCAAGGCATGCTCACAAGCTCTGGCTTTTGTTGCCTCTTTCATTTGAGAACTCCCAAACTCGATGCCTCCTTTGCAATTAGAAAAATCTGAGGGCTGTTCACTCTGGTCGTATTTATATTGTTAGCTTTAGGATCTTACAAATTCTGACAGTAAGAAGTATCCCTAGAAGAGCTCTGTTCTACATTATCAAAACCTTCTGCTCGGTCATTCCTATTTGTTTCAATATAATGCAGCCATGACCTCTACAGTAAAAAAACAGGCAAAGTCAAACGTTTCTCAGTGCTGGTTTACATTTCCCTGCCTCTTAAACTGCTGTTTCTGCTTTCCTCTGTTTGAATGTTACCCATGTTTTCATTCCTGAGCAATCACATACCTTTTATCTTTTTAGATAAACATGAAAACATGCTAAGGTCACTGCCCGGTGAGAAGTTAAGGTTTTGCGTGACTGCCACCCGCTTGTACCATGTATGCACTTCCCTTCCAGCTCCCCCACTCCCACTGCGAGCCGGTCCCGTCTCAGAAATGTTTCTCGCAGGCTTTTGGAGCTGTTTGGACAAGTCCTGGGGCTGACTCACATCACACCATACTTAGTAGCTAACCTAACCCAAGCAGAGAGCAAGGTGCTGGGCGGCAGCAACCTGCCTGGACTTCTGGGGTGGCTCACGCCCAGCCATCTTGCCCACTCCTTTTCATGTCCTTGTTTTCATAGTCATACCCTGATGAAACAAATGTGTTCATGGGCCTAAACCTGAACATCTCACCCACAAAAGCCACACCACCCGGAGGGCTTGAAAGAGTTAGGTGAGCCCTACAACCCTGCTGCTACTTATGTTCATGACAGATGTTTGTCATGAGGGTCCCTTTGGGTTCCTCCAGCTGAGCCAAAGACAGCTTTTGCCTCATTTATACCAGTTGGACCAGTCCTTGCAGTCTGAAATGGTGTTGAACTGGGGCAAGTTAGATGGGAATCATCCCTCCCGATCTCACAAGCGTGTTTCTCCTTAGCTATGAGTAATGGTGGTGGGTAAACAAAATATGCTCCTTCATGTTGCAAGTGGCAATAGGGAGGTAAGGGATGTAGATACTGGCTTTGCCTTAAATCATTGTATCCATTCAGTGATGGGGTTTTGCCCTGGAGGGCAGGATAACAGCATTGAGTCTAAATGGTCAAATATTATAATGGCCATCTATGTGTACCATTTTATGTCTCAAAACCAAACTATGCGTTTGTACATGTGCATACTTATATATTGGTGAAGTCTGGAGTATTTCAAGACATCATACCTAATTAAAGCAGAAATGTATACATATCCACACTATGTCTAAAGCAAATGTGTCTTACTTCCAGTTCAGAGTCATAGCCATAAAAGCTGTGCTGGACTATTCTGCTTAATTTATTCCTCTCTAAGGCAGAGTGGGTCTTGCACTTTTCTTTTGAGGTGCAGTTATAGTTTATGCTCCAACATTCACTCCTTTTCATAGAATAAGAAAGCAATTACAGAAAACACACACAATGTGGGAGGTTCTGGTTCAGTTCCTTCTTCTATCCAAGAGGGTTCAAACACATTCTTACAGACTGTTTTCACTTGG
The DNA here is from genome assembly GCA_035590215.1 of Microhierax caerulescens. Taxonomy (NCBI): domain Eukaryota; kingdom Metazoa; phylum Chordata; class Aves; order Falconiformes; family Falconidae; genus Microhierax; species Microhierax caerulescens. The sequence continues at coordinate 65,685,788 of JAVJGJ010000057.1, read as the reverse complement.
TTAAACATTTGGGAAAAAGTTCAAAATTTCCTGCAAAGAGAAGAGGAAATGCATTTTTCCCCCATTAGTTACTTAACGAAAGATGTGCTGGAGTAGGACACAGAACTCATGTCACCTCCTCAAAAAAGTGTCCTGTTCACTCTGCATCTCCTCAATTATTTCCTATGAAGGGGAACCACTTCAAAAGGAGGCTGAATTGATGGAACCTGTAGACTGGAGGTTAAATATTTTTTGAGGGAGGCTTTACACGAACAGCCTATTAAGTGAAGTCTAGCATTTCTTGGAATGCGCTTAGTTTCCAAGGTGGTTTATGACAGCAGAAGGATGATGGCACTGTATTTTTTAAGCAAGGTCGTGGACAGTGCCATGTTTTGTAGGTTTGTTCTAATGATGGTAAAAGAACAATTAAAGTGTTATAACTCCCGGAAAACAGAGAGGGGGAAGGTATAAATGACAGATCCTAACAGCACTGATGTGAATGAAAACTTTTCTTTGCCGGACAGAAACCACCACACTGGGTTTGATGAAAACTTGTCAACAGAATTTAAGTCTTGATACACCATTGTATTAAAATTTTGTCACTCTCTTTTTATTTTTTCTAGTTTTGATGATTAAATGCTCTCTTAGTATGGGCACTTCAGTTTTGAAGCTGTGATTTGCTGCAAATTAAATAGTAACAGCTCTTCAAAATTAAAGATACTCTATCAGTTTTGGTCAGAAGCCTACGGCGATATTACAGAATCTTGAACTGAATCTGAAATACTGCATTCACAGTATCATTCTCTTTAAATTATGGGGGAAAAAAGAAGCATTTATGACAACGCTTTTTCTTAGCTGTTCACAAATTAGAAATAAGCAAAGTTAGGTGGCAAGTTAACACTTTTTATACTAACTTAAGAGTTTTTTTTCCAGTGAACTGGCCTTTGTCTCCCTTTGCCCCACCCCAACCCAATTCTGATTGAATTAGCTTATTAAAAAAAGAAAAAAGATAATAATGCTGCTTTAGAATCTGTCTTCCTCATAATCCACACACCCTAAACTTCAGAAAACTGTATTCTGACTCTGTTCTAAGTGATTACCAATGGGGAAAAAAATGGTGCAGATGTTATTCAGTCCTGTTTGTTTTAGCACACTGCAGTGAAGATTGCTATGGGACTTCCATTGCTGAATGAAAGAACGGATCAACCTGATAAAATGAAAAATGGAACCAAAGTGAACACAGGAAGAGTCTGGGTAATATATTATTTTTTTATCTCTGCCTTTCTTTTAAACATCACCAAATACCCCCCCTTCCCGATTATGGTTAGTACAGGAAATTAAAGTGTGAAGAGACTGGCTACAAGACCGGACCTGGTTCAATGAGGTGATTCACAGTTCTCTAATAAGTGTTGATGGTTGAATCTTGGACACATTAAAATCAACGTCAGGCTCCGTGATTTGCTCAAGGGCTACAGTTTTCTGTCTCTAGCAATCATACTCTCCATTTCATAAAAATGGGAAGAGGAAGGACTGTAGACATTAAATAATAGAAATATGATTTTGCATCAACTCTTCTATGCAACAGGTAGGAGTAGGGCTCCTGAATCCTGAAGGCATACTCCATTCAGAAGACAGACTCAGCTTTTACTGCTGAACAGACCTTTCAGGCATTTAAAATTCGTTCACCCAGTGGTGGAGAGAATTTGTAAAATGAAGGGCCCCAACAAGAGCATGAAAGCGAGATAAAGGCTGTACCACATATTAGGGGTTCCTTTTAAGTGCACCTCCCGCAGAAAGAACAGTAGCAGGAAATAACATTAAATTCTTTTCTTCCATTTACATCAGTTTTACACTGACATAATACCATTCAGTTTGGTAGATCTACTCCTGATTTATGACGAGGTAAATGAAAGCAGAGTCAGACCCCAAAGGAATATAATATAGACCACCTGTTCTGAGAGAACAACTGGGCTAAGAGATGACTTATATACTGTACATATAAGAAGCATGTGAAAAGAGCATGGTGGGAGTAACAAAAGCCTTCAATTATCCAGCCCTAGACTGGATTACATTAAGTGGAGGAAATAAGGTTGGCAGTATGTTTGTGGATCTGGGACAGGATTGCTTCCTAATTCAATATGTGCCACGACCAACCAGGAAGGAAACCATATTAAAGTTCTGATTAAGCACTGAAGGGGCATGATTGAATACCTTCCCTCCCCTTCAGAGGTAGGGGACACACAAAGATCATAAGCTCAAGAACAAACTAACCAGAGAAGTCAGACTTGGGAAAAATGACCCAGTTGCTGAATTTGGAGAGATTAATATAGGAAATTCTTGCTGCATATTGGTTAGTTAAACATGTACGTTTGACTTCTGTTGTCAAGGTGATTACATGCCTTGATACCACTAAAAACAACTCATTGCAAATTCATAGGCTGTGGCAAAGTCTCCAGTTTGTTTGTAATAAAAGTATAATCCATATAGGCAGCTGCAAAACCAAATAAAACAAATAAAGTCTCATCTACACTTAGTTTTATAGGGATAGCTACACTAACAAAACTTTCTTGTGGACACTGCTTATACTGGCAAAATTCACATTTTGTTGGAAGGGTTTATACTGGCTCAGCAAGCGCTATGAACTAGGAAAGGAAACCCAGTATTTTGCTGGCTTAGCATCTACCCTGGAACTGGGTCTCACCTCTTTAAACTTATCTCACTACTTGTCTAGTCACTAGGTAGACATCTAGGATGCCCTATAGTCAACAGAAAGTGACAGGTATTTCCAGAAGAGGATATTTCCCACTCATATTTAATACCAACCTTATGATGGGTTCAGTTCCCTCTAGAGTTTCTGGGTTTCTTCATTGACCTCAGGAATACTGACAGCCAAAACGAAATGTGCTGCCTCCTACCATCAAGCTTTTTGGATAACTACACTTTGCAAGGATTTTAAAGGTACCCAAACTACTTGTGAAGAAGCAGGTGTGACAACACAGATTGGGTCCTACAAGTAGTAGGGTTACATCACTGTGGCTAGTTCCTGGGCTAGTTAACCTGTTCCTCTGGTGGTATTTCATGTCAATGTGGTTCCACTGCTTTGGGGTCGTGAGTTAGGCCCAGTGTTAGTTAAAGAAAACCCCACACAGTACTACTTATCCAAGTCAGATCCTTCTCGCAGATAAACAACAGCAATGAAAAGCGTATCTCTGAACAACATGTGGTGAGGTTTTTTGCAACGTGGTGGGTGAGGTTTTTCGTGAGGACCTGGCTTAAGCTGCTGATTGCATCCTGGTTTGAATTCAGCTGCCCAGGAGAGCAGGTTCAGACATCAGGCCTCCCTCTCTCCAGGAGCCCATCTGTCACATGAGGTCGGAAGCACCTAACCTTACGGACACTTACAGAAGAGCAGCTAGAAATCCTGTTCCTCCACCTCATCTGCTCCCTTCTTGCAGGCACTTACTGCTTGGATTGGTAAAAAAGCAAAGAGAGTGAGTTGAAAGAACTGGACTGTGGACATCAACTCATGGTTTTGACAGGACTGTTCCATTTGGATAAATAAACAAGGAATATAGCCTTTCCAGTGGTTGTGTTTTACGAGCAATTGTATACCAGCCAAACTTTAATTTGAAGAGCTACATAATTTCCTTTCAAACTGGAATTTCAATAGGATAAGGTGACACAATTTCCAAAAGCTCTTAGACGATTAATTAAGAGGTACAGTTTCTTTTAATTTCAAGTCCAGGAGCAGTATACACCTCGCTCTCCAATATGCTTTGGAAACCCTTCTCCCACTATACTCCCTTTCCTGTGTTATATTATCCAGCATTTTACGCCACGGTTTTCCACACCACAGCGGCTTCATTAGTGAAGTTATCTCTAACTGTCCAAACTCTCTGAGAATCGCTGCTCATTCTTAGAGTCACAGTAGGTCTTCTTCAAAACTGGTCTAGAGACCAGAAAATGGACAAGTACTAAGATGATTAAGCTTCTCCTGAGGCAAAACAGCATCATTACAATAGCTTTGCTTTCAAAGTAAAATAATGATTTGTGTCCCATTTGCAGCCCACACATGAGTGCTGCTTTCCTTCTTTTTCTTTGGTTCCCAGATATCACAAGGAAGATAGAGTGGCAAATTGGGATTATGAAAGATAGATGGGGGTGGGTTGGAGGTAGTGAAGGGAGGAAGGATTAATAAAATATCAGTAAACAAAACTAAAGAGTCACAAAAAACTTACCAAAGAAGGCTAGATTTAGCAGAGGGAACTGATAAACTAAACAAAGAAAAATAATACATAAAAGAGGTGGATAATTTGAAAATGAGTCAGTAAGGCTGCTTATAGACAAGTGTGGGAGAATCTGTGACAAATTAGCTTAACTTTTGGCAAAAGTTTCAGTTAATTCTCCCCAGCATAAAAAGATGTTACAAAGTAGATATCTGAGACTACCATACAGATCTTTAAAGAACAGTAGTAGTCATTTGTCCCATTACTAAACACTGGTTGATCAAACAGCTGGGTTCAGTACACAAGCAACTAGATGAAATAAAGATGGTTTTCGTTTTAAAGGGAGTTGCATCATTCTACAGTCCTTTCTAACTCAAAAATCTTTATTTCTATGAAACTGAGGTTTTCAGAGGCAGATACGTTCATTAAGCATCAGGTCGTTAATCTGTTTAACATGACTCCATCATCAGTCTGGAAAGCTGTATTGCTAACAACAGACTGAAGTTAAGTAAGTGCTTGACCACCTTCTGAATTAAGGTGTAGATGACCTCTTTAACATTATGCTTTAAAACTAAGGTGAGATCAAAGACTTGGAAAGAAACATTGCACAGGCAGAAAATTCTATGCATGTTCTGACTCAGTAGCATTTTAAGTAGCCTCTTGAGTCAAGAAGAACTTTAGCTAGACTTTACATTACATGCAATAGCAAATATCAGTTACTAGAAGCAGTGGAATCATATTGCCATGCTGATGTTCCCAGGCCTACTGTTCTGTATTATCTTCCTAGTGGGGGATTCAAGAGGGAAAAAATCGATGAACAATACATTTTTCATTCCTTTGTTTATTTCAACCTAAAGAAACAAACATTCTTTACACAGTTTAGAAAACTGTCAGTGTACTTCCATAAGGGAGATACCAACACAAATATTCCTGTTCAATGCTTATGATAAAGACAGAAGAATGGAGATTGCTGTTTTACAAATGTGCAGTTACACTGCTTCTCCAGTAATGTTATCTGTGACAGATCAAAAGTAGAAAGTAAAGCCTCTGATGCTTGGTCTAGTACCATAAAATCGACGCAATGCTTCTCATCCAACATATATACTCATACATGCCTATGTATGTATAAATACTTCAGGTCAAGTAATCATCTTCAAAATAAGTAAGAACATTTATGTGGGACATTTCATATATCCCACCAGTAATTCCAAACAGGAACATAGCCAAGCCAAACATATACATGTTCATTCCCATGTCTATTCACTTTTCATTGTCCTCAGCCAGGTTTTATAATCAGAATGTCAAGCATTGCAGAAAGCAGTATGGAACAATAAGATCCTGAAAACCCTAAGTCTGGCTTATGAATCAGGACTTAGGCACATGCTTTTATGCATGTTTCTGTTTCATTTTACATTTCTTTTTTCTTCTGTACGACTATGTGTTCCAGCTGATTCAAATGTAACTCACAACTAACTTGACATTTTTTCCAACTTTGTCATATCTGAAGTCATCAACAGCTAATACTGGATAATAATATCTGTGTCATATTTTTAAACTTGTGACCAGGGTTCACAAGGGTAAATTTTTAATTTTTTTTAATGGAAATTGAAATCTCTACCTACTTGTGTAGTTCTGCAAACTAGGATTCACAAAAGTAAAGAATTTTATAAGATTAGCAATATTGGAATAAAGTTATGCTGAGGTTCATTCCTTTATCTGTCTGTTTCTTTTCATCACAGTTCTGCTGCATGGAGTTTCATGCCTCAATTTTCTTTTGAAGAGCAAAAAAATTATTATTGCGAATTTTAAATACAAATGCATTTTATGTGTCAAATACATGGCTATTCAAAGTGAAAAATACTAAATTCCACTATTCTCAGTTGTTACTGTTACGAGTTACAGGAAACTAATTGTATCTGCCTGATTGATCCAGACCCAAATGATTCAAATTAAGGTGTCCTATACCTGGCACTAATACAAACTCTTTGAAGAAGTACTATAGGACCTGGGGACACATCAAGATTTCTTCATGGTGTTTTACGGAGGAAAAAAAACAACCCTGGGTACTGCACCAATGCAGGATGTGCATGAACTACTGAAATATTTACATAATTTCTTGGAAAATGACATGTTTGTTTCTCCTATCCTTGATACAAATCTGGTGTTGATTTCATAACATTAGTCCAATTTAAAATTGATTGGCTAGTTGAACAAGGGCAATGTTAGCAGACGTGACAAAATATATATCATACTTATATCCTCCTAATTGCACATAGGCCTGTTTAAATTCCTCTAGGGAATTTTGGTAACGTTATTAGTCATAAGGAGAAACTATCCCAGAGGTTATTTGAAATCCTTGGTTCACCATGTTGCAGCTAGTATTGACCTGGTATTTTTAAAGCCTCTAGTTTATCAGTCAAATCTACCTTTCTATCAGTTGATCTATAGAACACATTTAGGTTCTTTGTCGTATTCAGTGTACTTTCTTAAATTTCTTTCATTTCCAATTGTGCAATGTATGTCTAATTAACGTGTTGCATGTAATTAATTCTCGATCTCACCCTTTGCCCAGAGGGAGGTAAATGATTGCCATAGAACATTTTGTTTTGGTAAGGCTAGATGGGTACATGTAACTTTTTATTAGGGAAATAAAGGTGAGATACACCTGGTCTGAATGGAAAACAGAACAATGTTTGGGATAGTCTGTTGAACACTCCATAGCCTCTCCCTTTTTTTCAGGGAAACTCTGTGTTAGGTATAATTTCTATTATGATTTCTGCAAAATTTTGACACAGGACAAACCATACTAATCACAGCAAACATGGGTGAGGTAGTATTGGACTCAAAGGTTCTCAGTTTTTCTCCTATTCACCAGAATACTTTTCCCCATTCCTTCAGTAATGTGTAGTGTCTTTGGGGGGGGGGACGTTATGTCTAATTTTTTCTCAAGAACAAAGCAAAGTGAACATACCTGACTTTGAATGGCACAATGGGTGGACTGGATGTGTATCAAAATCAAACTCTCTCAAAACAGGAATATTCAAGAATTAAAATGTTTTCAAAATAATTAACTACTGTAATTCCTCTATAGAAGTAAGTGTTTATAAAACCATCATAAAGGTCTTGCAATATTTCTCCAGCAACATGCTCATCCCAGTTCTTTATTTTATTTAGAACATCAGGTATCTGTCTAGCTGGCATGGGCTATATTGTCAAGTATGACATGCTGTCATACCTCAAAATTGATGCAGACATCTCACTGTATCATCACAGGCTCGTAGCCTCAGACCCAGAGTCACACCTAACTTTAGGGGCTTAGCTGGAGTGCCTGAATTAGCAGGTGTCACACCAAATTCTCTAACAGTGCCTAGAGAAACAGACTTCTTAAGGAAACAGATTTTAAGATTCAGCTTTCCTCTGCAGGTGATTATGGGTTTTTTTTGCTCGTGACACAGGAGACCTCAGATAACTGAAAAGCTAGGTCCTGCTATCAGAAACGGGTCCTGAACCCTGGATACCATTTATATTTGATGACTTTGCGCACTAAAAAATACTGTGGAAAAAACCTCAGCACATGATTAGGAAGTAAATGCTGCTCCTAAATATTTGAAGCTGCGTCATTTGAAAAAACATTACAACAGCAGTGCTGCTAAAATCAAATGAGCTTCCCAGTCCATATGGTGTCCGGGGTCAAATTCATGAACAAAACAATTCCATTTTAACTGATCTGGATGTTTCACAGCTGCTCTGCCTCCTTGTTACAAAGTAAGTATAGTGCACCAGTGAATCTGATGCCAACTGTAAATCTTACAAATATGAAATAGCCCAGAGGGTCAAATTCATCCCTGATTGAGATGCATTAACCTTGTTCACTACCTTATGTCTCTTATTTTATAACTTTGCAGTGGTGTCAGCTTTATTTAGGATGTATTGGCATAATAATAATAGGAAAATGGCATGAAATATGGTGGTCAACAAGGTTTATAGATGGGTTATAATCATACGGCTGGTAAGCAAGAAAGAAATCAAACTGCTAATGACTAAATACCTCCAGCTCACAGTTTGACTGGGATCACTTGCACTATGAGAAACACATCGCAGCCAGCTATTATACCCAGCATCTTCCTGATTTAGTCATAACTTCTAATTGTCAGGAGTATGCTACTCCCTCCTTTACTTCACATTGGATTTTTCCTACCCCTACAATGGGAAAGTGTCGTTTTCCCTCTGTTTCTATTTAGGTTCCTTGTCCTAAGTGGAGATTTGTTTAATAATGGACAAGGACTTGGATTCTTCATAAAAGCACTAAAATATATTAGTAACTTCACTTTTGTCTGTGGAAGGGAAGGCGGGAAAGGGAGAAAGCTTTGAATAAAAATGATTAAATTGGGATTGTTTGAACTCATTATTGGAATTATCAAGTTTTCTGTTCACTTGAAAGAAAAGTCCAGATCAATTATATGCACTCACTACATGTTCTTATTTTTCTAATAGCCCAAAGACAGGAGTAGGATTTCTTGCATACAATTGCAGTTGAGGCATAAAAGACACATTTTATTTCTGCAGCAGGAGAAGAGAGCAGAAGGAACAAGTTTGATTGCCATATCTTGGTTTTTCCATAGAAAAGAAAAAGGTAAAAATTTCCTATCCAGTCTTATACAGACGCCCAGTTCAAGCCCCGAGCAATATTTCAGCTCTCTTAAACCCTTGAGATGGCGTTTGTGTGCTGTGGACGTCTGGTACCAGGATGAGATGTTTGCTCTGATATGATACGGTGCAAGGAAGGTTTCTTCATGCATATGCAGTAGCCCGTGGTACCACTGGATGGCAATGGTTACATTTGTCACTAACACTTTTAATTCCTCCAGCCACTGTGATGTCTGTAAAAAGAACTGCAGCATTGAGGACCTGGTTATCTTCCAGCAAAGCTATTGAGAACTTTTCCATTGCTGTCTGCCAGAGCAAGATTAGACTTAATATCTTCTAAAGAATGGATAAGTACTGCCCGGCTTTCTCCCATGTTCATACTCTTAACTGCGTAGACAGAGACCCTCACAATATGGACTGCAGGTTGCTGAGCACTGTCCACTTTCATCCTATATACATATATATATATATATATATATAGAGAGAGAGAGAGATTGAGAGAGAGAGCATCCCAAAGGCTGCTCTACCACTGTGGCAGTGCAGGAGAGGAGAGCTGGCATGTCACCGTAATCTTGCATGCCCCATCTGCCACATGCACTATGATGGATCTGACTGTGCTGGTTTATGTCAGCTGTAGCAGCCTTCCCCGCAACAGGAGTTTGTCCATGTCCTCTTTTGCTCATCGCACATGAGTAACACAAGAGGGACTACCTGTACTCAAGAACTTGGTCTATGGCCTACACAGAAAAAAACCCTACCGACATCTTCTTTTTTCTTAATCTTCTCTTGCTGTTCAAAAGAGTAGAATCACCAATTATACATCAATTGTGCATATAGTCCTGTTCAGGTGATGTGAAGCTTTTCAGTGGTGTATTTGTTTTCCTTCTAATCTGTGCAGTGACAAGTAAGATGTTTGCAATCTATGTGCTCAGTTTTAGGTCAAGTGGGAAAACCGTGCAACCTCTGTGATTTACAGACCTACAATTTATTGGGGTTTTGGCTTCATGCAGCTAGCAAGCAACAGATCTACAGACTCCCAAGTGCAGAGAGACAGGGATGCTTATACCTGTTGCATGTAGCACTGCTGGGAGCTCAATCAACATCTACTGTTGGAAACCACAGCATCCAATATTTACAGCTAAGGTTTGCACTGCTTATTTGCTACTGTCTTGGTCATGTCTGATCACAGAAGGTGCTCAGATTTCTAATCCAGAAAGTTTGGTGTTATTGGTCACCCATATCATTCAATAACTCAAACAGAATAGATCACATATGAACAGTATAAATACTATTTTGTTGTTGTGATAGTGTTTTAGACCTTATTTTCTGTGATTAATTAGGCAGAATATCAACTATGAATTTCAACAAATCTACTGAGAACTTTTTCAAATCTAAAAGTTGGAATAAATGTATTTTACATTTCCAAAGACAGGGAAGAAAATATCATTTGGTGATAAATGTGCCAGATAGTCATAGATATGGTCTTATTGGCACTATTGTCAATGCAGAGATGTAGGCATAGATGTGGTGTGATACACCTGACCTGTGGTATGAACCCACACCGACAGAGAAATCTGTTACTTATAAACATTTAGCTCCACTCGCTGACCCCAAAACCAATGTCCAAGGTGAAGTTGTGTGAATCCCACTGTTTTCTGTTGCTTTTTAGCTGCAACAGAGGAAGAGTACAGTATGCTGGAATGTTTCATTAAAACAAAAGTGCAATGGTTAGATGATGCTGATACTATGTTGGTATTAGAAGTTGCTTTGTCTCATTATGTTGGAGGCTGTCTCCTCTATGTGCCTAGCTAAGAAAGCTTTTCTTTTTTATGGGTTCGGGCTAAGACAATAATGAATCATAACCTTCATGGCAGAGCTCCACAACTGTCCTTTATTTGAAGGACTGTAGAGTCATTCAGGTGGGAAGGGACCTCAGAAAATCCCTAGTCATCTTCTGCTCAGAACAGGGTCAGACCGGTGGAGTTAACACTTTCCTCAGCCTGCTCTTGAAAACCTACGAGGATAGAGATTTCAAACCATCCCTTTGCCTCTGTTTCAATGCATAATTATCTCCATAGTCAAACAAAATGTCCTCGTGTCCAGTTCCCTTATTATGTCTATCCTGTTTTAATTTATGACCATTGTCTCTTGTCCACCCACTATACTTTCCCATGAAGAACCTGAGCCACTTTCTCAATAAGATCCTCTGATATTGCAAGGATCCTATCAGGTCCCACCAAGCCATCCCTTCTCCAGGCTGAACAAGCCCAGCTCCCTTAGAATGTCCTCCCAGTGCAAGTGCTGCAGCTCCAAGCCATCCTGATGGCCCTCTGCTGAACTTGCTTCCGATGTCTTGCTTGATTTGGAGCTCAAAACAGTACAAAGTACTTTGGAAGTATTTTTCATGGTGGAAACTCATTTCTGGTTTGACCTACGTACCACTGTGAAGAACTGAGAAGCTCCTTCGTGTTTGGGGTCTGAGCCTAACTCTGGGCTGTAGACAGAGGTGGGAACTGTTGTTTTGCTTCCTCTGTGGAAATGAAAAGTAGTCAGGGCTGAGAAAGTGGAGTCATGAGCTAGTCTTTAAAAATGACAGCAGGGAAAAAGGGTAAGGAAAGGTGATGTAATTCACCATCTTTAAAATCAGTAGGACTCACCTTCCTCCTGCGTGGGGGAAGAACAAGGAGACAGTAACTTTGAGGGCATGTGCCCAAGTATCTGACCCTGCTCAAAGTGGTTCCTCACACAAAATTCTAGGGTACCATGCTGGAAACTGCAGATAAAACACTTCACTATTATCAAAATGAGCTCTTCTCTGAAGTGAAAATGGGCACAGAGCAAAATTGTACACTCCTTTCAGTTCTCACTCTCAGACAGAAAGTAAACACGAATTGAAAATGGGACAAATTTTAAATCTTCCGTAACTCACTGAGCAAGTCATGTCATCTAGCTTTAGGTGAATGCCTTGTAAACTTCTGCATGTGCATGAGTTATCTAAAATCCCCTGACTGTTAATGGGGAGATAAAGTCCTTTCTTGGGTATAGCTCAGTTCATCCTAAGGTGGGTATTTAGACGTCATACTGTCAACTTCAGTCTCTAAAAGCTTATACTTTTATTGTTAGGAGAGCAGTGGATGACTGACTCGGCTGTGTACTTTTAGCATCTAAAGGGGTTGCAGGGGCTATTAAGAGTTACACGACTTAGTATTAATTAATCTGCTCCATAAAATTGAGAGCTGAGGCATATGGAAAAGAAAAACAAGATGAAACAGGGGAGGCATGAGAACTCAAGTAGAACAGAAAAGGAGATGTGAGAAAACAGGAGGAAAAACTTGGTGATAGGAAGAATGACAAAGGTTGTACTTGACTATATCATTGTCCTCTACTATTTCTAAATTGTGGGAAGTTTTGAGGCTTTTTTATCTTTTTCCCATTAATCTAGCTTTCTTTAATATTTTCCCTCCATTCCATCAGCAGTTGAATGCAACCTTCCTCTTTCCTCCCACCCACTCCACACACTCACTCTTCCCTCCTCCCACACCCAGGATGTTGACCTTTCACTGATATCAACCATAAATTAGCTGACCCAGGTCAGAACTTTAATCATGAGAGCAGGCTGTACGGAAACAGATTGCTGTGCAGAACTGTACAAATTTAAATGCACCTTTTTTTAGTTCACCCAGAAATGCTGAAAATGCATCTTTATTTGAGGAAAAGGTTGTTTGCAACAATGCGAGAAAGAGACTGAAAAATTCTTTCCAGGTGGAGGAAAGACCATCCCACAGACTTTGTAAGCAGCTTTTTCTCAGCCGCCAGCATCACAGGAAGATGTATTTGTGATAAACTATTGGTCTCCAGCAGATGAGCCACCTGAATGACAATTTTCAGGATTGGGTCTTGAAGGTTTGGAAGTATTGCACAGTTTTCTGAAAAAAATGAGCAAAATCGTATAGGTCAGATAGTTATCTATTATAAGTTAGAATAAGATCCATTCAGTGTTGCACTCACAAGTCTACATCAGTCCCCACATCACCATTTTTAGCAGGCTATATTATAAGTGCACTAACTCTGGGCCTTCAGCATTGCCATTGTTACACAGAAGCCTGAAAGATGGGGAAATACTTTCTCTTCTTTGCAAGGAAACAACAAAAGTAGATTACAATGACTCCCTAAATGTGATTTAAGGAGGAAGATTTTAGCAGATGGTTCCTCAAGCCTATCCAGTCTACTCCAGTGTGGTACCCATCACAGAACATACCACATACATTTGGTTAACAGGTTAACAGCATCTGCGAGTTAACCTGCAAGGTTATGGTGGCAAACCATACTGTGTTCTTCCAGTACTCTCTTCTAGAGAAGGATACAGAGTCTGGACTACTGTGTAATTAACATGAAACTCAGCCTGGGTTCGTTGTCCAGTCATTACCCCTTTTCCATTCCCAGCTATCCACATTCTTTCTCCTGGGAGATAGATTGTGTATGCTGGAGATCTACCAGTGAGGACATTAAATGAATGAGGGTTACACTGGAAATGAGGCCAGGTTCCTTTCCCAGACTGCTGACTGTTGTTTATGAAATCCTACAAAGATTAGTCAGATCTCGGTACAGAAATTGTTGTCATCTTGGGCATTGTTTCAAGGGAAGATGGTCACTTATCCTTTCAGGTATCTCTGCTCCTTCATAGCACCTGTAAAGTAATCTGACAAGGTCTGGGATTCATGTTTAGAGGCAAGGAGTGGGTGAGGGATAAAAAACTGGTTGCTCTACTTTGAAAAAAAACTTGAGCTAGAGAAAGCTGAGGAAATGTCTTTACTCCTATGGAGATGATGTGTGGGATAGAAGAGGTAGAGATTTCATTAGAGTTGGTGTGCAGATCCAATCTAATAGGATTGAGTTAAACACAACATTTACTGAATGACCTTCTGAAGCGAAAAAAAAACACCTTACAGATCATTCCCTCTTACACCTCCTGTCCGTGATGACAAAAGGTATCAGAAAATAGAAGGTACTAGAAAGCAAAGTCTGAAACTGTAGTGAGAATTTCTAAGTCCTAAAGTTTTATTCCTGTTTATGGTTATACTATTGCAAGCCTGAAGTGAGTCTGTTCAAGTCTCAGTGCACAAATGAGGCCCATAAATTAGATATTAAAGAAAAACAATTGGTAGTCAACCAGAATTACCCAAAACTGAACATGGAGCGTTTTGCACCGAGTTCATAAACTATTGCCACTTGAAGCAAAGGGCAAGACTTTATAATTGCAACCTTTGTTCCAGCTATATGTGCTCTGTTGCTTAGACATAGTATATGCTGAATAAGAGAGCGTAGACGTATTTTCAAGCCATCAAAGCAACCCCTAGGCCCTGTCCGGCAGACCTGACGTCAGAGGGCTTGTCGACTCAGTCCCACTGATGGCAGTGCCTGTGGTTATATATAACGTATACACTTCTCAAAGAAAGAAAAAAGTATGATGCAGACTAAAAACTCTCACATGCCTTCAATTACAGGAGCACTCCTTATTCTCCATGCTCCTGAGTGACTGTTTGAATTCAGTCAGTGGAGCCTGGTCTTAACTTTGATGTTTCACAAGCTTGAAAAGAAACTATGCAATCAGAAAAAAAATCTAATCAAAAGAAAAAATTATAAGATCTGAAAAAAGTTGCAGGAGTCAGAAGAGAGGGGGAGGGAGCTATGTATTAAGAGCTTACTTTTAACTTCAAGAGAAGTTCCTCTTTCATGTAAAAATAAATAAACTAAAATACTTTGGTTTTAAAATTCTTTTTTTTTTTTTAATGATAGTGAAGCAAAATTTGTGCAACTACATAGAAAAATAGAAAATTCCAATTTAGAATTCCATCATGAAACGACACCATTCTAATTTCTCCAGGCCACGGTTTGTTAATATTCCACAAAGTCCCAGGATGCAACTATAAGACAGCATTCAAATCTATGAACATGAGGCAATCATGCTCAGCAGAGTATAACAATAATTATAATAGAGATTAAATAAAAATAATTAGAAAAAGTTCATCTAGTTTTGATGTATTAATTATTCTGACCCTGTTCTATTCAGAGTCTAATTATCTGGTTCAGTGAAAATGCCAAGATTTCTACGACTCATAAAAATTACATTCCAGTAATTATGTCAGCAAACTAAACAGTATTCATTTACCATGCCTTTTTATGCACACATTTGAATATGCTTTTTTAACTGTTTTTGCTCTTTGTTCCTATTCATGGGAAATAATACCTGTAGAGAAATTTGAAAGTCAGTAGCACTCTAAACGTAATGTGCAATTCTTGCTGATATTTTTCTTTTGTGAGGCATCTGTAAGTCTTATATAACCTTTGTTTAAAAAACATGAATTAAAGTTCACTCTTCAGTTGTTTCAAAGAAGCATTTTGAAGTCTGTGCTGAAAAAAAAAAAAAAAAAAGTTTAAAGTGACAACACAAAGCAGAATTTCCTTTCAAATACGTTGGCCATAATGGAGACTACAAATCAGCTCATCCCCACGATGACCACGGTGCAGTGTGCTTTTAGAGGGACAGATCCTCATCCTTGTGTGTTCTCTTTTTTTGCTTCATGCAAAGGTAAATAAAATGTATATCACCAGCTACACAATGCCAGATAATATAAATCACTGAACCTTATCAGAATGTAAAAATTTTGCAGTCAGATGAGGATCTGTCCCCTTATTTTGATGAGACTGAAGCTGAGACTAAGGCTGCCTTTTTACATCAAAACAAACTTCATCTCACCATAAGGCTGTCAAGATCTAGTTGGTATTATTTAATTTTGAACTATCTAATTTTAAGTCATGCTGCAGCCTTGTCCCAGTCCTTAAACACTGAGCTCTATCCAGATGAAATGATGGAGTAAATCAGAGTGTCACCTACCAAGAGGCCAGTAATATCACTCTTAGGGTAAGAAGAAGGTGCAAATGGGTCACGGTAGTTTACCATAGAAAGTAGCATGGTGCTGTGTGAGGGGGCATAAAAAGATGACTAAAGCTTTCCGCAACTAGGAAAAACCTTCATTATATGAAATTTATTTGCACCTGAGGGAACAGCCTAATGGTTACCAGACCTGGTTGAATACCACACAGGAAAAACAAAATGTCCCAAATCAAAATGTTGCAAATATGCAAATGATTCAAAAATTGATTCTTCAGTTCATATCCTGTGGTCAAGACCCTTCAGCTTCCAACTGGCATTGTTTGACCTGCACTGAGCAGGACTGCAAATATATACATATTGGGGTTTGTTTTATTTGGGGTTTGGAGGTTTTTTTCAGGAAAAAAGATGACAGTAAGCTGATGTCCCTAAAATATCCACTGGAGTTTGTCTAAAACAATATCCTGAATATTTGTTGGAATAATTTCTCCATTTGCTGTTGCTAGCAGTAGTTGACTGGCTGCATAGGTGGCCAAGCAAGGAGAGGAACCCAAGAGGAAGACACGTCCCGAGACTTTTCTCTACTTTATTCTTGTGCACAGTTATGTAACTATAATCCTTACATGCATTTTAAGTGGAAATTCACATTCATTACTCATGCTGAAACAAAATTATGTTTAAACTATCAGAAAGTATTTAAATTTCAACTGACTGCTGAATTTTTCCTTTTCGAAGGGGAAATGCATAAAATATCCTAAAATTTCCCACTCCAGTTTCCCTGCTACTCCCTAAACAAGTATATTGTAGGAAATTTCAGAGTTTGGGAGTTTTTTTAAGGTTTTCCTCATAGCATTAATCACATTTCAAGTACACAGTTTTCTGGTTATTGGTCTAACAATTTCCAGCTGCTACAAGTCAGTCCCAAATCTACTTTCCCAAATAACTACCGTGGTGATATTTTCTGTTCAGCAACCAACAATACTGGTTTTATGTGGTTTTTCTTCTCCTTGCTTTCTGCTTTATTGTAGGTTGAAAGACCTTGTAACATTGGCCAAACCTAATGAGCCATGAAACAACATAAAATATTACAAGAAAAAGACCTTTAATACACAGCTCCTATTCTGTTTCTGGAATTGCCACTTGTCTAGTATGCTTAGCTATTTTTTAAAATGTCACAGTTTGAAGCTTGCTGTGTTCATAAACTGTATATTGCTTAGGCAAACTACCTGGGCTTTCACGTCTGTTGCTCTAGAAGGAAGAAAATCCATTGCACATTACTCTTCCCACCAGAAAAAAAAAAAACAAAACACATCCAAACCCAAAACTTAAAAAAAGAATTTAAAAAAAAATATCTCCTGAAATTTGAAGTCTTATTATAAGTCATATTATGGTCGTATGGTCAGCTTTCAGGTAGAAGCAATATGTAGCTGTGTTGGTAATATTTAATACATAAAATATTATGTCCTGAAACACTGAAAAGATGTTGTTGTCATACCTCATAAAGGACTATGTCTCATACGAAAAGACCGCCTGCCTTAATCAGTAAGATAAATTCTTAATCATAACTATGGAATTAGAGTAAACAAGTGTACCCTTCCACTATAGTAGACTTCTAAAGTATCACAGCTGATTTTGGAAATAAAGTTGTTAAGTGTCTCAACACATGAAATTTCTTTTTCTTGCTATCAGTACCACTGATGGATTGACATTCAACTTCAACCTGCAGTGCTACAAGCAGTTTGATGCAAGTTGCTTGCTTCTCCTATGTATTCCCCAACTGTTGTGGTATTATTCTGTATAAGATATGTGAGAAGACTAAAAAAGTACTATATATTTTATGTACTTTGATATTTTTCATATAGCTTTGTGACAAGGAGGGGAAAAAATGCAGACCTTTGTAATCTCCTCTTGCAAAATCAAAAGGCAAAAGGCAAAAGAAAAGAGAAGAAAAAGAAATAAAGTTCATATCAACCTTCTACAGACAAATTTTGTTTAAACTAATGTACTAAAAAATCAATTAAACAGTTCCATACACTTCAGCAGAATAACTGTGATTTTTTTTAAAGTACAAAACAAAACAGAAAACACTCACTCAAAAATGCCATATAATGATTCATTTTGTGGAGATCTAAAATATGTTCATTGCAGAAGGAATAAAAGAGTGATTCCCTATTATTCCAAAGAAAAAATCTTTGTCATCTAAATGGAAATATTCCTAAAAAAAAAAAAAGACTGAAATAGCAAACCAAGGTTTCTCCCCGCACCACCTCTGCACTATCCCCT
>JAVJGJ010000057.1:65640887-65653167 GCA_035590215.1 Microhierax caerulescens | reverse complement strand
ATAGAATAGAATAGAATAGAATAGAATAGAATAGAATAGAATAGAATAGAATAGAATAGAATAGAATAGAATAGAAACTTGAGTTGGAAGAGGCCTACAATGATCATCTAGTCCAACTGCCTGACTACCTCAGGGCTGACCAAAAGTTAAAATTAAGTCCTTTTGCACTTTGAAAGAGTGTAAGGCCACTGTCATATCAGCAGTTTATAACGTATTCAGGGGCTAGTGAGGAGGGGAAAATCCGTAGTCACTCCCCAGGCCCTTGGTCTCCAAAGCCCAGTGCCTCTTGAAGATGTTGCATCTTGTAAGTGGCAGATCTACTGAGCCAGAGAGCTAGTAAGGAGCGCAAGCCCATAGCCTATTGCTATGGATGGTTAATGTTGATGATGAAAGCTCTTCCTCTCAGTCTTTTCAAAAGGCCTCCAGAGTGGTGCCATGCTGAAGAGCTGTAGGAGAACTAGGAAGTAGAGGGTGTCTCTTTGATTTTGCTTAGGATGACGCAGGACTCAAAGTAGAATTTTCTATTTCTATATACAAAGCATTCTCGTGTATGAAAAGGATTAACATGTATGCCTCCTCAAATTGCACTTTAAAGATTATTTTTTTAATAAATAAATAAATAAATAAAGTAGGATCCTTGTAACTCTGAGTCAAAGTGTCAAATCTGCACAAAGGGGTTTTAAATCCTATATCTAATCTGTATGGGCTGGACAGACCTGCTGCATAATCCAGAATTCAGGACTGGAGATGACACTGTGACGGTGAATGATCTGAGAGTTAACAGTTGCAATGATTAGCAACACATCTCCATAATTTTTGACGGATGAGTAATGGGGAAAAGTATCTGGAGCCCCATGTGAGCTTTTAACCCAGTGATTATATCCTTGGTGTCTGTGTCTTGATGCAGAAGTGCACAAAGCGTGCTCAGTGTAAGGAACATGTCGAAGAAAAAGTCAAACCTGCAGAAGAATGAAGGATGCAGTATGTGCCCTTGATAATTAATTGCTGCATGTGACCTTTAGGCTTCCAGAAATTATATCTGTGATCAGAATGAGAACTGTGAATCAGACTCCCAGCCTAATTGGTGTTGAATGAGTGAGTTGCAGAGTGGAAAGGAACTTTCTAGGGGTTAGCTCAGCTTGCTGAGACTCGCAGCGGCAGGATGCCTGTCTGCGGTAGCTGGTGAGAATGGGAGGAAGGAGGTGCCCAGGCAATGAGGCAGACTGCAAGGGAACACCCTTTTTCCCTGCTCCGTCACCCTCACAAAAAATGTGGAAACCCTGCTGCTTCTCACCCTCTTTTGCTCTTCACCCAGCACCAAACTGGCATCTCACGTTTTCTTGACTATGTGTATGCTTGTACGGAGCAGCCAAGTGAACCAGAAAAAAGTGGGGCCATACTGACAGGGACCTAGAGAGTTACAGGGTTAGGGACAGAGAGAGCAGCTGGACAACTAGCAAATGAAACACATCAAGGTATCACATTCACGGGCTGAAGCAGAACCACGTCGCAGAAGGTGAACAGCCCAATGAGTAGGCTGGTATTTGAGGACTAGGTTGAGATAGTGGGGTAATACAGCAAGTTTAGGTTGGGACAAAACTTTACTAGTGGTGTCAACATCCAGGAATCTGTTTTACCTTTAAATAGGCAGAGTGGAATTGCAAATGTCCCAGACCAGACAGTAAGGTAGCACATAGGGTCCAGAAAAATTTTTGCTAACTGACTCCTTGAAAAAATGTCCAAAACTGAGCTGTGAATACTTTGAGATCTTTTACTCTAAAACTTTCCTTAAAATACAACTCTTGGTTGCTGTTGGCCTTCAGCAGTTTGCTGAGGCAGTCTCCCGTTGACAGCTGGTGTAGTTCAGTGCCACCGTGCTGTGTCCTACTGACACGTGTGCTCCCCAGCAGGACCGAGCTCAGGGCATGCATTCACTTACCACAAATACAAGTTCAAAACTCAGCCTCAGCCCCAGACCTGGCCACCATACACTTGCTGAAAACATTTCCAGCAGGAAACCTCATATTCTGAACATTTATAAAAAGTGAGCAAAAAATGGATGTGTGCGCACCATTTAAATTGATTTTACAGAAGATTTTGACTAACAGTATACAAAACAAGTTTTTTGCAGCATCTCCCCTTGTACATGCCAAGCCTTTTCAGAAAAATGTACCACACATTCATTTCCATGGGTCTGATGTGACTGTAGACCCAAGCAGAACTAGTCATACCTAAGAACTTCACCGCTTTAAAGGATTTGGATCACGTTGGAAACAATGTGTGATGTTGTGTCTTTTAATGTTAAAAGAGGACTGTATCATTTGTGTGTTTATTTAAACCTCACATAATCAGATGTGATATTTAGGTTTGAAAAGCCTTCATTTTCTGTGCGTAGCTGGATTGCTCCTGCTCCCCTAGAAGCCCATAAGAACATGATTTGAAGCAAAACACACCCAGCATGCAAGGAGACAGGAGCAGCGTCTGGTTTATACACACTTATATGCATACTGATATCATTCTTACAGGTTCATGTAAAAATAATCTCAGGATTTACTTCCAAACAGTCCAAATCCCCCTTTCCCTTTAGGAGAGGCTCCACTGTGCTTGTTCAGATTTCCAGGTGTCATTTAAGAATGTGAAGTGCTCCTGAAACAAGAGACAGAGCAGCTAAACCTGCTTAGAAAATAAATAACCTCAGCTCCTCCGCACAACCGAGCCGGCCGGTGGGGTTGACCTGGATGTATATTCACCTGTTTTCTGAGGGCAGAGGGTGGGTATTTTCCTGTGCTTTGTTGTTTTCTTTAAATATAATTCCAACTGAAATCTGAGTAAAATGCATTAAAAATAATGAATGTATATCACCAGAAAATACTGCAAAGGTGTAATCTTTGACCTGGTTTCCCTGAAAATGTGCAAGAGACATTTCTATGAACACAGCAGGATTTTTACAGCTCACATTTCTGCTCCGTGATGCTCTCAGAGGGGCAAACTGCATAGGAAAACATTAGATGCTCGATTAGATAATAGCATTAGCATTTAAGATAAACTTTCCTTTCTTCACAAAGATAAACCCTCATTATTTAAAATGTGTTTCATCCTCTAGTTCCTCCATAGGAGATACTTCTGCAAGCTACCTGCCAATAGCAATTAAAGCTTAGTTTGCAAGGAAAGCGGGTTTAATTGCCAAAGCACTATTTATAGGAAGTCTCCCATGAGGATTACTGAGCTGCAAGACTGCAGATTAAGCAAAATGAGGGCAGCAGGGAACGTGATGCACTTTGGCTAAACAGCTCTGTCAGGCTCGATAGGTGTGGGTGCCGTAACAGCGCCGGTGACAGCCCGACGCTGCTTCCCCCATGCAGAGTTAGGTGTTTCAGACCGTTTGCACTGTGACAGCATGTTCTCAGGTATTTCATAGCAAAGCATCTTCCCTCTCCAGGTATTCACCCCCTCCCCTCGCCACCCAATAACCATCATAGCTGAGAATCTCATTCTTGAGGAGTTGCTGGCTGTGTGAGTTGGGGGATTATGGTGGTCCCCATCCCCAAAAGATGTACAGGAGAGCCCCAGCTCTGCCCCAAAAGGGGCTGGAAGGCTTCAGGCAAGGGAACTAGTCTTGCATTTTACTGTACGCCTTGCAGGGGCATGTAAGTGAGTCTATATCCTGCCGTAGCATTGTCCAGAAAACAAAGAACATGACAGGTAACGAGAGAAAACTGCAGCAAACCCAGGGGTGAAAGTGGGGCTTCTTCAGTGGTCTGTCACCGCCTGCCTCCCTCACAGTCTCCAGCTGCCTAGTGCAGAGCAAAAGCTGAACTGGGTAAAGGGAGGATTGGGTTTGGGTTGGAAGAATGGTTTGGGTTGGAAGGGACCCTTAAAGGTCATCCAGTCTTTTATAGCAATGAGCAAGGGACATCTCAACTAGACCAGGTCGCTCAGAGCCCCGTCCAGCCTGACACTGAATGTTTCCAGGGATGGGACATCTACTGCCTCTCTGGGCAACCAGTGCCAGTGTCTCACCACCCTCAATGTAAAAAATTTCTTCCTTATATCTGGTCTAAATCTACCCTTTTTTATTTTAAAACCATTACCCTTGTCCTATCAAAACAGATGTGCTTAATGCCTTCTCTGTCCCTACCTCTGAGCCTCTTCAGCCACCTCTTTTTACCTGCAGAGTTCACCTGCTCCATTTGCCTTTCCAAACAACATCTTCCCCTTATTCAAGTGGAAGCCTGCTGGGAAAATGGGAAATTTTATGCTCTGCTGTTAATTCTTCATAATTTTCATTATCATTATCTTCATCGTCGAGTTGAGCAAGAACATAAATGTTGGGACATTTTGGCAAAGCAGGCACTGAAAATATAAATATCTTGGCCTAACATTGATTAAGATCAGATGTTTCACTAAGTTTTATAATTATTTCTAATTGTTTAAATACAGGGGGTTTAACAATCTTAGATAAAAATTCATGATAGTTAATTATAAAAAGTTAAAATAAATTATTTTATTTTTTAAAGATTTCTTCAGCTTTATTTAATGAATAAGTTAGCTCATCTGACAGAAATTCACAGACAAATAGATGTTGTCAAACCTACATTTTCACTGAAGGGGTTCCAGCTGAAAAATTACATCCTTCTCAGATTAAATCCCTCATTAAGATTCAGGTCTTTTCTGTCAGTAAATCAGTAATCTGGTAAAAAAGGGTAATATCATCACATTCCTTGTTGGCTTGTCTGTGTCCATCTTATCCTACCTTTTTTTTTATACTTTAAACTCCTTGCAACAGGGATTGTGTTCATAACACAGTCCATAACTTGCCCAGTTCCCAGAGCTCTGTCACTGCCTATTAACTCTTACACTTCCTGAGCTGCAAGTGCCACACTTTCTACAATGATGATAATACAACAAAATAATGATATTTCATCTCCTTTCAGGTTTTGCATTTCCCAAGCATATGCTTGGATCTAGGCTAAATTTTCAATATTTCTCTGTGACCATGAAGGTTTGACAGCTCTGTTTGCATTCATTTTTAAGGCGTATTGAATGATGTCTCATAATGCCTTGATTGTTGGAGTCGGAGCTTTAAGAAAAAGAAAACACACAGGGGAGGAATTAGACTGAAACAAAGGTTGTCTACATGCATGTGTCTACAGAAGGACAAGCTGTCTAAGCTTCTGTTATACTCCATGGAGATGATAGTCTGTTGAGAGTCAGCAAGACCAACAGCAGAAACTAACAGTGCCATAATGCTTAATTTTTAGTTTCATCGTTTCCACACTGTCCTTTTACTTGAGCAGACACAATATTGTATGTATGTATCATCTGATTCATTTCAAAGTACCTGCACAAAACAGTTCCTCTTGCAAAATAGACCCACGCATGCTATGTAGAGTGGGACAATAAATGTCCTGGGTTTGCCTCCCTGAGAACCACCTCCACCTGGAGCCCCCATCCCTCTGGCAGTGCTGGAGCAAAGCCCTAATGAGTGCAAGTCACTGCAAGATTTCAGTGCTGAATCAGGACAGATATCTAATGACCTAGATACAGAGATACATAACAACAGCTCTCAGAAGCCAAATTCTTAGAAGAGTGGTCCATTTCTCTGCCATTTTTCTCTGGGGCAATCTGGGGAATGGAGTGTGTATATGCTCATGAAGCGAAGCAAGAACTGAGTGTGAGCGAGACAATATTGGAACTTGCATCACTCAGCATTTCAACAGCCAAAACTATGTCACTCGCTGTTTTTTACAAGCATTCATTTTCCCCCTTATTTTTCTCTATTTCTTCCCTCTTTTGAGACCTGCTGTTTCACAGGGATCAATGGTCTCACTGACTCCAACTGACATTGAATGGGGGCTCAGAAACAGATGAGCCTGCACAGAATCCAGGAGTTTCTTAAGTCTGAAGGTTAAGAATATCCAGATCTGATCAAGGCTTGGCTCCTCCTTGTTCAAAATAGTTCTGCATTTTCCCATCCTTCTGACTGGATCTTTGTTCTTAGCTGGCAGAGGGACAATGTGGTGATGCACAGCTGAACCACGCTCCCCAAACAGAAGGCCAACGAAAAACAGGGTCTGCCTCTACAGCTGACTCACAAGCACCAGGAACAAACTGTAACGCAAAGGTTTCGAGGGGGAGCATCTTGCTCAGAACCCTGTGAGCTGTGCTCACTGTTGGGCACGTTGTTGCCGAAGATCGTCACTTCTAATTAATCTAATACAGCAGGATAACTACGTCCTTAAACAAACCTCAGAAATTATTATTTTTAAGGTTGGTAAATCTATGCTAGCCAGTTATTGGTGCCATGTTCGGAAGCTCAGACGGAGCTAAATTATGCTTCAGATTAATGTATTGAGCAGCTCAGAGGTTAGACAAACAGCTGTTTCTCAAGCAGGCACACTACAAAGCTTAACTGTTCATTGGAAGGGCAGATACAGCCTAGCTAAAGTCCCAGTGGGCTAACTTTTATTTGTTTCTGATTGGGAGATATCCAAAGCTGACTCCATGCTACTGATGACCTCCCTTAGCAGGGGCAGAAAGTTGAACCTCTGGAGCCAGTGTGATTTTACCAGTCTCTGGGAAAAAACCACAACAAATCTTCAGTGACTCTGAGATAATCTGCAAAATGTTGCACTTTCAGAAACAAGCTTTAAAAATTCTGGAGAAAAAGTGTATGTAAATAGAGACAGACTACAGGGAAAAAACCATAAAAATCCCTGAATCAAACACGGCTTGTGACATTTTGCAAAGCTGTTAGTTAACCAAGAGCAACCATTTCTTCAAAAATGGTTATATGTGACATGCATGCTAAATTAAGTATATTCTAAATGCCAGGTTACTCAACGGGAAAAGCACAACACAGATTGTTTTGTTACCTGATATCATTATAAGTATTTCAGCAAAGCAATGAGATTCTCATTCAGAGCAGCAGCTACGCACTTCGGAACAATGCTTAAGTGCTTACTCTGTAAAAGAACTGGCTATATGGAAAAAACAAAAAAAAAAACAACCTACCACCCTAAATTACAATATGTTTTAAAAAACAACAACAACAACAACAAAAACCAAAACGAACCCAAAATCAAATTTACTGGATTAATTGGTAAAAGTCCTGTTAGTTGAAATGGGTGATTTGATCCCAAGCTGACACAGATCAACCCCCCAAACTTCATGGGAAACATTCAGATGATATGTATTAAACATCTTCCCTCTGCCTCATATTTAGAGGCTTGTGTCTCTAATGCTCCAGAAGAAATGCCTTCATTCACTACTCTGTTGGAAAGACGTAAGCTAAGCTAGGTAGACAGAACTGACTCAATAGCAACCTTGGAATTTTCTGGAGTTTATGGATACATGCTCAGAGTGCTTCCGTGCAGTGATGTGTTTTCTGTGGCCTGTAGTGACTTTTCTGATAGTTTTCCTGCCACTACGCTGTCTGATCCAAACATGGTGAGATGTGACTAGAACATACCCCTGGACACTTTCATTTAAGAAACCCCATAATATTCAGGAAGTGATCTCTGTTGATCACTAAGAAAAATTATTGGTCCAGAGAATCAGAGCATAATGTTCTGAAGTAAGGAAAAAAAACCCTATCCCACTCAAATAATGAACTGCTAAAATTATTTACATGCTTAAATTGATGTGTATGGTACAGGACCTTGCAAAGTATATTTCCAGTTTTATAATTGTGAGACAACCTAACAGGGTTTATTGGCCTCCTGAGGGTGTTCTGGTGGTACCTCTGCTGTCTCACCACTCAGAGTTCATTGCCTTTTCAATGCTACGCTGCAGTTCACCACTTGCTTAGAACATGGGAGCTAACCTGAGGATGGGAGCCAGGCAGCCTACAGGACTTTGGCTGAAGGTGAGAGCACGAACTAAGTTTGTGGGGGTCAGGCCAGGCTGTAACAGCTAAAAAGGTGTGTAAGCACAGAGCTACAAAGTCCCCCTGCACCCACACTGTTTGCCTTTTACATCCTGCTCCAGCAGAAGACAGTGCCGGTACCACACTTGCAAGGTTAAATTAGCTGTGCAAGCTCAAGCCCGCCAAAAGCAATAAAGCTAAAAGTTCCCAATGTGTTTCATGTACATCAGGAGTATATCAGTTTTAAATGTGGACAATCTCTTGTCAGAGCAATGGACCATCAAGGAACGCCATGCTGCCGTTGGATGCGTGTCTGCAGTCTCCTTTCCATCAGGAGGTCACCAAGAGGTCTAATGGGGGGTTCAGTATGACCGTATGACTCTGCTGGGTGGCTTGGAAAGCTGTCTTGTAGCTTAAAAGCAAGTAACACAAAGACAATTCATACTGAGAAATCCAGGGGGAATAACTGGTTATTAGTTCACTTCTTGTGGGCAGTATGGAAGAAGTGAGTCATTACAAAGGATAAACTCAAATTGCAACCGGCTTTACTTTTATATTGATAACATCTATTGCTAAATTATAACAATAACAGTGACGTTATCTTGAGAAAAGCGCTTCAAAGTGCCACTTCCCATCTTATTTGTGCTCTGTACCAAAAGGAACACTAGTCGCCTAGCAGAAGCACCAAGGAGATGTGGGTTTGATTCCTGGTCATGCTACGTGTTTCCTGCCTTGCCTTGGGCAAGTCCCTGAATCTGCCTGTGTCTCATTTCCACCTCTGTGAAACAGGGATCACAGTACTTCATGCCTTTCATCCACCTCTATTTAGAAGGTAAAACCTTTCTGTCGCAGGCTGCTTTCAATGTGCACGTGGGTATGTGTACATGCACAGAAAGAGGAGAAAGAGCTTAAAATCAAACTCACATTTTTGTTGGGTCCCATAGGTACTGAAGTAATAGAAACACTGATAAATGATGGGATATATTTAGAATGGACACAATCAGAGTTGAAGTCCTTCTAAACAGATATTAATGTTTCTGCCTGAGCTTGCAGTTCAGAATTGCATCCAGCAGGGATGATTAGGTCCTTCTTCCCCAAATGTATCCTGGGCTGCATAAAAAGAAGTATAGCCAGCAGGTCAAGGGAGGTGATTGTCCCCCTCTTCTCTGCTTATCTGAGACCCCACCTGCAGTGCTGCATCCAGCTCTAGGGTCCCCAGCATGAGATGTGGACCTGTTAGAGTGGGTTCAAAGGAGACCACAAAAATGGTCAGAGGGCTGGAACACCTCTGCTATGGAGAAGGGCTGAGAGAGTTGGGGTTGCACAGCCTGCAGAAGAAAAGACTCCAGGGACACCTTATTGCAGCCTTTCAATGCTTAAAGGAAGCTTTTAAGAAAGACAGAGAGAGACTTTTTGCCAAGGCCTGTAGTGATAAGACAAGGGGCAGCAGGTTTAAACTGAAAGAGGTTAGGTTTAGATTAGACATAAGGAAGAAATTTTTTACTATAAGTGTCGTGAGACACTGGAACAGGTTGTCCATAGAAGTTGTGGATGCCCCACCATTGGAAGTGTTCAGTTTCAGGTTCGATGAGGTTTTGAGCAACCTGATCTAGTGAAAGATGTCTATGCCCATGCCAGGGGGCTTGGACTAGATGATACTTGAAGGTCACTTTGAACCCAAAACATTCTGTGAATGCCTATGATTCTAAAAGCAGATATCATGAACAGTTGAATATAAAGTCACCTGTTTCTTCTAGTACCTACAAAGGATTCCTTTCTGTCAAAAGCTAGGTGAAATATCTCCCCCCTGTTAGCACTGTTGTTCTTTTTTTGCATATGGCAACATCACTAGAGACCATTACAGAGCACGTTTCAGGCCCAGGGAGTAATGATTGCTTGGTGCAAGTCAGCAAAGAGAATTGTAACATGAGAAGGTTGAAAGCTCTGGGTAAAGATAATATTTTCATTTGGCAAAGCTTTGTTGCCATTAGTAACGTGAAATGGGCAGGGAGAGCCCCTTACCTCCAGCACTGTCCCTCTGACAAAGTAAGTGCTGCCACATTGTTTAGAAGAGAGTGGGAAAAACTGTAAGCAGGTAGATTCCTACAACCTACATCCTACTGCATCCTTTACCCTAAAAGTTGGTAGGGAGGCTAAATCCTGAAATACACACTTTTTAAACCCTTATTCCCAAAACAATGCTGGTTTTTACTGTAAACTGAGATATTTCCTTGAACCCTTGGATCTGATTGCTTATGAAGTTCTTGGCCCAACCTTTCTTAATAGCTGAGGACTCTGTTGGAGTGACTTTATCTGCTTATCAATATTACTTAAAATCACAGCCACTTCCCCAGCTGGCTGTTAAAACTACTCTGAACAAACTTCACTACTCCTACTGGTGGCAGCTGTCCCAGGGATAGAATTCCTTTAGTCTGTGTCATTTCTTAAGGTAGTGGATGGTTCCTCTTCCCCTACCTGTACCTGCTCAAGCACAAAGGCTCCTCTGTCGAGCAGATAAAACTTGCCCATCCTTGCAGCTGGTAGTCCTTGTTGGTAGGTTTATCCATTGGCCCAGCTCAATGGCCATGCTCCCAAAACTGTTTGTCAGCAGGTTGCTGGAGCCAGTGTTTCACTGTTTGGATGTAAGTAAGATTTGTACACCCAGCGTTCACCCCTCAACCTGGCTCATATGCAGAAGTGTGAAATTCAGCACATAGGCAGTTTTTACACCTTGCTTCATACACCGTGCTTGCTAGGGAAATGATCCTACGCCCACTAAATTCATCAGCATGCTTTTTGGTGACCTCAGAGGTTGCACATTGAGACCTAAATGGATTATCATCTCCTGCCAGGAAGTGATATTGTTTCAACCTGCACACTCAAGCAGTTCAATTTTATTTATTTTTATTTATATTTTTTTGCCTCATGTAATGGAACATTTATCTTGAAGCCACATGAACTGCTGAAAGCTGCCACCACCTGCTGGAGTTACTGAAGGTTAAAATGTCAGCAGTCATGGATTTTTACATTGTTTGGGAAAAAAAAAAAAAAAAGAAAAGGGAAAAAAAGCCAACCAAAAAAAATCCCACCACAACAATAAAAATAAAAATAAGGATTTTGTGATTTTTCTCCATGAATAGTTGTATGTTGTTGCATCAGTCATCTCAAATTTACTCCTTCTCATTCTCCAGTTTCCTAATATTCACCACAAATAGACAAAAATAGAAAATAATAGAAAAAACATGGTGTTCTGGCTCATCATCTGGCCATTATATATATTCATATAGATACACATATATATTCACCAAAATTAGACCAAATCCTCTTTCAGTAGGAAAAAGATTCTCATTCTCATTCTTGAATTTCTAATCAAGTTACTAACTACGTACACCTGAAATGACAAGAATCATAAGCCTCATACTCACTCTGGGTCATAAAATATTATTGTAATAACAGCCAGCAGACTGTTTATGAACATACGTCCCCTTGGAGCAAACCAGTGGATCAGCTAGCTCTAGAACCCTTTCCCAACAACCTCAAGTCAAGATTCTCTTTTAGGATGAGCACAAAATCCCAGACACATTCTGCAGTCTATTATTCCAAATCACGCCTTTCAAAGTGCTTGGAGTCCTGTTATGCGACTTTAGAGTGAATAGTCTTGAAGCATGTAATTAAATCATTTGGTCAAGATCAAGCAGAGATTCCCAAGAATATACTCAAAAGGTAGAAGCAAATTCTATACCAGTCAGGTGCATTTTACCATACATTTTCCTTCAAGCCAATGTTTCACCCAATAAAAGGAACTTTTATTCACTTGATAGCAGAATTTCACCATGTTATGGTCTTCTGTGTTACCCAGTCACGTACTTAAGTAATCATCATCTTTCAGCTGCAATGACAGCAGAACCATGAATTGTCCTGACACGTTTCATAGAAAGAGAACACTGCACCTATAATACTAATGAAGTGTTAGATTACCATTCACAGGCCTCGTATTTCTTAGATTAGCCTGTGCAGTCACACAGGACACCCAGCTCTGATGATGATTGTGGACTACAGGGTCTTGCAGGTCGTCAGCAAGAATCTGACTTACACCTCCCTGCTCTCTGCTACCATTAGTTCCTTCGTGGGTTGGAGAGAAGTGGACAGGGAAGGAAACTCACACATCTTTCCCTCGCTCTGTGAAATTATGCAAGGAGAAGCGACGTCTAGCCGATTGAAATCGCACAAGTTATTTTCCCAGGGGAGCAAGTGGAGGGGCAGGGAAGGAATATTATAAGTAGAATCAGTAAAAAATAGTGTAGTTTTATAGATGATGCTTCAGTTGCATCAGAGATCTTTTCCTTTTCCTTTTCCTTTTCCTTTTCCTTTTCCTTTTCCTTTTCCTTTTCCTTTTCCTTTTCCTTTTCCTTT
>JAVJGJ010000057.1:65599620-65633192 GCA_035590215.1 Microhierax caerulescens | reverse complement strand
CTTTAGCAGCAATCCTGGTGTTGCACAATCCTCCTCCAATTTATTATTAATTCAGTTCATTTTCATTCAGTTCTTTCCGCAATTTCTGATAAGATGGCAATAGAACTATTTTGTTTAATGAAAATAACCACATACATGCCCCCCCACACACACGTACAATCAATCACATTTTAACTATATTAAATAGTGGTGCCATAAATACTGTGGGAAGTAAGTGGGTTTAGAAAGCATGACCTTAAAACAACTGTTAAACAATTTGTTGCTGACAACATTTCTTTATAAGGAACAAGTCTGGATTTATTGTAGTTAAATGGCCCATTGGGAAGCATTCACTATTTTCAATGTCACACACAGGAAACTCACCACATATCTTAGTAAGACAAAATGTGTCCTTTCAGATTGTAGATCTTGAGTGAAACGTTGCTCATGTGTCTCATGAAAATAACCCTTTTTTTTATAGCAAGGTAGGTTTATTTTAACATGTAGACATTAATAGATAGATGCAAGAATAAGGCAATTGACCAAAATTGCTAAAAGCCTGTTTCCTACTGTGACTCCAAAGTCGGGAACAACAGAAAGCTGAGCTGTGCTAGAAACAGACCTCAAAATTGCAACAGAGATTCCAGCCTTCCAAACTGAATATAGACAGATGTGATATAGATCTTTTCTCCTGCTGACAGCTGGCCAGGTGGAAGCCAGCTCTGGGCTGGAAAAGCTATACAGCTGTAGGAGCTTGCAGTGTCTTCTGGCAACATGAGCCTCTCACTAAGGTTTGTGTGCAACGCTGTGACGATGCATCCATGCTAACTTTCAAATTAAAGCTGATTCATGTGCAGCTAGCTGGTACTCTGCCTTTACAGACACTTAGCACAAGAGTGTCATGGCCCTGCACAAGTTGGTTCCTGTTTGCATGAGGATTATGTAGGAAAAGGGTCTGAGGGATTATTCAGAGCCTGGAATAAAAACTGGGGTCTTAAACCCCCAAGTCCTGCTCTGTCTGGGGTTCTCTGTGAGTGTGCCCATGCCGTTGAACCACCTGCAGCAGGACGGGGTGGAGGTGGCTGCCTGTGGTCCTTTGGATCCAGCTATTATCATGCTTCATGGCACAGATCTGGGCTGGGACAGCAAAAACTCTCACAGATAATGTCCAAAAACTATTTGGGTCATAGCACAAGCCAAGCATTGTTCTCAGTAGGCTACTGGATACAGCCAGCCTGTTGGGGTTTTTTGCTTTTTTTTTTTTTTTTTATCCTAGGAGGGAGAGTTAGGCATGTGGACATGAGTCAGGCTGCACCAGTTGGCCTCAGGGCCAAAGCACGAGGCTCGCCTGTGTGGTTCAGCACTGGAGAGGTGCTGTATGAGTGTTTCCACCTCTCAGGCCTCCAGCCGTAACATGGGGATCACAACAATTCCCTACTGAGAATGAGAGCTCTAAAAAAAAGTGCATTAAAAAATAAAAGACACAGTTTTCATTAAAAAAATATATTTTAACGTATACTTGTGGCTTGAAAGCGTAAGCTACTGAGATTTCAAAAAAAAAAGCAGATAAATATTTTGATTCTCTTTACCTTATGTTGTTTTGCAAAAATACTTACGTTAAACCAAAAAGTAAAACCAATCACATAATCATATTTGGGGGTTTAGTGTATTTTCATGTTTTAAATATGCTGTTATAGCTGCAAACTCGTCTTGAAATTTGTATCCTTCCAGTCCTCTGACATACTTGAGAAACCTTATTTTTCTGTATTTATTTATTTGGAAGTCAAGGGAACTTACCTTCTCCTTTACATTCAAAATTTATTTCACAGTCATTTTTGAAGTCAAATATTTACACATTTTCAAGTGGAAAACAAATTCCTCATAAATAAAAGAAAATAATTAATTTTTTTTCATTCCAGTTTTAGAAGTTCACAAAAAAAGAGAAGGAGCAAGACAGTGAGCAATAAAGAAAAGGGGAAAAAGAATGGAAGGAAACAAGAGAAAAAGGAAAGACAGAAAAGGAAAGAAAAAGAAAGGCAGGCATTTGTCACACAAATAGGGAGAAAAAATAAATGTTTAATGAGATATTCTTGGAGTATCTCATATCGAGACTTCAAACGCCAGAGGACAATACGTCTCACAGCCCCGAGTAGGATACTTGTACGTTTGACTGTATGTGAAAATTGGGGGGAATTAGTAACTTTGTTTATGTGTTTTTGCTCCATGTTACAAAACAAATCTCTTCATTGGGTATAAAAGGTGGAAAAGCGGTGAAGGAGAACAGAAAGCCAAGGCCGCATGGCAATGAGCAGTGGAACTGGCAGGAGCGATTACTTTACATTCTGCTTGCCTGAAATTATCTATTTCCATTCTATAGCATCTTTGTTTGTCATTCCCCTGCTTATGTGGTTGCACATAGACTTCCTTTGTTTCTACATCCAAACCCATTATCGTGTTACCTTTAAAGTTTGGCATCCAGAGACACAGGGGTCACCAGTGCCACTTTGTGCAGGGTTTGTATGACTTCATTAGCTAAATAGAACTGTGGGAACAGATTCTGGGTGACCCTCAAGCCACGGAGAACGGTGGTTTGCTTTTTCTTTTTTTTTTCTTTTTTTTTTTTTTTGAATATGTTGTTCCAAAGACACCCAAAATGTTCTTTCAATGGTGTTTTCAGTGACAGTCTTACAGAGACACAGATGTGCTGGTAATATAGGATACATCTGCTTTATACGCAAGGCCAAGTTCTGCCCCACCATGCATAGCTGTCAGGGTGCTGTCAGAGCCTTGCAATCTGCTTGTTTGCTGCAGAGTTCCCTCAAATGCACAAATTTTATAGTGTCTTAACTATTGTTACCAGAAATCCACTGTTTTATTCAGACATTTAACCGAGGGAATCAAATAATTTTTCTTCCAGTATCTGGAACCAGAAGCCTGGTACCTCCTTCACATGAGGCTCTGCATGAGTCTCATGCATGGTTGCACATTTTTGAAATCAAGCCTCCTTCAACAAAAGGTAAAGGCTTGGGAAGGTAAAGGTTTGGAAGCAGGAAATAAAGATGGGCTGGCATGATATTTTTTCTAACCATGGGGGCTCAGGGAATCTCTCCTGGTATCTCTCCTGATATTCTGAGAGACAGAGGCTGGCCAGGCAGCATCATCACTAGGACCTCAGGACTTTCACACAGTTTCTCAGGTGTGTTGGTGTTTTGCTGCCAAAACGTTTTCCTCGTAACAGTTCAGCCTCCACTACACAGAAGGAGGTGCGCAGAAGAGAAGTAATTGCAATTTGTCTATTACCAACATGCTGAATGGTCAGCACAAATTCTATCGGTGCCTTTTTTAGTGAAGATACTGTAGTTTTACCAGAAACTACAACACGGCTAGTGCTCAATCTCTTGGACTCATCACAAGGAAAAAGAGAGCCATTTTGGACTTTGTTTCACAACCTTTCTATACACCTGTTCACATAATGCTTCAATGTAGGACTTTCTTCAATGACTAAACCTATTCACTGCATTAGGAATGGCCAGCTGGGAACTGACGGGTCTTCTGGTCTGAAGTTTTCAGCCCAAAGACTGCAACTTGTGCTGGAAGTGACGCTGCCCTAAGAAGACACCTGTCTTATGGACAAGCAGCTACAGCACATTGCACTGACTGAAATTATTACCACCTAATGTGCTTCAACGGCTGGGCTTAATTCTCATTCTCCCACATGATTCTCCAACTTTATTTTATTTAAATACATTAAAGTCCATTAATGACCTACATAAAATCAAATGTGTAGGAGATCAAGTGGAAGAATCAGTGTTTATATTTAGATGTTATTGTTTAAAGCAAAGCCAGATCATTAATCAGTAAACAGTACTTTAGCTAGAAACGTGGTCAGATGATAAGCATACAGTTTATTAGTAGATAGTACTTTATTATATTTTCAAAGACGAACCAGATTAACTGGGTGAAATGATCATTTTCCACTAGTAATT
This sequence comes from Microhierax caerulescens, assembly GCA_035590215.1. Taxonomy (NCBI): domain Eukaryota; kingdom Metazoa; phylum Chordata; class Aves; order Falconiformes; family Falconidae; genus Microhierax; species Microhierax caerulescens. The sequence goes on along the minus strand of JAVJGJ010000057.1, from coordinate 65,629,227 downwards.
AAAGTGGTGCAATATCTTTGGACCTGAACAATGATGAATTTTGAAAGGAAACAGATTAGAATTTCAACATAGAATGGGATCCAGACTTTTATGGGAAGGCTCATGTTCATACTGTTCACATGGAACTTCACAACTTACTTCAAAAGGCCGCTAATCCAAAACCAATGTCTGTTTAAACGATCTTTATTTGAAAACAATATTTAGCTTGGGTTCAATAAAACTCCAGCTCTTTTAACCTAGCACGTCATGACAAATCCATTGCAGTCAACAGTCAGATTACCATGCCAAGGTCCAGATCTTTCAGAGGGTTAAAAAAGGCAGAAATAAAACAGGAAAGTAAACAAGATTTCCAAAGATTCTTGATTAGATGTTCAGTGAGTTTATATCTCTCCCTAGTGCCTACACATGAATAAGGACCCAGAGCAGGATCTCAACCTCCCACTCTGCCTTTCTGATGACAGTAGATACTGATGTGAATCTTTGGGGCTGAGCCAACCTGTGAGGTCTGGCTTTTGGTTCAGATCCAAAACCGATAAAAGTTTCTCTCCTGGATTCACTTTCTGTACAGTATTACCACAGCAAAACAAATGAAGAGATTTCTAGCTTGTCTCTGGAATGAACCTAAACCCAAATCAAAATCTGTATTTTGTCTTTATGCATTTCCATATGTTACCTCCTGGCCCACATCTGTATGGCAGGGAAACCCAGAGTATCAGAGGATTTGGGATATTCTGCCTCTACCAACACATCTACTGCATCACTTGGGCTATTCACTGCCTCCAGCTGCTTTTGAAGTATTTATTGAAAACCTATGAAAGCTGTACCTTGGATTCTTGTTTGTGGTTTGTCAAGCTATGAATTAAAGTCCCAAAGTTATGCATAAGTCACTGATGTGTTAATTTGGTTAAAGCTAGAGGTGAGCAGCTCATCTTTGTGACTGACAGATACAGTATTAGTGCCTGTGTCTGCCTTGCTTGGCTTCTCTCTCTTTCAGTCGTAATTGCATCTAAAATCCGTATACGGAGAGAGTCAGAGTCACTCGTCAGAGTCAGTCTTTCTTGGAGAAATGGCGGCAGTAGCTTTTTGCTTTCAATTTTCATTAAAAAAAAATAAATTAGGTTTTAATTCTTGTGCTGATCTGTTGCTAGTGGCAGACAGCAAGTAAATTTAGCAGTATTTACCATTTCTCAAGCGTCAGCTATTTCTTATTTAGTTCAGTATGTTGAGGTTCACGATTGAAGGATCTGGGACAATCTCCCGCTGCCTCTTTGCTCATCTTCTGAAGGTTCCTGTCCTGAGTCCAAATTTTGCAACTGTGCTCTCTCAAGTGAGAGTGAGTTTAATGCGCAGTTCTACACAGTTTGTCTATCTTTTGTCCTTGCATGCATGCATATGGAGAGCTCTTCCAGTGCGAGTCAACTGCCCAATCTCACATCACTACATTGAACTCACCGTGAAGATGCAGCTGATACCAGCAGGACTGAGAGCCACATCCAGCCCTAGCACATGGTTCATGCTGCTTATCTGCCATTGATGAGATTTCATCTATCTTCTGCATCTAAATTCATTCTGGATGTATTTTGGATTACTTCCTAGTATTTAAACTTCAGGCACATGCTCACTGAAGGTATGTTGGAGAGACAGTAAGGTGTACACTGTGGCACATAAAAGCATAGGTTTGTGGAATTGAAACAGAAAAGCAGCTTTGTTGTTGTTTTGCTGGGGGGTTTTAATCAAAGGATTTGAACATCTACATTTTACTTCATAGCATTTTTGTTGGTGTTTTTGTAGTAACTCAGATGTATCTGTATGCAACTGAGGAGAGCACTCACATATATAGAGGTGTTATTCTGAATTTTACTACTCAAAATAAAAAATACAACTTTTCCTCTTTTCCAGTACTGATTTTAAAAGTACTCAGGGAAGCATTAGATAGGTATCAAGAGCTTCCTTAAGCACAGAAATGTCATCCTCATCCATTTGACCTGCTAAGGAATTAATCTAGTATCGTTGTAAGTTTGAGAGAGTTTTTAAGAAGGTAAATGCTTTTTTTTTTTTTTTTTTTTTTTTCCATTTTCCCCCCTTTTAATAGCAAATACTATCAAGAATGTTTGAAAACTTTCAGAATTCCCATCCAAGTTAATCCTTTTAAACCTAGCTATGCTTATTAGCTTTCTTTGAACAGATAAGGCTTAAACAGATGTGTCATTTGGAGAACTGAAGTCAATTTAATAGCAAAGAAGGATACAAAATAGTGGCTACAGAAGGTGAAATATGGCATTTGATGAAATAGTGGTGATACATTTTTAAATCTCTTCTAAAACTATATTGTTGAAATGACAGAAATTACTAGTGAGCTGTTATGGTTTTAGGAATTATAGGCATCAACCTATTTAGTGGTGCTAAGAAGCAGCTTGAATCCCTGGCTGTCTCTCTCAAGTCATTTCTGATGGCATGGCAGCTTCTGCAGTTAGCTGTATCTGACGACAAGAAGTGCCTTGAATTTATCAGCCAGTGCATTGAAATGTAAAGATAGGAAACCTCCTTATCCATCTTTAGGAGCAGAAGGAAATTCTTAAATCATCTGAATTAAAATGGCAATTTTAATTGAGTTCTTGCCTGTATCTCATTGTATATCCCCCCGGACGGTGGCAGCTGAGGAACACAACATCAACTCATTTGGATTGTCCTATTGTGCCAGCGGATGTGTCTGCTGGGGCTAGGCAGGGTGCTTTAACGGGGATGCGTACAGCAAGTGTCTATGGAGTTGAAAGACATTTCATTAGACATATCTGCAGCATACATGAACGGCAGAACTTTACCGTGAGGGCACATCGTGCTGCATCGTCAAGGAAGAGTCAAAGGAAATCTTTCCACTTCGCTATACGAAGCTTACCTTGGAAGGGTATTTACAGTTAATATTCCAAACAGGAGGTTTCGAGTTCCAGAGACCTCTCTGAAAGCATGCCCTGGGAATTTAAAGCAGAGGCAGTTTGGGAAACAGGAGGTGTAGGGAGAGCTGGAGGGGCAGGTAGCGGCTGAACAGGTTTGATTTTCTGCCTGCGGCTCAGCAGGCACTTGGGGCCTGACTCCTTGGCTCAGTGGCCCACTTGCCCTGCGAGAGACCTCAGTGGCTGCAAGGATGTATCTCCACCTCGGGGCCCCTCAGCAGTGCTACAGTGGGACAAAGCAGCCTTACTCCACACATAAAATAAGTTCTTTGGGTGCAGCTTCTCTGCAGTTATAAATCATCATGGCTGTGTTAAAAACTTTATGTGTCCTGCAGGTGCTGCGGCCAACCAAACGAACTTTGTGTGAATTTTCCCAGCACTGTTGTACCTTTGGAAAATTCGTCAGAAGCTAAGTTTCAAACAATTCCTCTTTGCAAACCATCACGGAGGTAACCAGGGGGTTGGGGAAGGGTTAAGACCTGTGCCCAAGCTGGACACTGTCCCATGAGGATCAGTCCAACAGATGAGGTAACAGGGTTTTGCTGAGGCAGAGGAAAGGGGTGGCTTAACTAGAGATGAACAGAAGCTGGAGCCAAATTTAAATTAATTAACTTCAGCTAGACTGAAACTCTATTGTGAAAAGTCAATGGCTGGGGCTGGTAAGCAAACTTGGAAACACCAGGCTGGGACGGGAGCGAAATACTGAGTGTGGATCTGACAGCCCTGCTGATAACAAAGCCTTCCGCAGTTTGCAGCTGGTGGTACTGGGATTTGCCAGAGCTGTTTCTGGGGCCGTTTCTGAGTGACCAGTGTTGCTAAGCTCTGGTGGTAAAACACACCTGCCTTTGTAAATACAGCTTGAGAACTGGGGTGATCCTTGCGTCGTACAAATCCCCAGCTCCTGACGTAAATTTATTATAAGGGTTTCTTTAATGTAGCTGCTTCTTAGCTTTTCTATTCTTTTTTTTTTTTTTCTATTTCTGGGAAGAAAAAATCTAAATGTATACAGAATGCTACAAACATAAGCATGATCCCGTGATTCATTTACTTTGCAATTTAATTTTTTTTAAGTCAACCTCCTGATTTTGAGTGCATGAATTCACAATACTGTTGTGGGACAAAAGCTAACTTGGAATAAGCATGCTCGCCATGACTGAATCTTTTAATATTAATGCTTTTAAGACAATCCTGGGCCAGATCCTCAGCTATTGTCAGTGGGGAAGTCACCATCAGAAAGAAGCTTCAGAGAAGTCAGTCATGCTACTCCAGTATGTGCCATTTAACAACTTTTCTCTGTAACAGTTGTTTATTTTTTTACTTTTTTTAAAAAAAAAAAAAACAATTAAATGTGCAGGTGTAATCCATATCCTCTAATTTTGTTCATCAAAAAGTCACCTCATTTTGCACATTGTGGTCTCCTAGGTAGTCAACAAAGAAAGCACCGTCCCTTGAAGGACCTCTAAAGTCCTTGGAGATGTTCTTTCTCATCAGTTTTTCCAGAGGCAGCCTGAAGGACTGACTTTGAAAGATTTGGACTTAATGGGAAGAGTGGAAAAAATCCTAAGAGCAGTATGCTTAAGAAAGAAAGCTGCAAATTTGGGAGGATCGCTGGAATTTGACCTTAATTCAACAAAGTGATCTAAATTCAGTACATGAGATAAGGTGTTGGGTAGGAGCATTCACGCTTTGCTGGGCAGACAAGGGCCAAAAGTAGGGATGCCTAACTGTTTAGCTGAGCCAGACTTCCAGTCATTGTTTTTGGTAGTCAGGGTGCTATTTTACCAAGAACATCAATTTTGAAGTCTGATTTAAAAATATAAGCAAAAGAGGTCACTAGAAAGGTGACTGGCAGCAAAGGACTGCCAGTGCCAGCTCAAAGATGCTGTCTGCGTGCCAGCAGTGCTGGTGGGGTGACACGGGTTACAGCTGGCTCAGGGTGTAACACAGGCTCAGTAACATATACTAGCACTCCCTGGGAGTGCCTACTCTCTCCTTTAACAGACTAAACACATATGTCTCTTTAGCCACTTAGAAAAAGATGTTATGAAATGGCTGTAGAGACAAATGGGGTTTTAAATGGTTTTAACATAATATGACAATCTGTTCACAAATCCTGATGTGTTTACAAAACATATCCTTGCTGCCTAATACGTTTATTTTAACACTTTATTCAGGCTTAAATGCCATTTTCACATGCTAGGTTTGTTTGGATTTTGCATAAGGTTGTACCACTTATTCAGGAATGTCTGACAATAATGCAGCTTTGGGAAAGAGTTCAACTTTTGTTTGGGTTGAATCCCATTCAGCTTCTGTTATTCACCATTTAGTGCCTGAGTCATCAAATAACAAAACACACGCATTAGGACTGTTTAGTTTCTGCTCTTAGCCAGAACAGGTGACCTACTCTTTAGCATGACCACAGGCAACAGAAGTTAGTCTCATCTGGCCAGAGCGGGACAGAGGCTAAGTGATTTCCAACATAATCAGGTATTTTGCCATAGTGCAGTGTCAGTCGGTCAGGAACAGATACCCACAATTTTCCAGCTCAACGTAAAGGTTTGGAACACTGTTGGATTGCGCTCCAGTTCTGTACTTTCTGTTGGTAGGGTCCACAGTACATTTTTTTGCTCTGTTTTCAGTAGGTGAGACAATCCTCTTCCATCTAGTTGAACGATTACTTGGCGCCAGCTGTGTTCATCTTTTCCTGGAATGATTTCAGTACGTGCCATACCTGTGCTCCACATCATTTACCCTGCAAATCCTCCAGCCACTATGAATACCATAGAGTACCAGATGGCATCTCTTCAGTCACAAACATAATCGTTCCATGCTATACAAGGGATTGTCATGCAGCCGCAAATCTGGTCCAGAATTTCTTCCCTCAAGATGCTCAAGGGCTAGCATGTCTAAAGGATACAAAAACTGTGGAATGAAGATCATGTGAACATTTTGTTTCTTTGATATAATGAACTTCTACAGAAAGGTTAAGCTAGCTTGTACTGGAGGATGACCACCAACCGCATGTCTGGCTGTCATGGGCTTTTTTAAAGATCAAAGCGGTCATGTCTGTTCAAGAACCTCTTCTAAGGACAGAATTGCCTTTTGGCCTCATTCAGGCTTTGCATTAGTTTAACTCTTACAATTTTAGAGTAAGCAATAGGCAAGATGAATACAGAATTGAGAGACATGCTTCAATTTCCATATTGAAATATTTAATCATTAGCAAAGCAGAAGAAAGAGGGCAAACTACTGAATTCCTGATATCACTTTTCCTCTTATTATCCTTTTCCCATATTAAGAATTTCTCTTCTGTCCACCGTACTAAGCAGAACAGACATTCAATAATTTATTTATTTTCACAGAAAAGTCGATCAACAGGTCATGACCTTGTCAACAGAGAAATAATAAGGGGTATTAGGCAGAAGGAAAGAATTTCCAGCCCTTTGCACTTTCTAGGCCCTGTGTAATTTATATCATAGTTGATACGGTATATATCAATATAACATTTAATATATCTGTTGTTGTGAATAATTTAAATCATATTTATCCATAACTCATCTTTACTGCTGGTAAGGAGTTTAGCTTTGATGCTGTCCACTGGTGGGGATGTAGCCTTCCTTTCATCATGTTTTTCCACCGGGTTATTATTATAAACTCCAAATTTACAGACTATATAAAGAACCCAATAATTGCAGGGCTAGACATTTTTTTTTGGCATTTAAGCTAAGGAAGTTCCAAAGGAATTTCATTGTAGTTTTGGTTTTCTTCAGATTTCACCTAACCCAAGTCAACCTGCCCATCATTCACGTTAACATGGATTCAGTACAACAAGGCAGAAGCAGCCCACACCACATATGCCACAGTGTATTATTTTTTCTAATCAAAGGCTTTGCATTGGTTTCCAAAGTGTGGGAAACCTGACACAAGATGCCCATCGCAGATAGGGAAGGATCCTCCGCTCTTCAGCATAGTGTAATAATAACAACAACAATAACTTTGATCACTTCTCACTTGGGATCCTACAGAGGTTCTAATATCCCACCATGCCAGCATATTATTTTTGGATTGAATGACTGGATGGGCTTGATTTACATCTTATCACACTCTATAGTCCATAATGTGTTTTTAAATCATGTCTAAACAACTTACCACAAAAGCAAAATTGGAGGCAGGCGGTGGGAAGTATCTTGAATAAGTTGAGCATCAAAGAGAGAAACCTCAGAGGACGAAGAGGGGTTTATTTGCAGCTGGCTGAGTCATGTTTCATGTGGGGTATGGTCCCTTGCTAATAATAAGCAAACTGCTAAAATACTATTCCATGCATTATTAACTTGTTCAGTAAGTTAGTATGTCCTGCACAGACATGTTCACTGGTAACTTCTTTTCTTTAATAACTTTTCCCCTGATAGCCTTTCAGATAACATTAGAAAATAGCTTTTTTCCTACACTTCTTCTGCCTTATGTCACACAGCCAAGCCTCTGAAGAGGCTTCCGTCGTAGTGCCATGATGCAGCCTACACAGTGTTTACAACTGTGAATCTGCAGCAAAGTGTCTTCAAAGAAAAGCAATAATCACACCAGGGGAATGACTGCATTTTTGTAAAAAACAACATTGGTAGGACTAATGAAGATTGTTGATTACTACTCTTTCTGGATGGATAATGGGAAATTTTGGGGGAAAAAACTATTTTTTCAGCAAAGGTTTTGTTTTCTTTGGAAAGTTCAGCTTCCTTTGTTTTTCTTCCAGGATACTTTTCTTTTGATATGGATTTGTTTATTTAGTTGTTGCTGTTGTTGTTGTTATTATTATTTCATTTTTAATAGAGGTTGGTTTTTTCCCCTCAAATGTTGTTTTTTGGCCAAAGAGGAAAGAAAAGGAGAACAATGCTAGAGAATAATGATTTATGCTAAATCAGTTTTGGGACTTAGTTTTCAGGAACAGTACTTCAATCTTGGAGAAAATTCTCACTAAACTCTCAAATATGTGGGCACATGGAATTACTAGTTAAATTTGGGAAAAACTAATTGATTTTTTGGTTAATCAGGCATACACGTCCTGGGACAGGGGACAATGGCTGACCAGAGTTGTATGTGACAAAGTCATGGCCACTCAACTATGAAGCCCCTTCATCAGAGTTGGTTGCATCTGCCAGTTTTATAAATGAAAATGTTTACTCGTATGATTTGAGGGTGGGGAGGAGAGAGGTTTATTGGACACACTACACCTTAAAATGCTCCCTAGGATGAGGTTCTGCAGCTGTTAGGAATGTGTGCTACTATTGTTCAAAGGATGCAGTATAAAAAGTGGTGCAAAAAAGATACGTGACCCTTGGCATAAAGAGTTTATCCCATTTGTATGAAAACATGCTAATCTTTAATGAGTGGGAGATGATGGGACCAACTCACATTGGTGACGGTTGGAGACAGGGCATCATGCCCCTTGTGCTGCGATGAGAATAGACCCGTAAGTTTTGCAGCTCTTCAGACACGTGAATAAGTCGAGCATTTAGGTCAGCTATGGCTCTCAGAAAAGAGATGTGCATGAAAATGTTTTCCCATGAAAACAGATGTGCAGCCAGACCAGGGCATGAGACGGTGGCCTGGGACTTATCTGCTGTCATCATCCCAGCATAACAGGGCCAACAAAGACATCCCTTTGTCTGCCTTCTGGCTTCCATTGGGCCAAGGCTCTTGCCACAACTGAGCCCCACAACATATGTTTTGTGTTGCACTCTAGAAACAACTGTCTTTGTCATGTAGTGCTGGTGCTGAACAGTGGCAGATTTTAAACAATAATGTTATGACTCCTGAGAGACCACAGTCAGTGTCTTAAGTACACTGCCTGTAAGACTGTACTGTATCCTAACACAGGTCATGGTTCTTCTTAGATAACTGATATAACTTAAAGTTGAGGGAAGGGGAGGGAAGTGCAAAACCTGATATAGGGCAGAAGAAAAACAGAAAGGAAGGAAGGAAAAATTGAACCTGTGGTCAAAATGAGAGATACCCCTGACACTGTCAGCTTTACTCTTAAAATAACCAGTACTCCTGTATTTAGGACATTGTGGTTGGGATGGAAGAGGTTAAAGTACCAGTACTGAATCAGGCTGAACAATTATTTGACCCTTGGCCTTCCCTGTCCACTGAAGATTTTTGACCCTGTAGATCCTGGTGGTTTTGGGAACTGGGGCACAGGAGTACTGTAGGATGATCCCCACCTTAATGAAGAATCCCATCCTTGCTAAAGAAAAGATTCCATGGTTCACATCTGTAAGCTGTGGTGTTTTCAGATGTCAATGTTTTCTGTTTTTTAAAAACCAGAAACTTTTGAAAAGCCTTTGTCTGTCTTATTAAATCCCAAAACCGGGGGGCTGGGGGTGTGGGTGGGGTGTGAGAATGCAACAAACCAACCAACCAGCCAAAAAAACCCAAAAACCCAAACCCCTTCCCATTTGAGCAACAGGACACTCAAGGCTCTTTTAAGCAGACATCAGGTTTTCCATCACTGGCTGCTGGAATTGCTCACACTGGAATTACCCCACAGGACTTACAGCATCTCCTGAGACAAAGCCACGCTGCCTGCCAGCAGTGGACCTGTGGACCCTCACCTGCTAAAAGGGTGGGATTTGTCCCTCACTGCGGTAACGCTGGAACTTCTCCTCTGAGGGTCAGCACTAGAGGGCAATACAGCCACACGCTTAGCCACACACCAGTGACTTTCAGTGGCCGGAGCTGGACGGTTGCTCCAGTGACATGGAAAAGGGAGGGTGGAGATGAGTTGTCAAAACCATGAGTCAGAGAGTAAACTGATCCCACCTTAACCACGCTGAAAATGCCAGTCCTCTGCCATGCAGCAATTTACCTTATCAGACTACTATCAGGAATTAACACTGGGCAAAGCTGCAAAATAAATATTAATTCCATTAAAAGAGATAGACAATATAATACAGAGAAGTTTCACAATGATCTTAGAAATTAATAACTTGTATTGCGTGTACACTACATGCAACCAGGAAATCCAGCTTTATTCTGATTATTTTTTAAAAAAAACAAAAAAAATGGTTCAAAATTATCCAAAAGGGTTAAAGTCCAGCTTAATCAACAGCAAGGGGGGGGAATAACAAACCAACCAACCAACCAACCAAAACCAAAAAAAACCCAAAAAAACCTTCAGACAAATAAGTAAAACCAGTATTACTAATGCCAGTCTGCTCAGGGTGCCACTCTGAACTTGGCCTTGCCCTCTACTGAAACTCTATACGTAAAAATGAAGAGATGGCTGATACAAGACAGGCTGAAAAGTTCAATCTGTTGGGACCAGGATTCATTTCAGCCCATCAGTGTTCATTAATTTGCTAAGTGGTGACATAATTACAGGGCCAAGATCCTCAGGGACTGGGCTGGAGCTGGCTCCAGTTTGCTGGCCATCCTGCAGCGTGTCAACCCCCCTTTAAGCCAGGCAATGGATTTGTAAAGGAATTGCTCAGCTCCAAGACATACTGAACACGTATTTTTTCCTGGAAATCTCTGCCTGCATCCCATATTAGACTAATTTTAAAACTCAGAGAAGACTGAAAAGAAATAGAGTTGAAATCAATGCTACCCAGCCTATGTTAACTCATAACACTGCTTTTTCTCCTCCCCAGCATAATAAGGCTCACTTCATCTATCACGACCACTCTACTTATAATGAAAAATAAACTCAACACATAGCAGACTAGTGAATTGCCCTTATCTAGTTATATTTCAGTACTGTTACCTTCTTGGTCGCACAGACACAAATCTCTGTATTTATATAGACATCAAGAATGGAAATTTTACACCATTCCGGCTGAGTATCTTTACATAGGTTCATACTTGTGGGCTCACCATGACCCAAAACCTTTTAAGAATTCACTAATAAAGAAATGGGGATTGGGACCTGCAGAAATGTGGACTTTTGATATCTTTTCCATGTTTGCGCAGTGGAACTGTGCCAGGTTTGCTACTCATTGGACTACATCTTTGTAACAGAGATGGGACTGGTACCTGAACAGATTTACTTTTGAACCTGGCATCAAGTGCAACAGCATGTCCAATATAGGTAGGGGGAAATACAAAGTAACCCTTCACCGTGATTTAAGTAGCTTGGCCACTCTTTATTTTATGGTGTAATGCTTCTCCTGCTTCTTGCTGGCTTTATGGCGCCTGCAGCACTGCTTCAGCACAAATCTCCATATTAATTTCAAATTAACAGAAACTCATCAAGGCCCAAAACACCATGAGTAGCAAGAAGCAGCTCAGGAATAGACGTCCTGAAACCCTACATACAGTTTAAAGAACTCATTATTACCGAGGGAAAGCAGAAAAAATATTAAGTCAATACGGAAGAAGCTTCAGAGACATATGAAGGCAGATCATTGCCTAGGGTGGGTGGTATGCAGTGGTGAGTCTTTTAAACATCTCCAGATCAGTCTAGAACTTTTGGAGCAACAAACTGGCAACAGACAAATTCATGTTATGAATTAGGTGGTTACTTTTAGGCACAGCTGACTGAGCATTGACATATGCTAGCACAGAAAATGGTGGGGGTTTTGGTTTTTTTTTTTTTAAATATATGTTCTAAGAAATATGTTTCATAAGGTGGAAGTCCTGATTCAGTCAAACAAGCTGCAACACTTCTTTCAGAGGTAGCTGAAGGAAATGTAAGGGCCTTCTTTGTATAGAAGGTCAGACTAGCTGATCCAATAGCCCATTCAGAGCTTAAAGTGTCTGGGAGCCTATAGTCTGAGCTACAGACTTAAGCCTCTTATTGAGAGTTGAAACAGTTTTGTATTGTCCATAGATCATGTACAGAGAAGAAAGCAGACCAGACGGTGAGCAGTGGGTTGCATGCACTAAGGAAGATGTAATTTGGAAAGAAATACATCCTTACACTGACTCATAACAGAAGTTTTATTATTACCTCTCCATGTGTGGGTATAATACCTTCTTTAAAGTTGAAAATACCAGCTAACTAGAAGCAAAGATTACAAAGCAGAAAGACTTTAGAGTGGTTAACAAGATATCACACTAAACATCACCCTATGCCAGAAGATGAAAGGAGAAAATCAGCAGAAATTTAAGCACTTAAGAGTTGTTATTGTTGTTTTTAAATTTGCCCATCCTCAGTGAATACATAAGCACCGGGAGGTTATGCCGTCCTGTGTTTGCTCATCCCTGGTCTTTCTCAGCTCACCTACTGCTTAGATACACTAGAAGCCAATGGCACCTCAAAAAAAAGAAGGGGGTGGGGGTGGGGTGAATCACCTCTGATTTGCATCGAATCAAAGGAGTTTGTAGATATCTGAAGTTTTACAAGTGGGGACTTCACTTTAGTGATGAAGTTTCAATGGCTTATTTCCTGGTGCTTAGAGGAGATTTGTGCTGCACCAGTAGCTTGTTAAGTTGTTACCCTGTTTTGTTAGGTACTAATTTCTTTTAATGTGAGTTTACTTTGTCTTGCTTTGTTTGCTGTTATTTCTTGAGTGGGTTTGGTTATCTCCTCCTTAAAAGGAGATTTCAGACTGATAGTATTTACCTAAGCTAGCCATGGACATTATCTTAACCTTTAATGCATTTATCACTTGACAACTATTTGGGAGGGCGTGCTTTGTAGTGACTCTAAATAAATATGCTTCTGAGTTAATCGGTGCAGGTGAAAAATTTCTAAAGAATGGCATGTGAACATAAAGTTTAATATCATCATATCAAATACTTTCTAACTAAAACATCAAAAATGTGCACGAAAAGAGGAAAGTGAAAATAGATGAACAGACTTGTGTGGTGGGTTTGTTTTTCCCCTAATGCTTGCTCCAAAGCTCAGTAAAGCCAAGGAAAGATCCCCTTTCATTGTGCTAATTGATTCCCATAAAAAAACAAGACTCTTGTATATTTACTGCTGTATTTGTAAGACACACAAAACAAGTAATGTGTATCCAGCAAAAGCAAGGCAAGAGCAAGCCCTAGATGCCTTTGGGAAGCTCAAGAAACTCCCTCCTTCTAGCTGAATATCCCACCATCCCTGCCCTGCATGTTGGCATCTTTTGGGCGTTTAACACAGCATGACTGTATCAACAGAAGTGGAAATTGTGTGAGTCAGCCAATTCAGGCCAAATAGAAATCACCAGCCAACTTTCATCTGAAATCTGAATTTCCATAAAGAGTTGAAAAACCCACTCACTTCTCTCTATTTTCTTTTTTCTTATTTTTTATTTTAATCTACACACTTTCCCCCTCCACCTACCCACCCACCGCCTGCCCCCAGATCCCCATCTTCATCACTTTTTGTGAGTTTCATTCTTGAAGAGTGAAAGAGCCTTGAGGTGGTTGAATTAGGAAAGTTTTGTATAACATTTGACTGGGCAGAGCACCCGAGAACCCCGAGAACCTAAGAAAAATTAGATCACACCGCGTTTAATCTCAAAGTATATATAATTATTAAAAAATGCCCTTTTCTGAAAAACCTCTGGAAAGTCATATTTTTTCACATTATTTGAATCTCAGCTGTGTAAAAGAAGAATTGAGCGTTCCCAGTTGAACTCATGAGCATCATCTAGCCCTTCCCTTCTTTCTCATCACTTTACTGCCCTTGCTAACCGCTACGTAGGCACAACAGTTAATCTTGCTTCTTTCACCTGGAGAACTTAGGATCAAAATGGGCAAAAAAAAACCCCAAACATGTAACTTATTTAACAGGAGAAAATGCATGTACAGGAATTCAGTAATTTGCCTGAGGTCACACTGGAAGTCCTCTAGCAAGACAAAGATTCAAGGCCAGGCCTCATATCCCAGCCTATAACTCAGATTTTTAGGTTATTTATTTACTTATTTTATTCACATATTTTAAATGTGACAGCAACTACTTTTAAAAGTGCAAAACCACTCTCAGATAGTTTTTTTCCTGGCTCTACTGTACATTTTTAAAATTGGAAGTGCAAGACTTTAATGAATGTGATTATTATTATTATTATTATTTATTGCTGTAAACTGGCTGATGTGACACCATCTGAGATTGTATGATCATAATGAGCCTAAGCAGAGCACCCACAGTCCCTCCTACACAAGGGCATTAAAAATTTCTAAGAATCCAATTTCTAAGTATGAACTTTGGTGAATACCAAAGAAATATGAATCACCTGTCATGAGTCACACAAAAATGTTACAAGGCATAAAACAAGCGCTGTTCATGTGAAACATTTCGTATGAAAAAAGGTGGCCAGCTGACTAGGTCAGCAAAGTGACTGTGGGACCTGTGAATTTCCACTGAGATTTTTTTTTATTTTTGCATGTGGGGGAAAAAAAAATATCTCCTTTGCTCAAGGTACTGATGCAGTGGGAAATGTGAATAGTGAGTAGCTAGCTGTATTTAAACCAAAGTCCAGAAAAACAAAACAAAACAACAACAATAAATAAAAAAAAAACAACCAGCACCCCTGTCAAGACCAATTTACCACAGCACAAGCTTTTTAATGGATGTGAGAAGCAGGCTGATACTGAAAACAAAACTGGTTAATAACAGGTTTTCTATTGCTTTTGCCACATTAATGCCATAGATCCAGTGTCTAAAAGACAACCAGTGTATCTGTCTTTAACCCTCTCCTTATTACATGATTCACTGTTGTGTCTACTCTATAATTTGGAGGTACCTGGTCTTGTTTTACGGCAGGTCTGTAGTGTGGTCTGTGCTGTGTGAGAGGCTGTTGCTGGTACCTACGTGAGACAGTTTAGAGATGTCTTCGGAATCTCCACCAAAACCACAGCCTCTTTGGGGCAGGCATGCCCGGAACATTTCTTTCTGGATTTATTCATGCTGCCTGCCTACAAGACAGAGAATTAATATCTTCTGTCAACACCATTTTGGAGACAACAAACTGCTGCGTGGTGAAATGGTGGGGCTTGCCCACAGTCAAACAGAAAGTCTAGGGACGAACAAGGAGCTGCCCCCAAATCGTCCCAAGCTTGCTCAAAAACCTGCTTTGCTGTCATAGCATCGTTATCCCTGGAGGGACAGCAATTCCATATAACTCTGGGAATATTTTAGCTATTCATGTTCCGATCAGAAGTTTTTAAAAGACCAAATTTGAAATGAAAAAGACTAAACTCATAAACTCGACCATGGATAAAGGTTTGATTCACCAAGGATGGTGTCTGACTTTGCCAATTGACAGACTGCACAAACACCAAACAGGGGCAACAGAAGTAATTTTGATTGTCTTGAAAGTCAGGGAAAACATATCAGCATTTTAAGTGCACTGCATAAATGGTACCTGATCTGGTGGTCTGCTGGCAAATGAAATAAGAGAAAAGAGCAGGGAGGACATGGCAGATCCAACCAGACTGGCCCACATCTATGATGAAAAGAAAGGTGTTTGTCCCCAGAAAACATTTAGGATAGCTGATGCTTCTCCATCAAAGTGGACATAAATGTAAGAAAATGGCAAAAATGTAAAATAACTTTCCAAAACATGCTTTTTTATCCCCACTACAGTGTTTACTTTTTCTTTAATATAGTAAAAATAAAAGATTTCCATCCCAGAGGAAAGTTCTGGACAGTCTGTGTTATGCAGAAACATTATGCTTTCACATTTCAGTCATCTAAATATTGTTTTTGGGATTACTCATGGAAAATTCACAGTGGAAGAGGAAAGGGGAGGGGAAGTTGCATGGAGAAGGGAAGGGGGAAAGATCCTTTATTAAAGCTCCATTAGCTCCAGAAAGGAACTCTGTGAAGTGCATGAAAAATATTGTGGATGATTCAAAGACATCTCTAATTTGGGTGTCTGTTTTCAATGTCAAGTTTCCTCCTAACCCCTATCACATTTTTTCCTCCTTTTTTTTTAAAATTTTATTTCTGCAGAGGAGAATAATGATGATTTCAGAAGTGGGGAAAAGATGGATTGTCTTTATATGAAGTGTAAGTGTTGGGTAAGGCAATTAAGCGGAACAGAAAATAACTAGGATTAAAATCCTTTTTTAGATCTTGCCAGGGCTGAAATCGTTGTCACACGGAAGCTGTGTTTAAGCTCCAGCAAAGTTTGGGTGAGGCAGTTGTGAAGATGAATGTCTAATGACTGTAAAACCTTCAAAATGGCAAAGGGAGGGGAAGTCTTGCCGGGAAAGAAGGGCATCTTCTACCCCTGCCCCCCCCCCGCCATCCCTCCCCCATCCCCCCCCATCCCTTTTAATGTCAGATGCTAACTGCACACCTGTGATAAATATAAACCTACAGCTGTCATTTGGGGCTGGGAGCCTGGGGATGAGTGGGCTGGTGGGGACAACAGCTCTCCTCGCCCCACGGGGGCTGCTTTCAGCTGGGGTTTCAGCTCACAGTTCCAGTGAAAGCAGGTGGCTGGGCCGGGGTGAATCACTGAACTGGCGATGACTGAGTCAGGGTTGAGGAAGGGGTTATTACACAACTGTCATGTTTGGGGTGGAGAGCGATGGGTGCTCAAAAAAGAGCAAACCCACACAAACTCACCTGCTGCCGTGGAAGGTTAGGAGCCTTAACACTTTGCTTTCCCTATCTGCCCTCCCAAAGCTGGCAGGAAAGCAGTGCATAGCGGAGGCTACAGATTAAAAGAGAATATGTGACATTGCACTGTGGTTTGTGTGATGCTGATTACCAACCGTCATCAGACTGGACCTCTTTGCTTTAGAGAAGCAGTTTTGGTAGGCTTCAAGCCACGCAGAGTGAGAAAAATCAGAAAAACAACCTGTCGTGCACATGCACAGAGGGAGGAAGCCGGTTTGTAAAACCACCTCCTCTCTGAAGCCGGGTGCAAGCTGCTGCCAGAGCAGCTGCCCCTCCAGCTACTTCAGAACAGATCCATTTTGCAGCCCCAGGTACAAGAACCCTGGATGCTGCAGCCCTTCCTCCTTGCCTTTGTGCCCCCACAAGGCCCAAGGCACCAGCTGCCCCCTAACCCTCCCTGCTGGGTCAGGATGACAGATCTAACAGGAGTAATGACAGCTGATGGTATAATTAGAGCAATGAATTAAGTGTGGGAGTCCTGCAATTTGAGAGGTAGCTTGTGACCTCTGGGCAGTATCATTGCTGATGTGTGCCCTGGGACACCCCTCTAGCATGGGCAGCGAGTGAGGGCACATTTCACCCCTTTCAGCCAAAAACACTTGATGTAGGCAAAAAAAGACACAACGTTCACCCTGCCCGACCATCCATTAAAAAAAGTGAATTTGACACTGGGCTGAGATATTCTTGCTCTAGCAGCAAATAATCTGCTCGGTATTTTTATTTAAAAGTAGTGTGTGTGTAATATTTCTAAATTGTGTAGTATTTCTAAATTGCTTGTACTGCAAGTTGTGTGATCAGGCACTAACAGACCTCGCTATGACCTTGTTATCCCCAGGCGGCAGCCTGAACTTACCGACTGGCTTCTGGTTCTTAAGATCACCCCGGTTGCGTACATTGCCTTTGCTGCTGACGGGATCAAAACATATTTTTTTTCCTCGTGTTACACAGTGAAATTTCAGACCCAGAACTTCCTGGCATATGCTTCTGAGGAGAAAGTGGGGAAATTAATCTGTTCTGTTTGTTCTGGCTTACATATGGAAACATCTGTTAAACTGTCTCTGATTGCCTCCTGGCTGCATTAAAAGTGATGACAAATTTTGCCACTGATTACTGGGTATGTTTCATACTTTTTGCAGACAAGTTCTGGGCAATGCTCACGGCCACTGTACCTGGTGGCTTGGCCGTGTACGAGATGACGAGGATTAGATCTGCTGATCAACCATGTGCGTTGTATTGATGGGCTTCCCCGCAGCTATACAGCAGCGCAAAACTGTCAGCTTTCCAGGAAGGTTCCAAATACCTATACGTATACATTATATCATATATATATATATTATCTTCATGTATAAAATACATATTTTAGATCACTACTCAAACGTGTGTGCGTGTTTATGTGTATATCTATCCTTGTACCTTGCCTCCGCGTTGGCTTTCTCACCAGAAATTGATTTAAGAAATAAAAAAGGATTTGAGCAGAAATCCTGTTGCTGAACAGCATATCGGTGCTAAGCAAATAGTTCCAAATGGAGATGCAGAAAGAAATACTCAACCGAGTAACCCTGGCAAGGACTGATCAGCACTTTGCTGGGCAGACAGGCCAAGTTCAGCAAGCCGTGATGACGCCTCTCCCAGGAATCAGAAGATAACCCATAGGCCAGTTGAGTCCTACAAGACCAGAAAGTATTTAAAGGAAGGGGAAGATTTTAAGGCAGCAAGAAATTTCTTGCAGGTGTTTCTGGGCTGAGGAAAAAAACTCCTGAGTGTCTGAGCGAAGCAGAGAGAAAAGCACCCAGAAGACGGAGGAGGAAGAACAGAGGAACTAACAGGCTGCGAGGTTTGGGTCCACACTCTGGAGTTTGGTTCAGTACCAAGTGCCGTCGGGAAAGGGCACTGGTGGGCATCATGGGGCAGCACTAATCCGTCCCCAGGTGCCGAGGCAGCCCGGATTGCAGAGAGCATTTAAGTGGGCCGAGTGTAGTTACCTGATTGGCATTAAGTAACAGTGTAATCAGCACTTTTTGCCACATCGTCCTCTGAACATATGGTATTCAGTGCTTTTTGAAATAAGATATTTATGCGACACTCCTGTCAATACTCTTAAGGATGACTTTGAGGTTTATTTGCCACATTTTACAGAAGTGGTGCTTAGATTAGGGGTGCTGGACAGCGGGGATTTCTACTGTACAGAGAGGTTGAGTCAATGGGCTACATTCTGCTGGCTGTTGTAAACTGTGGGTAACATTGAGAGCTTTAGTGAGGCAACTTCTGAGGCTGTGGTGGTAGAAGACAATGCATTTATGGCTGATTAAGGAAATTCTTTTTCACATGTGGAACCTGGGGAATTCCTTACTGCACAGCAAAACTGAAGCAAGATACAGGAGAATGGCTCAGGATTACTGAGAGAAGTTGTTTTAACATAAACTATTGAACATTTAAAATGAATCAGGGAAGGAACTACATCTTCTTTCTGTAGCTGTTTGCTTGGATCTAACAACTTGATCCAAAGTTTCATCATTTGAACAGTGTAAATATACTGTTTCAGTGCATTTGCTGCAATTCTGCAATTAGTTTCTAGCAAAAGAGCATCTCAAATCATCACCAAAGGTTCCCATTTGACAATAAGAGGATAGAAGTAACAATTTCAGAATGTTATGATTATTCATGCTGTATAACCCCCGATTTTTAACAGAGATGCTTTGCATAGAAAAATATTGCTATCTCTACCCACAAGTACTAAAGGTTAAGAAGCAAGTTTCCCTTAGGTTGTTTAATCACAAGCTTTCTGCCAGGCTTCTTGTATGTTCCATGGTAATGGCTGGTTCTGATCATGTATTGGATCAAGCTTCCTTTCTGGAGATTAGGAAATGTGATGGTTTTCTCTTGTTCCAAGAGAAATGAACTCGTTAGGCATTTGGCAGAACCCTGCGGCTAGCCGTGCATCACAGCTTTTGGTCAGTCACTGTTCAATACCTGTCTATGAAATGCTGGGGGAGGAGGTGGGGAGAAATGTAATAAACTCCGTGCTTTCTCTGCAAAATTAAATTATTGCAGTGAGCTTTGGATGACGTTAAGAAAGTGACACAGTGAGAAATATAACTTTTTTTCCCTCTATTGCCTTGAGTCAGTTGATAATTCACAGCAGTGAACAAAAGAAAGCCAGTGGATAACACATGTTAGCAAGGTCTCTGCAAAATTACCATTCGTATTAGACTTTTTTGTTATCACTGAGATCCGCTGCCAGTTCACATTAAAATTCAGAGTGCTGACAAATGCATTTCTCTTAACAAGATCGCCATTATTTTATTCTTTTTACTAGGCAGGAGCAGGGCAGTGACTAGCAAGCAGGGCTCTGGACACTCCTGTAGGTTGTTTTTTGAGGGGGAAAGATGTTATCATTTCAGGACAGCTACATCCAGCTCATGGGGGCGGAGAGTCATGTAACCATCAGCGTGAAGAATTTACTCATGGTCCCTCATACCACCGGGGAAGCAGAGGCATCACCTGACGCACTGCCCTGTTCCTTCCTCTCCCCCTTCCCACCCACCCCCTGCCGCTGCTCCCCAGCACAGGCTTTCTCAGAAGGGGGTTATTATCGTGACTTTGCACCTGGGAGTCCAAGAGGAGGTTGGGGCCCCACAGCAATGCAGATTGTCCCATCCCAGACAGGGGGTTTGTGCTTCAGCTGAACTCCATCTCCTGAGCTCTGCTTGCTGGTCACCAAAAAGGTCTAAGGCAGAAGAAATTGTTTTACTATTATTATTATTGTTATTATTACTACTACTACTACTGCTGCTGCTGCTGCTGCTGCTGCTACTACTACTACTTTGGAAAAGCTGTTGTAATGGCCATAAAATGATGCTGAAGTAGCTACCCATTGCAGTTGGTTTCCTTCTGGGGAAGATTTATAGTTTTCCTATGCTTTTCCTATGCCTCTGTCCTGATCCTCGGCTGTTACTGAGTCACCCAGGCAAGGAACTCAGATACCACACTGCACGTACCTGGCTTTTACACAGAAATGTTATGCTGCACTGGACTTAAAGTACATATTAGAAAAAAAAGATAGAGAAATCTTAATCAGGGACACATCTAGGAATCAACACAAATTATAAATTTTGCAAGTTTGTTAGAATGGATCTCACCTTTTGATCAAAACCATCACCTCTCCTTTCGATAGTGAAAGTTTCAGGGAAGTGATTTTTCCCTGATTTGGGGTAAGAAATCTTCCACCTGTTTGCAAGGCTGGAACTGTCAAACCTGACAACTTGCATGTACCTGCTGTAAAATCTGTGCTGATAATCAGTGTCTTGATCTCCAAAGATCTGAATGCTTTCAGCAGATCATCTAACCTCTCCAATACAAACATCTAACCTCAGATCATCTAATCAAATCCTCTAACCTCTCAAACCTTGCTAGCTATTTATGAATCACATACATGCCATCAGAGTACCTATGCTGATAACAAATATAATACCCCAAAACCTCAAGACAGCATTAGTAAGACAACTATCTGGACAAATGCTGAGGCCCAAATTCTCCTCTTGGGGTGGCCATCATGACTTGAATATAATAGAGACCAAGCCAGGGTACCATCTCTCACCTGCTGAAATGTGGTTCAGATTTTCTTCCCCAGGCTTGCAAGTCCAGTTTTCATTTTTCATTGACAAAACCTGGAAAAAAGCAGCCCAGCCCCCCCAAAAAAAACTACAAAAAAACAACAGGAGAGGAAAAATACTGAATATGTGATCACATTTTTATTTTTACTAACTGTTCTGTGCTCCAGCAGGCCTTTAGTATTTGTTGCTTTATTTATTTTTTTTTTCTGGCATCAGGATAGTTAATATTCAGTTATGGAAAAGGAGAAGCCTAGGCTCTGCACACACCGTATTTTGTGCATCCCACAATTAGGTACCAAACTCATGATATTTAGCTGAGAGGTAAAATTCTTTTTAGACGCCTCTAATTTTCCAGAGGAAAAGAGATTAAATCTGAACTGCTGAGTCTTTTTCAGTTTCAGTGATGGTTGGCGAGAGAAGACCTGAAACTCTTGCTTTACACTCACCGTCAGTCATACGTAGTCAGGCTCCAGATAGGTAATTAAGGGTCATTTCACTGTTTACTTATTATGATAACCATGGCTTTAATCTGGAGTTTTAAAGTGTTTATTGCTAGATGAGCATAAATATTTAGGGAAGTTTCTTTTGTGATTTCTCAGTGCACTAGATGGCACTAAAGCATGGCTTTTATATGTAGGGGGAAAAAATCCCACAAAAATTGATATGTAGGTTCAGTAAACCTGAACTATTTTGGTCAGGTATATTTTATGAAAGTTCTTTGATATATTATTTGTAATTTTTCATTTTAATTTTCAGATCATCAGAAACAGAGAATTAATTACATCCACTTTGATATTAAAAGAATTTCAAATTGAAAATAAATAATGCTGGAAAGTTGAAAAAAAAAACCCTGAAGAAACTAATTTACCCCGGGCTAGATGCAAAATTATTCTAATGTTCAAAGATTAGGGGTCTTGATGCAAGTAAAAAAAGTTCTGTACCAATTACATGGCTTTTTCATGAACTTTAGCTATCAAAAACATTAAAGTCACCAAAAAAATGAATAAAGTGTTCAGATTTTCTATATAGAAAAATCGTTCTTAATATACGAGCAAATAGTTAGCTCCATACTGTCTCCCAGGCATATCGTGTTCAAAACAACAAGTAGAACCATCTTGTAAGAGCAGTGTACTTTTTCTCCCACATAAATAGCAAGGAAACAAAATTAAACTTTAATTTTTCTTTACTTCTTCCCCTCCCTTCAAATGAGGAGCTATGGTTTAGCTCGTTCGAAGTTTCTCTTAATGTATTGTTATGTGTTGTATACAGCACTGTTTGCTTTCTTATATGAGCATCATAAACAACAACAAAGGAAATATGAAGGGTGGATCCCTTGTAAAACTAAGCCTTCTAGACAAAACGGCAAAGAAATATGTCTTAGGTCATCTTGGGTATTTTTGCCTTGCTGTAATGCTGAGGGTGCTTACGGAGGCATTTCAAGTCCTTATGATGTTCAGATGATTCCAGGATTATTCACCCAGTATTTCTTTGAGAAAGAAAGCAGGAAGAAAAGAATGCGGCGTTAAAAAGAAAGGGGAAAAGGCAAGGTCGTGTGGGCTGCATGTGAGTTAGCTCCAGCAGTGATCTTGCTGCACTTTATTTCCAGCAGCCATGCAGTGAGGTGCTAGTTGCTCCATTTATGCTGCAGACGCGAAGGTGACACGCGAAGCCCGGGGTCTACGCGCCAGCAGCCGGGGTTGTACGCGGAGCAGGGCTGCAGATGTTACCGTTCCTGCTCAGGACTGTCACGGATTTGACAGCGGTTTCAAAAGCAGTCATTTACCTGCAGGGGCTGACAGGATCAGCTCCTGCACTGAGAGATGGAGCTTCATCTACCTGCAAAGCCAGTTCAGGGTCTGAACTCCCAGGCATCGACTGTGCCATGGGCAGCAGGGTTTTCTTTTGGGGGGAGAGACCTGTGCCTCGCTGCTGAGAATTTGCCCTCATGTTTATAACAGAAAGCCCCTATACGCCCACTATTGAATTTATTATTTTTCTGTCAACTGCATTAAAGCCTGCACCTCAAGAAAAAGTATTTCATGGGAAAAACCAAAAATGCCTGCATGAAGCTATTAAATGTGACCCAAGAGCACACAAGTCCTTAAATTACAGCGTCTGCAGCACCCAGCTCGTGCTATTCTGAGGGCTAATATTTTTAGCACCTCTACAGAAAATAACTTTCCTGAGAAATCCGAGGTTAAACAGTTTCAGGAATACTTGTTCTTAGCTTCCCAAACAACTCATTTTCCACACTTCAAATGCATAAATGCACAGAAGGAGAAGAGATGAAGAGAAATGCACCAATTCAACAATTTTTTTCTTAAAATATATTTTTGCTGATGACTTCACAAAAAAAAAAAACCCACCAGAAAAAGCAAACACACCAAAAGTAACAGAAGAGAGTGGAGTTGCACCCTCACTAATGTCAATTGGTATGATATCACCACAGAGTTTGGACTTTACTCTTTTAAATATGATATATGCCTTGGCTGTTTCATAGGAACACTGTTGATCTAAAATGAACATCTTAAAAAAATTAATTACAGACAATAGTGATAACACCTCAGGTTATTAAAACTGAAAGAACGTTAAACTTCCCAATTTACTTTTCACTGCGCTGCCTGCAATTCATTTAGTCTAGACAATTTCACTTTTTTTCTCACTTGGTTTCATTTGTTGATTCTAATGAGAGAAGTTAAGGTTGCAGCTACCGAAGGGGACTTTTTGAAAAGTAAAGTTTGTTAAAGAGAAAAAAATTAAAAGCAGCCCTCTTGTCCTGATTCTGTCTCCCTTTGCTTTTGTGATACAGGTTTTGTTCACACGCAAGGGGAATTACAGCACATAATTATTATACACTCACAGCCCTCCAAGTTCCTGGCTCCCAAGTCACCAGCTTCACAGCTTTGGCTGGTGGATTGGATACCTCGGGTCCTCTCCCAGGCTCGGCAGTGTAGGTCTTTATTCCAACCTACCTTCAGGTGCTTAACTGCGGAACCTTCTTTAGGACCATCAGTCCAACTAAATATCCAACATGAGTCCATTTTACCTAATTTCCATACTTACTGAACACTGATGGCACCTTTTTTTTTTCTCCTGCAAGCTTCCAGGGCCAGGCATCTGCACACCCTTCAACCAGAGGAGAGCCACCCCAAAAACTGGTTCCAGCCTCAGGGTGGAGAACATCCAATGTAAGAACACTGCAGAACCCTCCTCTAGGAGCTGAACCACAGGAGCTGTGGGGTCAGGAGGACACTTGGGTTGCTGGCAGGATTAAATGTCTCTGATCCTGTTACATCTTCCTATCAACTTGGGAGCGAGACTAGAAAATCACTTAAATCCCACACAGACATTTGCCACAGAGTTAGAGGGCCTTTGGACCGGTGCCCGATTCAGCAAGAAATTAAGAACACGGTTATGGTTATGTGTATGATTATTTAAGTACACGCTGGTGATTAGTGGCTATGTAACTATGTCACATTGCTGTAGCGTTTGTATAACTTCAGGCACGTACCCAGTCGATGACTTCAGTATTTCAAAACAAAATTTATATATTTTTTCCATAAAAAATACTGCCATCTTTTTAAATAAAATCAATTAATTTTTGTAATGATTCATCCAAATTTGTGTGTATTGAGATTTTTCCCATTTTTTCCTTCTCCAGTTCCCCTTCTTTCCTCTTTTTCAACAAGGAAGAAAACAAATGATGGAAGAGTAGAGCAAGACATTTAACCCAAACTATTAGCAAACAACGTTTCAGGGTTCGGTTGCAGGTTTTAATGTTTTCCCTAGATGATTCACACACAAATAAATTATTTTATTCAAGCAGCCATATGTTAACACAGCCAACAGCTAAAGTCTTAAATAAATATTAAAAACAGGTTTAATTTTTCATTTTAGAAAACAGCTAAACCAGCATCACTGTAAAAGAGTCTGCATACTTCGAAACAAAATTCTGCTCATTCCTCTGTAATTTAGCTTAATGTTTAAAACGTGCATGTAGATGACACTGCAGTATAGAGACATCTTTTCTTTGTATTTTCATTAACTGTTGAAGGAATTCAATTCTGAAGCACGAAGCGCTATGAACAACTAATGAACACCTTCAGAGAACTAAGTTAACTGAAACCCCATCACATCAATGCCATATTCTGATACGTTTTTTCCCTGTGTGTCAGTTCTATTCTACTAGTGCTTTCACTACCTAGTGGGAAATGTTATTAAAAGGGGAAACACTTTCAGATCACTGATGCTGATCCAGCATGTATCTGTAAAGGCATGGAGGGAATAGAATAAAATTTAGAGAGAAATCAATGCAGCATAGGAGGCTGGTTTATTTAAATGTTTTCGGTGTGCTCCAGTCCAGCCTCGACTGCCAGGATGCAATGTAGGAATTGGTGTGGTATTCTAAGACCTGTGTTTGCAGAACATCTGGCAGTATCAGAACCATTCTCCCTGACCTTAGAGCCCATGAATCAGTGAGGGGAAGAGGGGTGAGCTCCAGGGAAAGAAACGGGTAGCTTGCAGATGTCAGGTTAAGGAGATTCTGCTGTGTGTGTGAGATTTTTATAGATGTACATAAATGTGTACGTGTGGGTCTGTATGTGTCGGACCATATCTATCTGTAAAATAAAAGTTGGTTACAATAGATGTTCTTATCTGACCTACTTAAAATTGTACATGAAAGAACAGTTAATGTAATCTCCTATCTGTCAGATTGATATAAATCTCCTGTTCAGTATTAATTATTGTAAGCATGAATATTCTTCATTTTTGGGGGAGACCTGATGATTAAAGCTACTGCAGACAGAATTCCTGAACTCATTAAAATTCCCTCCCACACCCCCTCACTGAATGTGCGTGCAACTTTTCAGACAGGATTCCTCGCCGTTCTGGCTGCCATGCAGTCTTCTGCACCTTCGGATAAAGAGTATAAAATGCTGCCTCTGTGAAGCGCTCATGTTTTTAAACTCATTTGAGTTTAAAATGTTTTATGTTCATTGTGCTGCAAAGTCAGCGGGAGCAAAGTGGTCCCGGGTTTTATCTGAGCTTCACCTAAATGCTTGAAGCTCATTTTCCTTCTGTTTCTTTCTGCTTTTAAATCCTGCAAAGTAGCTTGACCTCAAGAGCTCAGGAGGTGATGCAGGATGTTAGTGACATTTTTGTTCTCTTTTAATAAAATAGTATGTTCCCATCCAAAACAATGTCAGTGATAAATGTAGAAATCAGGAATTCAAAGGTAAGGTTATTCAGTCATAGTACTGTCTGAAAAACAAATCCAGCACAAAAACTTCCTTTACATCTGGGTCTCTGTTTATAAGGTTTTAAACCTCATAGGACAGGGTTTCCTTCCACCTGGAGGTGTCTTCTGCCATGAAGACCCTGATGCTCCCAGGCCCTGATGCCTCCCAAGCTGATGCTTCCAAGCATCAACGGGGTCTCACAGACTTCTGTCCCCTACTGAGCAAGAGGTTCTGCCTTCTATGGGATCCAGGATCTGAACCAGATCAACAGTTAATGCTTTCAAGTTAGGGTTGTTGGGGAAAGGAGTAAAGAATTGTGTTTTAATGGTCAGGAGTGCCAAGAGATTTTAATTATCATCTGCCTTGCACCCACTATTTTCACAGGGAAAATTGTATTTGGATGAAAACAGCCCCAAAGGAATGAGGGGTGGGGGGGTGGGGGGGGGGGGGTGGTGTGGGTGTGAGTGTATGCTACAGAAGAAGAGAACACAGTTTCACTCAGATATGCTGAGCTATGAATAAGCTGGTTTCATTAGACATTTTAAATTAGTGTAATGAAAAAAACCTAATCAGACACAATCGCCCCCCAAACCAAGAAAGACACATCCCAGATTAGTCAATAGACTTATAATTACATGTTCAGCCAAGATGCCTGTAAATCAGGTTTGGCTCCATGCTCTGTCAGAGTTGAAACCAGAGCTGTTTCTGACATGTTAAGTGAGTCCTACAGTTGCTGGACTGCTCTGGCTATGAGCAATACTCTGAAAACAGCACTGTGAACAGTGATATTTTTTCTGACATTATGGTGATTGTAATTTGTTTTTCTTAAAAAAATATGCTAAAAGTGTCTGTTCAGGTCTTGCTCTGAATTATTGGAGCCTGATTTCTCAGTGCTGCCTCAAAAGTTTCTTTCCCAGGTATACAAACCCTTCCTGTAGCACAGACAAGATGGCATGTCACTCCTGAGCCTTTTAGAAGATGCTGTCCAGAGAAGCTAAGGTAGCCTCTAACATGAAGATTAGTTAGTTGGTCATGACAATAAGAGCTGCACAAGCAGCAATGAGCAGAAATCTTTACATCTGCAATTTTTCTCTGCAGTACACTGAAACCACAAACAAACAGAAAAAAATAATAATAAAAAAAAAAAAAGGAGTGGGGAAGGATATATTTACCCGTTGTGCTAAAATTAAGACGAAAACGTGCAATTTGGGGTAGTTCTAAGTACCTTTGAGTGGCTTTCTTATTCTCACAGCCATTTGTCTCTGAGAAATATTTAGTAAATAGTCTCTTATGCTGTAGTCAACAACCCTCATGCCACCATTTCCAGTGGGAAAAGTACCTTTGCAGTGGCCAGCTCATAATATTTGGTTTAAAAAGTACTTGGTCAGCACAAAGCATCTTTACTGAGTTAGGCATGTCTGTCAGGGTCAGATTTGAAGGTGAGATTTTGAAGGAAAAAACAGAACAGCAGATGAGGGACAAAATAAACTGGTTTAATCTAGATATTCGCTCCCTAATCTTGCAAACATCTACGGTTTTCTTTAACTCTACATGAACCTTTGCACAGTGTGTTTAGCTGCATAGTGCACTGGTTTTTTCAGTCCTTTGGTTTGAGAGGAGAAAAGAAAGAAAAGAAAAAATAAAAGCCAACCACCCTCTCGTCTCAGAGTCATTCTACAAGCCATTTATTCATCAGAAGTAATTGTGGTCAGACATTTAGCTGAGAACGCTGGTATTTGTCCTAATGTTCTGTAAATGTTTATACCAAACTTAAATGAATGTAAATACCTCATCTCTGAGCTCTGTGGTAAATCGTTTGTTCTGCACAGAGAAGGGTTGGCGGGGAAGTTGTGCTACAGCCCATTCCTACTGAAATAGTTGAGACAATGGCAACTGGCCATCTAATGCCTGAGCTCAAATGTAAATACGTTGCTCCACAAGCAAAGCTGAAAAAAACAAGCCACATTTTGGCCATTTCTGCTCCAGAGGGAAGATAATCTGCACCAACCTTTTTCTTGATGCAACTTATTTTTCTCTGCATGCTGCTGAGCTCTGCAACCTGATGTATTAAAAGTCAAGTCTAGGCTCTTCGTCTTCTCCCTTCATCCCAGAGCTCCAGCATTTGCTTTCCCCCCATGTTTTAGCTTGTGAGTCAAAGGGATTAGCAGACAGCAAAAGTTGCAGTTTGCTTTGGGTGAAGCCTTCAATATTTGTTTCCACTGCAGGGAAAACTCCCACTGATTTCAAAGGGAAGAAGGACTGCAGGCATGCGCTTCCCACTTCTGAAAATCAGAGCTCCCAGATGCAAATTTGAGACTTGCAATCGACAGGTATCAGTTACGCTAATTAAGTCTCATTTATCTTAACCATTTCACTACTTAATCAGATAGCACAGTGATAAGAAGCTATAAAAATATATGACAGATAGTCAAGGTCTAGACTTGTCTAATGTGGCAATTTTTTATATTATGATCTTTCTTTATATATGCAGATGAACCACTCTTTTATTAACTTCCCTTTGTAAGCATTTCACACTCAAAAAAATCAGATAGGGCTTTGGGGAAAAAAAAAAAAAAAAAAAAAAAAAGCTTTCCAAGGTGATGAGAATGAATTAGCCCATAATTGGACTGATGGGTAAAAGTTCAGTACAATGCAACAAAAGTACACCATTATCAGGATTTAAACTTACTATGGGGAAATTTTATTGCTGCTCATTTAAAACATATCATCTTTGGCTGCACTCTGCAGGGACCTACCGGTGTTGAAGTAGGTAGAGAAATCTGTAGGAGGAAAGCTCCCCCCACACACAAGTATAGGTAGATCAAACATTAAGTTTTCAACATTTATTACTTGAATTACATTAGTTTTCATGGGCTGTCATCTGAGGTTGAAGATTTGTGTGCTGGGTGCTTTTCATACATCTTCATAGTATTTGGTGGACAAAACCAGTAAAGAAAGTGGTCATCTCTCCTCACAGAGCATCTCTGCTACAAACCTACACAACAGCACAAGAACATCAGCATGTTTCCTCCATTAACAGCATGGAGTAGTAATAACACACAAGAGGTGTACTCAGGATTGCAGAGGAAAAGATCACAAGATGGAATGCCTAGAAACTGGAGCTAGGCACCACCCTGACAAGAAAACCAACACATGTCTTTGGGCCAGTGGCAAATCAAGTGTACAAGAAATGTGCCTGGACTTCTGTCGAACTCTAGCTCAAGATGGGGAGTGGTTTTCACCCTTTTGCT
>JAVJGJ010000057.1:65561682-65576618 GCA_035590215.1 Microhierax caerulescens | reverse complement strand
CCCCCCCCCCCCCCCCCCCCCCCGCCCCCCCCCCCCCCCCCCCCCCCCACAAAACCTGAATAAAAATAGACTTAAAAAGCATCCCCACAAACAGGTACAGTTTGAGCTAATAATCCTACTCCAGACATATACCCATTGAAAGAACACCCATAGTCAGTACCTCAGTTGCAAGTAGGGGTTTGTATCCTTCAGAAGGTAACAACACCACTAAGACGTGCCCAGCTGGCTATTTTTTGCTGACCCCAAGCTCTGCATAACATACTGCACAGACTGTATGAACCTAACTGTAGGACCTGGGTGGCACTGGCCAGTCTACTGAGATAGAGGTACCCAGCGCACTGCATGACACAGGCAAGGAAAGGTCTTCAGCTATAGCTCACCGAGTTGTAGGTCATACCAGTATGAACCAGGTGACAGTATTTCTCTCACCTCTCAGAGTCCTCACCACAACGCCGCAGTGTGTCTGTTTCATGTGTGGGGACACGTGAACAATTTTTTCCTATGAAATGGCATTGAGAGGAACATGGGTGATCTAACTGACCAAGGACAGCTGAGTTCTTCCATTTTAGCTTAAGTCATATTTGGTGCTGAGGTTAAGTGAGAGAGTCCTAGAGATACTTAATCTCACCTGAAAATGGTAAAATTAAACATGTTCCTGAGGTACCTTTTCCTGACTTTTAGATTGATAAAAAGCCTATATCATTCACTTAAACTAGATGTCTAATTTCTGGAAAATTAAATCTTTCCCAACTACAATAAAAATGACCTAATAAAGTGATTTGGGCATGAAAAAAAATATATAGCAATTTAAGGGTGTCACATCAGTTGTTTCTCACAGAGACAAGGAAGACAGTGCCATTTACAAGCACACCTCAGCCTTTGTCTGGAGTAATATGGATGAGGCTGATTATGCATTTACAAGAAAATTAGTTTAAAATAGGAGAGGAAATCTGGAAGGGGACATAAATCTAGGAATAAGTACAGTGGTCTACAGATGTTTGGGAGTTAGAAAGTGAAAGAGAGACTATCCAAACCACAATGTTTTCATGGATAAGGATGACATAAATTGTCCATTAGTACATTTAGGCTGGAAATAGGGATATGATCATATGTTTTAGCAATAGGCTGACCTATATAAAACAGGATTCACCATCCACTTCCATGTGCCTACGATACAGGCTGTGCAATCTCCTTAGCTATTCATGTCTCATTATACATGACACATCCTTCTTGATGCACATTAGCCACAGAATGCTGGTTTTTGCTGACTGCATCTTTCTCTTAAAAGACATTAAAAGGGGTGAGGGAAGTGAGAAGAAAACCCTTAACTGTGAAAGTAGGAAAAGAAAAAAAGAAGCTTAGTGCAATGTGTGCACGTGTGCTCATTTGCAGATGTCCCTAACACTAAACACAGTGTAAAATGTATAGTCAGAAATGGATTAAGACATCAGGCTGGAACTGAATATTTTATCTGTCTCACAGTTCTTAATGGATTTGAGATTTCTTAGCTTATAAAGTATCTCAGAAAATGCACTGTACACTAAGACAAAACTTATGGTCGACCACCTCACTTTATAGCAACCTTGTCTAAGAGCTGTGTCCTCAGACATGTGCTAGAAGTAATTTTCTTGTTGTTTAAACACAGCACAGGTAGATGCTAGGCAAGGTCTCAGAAAGAGTTCATTTATCAGGCTCAGTGGCTCCAGCTTGGGACAAGGTATTGAATTTCTAGGCCACAAAGACCAAGCACTTAGTCTTTGACCTAGTGACTAATCCAGTTACTCCTTGGGAGAACATCCCACCCAGAGGCATATCTTGAAAGGCAGAGTCCATGCTAATCAGTGCAATAGCATGACCTACATCCTACCACAAAAATCCATGTATGTGAAATATCCCTGAGAGGCCTGGGGCGCTCCAGAGGTTAAAATAAGAAACATATTTACTTAATAGTTAGCTAAAGCCCTAAGAAAAGCTCTTATAATTATAAAAGCTCCCAACCACTTTTCCATCCCCCATTCTTCCTTCTTCCCCTGAAACTACAAAGAGAACACACACCAAAATACTGGTTTGAGGCACAGAAAGGCATCCCTTTAGATCTTTTGGGGTTACATGATGAGATGCAATTTATTGTCTCAAAGGTCAGAAAACGTGATGAAAAATGAATCAGGAGTCTAAGAGAGAAACTAAACAAATTTCAGCAGCAGAGAACAGCAGAGCAGAGACTCTTGCAGATGCAACTGAGGCAAGGTAGTGACACCTTTAGAGGTGTCAGGGATCCAAATGCTGTTCAGTTCACTCTGGTGACAGTGCCAAGATGTATGCTTGAGTAAGGTGAGCAAAGGTCGGGCGAACAGGTATTTCTTATAGGCAAATGCCAGAAAAGATGTTTCCATTTATAGATACAACCAGCTCTGGTTCTCCCTTTGCTCCCTTTGAATTACATTGTTTTTCTAAGCAGAAGCCAAGTTTTAGCTGCTGAATCTACAGCTGAATCTACAGCTTTAGCTGCTGAAGCTCGTGGAGCACCTTTTGTTCAACCTGGATAGTGTACTTTAAAAGCGATATACTTTAAAAACCAACCAACCAACCAACCAAACAAAAAAAAACCCTGCCCAAAAATCCCAGCAAGGGAGCAAATTTTAGTTGTTGCCTATACATTGAACATAAGATAGAAGTAGCTGGAGAAGGTAGATCCCTAGGACTTGCTACAGACACCAGTGTACTCTTCTATTCTAATACTATTCCCAGAAAAAAATACAACATTCCCCCTGAGTACACCCATGAAGAGATTTTCCAGGTCTCCTCTTATGTGTCATCTAAGATGGCTTCCCTGCCTCCAAACTGGAGCATACTCAAAACTTGATTCTTTCACCATCCCTGAAAGACAGGAAGTGCAATGTTGTGATAAAATTGCAAGTGGGAACTGAAGGTGTGGAGAAACTACACCAAAATTTTTCATCCAAGTGGGGAGCCAAACCCTAGTAGTCCTACAGCCAAGAATAATTTTCCTTATTCTTTTCATAGCCTTTGGTCTATTATAATCTCAAAATATAACCTAGTCCTGAAATATAGAACATGTGTGGTTGCAAACAACTTCTATGTATTTTCCATATATCCACATATATAAATAAATCATAATGAATTTATGCAAATACATACCATATCAGAGCATGATTTTTGTGCCTGAGAGGCTGCTAAACCTCTCTATAGTTTTATTCTTGTTTTATTTTCATGTAATGGACTTCTTTCTTCCCTTTGCCCATCTGTGGAAAAGTTAATGAAGATGCTGAACAGCGAAAAGTTAGAAACACTGATGACACTGACCAAGAAATTAGGATCACAAGCAGAGGATATCAGCATGGGATTAAAATTGGGTAAATGCCAACTCCCTTTAAATCTGGTCTTCATTATGAAGCCAACAATTCAAGAAGGAAAGAAATAAGCAGAGATATCTAGTAAAAAAAAAAAAAAAAAAAAAAGGAAAAGAAAAAAGAAACCCAAAGAAAAACAGCTTTTAGATATTTTCAGTGTCTCATGGGGTAAAGAAAGCAAGCACACAAACAAACAAAAACCAAGAAAACTTCAAAAGAGAACTAAAACATTACATTATTCACCTCTGTCATTCCTGTCTTCAACCATTTGTATGCCTCATTTTCCCCTCACTCATTAAATACCCCCATCCCCCATCTTTATCAGTTTTGCTTGAAGCCATCTTCCCCAGGGACATTAAAATTAAAAAACCCCAACTTTTTAAGTGACTTTGCTGATTGTGCCTTACAATGTAAACAACTTTTTTTTTTCCTGTCAGAAGACAGTACAGAAGTAAAGTTTGAAGAGAGAGGAGAAAGAAAAAAAAAAACAACCAAAAAAAAAACCCAGAAGAAAAGCTAGAAGGAGAAAAGTAACAGGCAGACAGATAGACATTACCTAGCAAAGCCCTCTTATACTGCAGTAGAACTGCTTACATGTTAAGCAGATGCTGAAGCATTTATCTAGACCAACATCTGAAAGAAGTCTGGGTGTGATGAAAAACTCATTGGAGTCACCTGAAAGTCTTCCATTGCTTTCAATGGCTATTGATAAGACCTAAATGTGACATGCTACAGAACAAGAATAGAGAGACACAGGTATCCATAAATATTTGCAGACTTAAAGTCCATCCCATAGTTCATATGTAGAAACTTTAAAGGTATTTCATCCACACTGATTTCTTTTGCATGCCTCAGTATGAAAGACATCGGAGCCTCTCCTCCCTCTTCCTGGGAACAAACACATTACCCTGTGATGCTAATACATCTTCTGTCATTTGACATTATTTCAGGTGGCTTCTCTGCTATTCAATCATGTGAGATAGTCAGAAAGATAAACGCATTTGGGGATAGCAAAGAACAATACAGCAGTATTTTAATCTGTGTCCTGGGTTTCTCTCTCTTTTTTTTTTTTTTTATTATTATTTTTAATTCCCCCTTTTAAAGTTTACTTGACAACTGCATTTATTTCATGTTGCAGTTGTTACAGGTTAACAATATTGTTTTATCAGGAAACATTTATCTTCAGGAAGAAAGTTATCCTAATACAGGATATATCTTATCCAAGGACAAATAGAAAGGGGAACATTTCCAGAGGGTAATGTTAATGTCCCTAATGCTATAAAAATAAATGAAATCTGATTAACAACACTAGGAAGAAGTAAGTCATAGCTTGTATATAAAATATAGTTGCCTTGATTGGGCTCATTATTTTTTGGCAGTTTAAGTCAGTGCATTAAAAGATGTGATGGCATTAAACTGATGAAAAATACCTTAGTGCTTGGGCATTATAAATAGAGCTTGAAATCTGGGAACCTGGAGAGCTTTTAAAGTCAGTTTTTCTACAGTGAGAAGGAAGTAACACATTGCACACCCCCATGTCCTCGGCTTTCTGGGAATAGCAAGGAAAATGATACTTGCTCTGTGGGGAAAGTTGGGCTATATGGCAACAGGGACTTGGGGCACCCCTTGTTCCTGGATGTTGATTCATTGAAGCGTGTCTCCAAATGCCAGTATTCTTTAAAGCAGTCTCTGGTATACTTCAAGGTGTGTTTTTCAAAATGTTTTTCAACCTTACTTTATACAGCTTCTCAGTGGAGTGCAAAGAAGTCAGCAGTTTTGTGTGTACCCTTCAGCCTCCTTGTCTCTGTAGAGGGTGAAATGCCCAAAGGTGAACGGTCAGCCCTGCCAAAATATCATATTTAACAACCTGGATGATCTTCTAACCAGAGACAAACATCTACAATGTGAAGTCAGCCAGGGACAGCAGGTTGGTCAGGAGAGGTGCCACCTTGGCAGCAGAGCCCAAAGGCTGTTATCATCCTGCTGATCAGAGAATGACAGGACAAAGGCAGCTGAAAATCACAGAAGAGACGGTTCTGATCTTAGGCAGCTATTTTTCAAGCACTTGAGATAAAGAGGGTTGCATGAGGCTTTTGCTGAGGCAGTGCGCAGTGAGCAGACGCCTTTTCTCTCTGAGCACAGAATGACCTTCCCTGTAAGTCTTAAGGCTGTGACAAATAACGGCAAAAGACTTTTTGTTCAGCATCTGCACCATTTATTCTCTCTTGTATTGTGGTAAACACATGCACAGTTGCTCATGCCTTGCATGTGAATTTGGAAAAAGTTACACTACAGGGCATATGCTTAAGGGGCATTGGAGATTCCTCTGAAGACGCCTAAGGAATATGAGGAGGAAACGGTGAAAACAAGGAGAAAGAGCATTGCATGGAGTCCAGTTCTTCCAAGGAGTACTTGAATGGAAGCCTGCATCCCATGAGCATGCCTGGAGGCTTCAGACAGGGAACTCTAGAGAATCAGTGACCACAGGTCAACAAGCAATTTGATTGTCCAGCGTTTCACCAGAATCTCTGTACAAGAGCTACACTGTGCATTTAGTTCCAGTGGCAGATCTAGCTTTTTTTTCATTTAAAGGTCTGCTTAGCAGGAGTTGAAGGTCTGTACCACTTCCACTACACATGCATCTTCCCTTCTGCAAAACCTGTACAATAAAATGGCTTTACATTCACAGATGTATTAAAAGTTTCTGATAATGTCTTTCACAATTTCATCCACCAGGAAAAATTTCAGAAAGGAAAAAACATGTATCCAAAGCACTGAATAACAGCCATCACCAAGCAGGAATGCAAACAGAAGTTCTTTTTCAGGGCCCTGAGATCATCTGTTTCTTCCTTTCTCCCCTTCCTCTTCTGTTTTATAACAACTTCTGAGGTATATGGAAACTAAGTCACCATTAAGGATTCTGGGCATCAGCAACATCCAGGGGTATTTAAAAGAAATTTCATCAAACACAAAACTGAAATCCTGGTGTCAGATCCAGATGCAGTTTTCAGATTCAGACAAAGTAAGATTACTGTTGCTTGAAATAAGCTGGGAGCTAGTCCACTTCTGAGCAGGCAGCACAAATGCAATCTTGTCCTTATATTGCATCTGGCTGTTAGTTGGTAATAGTTAGTAAGTGGAATCAAACAGGAATGGATACCACATTCCTGCTGTATCCTGTTACATCAATTTCAGGACACAATATTTTGAGAGAAGCTGGGAGAGACCCCAAAGTTCTCTGTTAAGGGGATTTGCACTGTGACTGATTTGCATTGTCTAAATTATATAAACACAAAAAAAATCCTCTCTTTCCCCCTCTCCTGCAACAAATAAATTAATGGGCCAGATTCAGCTCTGGTTTTCAGTTTCCGTGAACATTCCTGTGGTTCCTGTGGTAGAATTAAATACAGAGTTAACAAGGGCTAAAGATTTTGCATTGGCTGTTATCGTAATGGCAAAACACTAATGCAAAGAGAAGACGGGCAAGGCTGCAGGGATCTAGTCAACAATTCAGACATCTGCTTCGGATCTAGGTTGCAGGTGTTAAGTAAAGGAAGCTTTCTTAAACACCCAAATTTCCTATATGATAACGGAAAGAAGCAGGGGGCTTTGAAAGCCCTCAGAGGCTTTCTGCCTCCATAGGCAGGTCTTTAAAGGAAGTTTAGTACCTAACTTAGATAAATGATATCTCACTCTTGAGAGCTTCAGCAGTTTGTAACTCTCCACATTGCACATAGGAACACTGTAGTAGGTGCCAAAACTGCTGATATACTTGAAATATATAATGAGGCAGACTATATCCCACACTGCATGAGCATCGGCAAAACAGAAATGGAGAGCTACATTTTAAAATCAGAATTATAGCTGCAGGAGATTCTGGTTTTCTGAAGTTCATGTCATTATTAGAACTGGAAAAGATGGATTTTCACTGGGAAGTGTCACTCAGTGGAAACTGAAAATTTCCAAGGGAATAGATGCTTGATCTTAGAAAAGAATGGGATTTAAAATAAAGATTTTCCTTCTTCAGTAGTCTGGTGTACAGGAAACATTTACAGAGAAAGAAAATTAAGGCTCAAGACCCTGCTCTACATATCCAGACCAGAACACAGATATTCTAGGTGTTCTATCCAGTAGGTCATTGTTTTTTTTTAAACAACTGCCATGAACTTCCAGTGACAATTCTGCATATCTGGAAATATATTTTTTTTTCAGCTCAAAAGAAATTTTCATCCATGACTGTTATTCTATTGGCACAAATAATCTGAGTCAATCTGAAAACAAAGGAACCAGAAGACTTTTAGGTCATCGTTCTGTTTGATCTGTTTTATCCTCCATATATCTACATTTTAAGTATACTGTTGAAATGATGCAATGACCCCTTCAAGAACACACTTTGAGTGCAAAACAAAATGTTTTTATCAAAGATTTTATACTGTAGACAGTAATGCTATCAATTCCTATATAGAAATGGGAATGATGGAACATAAGGTACCTTTATTCACATGGCAGCCCTTTGCTTTAAGGAATGACAGCCTAACTGATGTTAATTGAGAAACAATTATTCCCCTGTGAAAGAGGAAAACCTGCCTACTCGCTAAGTAAGGTATATGTACGTATTGCAGTCATAGGCACTTAGGCACATCTTGGGGCTGCAGAACTAAGCTGAACTAAACTGGCAGGACTGTGGGGTCAACATTTAAGTCCCGGGCTCTGGCTGGATTTTCACAGTGCTGTGAACCAGTGGTAGACACAGCCTTAATCTTAATAGGTGAGGTCTGCCATTGCAAGTCTGCAGTTGGACCACTTTGAAGCATAAACCACACACAGAAGAGACTCCCGCTGCTGGTAAAAGGCTAGTGTCTCCCCAGTAAATCCTCACCTCCAGTCAGCTGCAGTGAGGAGAAGGAAAGATGTGAATGGAGCCAAGAAGGACCTTTCAAAAGACAAGCTATGTGCTGAAATGCTGGAACAGTTTGAGTAAAGAAGGCTGGTTCTTGTTTCATATCCATTCCTGTTGCCGCAATATGCATAAGCAAAACTGTTTCCAGAAACAGGAGAGACCCAGAGCCATGTCATTTCCCACCACTGAATTAATTTACATCATTAAGAATTAAAATCTTCATATTTCCATTATTTAAAATTTCCAAGTTAGCAAAGCCTGTAAGCTTTTGCTGTTAAGCTTGTCCATACTTCAACATTTATATTTGCATCTCTTTTTCTGGTACATTATTCATTAGCTTATTTATCTATCTTTTTAATTTTTATGCCCATCTGCTTAATTATCTTTTTAGAGAGATTATCAGTGCTTTACATTTTCTTTGATGTCAATTTGAAAGGGACAATGAGTTTACAGACAACTATCATTTCAGCCATTTTGATGACATACCTTGCCCTTTGACCAGCTTGGCAATCATCTGACCCTCTCTCCTGACCTTTGCATAATTACCTATCCAATTTCCTTATCACCATTCTCCTTTTCAGTTCCTAAAAGCAATATATCTGTGGTCACTGTCAAAGTCATGGTGACCTTGTTAGGACTCCTTCTATAGCCCTAACAAGATAACCAATTAATGACTTATTCCTTTATCTCAGTCTCAAGTGATTTCTAAAACTCCTGTTATGTCTTCTTTTTTTCTTTAACAAAGTGTTAATTAACTTGACCAACTTTTCCTCTTTTGTATTCAGCTATTATTTAAAACATAGTAAAATATATCTGCATAGTTTGTTCCTACATTTCCTCCAAGTATTTAGAAAGTCCAGTTACTTTCCAGACTCTTTTTCTTGCTGTACTATGTACTCCTTAAATAAACACAAAGTCTAAGGAAATTTTGTGGAAGCAAAGTCTGTGAAGTTATTCCACAAATCATTCCTAAGAATAAATACCAGGTCTTTTTCTAGATAGAATAGATGGAAAAAGCGTCAGCTTCATCTAGCTTTCACAATAAGTTTAGAGAATAGTCTACCTGCCTTTCCTCTTGATTTCCTAACTCTTTTAAAAAGTCCAGGAGAAACAGATAGACCACTCCTGGAGACCGTATGAGAAAATTATAACTGGCAAAAGAATGATTTTCCTTACAGATTTCCTTATTTGCCAGCCCTAACCTCTTTATCTGCTTCTAAAACTTGCAGAAACCAAGTATGCTCTACATTTTTCAGAGAAAGCTGGCTCCCTATAGAAGCTGTCGAAATTAAATTTAGCAAAGAGCAAGACAAAATGGAGGCAGGAAAGAAATAATGGACTTTAAAAACCATGTGTCTCTCAAGTCCATATAAGTGCAATGCAGCGGACATTCTTCATAAGGACAACTTCATGCCAAGACAACCCAAGCTGTTGCGGTAGAGCATCAGTCCAAGTATCTATAGCCACAGCCATGTTTACGTTGTTTTCAGCTTGAGTTAATAAGCTTTACATGCACAAGTAACTGGCTCAATTAAATTCAGCTCAGCTGTCCCTGGCCTGTACCTCCTCTCAGGTCTGATTCCAGGGGTAACTTCTGAGGAGCCAACTCAGGTGTATGCAGCCACAGGATACGGACGCCTCAGGAGAAGTTGAATTGAGGCTGAGAGTACAGGATCCGGCATGTTGCTCAGGGATATCAGGCAAGCTGGCTTTCAGAGAAAAAACAGCTATGGAAAAGAATGTCTTCCAGAGGATGTCAGGTGAGACAGGCATTCTGTAGTCCTTTCATCTGAGTCCCAGACAAACCATTACAATGAAAACTTGGGAGTGCAAACCTTTTGATAGATGTATAAATTTTGAGGTCAAAAAAGGACTATTCTGATTATCTGATCTACTAATTAGAGTGCTATGGGCTCTTACTACTCCCCCGTTATTTGCCATCCAAGAATATTTGCCTTGAAAGAGGTACCGTCTCATCAGCAAAATTTCTCTGCAGTAAGTGCTCTTAAGTTTGCTATGAATCCCTCCAAAACTGCACATAAACAAAGTCAACAGATGTTAAATGTATGATCAATAGGCAAAGGCTGTAACTGAACAGCATTCATCTCTCCTTCAAAACTGACATATTCGTGAAGGGATTCAGTGCCAAAACAAATACAAGCAAAGCAATAGCCTGGAAATACTTTAAACATATTATTTGAATTCTCAGAAGTATCGTTTTTAACTTAAAGTAAACATTGGCATGCAACCCTAACAGTCTGCGTAATCCAGTCTTGAAGTGTAACTTTATTTGTTATGGGGATTTGCTCAAGGAAAGGGGGAGGGAGGGCGAGGTGGAAAAATAAAATAAAAACACCCCTCCTTCCAAAAAACCTCCTCTTCTCCTACTACAAAGAGGAACCGGTTGTTTCTGCAATGCTGCAGACATTTTACAAGGTCATGGAAGTGACTGTCTCAAGCTGCTTTAGCAATTTGGGAGGAAGGAAGGATTGAATCGTAATGCACTTGGATGTTCATTTGGCACATGGGGATGGGTAGGCTTTGTCGCTGTTTTAATAGGAGTCAGAGGCTAGGATGTGCCAGCCAGATTTCCACCCTCACAAAAGCAGACGCCGGGAGCTGTAGGATTGCTCTTATGTGAGGAAGGAAAGGCCATAACCCTCCTTCTTTGGGAGTCTCTTGTGTCATGCTGTGGCCCACCGGCTTTTTCTGAAATAGTGCCAGCTTCTGGCAATCTCCAAATAAAGTCTCCAATTAACAGGGAAACAAAAGCCTCTGAGGACTTTAGCCAGGATGTGCTTTTAAATGGGAGATGTTGTGAGCACCTTTTCCAGCTGTGAGAGCAATAAGGAGAAACATACCGATAACACTTTAACAAGAGACAGTTGGCAAAACAACTGTCCCTTGCTGAGGATCAGTTCTATGCACTAGGGGAGAAACAGAAATATGTTTATATATATATATTAATTTAGTACAATTTTATAACTTTAATTAACTAATAAAATAGATGAGTCTTCTTGGCTTTATATGCATTGTCTCCACCTCAACACAGTTAGATCTGACTTTTTCAGGGCTCAGTATTCCTTGATTAGGCTTCCCTTTGACTTTATTACCTTCACTGCAAAATTAAAACTATCTGATTTAATACCATGCCAATTGGTATACTATAATACACCATTTAAGCTTAGCATCTGAAAGACAGAACTTTAAACTGTCAAAGTCTAGTCATTTTAAAGGAAAAATTAGGTTTGTCTCCCTTAACTTTATATATCTGATATTGAGATGTCTAGTTGAGGTTTATGATCTAGATTTTCTGTCTGGACAGAGAACTAGAAACAATCTACACAGAGATTCATTCTATCCTGAGGTATTTTAGTAAAATGGGTAACATAAAACATACTCAAAAGGTGTCCAGCTCTCCTCTGTGGAAGAAAGAGGGGTTGTCACAGATGAGCTTAAACTAATATCTTGAATTCTAGTTGACCAATAGTGAGGTGATGAACCTGACCCATACTGACCTATTTTATGCACAAGGTCATGTTGGAACAGGTAGCATCATTGTCATTTGCCAGTGAGAAAGCAATCAGAACTGACAACATATAGGACAGATTGCATAGACAGCCTACAATAGTTTTCTGCTTTCATATACTGCTTGTCCTGGTTTCTGCTATGAAAGAATTAATTTTCTTCACAGTAGCTGGTACAGTGCAGTGCTTTGGACTTAGGATGAGAATGATGTTAATAACACACCGTTGTTTTAGTTGTTGCTGAGCAGTGCTTAGACAGAGTCAAGGACTTTTTATCTTTTTAATGCCCTGCCAGCGAGGAGGCTGGGGGTGGTGGTGGGGCAGAAGAAGCTGGGAGGGGACACAGCCAGGACAGCTGACCCAAACTGGCTAAGGTGATATTCCATACTGTATGACATCATGCTGAACAAGAAAAGTGGGAGGAGTTGGCTGGGGGCTGCCAATCACTGCGCAAGGACTGTCTGGTCATCGGTCAGCAGGTGGTGAACAAATACATTGTGCATCACTTGTTCTGTATGTTCTCCTATTATTATTTCCCCTTCCTTTTCTGTCGTATTAAACTGTCTTTAACTTAACTCAACCCATGAGTTCCACTTTTTTTTCCCAGTCCTCTCCCCCATCCCGCTTGGGGGGTGGGAGTGAATGGCTGTGTGGTGTTCAGCTGCCCGCTGGGTTAAACCACAACACTGCTTCATATAAAAACATGAGGGGGATTTGTCTCCACTTAATATTAAATAATTAAATATTCATTGGAACAAAGAGACAACCTGGTTAAGTAGTTAATGCTTTTGTACAGCTCATATGGAAGATCATATTTTAAGTCTCTGTCTTAATGACTGTTTAATTATTTATAGCAAGTGGAAGCACTTCAGTAGGAAGTTCTGAGACACCTACCTCCATACTGTCACTGTCACAGGAACTCAGCCAGTCCCCTTGTGTTTGCAGCTCTTATCTGGACTGTGAAAATATGAGGCTGAGTTCTGGACCTAAGAGGAGAAGGACTTGAAGTTAGATTCTTTCCATTCTTGGTGAGTCCCAGAAGCCATTGTACATGTACACTTGTACAAGATGGACATCTACAATTTTCCTCCCAACATTCAAAACGATTGTCCCAATGTAGAATATAGAGGGAGAAAACAAATCAAAGCCAGAAGTGAAAGTTATATTCCATGTCTTCACATCTTGGGAGCTCCTAGTTTGAACTGAAAGAGCTAGCAAAGAAGGTTTTAACCTGAAATTCTCAGCAGTATTTTCAAACACCTCCAAATTTTCATAGTGTGAATGAATGTAGCCTCTCAAACTACTGAATGCACAGACTCATCTGCTATGATTAAGAATAAAATTACATACATTGTTATTTAAAGAAAAGAAAACCAAAAGATTTAAAACCCTTCTCCACTTCCCCAGTCTCTTTAAAAAAAAAAAAAAAAAAAGTAGAAAACAAAACTCAGCATAACTGAAAGCCAACTCACCTCAGGAAAATAATTTGGCATCAGCCTTTATCGACAGCTGCACTTCAGTTCAGCACCTGTGTGTATCATTTCAAGTGATGAATGATTGGGGAGGCTGTTTTGTATTAATGAAACACGTTGTGGCAAAGCATGTATTTATATTTACAGGATGAGTTTGAGTTGAACCTGTCTTGTAAGACTCAGATCTTGATGGTAAAGGTGGGCTGTATTGGCTGTGTCTATATTATTAAACTTAGGAGTGCCTCCAAATTCTAAGGTCTGAGCAGATATGTTGGCCATGTCCCAACTTAGTGTTAAGGTAAGACCATCTCCTCCCTATCCCAAGGTCCTGGTTTTCATTCAAAGGTAACACAATTTCATTAGACAGAAGCAGTGTTGCTCACCAGCTGCTCTGCGACTGTCATGATCATTTTGCTAAAATCCTATGGTGTATCATTTTGCACCCAAACTGTAGAAGCTTACAAGAAGAAAATCAAGGTTTAGCTGTAAGAATCCTCAAAAAGAAGTTAGATTCCTTTTTGTAAGTGAAGGCAGAAAGATAGCCTGTATAACTGAACTTAATGCAGAAGGAACTGAAAGTTTGTAGTGTGTGTGAGACAGCAGGTTAGCCTAAATACTCAGGTGACCTGAAAGAAAAGTACTGAACACAACCATTTTACTAAGCTCCCAAGTGTCATGCCTATGCGAAACATGGAAAAAATATACGGCAAATAATAACTTCACTCAGTAACAAACTTCTGCAGAAGTCAAAACTATTGACAGTCTTTGATGCAAATTTAGAAGTAAATTCAGCCAAGATAATGGTGAGAAGTGGAAAGAGAACTAAAAGAACAAGAAGTCAAAATAAATCATCTTACTATTGTACTTCAAAATGCCATTTTCACAATGAGATTAACTTGCATCAGGAAAGAATCTTAAAGTGAGGATAAATAATAAACAAGCCAAACATTTCATAATGCATTGGACAAAATACATGTCCACTAAAATTAGAGAATTGTTTCACACAAAAAAAAAGAAAAGAAATTGTTTTGGATTAATCCAAGCTGAAAATGCTTTTTCTGGAGATTTTAGTTTTTCTCATTAAATTGAA
Organism: Microhierax caerulescens; assembly: GCA_035590215.1. Lineage (NCBI taxonomy): Eukaryota > Metazoa > Chordata > Aves > Falconiformes > Falconidae > Microhierax > Microhierax caerulescens. The sequence goes on along the minus strand of JAVJGJ010000057.1, from coordinate 65,562,258 downwards.
AGCTCTTCTTATTTGTACTGCTTGAAGATATTTATTTCCAGAAGCTTACTTCAAATTCCATTGAGATCAGTGCAAGACTATCAGATGACATTAATGAGTGTTCATTTGAAGCCCATGAAAGCAAACGCTTTTTTTCCTTTTTTTTTTTTTTTTTTTTTACTTTAAAAACCTTATGACAGTTCTGTGAAAGAATGGTGTTTTCAAAATCAGAGAATGTTAGAATCATAGAATCATTCAGATTGGAAAAGACCTTTAAGATCATGATCATCAAGTCCAACCATTAACCCAGCACTGCCAAGCCACCACTAAACCAGGCCCCTACATGCCACATCTATGCATTTTTTAAACACCCCCAGGGACGGTGACTCCACCACCTCCCTGGGCAGCCTCTTCCAATGTCTGACCAACCTCACAGTGAAGACATTTTCCCTAATATCCCATCTAAGCCTCCCCTGGTGCAACTTGAGGCCATTTCCTCTTGTCCTATTGCTTGTTACTTAGGGGAAGAGACCAACCCCCACCTGCTACAGCCTCCTTTTAGGCAGTTGTAGAGATCCAGAAGGTGCCCCCTGAGCC
>JAVJGJ010000057.1:65550176-65561582 GCA_035590215.1 Microhierax caerulescens | reverse complement strand
CACTCTCCCCCAGCCCCTGCCCCAGCCCCTGCCCGGCTCTGGACACGCTCCAGCCCCTCAGTGTCTGTCCTGCAGTCAGGGGCCCAATGTTGAACACGGGATTCGAGGTGAAGTCCCACCAGCGCTGAGCTCAGGGGGGTGGATGATCACTGCCCTGGTCCTGCTGGCCACACCGTTTCTGACACAAGGCAGGGAGCTGTTGGCATCCTTGGCCACCTGGGCACACTGCTGGTTCAAAAGCCTGTTCTTTGCCTTGTTCTTCTTTGTCTTTATTAACATTGCATTTTGGAGCGATCATGTACATTAATTGTTTAAAGTGCCTTACAAGAAGAAACAAACTAAAGCTTTCCAAAGCTTTCTTGTTTCCTCTGAGTGGTGCATATTCTTTAATAGATCTGGCATAACATTATCATAATGTTAGAATTATGGATTCTTGGCTGGTGGAAATTGCAACAATTTAATTGATAGTTCAACATCAGTGTATACATCTTAAAAAGTCTGCCACACCATTTCTTCCAAGTCTCACAAAACATTTTTAACCTCATTGAAAACAGCTTTAGGTCCCTTTTGTCTTGCTACAAAGTACCTTTAAACATGAAGCAATTAGAGGGCTTGATGACAAGCAGAATCTCAGGTTCCTGAAGAGACAATGCCCATGGTCTATCTGTGAAGATTTAGGGTTCTATGTCTATGTCTTTCAGGGTACAGTGCAATCCTCAAAATCAGCATAGCAACAAGGAAGAATAAACTAATTTGACCTAGTAGAGCTAATGTCGCAGCTAATATCTTATGCGTTTAAGGACGTCCTTTTTTATCATCAGAATTGTTTCTCCATATTTCTCTTTATATCCCTCCAGCATGCGTATGCACACACACACACATACACACACACAGGGGTATTTAAACTTGAAATGGTGAAGACTGAAGAAGTTTTAAGGGAAGAATGGCTTTTTTCTGAACTGGCAAGAAAAACCTCTGGAAAAAAGTATTAAGCTGATCAAAAATTTATTTTTATAGTTTAGGTTATCTACATACTTACAGTATACATAATGACAAGAAATTTAAAATGAAAAGCCATTTAGAAACAGGGAAAAAATCTTTTATTCAGGAATGGTGAGATTCAACTGTTTATGTTGTCAGAAAAACATTTATTTTAAGAATTAACTTCTGGTGAACTTCACTCTAGTCTATGATTCAATTTTCAGTTCAAAGAACTGCTTAAAATGGAATTACTCTTATCAAATGTAGTTGTATCTATTGACCTAAAATTTTTCTTCCTGAATAACATAGTCTAGTCATAATTTTTGTCATTGTACTTTAAGATCATATTTGAAAATTAAAATAGAACATATTCTCACAAATTATAACAAATATACTATTATTTTTATAAATGGTCTTTCATTTTGTCCATTTTTCAATGTAATTCCACGTGTTACACAAATAATTCCTTTGGAGAATGAGATGCATTTGCCTAATTACTACAGGTGTGATATTCCCAAATGAAATGATTGCTTTAAAATAGTCTGAGGCATGTCATTGGTGTCAATGGGATTATCTATTTGCCTAGATCTAATTATGCTGAAGGGAATCTCAAATGCAATTAGCTGCTTCTCCCTCTTTCATATGGCAAGAGAAAATTAGCTGCTTAATTAATAATGGAAGCTTTCTGATTTTACCAATGGAAATTAAAAGTGTGTGTTGATATTTTAAATAATGATGATATTTGAAGTTTGGTTGAAATGTACTTGCTTGCAGAATGCTGCACTTGTTTTTATTAAAAAATCTACAGACTATGTATGTATGGGAGATCATCCTGCCTAACCACTAAGTTTAGTCCCAGCTACTCATCAGACATAGTCTCTTGGACTCAAGGAAGACAAGTAGGGATGCAAGATGTCAGTGGCTTCTATGATCTGTTTACAGGACACTCATATAATGATACTTGACTAACTAGGAATTAAATAGGCTTGAGAATGATTTGGACATATTTTCACGGGTTTTAACTTAAGTTATAGCTAGTTCGGGTAGCTCTGCATAGTCAAACTTGAAGGATCAATGTTTACCCCAAACACTGCAGTATCTGAGCATGTTCTGGTCACCAAACAGAATGTCAGCAGAGTTGTGATTTCCACTTTATTGCACGTAAGCTGGGAAACAGATTCACATAGCCTATCATGTCAATCCTTTTTTGAAAAAGACAGTGAAACCTGAAAACACTCATCTACAACGTGGGAGACCAGTACAGATATAGAGGGAACAACTCAGCTCTTCTGTGACTTTTTGAAAGGATCCATACAGGCATGAAGGGTCTGAAATGCATCATCTGCTGCATGAAGGATGGAGGGCTTGGCAAAGTGATTCTGGCTGCTAACTACATGGCCATTCATAACACCTTCCTCCCTCTCTGAGACAGTAGGTACAACAGTAGTGCTGCTAATGTAACTTTGTCCAAAAACCAACCTATTTTGAGCAGCAGTTTTACAGGATTTTCCTCTTTGGGGTTCTTCCTCCGCACTGTTGATTCTCTGCTGCAGCCCATCTCTGTCCATCACCTTAAGAGCTTTCTCTTTGTTTTTCTTTACATATGATTTCTCCATATCATTCTCTTTGGAATGTACACATAACTATTATGTATTATTCATTTTTATATTTTTGCACTACTAACCCTTTTTATGCTACTGTAGAAATTTGCCTTGTTTTCAAGCTGTGATGCCAGGTCCTCATGTCACCTTTTAAACAAAAATCTTGACATCTGACTCCTGAAACATCACCATCGCTTTCAAACATCACATAAGCAGGACTTTCTCTGGGCTAGCTCTTGTTGAAAAGGTAAAAGGCTTTAATGGTTACAGCTCTCAGTGATGATTATCGATATATTTTTTACCTAACTTAAGTATTTTTGTCTTTCTGAATGGTTTAGTGGAGTAGTAGATGTCACAGAACTTCACTCAGACCATTTCTTGCTTTCTTCCTACAGGCTTTAAGCACTAGAAAGTCGAGGATCAGTGCATGCTTTCAAGGACTCAGCATATCAATGACACAGTGTACATCTTTTTTAGGAAGAGTCCACCTTATTTAAGTAAGTCTATATGAACAGAACCCTTTCTCTGTCTGTACTTCTATCAGATAACTCTAAGATGATTTTATTTGAAAGAAGAGGAATTATAGAAGAAGTATCTGTATATTGTTGTATCATACATATGGTACCTACAAGGAGGATATGGGAATGAAAGACTTTCATAAGTCCGAATACAAGCTGCACATTATTTTCAGTCTTTCTCCTTTGGAGAGTCCAAGTTTGTGTAGTAAGGAATTAATGTAGACACAACACGCAACGTGGGAGGCATACTTTTAATCTTAAACTAAATTTCATGATCTTGGAATTTGTCCAAGCTCCCAAAAGAGCTTTTAACGTGTCCAGGGACAACCAAAGTCATGTGAATTTAGCATATTTTTCTCTACTTAGGTTATGTCTCTCTCACTGCTGCCAGGGATTAGTTATTTAAATCAAGAATATACTACTATCTAACACAATTACTAGACCTTTCAATGAAACCAATTTGATGTAAAAGCAATAGAAGAATCAGATTCAAAAAGCCATCTCAGTACATAGATCTGGTATGTATCATGTGTGTACTGCTCTGTTACAATTTTTATCTTCTGCTTCCTCTGCTTCATCCTCACTCCAATCCCTTTTGTATAAATTTTCAATTTGTTTCACTCTGCATTCCCTTAGGAATCTTTCTCTGTGTCATCTTATTTATTCCTTTCTTATTAGTCTAATTATGTTCAACTTCAAGGTTTATATCCAGTTTTTTAATGATTCATCAAATTTTGAAGACAAGATTGTTTACTCTTTTTACAATTCCTTTATTTTACTGCTTATTTTGAGAACATTTACTATGCCACATAAAATATTAATGTATTAGTATTTTACTTAATAATCACATCTGTCAAGGCTATTTCCTTATGTAAAAGGCTAGGCAAGCTGCAAATAGGTAATGACTCAAGATGGTTAGTTAAACCAGGCAATGTTCTTTGGGACATTGTAGTTGGTTAGAGAAAACTTTTACAAAATCCTTCATACCCTGGAGGTAGAATTTGTCAAGATGCTCACGTAATTGAAATTTTCTATGGCTGTTAAGAACCAAGAGAATAGTAGTTCTTCCCTCCAAATGAAATCACACTGCCAGATTTGTATGACATTTCATGATCCAAGCTTAATTTGTTATACATTGTTCCCAGAAGGTGAGATGAGATTACATGGAGCCATACATTAGATTTATTTTACACTTACCCACTCAAAGTTCCTTTCTAGTTATTCAAACAGAATAGAGCGATCTCGATTAGTTAATCTCTCTACATCAGCGTTTTTTCCACAGAGCACTTCACAGAAATGTTTTAAAATTTCACCACAATTAAAAAAGCAATTAAAAAGGATTATCAAAATCAAAGTTGATCTTTAATTACTGCCTATATCTAGATCTTTATTCCATGATATACCAGATAAAATACTCTTAAAAATGCTTTGTTAATAGCTTTTTATTATTGAGAACATAAGACATTCCAGTCTTTTGAGGCACATCCTTTTTTAGATCAACTTCATTTTAAGGTTGTCATCTAAAACTTTATTTCCATCAATCTTGGCTTGCTATAGCTGAGTAAGCCATTCTTTTATCTTCTGCCCACTCCAAGAACTGGCCATCTTGCAATGACTTGGGTAGTGTTGTCAAAGTACAGCTGTAATTTCTCCAGTGAAAAATTACTGTCTATCTCCATCTTAGTAAGCAAATCTCTCCTGGCATCTGTTCAGTCAGGTCTGCCTATGTGAATGCCTGCAATCAATTTTTGGTCATTTGGAATTCTAGAAATATTCAGCGCCATCGTGTCTCTTTTTCCTCAGACCAGTCCTGGCATAACAGTGTGTTAAAAGTCTTTGCAGTTTTACAGTTCTTGCTGGAAAATAGCTGTTGTTGAGCAGAAACAATAGCAGAATAGCAGAAGCTTCTCCAAGGATGATTTCAGCCTGACTGCCTGTATTATTTGGATGAACAGTAGAGAAGAAAAAATGCTGGTACTCAGGACTGTTCTGTGTTTGAATATATTCACATTTAAGATTGTATCAACAGCAAAAAAAACTCTTCAGCTTTTCACTGCCTCTCTTCCATTAGGAGTAATAGTGCAAGATTCATAAGGGATGTGCCTTTTAATCCATCTTGCCTAATCCACTGTTTTTATCCATATGGCATTAAAATAGTATTAGAGGACCCTGGTAAAAACAACCAGTACCTATATTATAGGTTGTGTCTTTGGGTTTGATGGTGGGATTGCATCATCATAGAAAAATTCATACAGATGTCCAGTTTATAGTTAAAGCACAAATTTCTGCCTGCCTATGAGCGGTGTCAGTGTCTTATCCTTTGAGGTATTTGGGGATAGGCTGTTCTAAGCAAACCTTCAAAAAGCCTTAAAAGAGATTCATGTCACCTATAGGAAAAAAGGACCCTGTTCTTTCTTTCTAAAACTCCTCAGTGGTCTGACCTCGCAAGTTCCCACAGAATTGAATGTTTTCATTGAAGTAGACTGTTCAGGTAGACAAGTGTATTGTAGCCCTTATTTCATGGTTCATATTTTGATCATGAACAGTGACAGGAAAGACCTGGATCTAAAATTAAAGACAATGTAGATTTTGCATTTTTAAAGTATTCTTGCTGAACTTGCAGGAGTTATTTAGGCACATGAAAAATAATAAAGACATTTTTCTTATCAGGTTTTCTTTTTTAGAACAGAACAGTAAATTGACAACAAAGAAGGATTTTCCATCAAATTAGTCAGACCTCCCCAGTTAAGCATAATTCAGATTAAAATAATCTAGATCTTGCCATTTTAATACACTTCTTATGACTGGCATCATTACAGGACTGGTGATATCTAGGAATGGGACAGAAAAAAGAAGAAGAAAACTAATTCTATTATTTATGCTTCAGTAGAGGCTAGAGGTCCCAAGTAATATACAGGATAAGCTTACAAGCATAAAGAAGAGAAAATTTTGTCCTGGACAATGCTAAACCCAGCTATAAGGTCACCAAGTCTCTCACCCTGCCCAAGAATGGATCCCCTCTACATAATTCTTGATTGATATTGATCCAGGCCTTTTAAAAAACTTTTTAAAACTCCCACTGATGAGGATTGCCACTGTCATTCTGTAGTACTTTGTTATCCTTACATGTAGGAAGTTGCTCCTCCCCAATATTTAGTCTGAGTCATCTTTGCGAAATTTTAATCCCATTACCTCTGATCACATGTCTGTAAGACATGAACATCAAGCTATTTCCTTCTTTATTGCTTCTTTTTCTATTTTGAAAATGCCAATCATATTCTTTTCAGAACTTGGTTTTCAAGGTAAACTAAAAAGAGTAAGTAGTTCTTTCAATTTTTTTTCAAAAGTTAAATTTCTCTTCTTCCTCCTTTTTAAACATAACTGATAGTCCTGTTGTTGTTGATCTTCTAAAAGGTAATTCCTCCACTCTGGAGTTTGCTCCAACCAATTCCAGAAGTAGCCTTAGAATTTGAACTTTACCTGTCCAGGCAATTTTAAAAGATCCACGTACTGTCTAACCTGTTTTTCCTCACTTATCCTCAGTTGTTTTACACTCTTTGTTAGTGGTGTTAATTGCATTAACTGCTTCATTATCATTCATAGTTTTAGTTTAGACATGACAAGTACTCTGGTGTTCTCAGCATCAACTGTCTATTGTTTTCATTCTCTCCTGAACAGCAGATAAACTTTCTTTGATTTGGTCCTTGTTGTTAGTGGTCTTCTAGATGACTGCCTTCTACTTATTCTTTATATCCCTGCTAGCAGTACCTCAGTCTGTTCCTTACCTAATTTTATCCTTATATAGTCTATCCTTTCATTCCTGTGTATTAGAGTAGGTTTGATCTTTAATGCTATTTCTTTGAGGAGCTACCAACCTTCCTCCTAACTCTTCATTTTCCATTAGACTTTATCTCCCACTTCTTTTACATTTCTGGGCCTATTTATTTGCACCCCCACCCCCACCCTTCTTTCCTTCTGAAGTATTGTGAACTCTGCTAACTTGCTGTTAAGTGCTCCGTCCTCTATGAGTTCCTTCATCACCAGTAGCATCTGGCAAAGACAATGCCCCCAAGCTGCTTTCTCAAAATTCATTGTTCAAAAATTGTCATCAACTCATCCCATAAGATACCTGGCCAATGTTCTTGTTATTCTATTTCTTCCTCTAGAAAGTTTAATTCAAGTATGAAAAAAATAGATAAAAGACAGGAGGATAAACAGATACAGAGATGTGAAGCCACTTTTTCAGGAGGTGAAGTGACAAAACAAGATCAGATTCCTTGTTGATGAGTGACTAATCTAGGACTTCACCTTCAAATCTTCTGCACCCAAAACTTTTCATGTTCATCAACTGTATTATAATTTAAACAATTTATCACTTAAACCCAGACAATATGCTCTTTGTTTTCTCACTGAATGATCATACTTATTTAAAAAAAAAAAAATATGGAAAAATCTTTGAGGCACAATTTTTTGATCAACAGACTTTATGCTATATTGAGGAAGCTTTCATGTTGTACAACTTTCAGTTATACTGTATTATGTAAGAAGTGGAGACGTGCTAGTAAATTCTAACTTGGGACCTTTGAATCCAAACTACATTAAAATGTTAATATCTAAATTGATTGTGGAAACCTAGGTACGGCAGAATTTAGCTGCACTTTAAAGCCTCTGTATTTACAGTTGGGATTAATTTACCATAACTTCAGCACCAAAAGGACACCTGGACTCAATTCAGTTCCCCCACGTTGATGCACATTGCTATCCGAGAGGCCTCGAGTTACACCACCAGGTCCACTGTTCTTGCTCTAGAAAGGTTATCAGTCCACCCTAGGTCCCGTATTGTATCTGCCATCCCCACACTGATGTCTTAAAACATTCTAGAGCATCTCAAGTGACACTAGGTAATTTAATATACAGAATGGGATCAAAATTTCTTATGTCTAAGCTTGTAGATAGGTTTTTGCTATAGCAACAATACAAACACGTTCTTTCTCCTGTAATATATTCATTAATACATACACCTTGAAATACTTGCATTTACAAATCACAGTGGCTAGATATTTTGAGTCTTTTTTCCTCTCTGTGAAGCTTGACTGAAACTGGTTAATGGTTTCAAGGTCTGTTGGAGGGGACAGACAGATACACGCACACCCCGTTGAAGTTCATTTCCGGAGCAAATAAAACTGAAAGGTCAATAAAAACGTTTTATCCTGACTTCTAATGTCACAGTGTTTGTTCACAAGGTCTTATAAATGTAGAATTTATAAGGATCACATTTTTAAATCAAATTTCTAGGAACATAAGGGTGTGTCTGGATAGATGTGGCTCCAGCCGCAGGGGAACCTGCACAGCTCTCTTGCTGGATTCAGAACAGTGCCCTCAGTTTGATAGCTATGATGGGCCCAACAGCTCCTCTGGGTTCCCTGGTAAATCTGTGCCAGCTGCATTAAGGACAATTTTAAAAGGTACACTTTGTAATGTATTCTCTTATCAAAGTCATGAAGTAATTAGCCAACAAAATGATAGAGAAACTTCAGTTGCTCCTGGTGAGAGTGTATGAGTAACAGCAAGTAATTCAAACCACTAGAATATTAAACAGAGGAATTTTATTCTGGCCTTAGGTGTAAAACTTCATGTAATCTTCATGTGATGGGATAGTAGGGAGCAATCGGAAGCTTTCAAATGTGGAAAAAGTAGCTGGGGCTCCTGGTTTGGGAGGAGTTATGTTTGGTATTTAGAATGAGTTAAATTTTTGCTTATGTATTAAAAAATACAGCACACCCTCCACAAAAATCACAGCACTTATTCCTTAGATGCAAAAGAAACTTTTGGACTTTGTGAATTTTAAAACAAGCCCTCTAAAAATATTTCATCTTCAATTAAGATTATTTTTATGTCAAATTATCTCAGTCATAAAATAACATACTCTTGAAATATCATACACTGTTCAAATTCTTTAGAATCTCAAACACAGACAGCAGTGGAGGTTTGGTTTTATTATTTTAGGACAGGATATTATTTTTCTATGTTTTCTTCCACTCTAAAATTTTGCTTTTTAGCAGATATTGAGAAAATTGTCTATTCCAAACAATTTTGTGTAGAATTTCTGCACTAGCTTCGAGTCCTCACAGCGCTTGGTGGAACTGATGTTTCATGAAAGGTTGCAATCATTTTCTCACAGTTCATATTCTGTCTGACAGGACGGATGGCCTCCACATGATCTGAGTGAATGCTGGCTTCACTCCTATTAGGAATAAAAACAAGACAGTCACTTTCAGAGAAGCATATCTACAGATTTTAGAGTGTGTCTAGTGTGTAATAAAACTACACAGATGAGTTAATGGAGCCTGATTCTTGAGCTAATGGCTCCATAATTGTGCTTTTTCATAAAACAACAAATTTGGATTTCTAATTTTGCAATACTTTCTTTTCTGAATGTGTGCCTTCACAATGCTTTATCCTAATAATATTTAGTATTTTCACTTTAGCATGCTGGTTTACATATATCACCACCATAACCACAGTATATATATAATGTAGAAGTGTGCATATACCTAAATACATATACCTTTACACAGTATTACATGAACATATCAAATATTCTAGGAGCACAGATATATATATTATACTTAACAGTTTATTTCCTTCTTTATAGAAGGATTTTGTGAAAAACTGAAAAAAAAAATGAAAAACTGAGAACATGTACATAGGTACAGGTATCACTGGTGTGAAATTCCTTTATTCAATTAACAATTGTTGTCTGCTTACCTCCCAGATTGTCAGTAAATTCTGATTTCTTAAAAAGGACCCTGGATTACATACCTCTTCTTTGGAAGTTAGTGAAGGTAAGGCTTAGCTCATCAAATTTCAGCAATCTATAACTTGTGCATCTGGCCTAACCTAGCAATGTAAGGCTTTATTCACATGTCTCAGTGTCACACGCCACCTGAAGTGCACTTGGTAGCTAATATCTACCTGGTCTGCAGTTGTCTCTCCAAAGGGGCATCTCTTGCAGGTCCTGTATCCCATCTGCCACCCTCATGTGAATATCTCAGATGTATGGGGGTCCTTCAGATGGCACTACACACTTACTTCAAGCAACCTGAATGCAGACTTTATTTCCAAAATGCTCTAGCAAGGTTGCACCAAGGATGTAAAGTCATGAGTTGTTTTAAATGATTTGTAGCTTAATCTACATGCCACATGTCCTAAATTTTAGATGCCTATACATAGGAGCATAACCGTGAGATGAGTGTCTGAGGTCAACAAAGAGTTAGATAAATGCCAGGGAAAAGAACAGAAATGAGGTCACCATATAACGATAAGAATAATTATACAATGAAAGTTTTCTAAAGTTCTTTGGAGTGGAAAAGACAAAGAAAGCAATTATTCTCAAACCCCTTCCCCATTTTGAGACACTAGAGAAAGCCTTAAATCATTACATTATTCTACATCCTAATATATAAAAGATCAAAAGCTCAACTTCTGCCCTGCAGCCCTTGCAGTTTGTGGGACCCTGAACCCAGCTTGTTTGGACTAGTGCAAATTGATATATCCAAATCAATAAATCCCTTGTTGGCCTCTTTAACTCCATCTGAACTTGTTCAGATCCCAGCCACGCTGATCCCCTACCAAGACAGTGCAAGCATAAGGCAAGTAACAAATCTCAGGGCCAGGTGAGGCTTTTCTGAAGTGACAGCTGAGTGAAGACTTCATCAAAGGGCTTTAACAAAGTCATTTTCCTCTCCAGAAAAAGTACCAGGCCATCAGTGTTTTCAAACTCTCTCTCATATGTGAATTTCATGCTGTAGTAAGACCTGAAATCCTAATGTTCTCAGAATCTTTCCTTTTTAATATCTGGATTCTTTCCTAATTATTTTCAGATTAATTTCCAGCTAATACATAAGGATAAAATCTGACGCATGACCTATAACCCTAAGCATGTTGTAATTCTGTTACCAATCTCCTGATTTCATGGGGGGGCTTAACAAGCACCATATGTGTAGCACTCTGCTCCTCTGCATTACTACAGCCTAATGATCCAGGGATTCTGTCTGCTGCTATCCTGCTTGGCCACACCATCAGCAGTTGAACAATGGCAATATCGAGGTCTGCTGAAATATTTTTTTCCACATCTATGTCCTTGAGGCTGCAAAGGACCCTAAGGCACCACACATTCATGCATAAATCAGTCCAGAGTATGCTTAAACTGAACTGTGTTGAGAACACAGTGGAAGGAGCAGAAGAGGGCAGAGAGAGCATCAGCTCCATGTCTTAGTGTCCTGCTGACTAAAGGTGAAATGAGG
>JAVJGJ010000057.1:65538391-65550076 GCA_035590215.1 Microhierax caerulescens | reverse complement strand
ACTACCACCTTTCAACCAAGGCTCTGGACTGACAAGTTTTTTGTGTTAGTACTCAACTTCTTTCATCTGCCACCACTTTTTCTCCTCTTACTTGCTTCATGCTCCCATCTCTGGGACATTGTATGGCCATGCAGTAAAGCTGATCACATTTGAAACTGATCAGGTTTGAAGTGGAAAACTGAAATGTTGGGGGTTTATTTAAACTGGTGGCATCTCCAGGTCCACTTTGCAGTGTGGCTAACAGTTAGGCCAGCCTGGGGTTTGGCCTGTTTGTTTCTGGTTGGTGCCTCTTCTCAGGTGATGCACAAGGTAAATGCCATTTTCCCGTAACTCTCGTGATCACTGTGGTCACGCTGTTCAACTCAGACACAACTAATTTATGGTGTAAGAGCAACAAAGTTGTCCTGAAGTGGGTTAAAATGGCTCATACCAGAGGCGACCAAGGACAGTCCTTGGGGTAAGCTCTCCTCAGATATGCTTTGCTCTCTCCTGGACCTGTTGCCTCTTTCAGGAAGGTCTCCATTTTCCATGCTTACTTTGGAGAAGGACTTGTTCCCTCTCTCCTTCTTCCTGGTTTGCCAGATGTCCTCCTAATCACCTCTCCCTGACACCAATCCATAAAACCTGCCAGTCTGACTACACCATTAATGCTTTCTTAAACCCATATATGCAATAGTTCTCAGAAACCACCATGGATCTAGAATATTGTCTGAAAATGAGCTTCAAATCTAAAGGTTAGCAGACCTGTTGGGGAGAAAAACCATTATATTTGATAGCCCTCTGCAAATGTGAGCAATTACAGATAGAAAAATCCTCCTTAGCACCACTGAAACTTGCTGTGATCAGCTGCCTTCATGGTTTCAACCTATAGACTGTAGGACTGAAAAGTCTTCACTAATGATTTCTATATTGGACCAAATTATATCCTTGACAATAACTCGCTCACTTCCAGTTGTCACCATAGGGGCCACAGGCTTGCACAGATCAGCCAACACACTCCTCTAGACCTGCACTTACGATTCAATAATAAAAGCCCAAACACAGAACGTTTTTTCTCCCTCTCTTCCCTCCCAAATGCTACTGATCGTCCTATTACCATGGCAACCAACTCCTGCTGGCATGATCAAGAAAAAACCTGATTTGGGATTTTAATTAATTGCTTGGAAATGGAAATGTAACAGTGACTGGCAGTTCAACTAAGCACGTTTGCAAAGTGAATAAAAATAGAGTTTCTGAAATACTTGAAATTGTTTCACTGGATATAACCCACATCTTTTACGAGACACCTTAATTTATTCCGCTTCGTAAAATAAATCTGCCAAATGTACTAAGCCATTTTGTCAACACAAATCATTTTGGCAAATACTTTAATCCTTCTTCTTAACAAAATGTATTGTATTAAAGAAAAAAAAAATCTAACCCATCAGTATAAACCCATAGGTTTCATCTGAACACACGCCTTTTTCACCAGTAGGTTATGTTTATAAAAGGCTTTCATCTTCTCTTCACAAAAGAGGATGTGCTTCTTTCAATGCACGTGATCGCTCATTAACATTTATGGCAGCTACACCCCCATATTCAGCAGATAATGGAATAGAAATGGCTTTCAGTTGATTTTTATGACCTCCAGTCTCCCTGACTTCAAAGAAAACAAAGTGGCCGTTGTTGGCATATACCACCGCCCTCTTCTGGGTGCTGCCAGGACTGCTGAGGGGGGTCTCATGGGTCCAGCGTTGCTCAGCCAAGTAACAGCTCCATTTCTCTCCTGATCTTTAGGAACAAGAGGACCAGGAAGATGTCCTTGTCTCTGTGCAGTTCTGACTGACCATTGTTTTGAGCATCATGCTAATTTTTCAGGTCTTGTAGTTTCACACTATTCATCACACACATATATATATATATATATATATATATATATATATATATGAATGGATACTTGTACCACATGTTGTTTGAGAAATTAGGAGATGTTGTGAGGAATTCAGAAGCCCTGCATCATACCTGAAACTGGAAGTTAATTTTATCAGCTGCATCAAGTTCTTCAGGTAGTTCTTCACCCTGAAATGTTGGTCTGGTGGGAAAGCTGCATACCATACTCCATACATTAGCATGGACACTTCCCAGTGACAACATGATAATGCAGTGTCACACGGAGACAAAAGTTCCATGACATTGCTCAAGGACCTCTTTGTTCACAAGCAGGGGATTAGGCCACCTGGGTGAAATCAGAAGCCTTTCCCACCAACAGCTGCTTTATCTTTCTCCTTTGAGATTTTGGCTTTCCACTACCTTTTATTTTTTACAAGCCAATGAACCCTCTGACAATCAAAAGTAAGTGTGAGAAATTCTGTGTTAACTCACTTATTTTCACATATTTACTAATTTTCCTCCAAGCAGATTTTGTCAGGCTTCCAGATTTAAACCACCCTGCAGCTCCTGCTGCCAGGGATCATATCACTGACCCAGAAGATACTAAACTTCTCTATTCATTGGCCTAATTACATTTGAGGTGACTGTTCTTGCCAGTTTTCACACATTTGCAATATTGCTCTTTAGTGAACATTACTCACTCAGCCCCCGAACCGTACTCCAATTCATGGAAAACGAGCTCAGTGAGCAGAGAGCTGTACTTGATCGGAATTGAGGTTAATGAGCTATCTTTAAAGATTACACATCACAGGGTTGGAAGAGGCCCTGGAGAGGTCATCTCACTTTCACTCCTGAGCATATTTATTCACCATACCCCACTGCTTTTCCTTTTTCCCCATGACATCTTTTTATTATTTAAAAATAATTTCCATTACTGTAACATATTTTAGAGCTAAATATCATTAAGCCAGTAGAAATTGTGATGCAAAATGGAAACACAAGAAATCTGGTGGTTATCTATCTTTTCAATTCTCTATCATCTATTGGTATTTCTAAGGCAACTATCTCTGTGTTATCTAAGCACTGTAATATAATACAATCACTTGCAAGTTGTATCTAAGTGCAATGGGTTTTACTTATTAATAACGTAGCACTTATCTTCAAAGTGCTTCACAAACTAATTAATTCTCACAACACCTTCTCCCTGTCAGGCAGGTGAGACAACTATTATTCCCATTATACATATCGTTATGATTATTATTTGAGGAAACGAGGTTAAGTTACTTATCCTATTTCCCAAAAGAGACAGAGTATTAGAAAAAGCACCTGAGCTCAGATACTAGGGAGCAGGGGTTTCTGACCTGTTTTGAGACCACCTCATCATGCTTTGTGCCTGGGCAACGTAACTGGTAACATTATAATTACATGCTTCATTAAACACTAGCATGGGAAGGCATGATGAGATTCTTTGACTGAGATTGACTATCCTTTTTTTGTTTTAAAAGGACTCCAACCAACCAGGTTACTCCATGCTGTTGCATGAGTCATCCACATTCATTGGGCTTGCAAAATGACTCACTGACTTGGCTGCTTCCCTTTCATGTGCTTCATTATGTTGGCATTATCCCCCAGCCAAGCAATTGCTGCACTCAAGTTTCTGCATCTTCAAGGCAAGGAAGACACATGGGAAGGGTATTTAATCACCAAGGAAAAGAAAGAAACGACAATAATAGGGCCTACTTGTTGAACCATTCTGATTCCTTGAAAGTGCAAAAGCATTTCCACCTCATCAGACCATTTACAACTCTATCTCTCAAGTTTATCTGAAGGTACTGACATCTGATGCCATGTAAATACATATGTAAGAACTAATTCCACTCCTCCCAGCTTCAGTGGCTACCTTGGATTTAGGAAAGTGCCCAGGGATATTACATAACCATTGGCAATAACTAATGACACTCATCTTGTGAGGTAGGTAGAGGTGGTAAACAAAGATAAAGGTGTAACAGTTGCCCAAGTGAAGGTCTTATATTAATTAGCCCCATACTACAAAGTAGCCCTATCAAGCTGTAGGATGGCCTATAAGCTATTTAAGCTCCCACTTGTTGTGTAATGATGATACAGTGGGCAGAAATTTGCCAGCTGCCTCCTTGTAGGAGAGTATCTTCTCTGGGGTACCTGCCAACAAAAACATTATGCAGAAGGATTAAAACACATTTTAATTATTTGCTGAAGGTCAGCTTGACGGTGTAGTCATTAAGTGTATATATGCACACATATACAGACATACATAACTTTAATCCTATAGAATTAAAAACATGAGAAATTGAATATTGGCACACCTGTATTCTATAAGGATGAGGAGTGAATTTCAAAAGGTTGGTTTGAGTTTCAGGAAAACACTCCAAGCCTTTGAGGTAAAATTCATCTGCCCTGACTTGGATGTCTTAAAACTAAACAACTAAGTCT
Source organism: Microhierax caerulescens (assembly GCA_035590215.1). NCBI lineage: Eukaryota > Metazoa > Chordata > Aves > Falconiformes > Falconidae > Microhierax > Microhierax caerulescens. The sequence goes on along the minus strand of JAVJGJ010000057.1, from coordinate 65,545,738 downwards.
GAGCTCGTCACCCCAAGCTCTGCTCGTGGAGAAAAATGGACACCTCCAACATCTTATCCCACCATAGGTGTCTGAAAGAGATAGGATGATTTGCTCGCTGGAGGTGCCCACTTGTGTCTGAAGTAAGCCTAGCTCAGATTTAGACATTTAACTTTTTGATGCATGACATTTAGGTAAAATGAATCCATCCCTTCTACCCTCTACTTAGGCTTTGCCCAGGCAGTTTCACAGTCAATTGGTGCTGACAGTGAAAAATGTAAAACAGGGTCAGCAGGGTATTTGGGGTTTTTTTTTGCTACTTTTCTTTCTAGGTAGGAGGAAGGAAAAAATACCTTCTTCCTCACAAGATTCAGTCAGAGTTAGTGACATTCCATAATGTAATAAAAAGAGGGACTTGCTGGCAGGACACTTTCCATTTGATATTTCTTTACTGAGCCACAACATTCAGACCTCTATTTTAGCAGGTGAGTAATGTCTTTGACTTCAGGAAGATCACAAGGCCAGTGAAAGTTGAGTACATACATAAATGTTTTTGGGATCAGGCACATATAAATTAATTAGAATTACGTATTTGAATACCTTTGTGGATCTTGGCCTTTGTTCATAACCTTCCTCAGCTGTGGCTTGAGTCTGTAGCCTTCACAGAACATGATACCAGATTTGTATTTTCCATTTGGAAGGGTGATGCTGAAGACAGAGGGGAGAGGGAAGCAAGGCAGGTTTACAGTTCTGGCTGGACAATGTGATTGTGATTTTATTGGCAAGATTTTGATGGTGTCTGAGATATTGTTTTTTATGTAAAATTGCTGGAGACTACTCATTTCAGAAAAAAACAGTGGTAAGTATTTGCCAGGGGAGGTCTGAGCTCTGAAAGGGGATGAGGTTACTCTTTAATTTCTACACATTTATTTGCATAAGTATACAGAAATTTGAAGACACACACTTTCCACCTATTTTTACTTAAGCTGTTAAGTTCCTTCTGAATGCATTTTAACTGTAATAAATTTTAACTGTATGAAATCAGCTTTGCATAGAATTTTCATGTAAATATCTTCTGTTCTGTGCACTTAGAACAAAAAAATAATAAAAATAAGAACACAGCCACGAAAAAAAAAAAAAAAGAAAATAATATTCTGTGTCCAGATCAATGGAAAAAAGAGAATCTATAATCATTCACCCACCTTTACCTCCTGACAAACCCTTTCACATTTCAGAAGAATTAGATCTTGCAAAGGGTCCTGCAGTACTACTCTCATATCTCACTTTTTAGATGAGTACTTCAAGGTCAGTGGAAAGAAACAACATAAAAGCAACCAATTCTTGTTAATGCAGCCTGGAATAGTGGGTGGGCCGTCTCTCAGGTGAGAAAAGGCAAGCTGCAAAGCAAATACCTGAGGTGACTTCTGCTTGTTTGAGTCTATTACCCTTAGGGCTGTGTTCTTTTGGCTAGGGATATCTGTTGATCTTACCTCTTAACAGTAATTATGCCAGACAGCTTTTTGGCTTTCAGTACTGCTCCATAGGTAACATAAATCATACAAATTATTACCACAATACTAAACTATAATTACCCACAGACCCTGACATGCCAAAAGGTGTATTAATTTGATAATATAATAAATACTTTACTGCATAAAACTATAATTATTACTTCAAAATTGACACTTATACCAGGTTGATTATATTTTTTTTTCCAGAAGGCAACTCAATTGTACATTGACCAATACCAGAAATGTTATTTACATTCAATAAGAGGTATTAAAGTGCAATTTAGTAGCATGTGGAGGGCCTTTCTTAAAGGAAAATGTTACTAGAGTTATTTTGCTTTTTGGAGATTGTAATTCCAAGCAATAAATTACCCAGTAGTTCAAGAGGAAAAACATATCTGACAAAGAGCCCAGGAAACGGGAACAAAATCAACAAAATAGCTGAAATACCACCAATGGGGAAATTATTTCACTGATCAATGTAAAAAGCCACCCATATTTATGTTGCTTCAAATGCTATTGGGAAAAATAAGTGACTGACACTATAGGAGAAAATCCTACTTTTATGCATGCAAGGATTGGCAAAGCATATCTGTGGGAAGGACTGAGGTACCAATTCTGCAACTGCATGGTTGTGGACAACCCCTGGCACAACTCCCAAGTTTGTTTTATTCAGTGACTGCCTAATGCTAAATACATAATCAAGCCTGGGAACAGAGGTCATAATCCAGACCTGCTCCTTTTCAGCTAGGCAGCCTAACTACTGTAAGATCAAGTCAGGATCCTGTTTCGCATTTTCTATTATATTTTTCTTCTTCCACATTGTCAGTATAAACTTGTGGGAAGTGAGTCTTATATGCACAAATCTTCTTAAACTCAGGGAAGAAACAAGCTCACTTCTCCCTTCTGAGTCACCATTTTAACTGCCGGTTACTGCGCAGAAATCTGTCATATACACCTCTATCATGGTACATTGCATTGATACTTACATGCTGAGTGTTTTTGTGACAGTCTCTGTCTTTTTTTTTATTGCTATTAGTATTTTTAAAAGCACAGCTAATAATGGAAATCTTCATATTTTTTTCCAACTGTTCTTTAACAAGCTAAATGCTGGTGATTTTTCATGTTCTTCCCTCAATTTTTCTCCCCCATTTGTACTGTGGCTTGCAAAAGGAGGGGGGGAAAAGTATCAAAGGAAAAGGGAATATCAAATTTATTTCAAGTTTTCATTCCTGGGTGGTATTGCTATCATTTAACTTCATGTATTTACACTCAGACTTTTTGAGTATGAACCAGTTGCCATAGACATACTCTGAATTCAAAGGACAGCTATAGGCATCTTTGGAAGAGGTAGCAGCTAAATCAGAGGAACTTCCTTCCCCAGGTCCTTCACTAGAAAAAAGGAAGACTACAATTATTAACTCAGCATCAGAGTTTCTGGGGTTTCCCATTACCAAAGTCAAAATAAAGGGAGGGGGAGAATTTCTCAGAAGGAAGAAATGAAAAATAGGGGAGGAAATAAGGGAAAAAATATTAAAATATTAACATTAAAAATCTGAAAACTTCTGGATGTCTCTGATTTTTTTTTAAAAAAGTAAACTCATTTGCTGAAAGAGCTGAAAATGTGCCCATTAAAGAGACTGTAATTTGGTTTAAAATACTAGAAAAAAGAATTAACAATAAACATATTATAGAGGGAAGGATAATTTGGTATCTAAAACATTTGCCAGTGAAGCAGAAACCCTCGTTTCAATACCCTTCTCTAATACAGACTTCTATTGAGAAGGGATTTATTCTCTATCTACCTACCCAGAAGTTAAGTATATTGTCAAATCTGAGGGATGTTGGGAAGATACATCTTTTGAAGATTCCTCATTAGGAGGCCTGAGACCATAAAAATAGTGAGAAAACTCCTGATTCTTTTATTTGTAAATATTTATTCAACTCCTGTGTAAACAGTCTTAACAAAGTGAGTTCCCAGGTTCCCCCTAATGACCAGTGAGAATGGCTGTTGTGCAGCTTTTTCATTAGCTTTAATAGTTGCTCTTCCAATGATCAAATTGAAAATAGGCAAACAGGTCAATGAAACTGATTGGCAAGCACTCTTTTTCTGACCTGCTGCATGTGTTATATAAGGCTGTAGTGGCATGGTTCCCCATAATCACCTGTTACAAATGCATTAATGACTTTGGCAGAGCTTCTGGTGACTTTCAAACTAGTGGGTCAAAGAGTCAACCATGTCTCCTATATGGGGAGAGCAGGAAGAGGAGCTTTCCACAAAAGTGTCATTATCTTCAGTGAAACATGGGCTGAAAAATCACTAAATTGATTTTCAGTCCTGGGCAGAATTATTGGCCAAAACTGGAAAAAAGTGAGAAAGAAAAAAAAAATCCAAAGTAAAGAAGCATTTGGTACAGAAGATGTGAAGCAGCCTGTTAGAATACATAGCTTAACTTAGGAAAAAATGAAGACCTAAACCTGGAGGTATGGAGGCTACCTCAGTTAGCTTCTTAGAGAACACTATACACTGTCCAACAGGAGCGAATTATAATAATTTCCCAAATTGTAGGGTAGATGTGTTTTTTTAACTGATATTTTATTCCTACTGCCCATAAATATTCTTGTTCTCAGCAAATTTCTTTTTTGAATGTACATCCTGACACAAAGTCTTACCCTATTTACCTGTCTTAGGTTTTTCCTATGTAAATGATTACAGCTATCATTTTGATGTATCATGTTGTTTGATGGAAATAACAGCTGACATACACAGTTGGAATTTCCTTTTCTACTTACAGTACTTTGGGGGAAGGAGGGAAGAAAATAAAAAGGTAGCTGTGATTACTTAAATCTTTCCTTTTAATAGTGTAGTAGACAGTCAGCAATGATGATGTGATTCATTACTTGCCTATAACGTTAATTATACATTATTAGCTGTTTCGCAGTATGATAGGTGGCAATTGGTGATATGATTCATAAAATGCTATTGTTAGGCAAATCTGCAAATCTATTTGATTTAGGTTAAAAGAAAGGGTGATAGGTCATAAGAAGTAAAAAAGAAAAGAAAAAAAAAAAAAAGAGAGAGAGAGAATAAAGAAAAGACACCGACATAATTTGCGGTTCTATTTTTTTATGAACAACAAGGTTTACAGTGAAGAGCTGTTGGATACAGTTTCGGTGAGCAAGGATTTTGCAGAGAGATTAGATCAGTTACAAATTGCTAAATCTGATGACTTAGATAAAAATTTAACCAGAGGCTTTGAAAGAGGTAGAACATGTTTCTGTGAAGAAGTGATTGCCCCGTACTTCCGAGATAGAGCTAATCACGGAAGGCCGCACTGGCTGTACCCGCTGTAAAAAACTGAACAGGGAAGAAATCATTCATTTGAGAATGGAGATAAGTTCCTCATGTAACAGACTGAAAGCTTCACTTCCTTCTGGAAATGCACCCTGCAATTTGGGAAGCCCCCAGAAGCCAGTCCCTCAACTGTACTACAATGTGCTCTGTTCCAGCGTAGCTCTATCAGATTTGTTTTACCAGCTGAATAAATTGAATAAAACAATTTTTTTCCTCCTCCACAGTCTTTGTAAGATTCCAAACCCCTTTCCCATTTCCAGAAAAAAACAAAACAAAACACCAGCCTTAAACAACAACTTAAAAAAACCCAAGATTTTTTTCAAAGATAGCAAATAGTCTCAAGGTTAAGCACTCATTCCAGACTGGTCCGTATCTGCACTTTATCTAAGCTAGGAAGGGGAACTGAACCTTCATCCTCCTTGTTTCGGCAAGCAGCAATTCATTCAGAGTGGACCTCATCTTTTCACATATGTAGGTCAAAAGTGAGTTATAGATCTGAACTTCTGTTTCCCAATAAGGATGCTGCCCATATAGGCCCATCTCACAAACAGATTTTGATTTTTAGTAGTAAGTACTACCTGACTAGAAACAGTTCGATAAAAAATATAAAGCAACTAAAAATATAAAAATCAAAGTAGTAATCCATTCAAACAAATAGTTTTTCTTTATTAATTTCAATATCCCTGTAACTCCTAGGGGAAGGAGTTAAGGTTGAAGTCGTATCACCCTGTTCTTGAAGGGGCTTATGTCTTCTCTTCTCCCAGATTATACTCCAAAGGAATAACAGAAATGCTATCTACCACACAGTTCTCCCACCCATTTCCTAATGTACTCAGGTCTTCTGTGGTGACAAGCCTTACCCCAACCCTTCCAGAGAAAGAAAGACAGGTGTCGAGTTTTCAGAACTTCAATTGCATTAAAATACATGACCTAGAAATACTTCATGGAAACCTTTAAGGTCATTTGCTGCTATGTCTTATTTCTTAAGGCAATGGTTCAGTGGGACAAAGACAGGCCTGGGAGCTAGGAATTCCTGTGTAATGTCTCCAGGACTGTCTTGACTGTCTATTGACTACATATCACAGTGATTGGGTGATTTATTTATAAAACATAGATTAGATTAACTGAGACAAGATTGAATTAGATAGAACAAGTCACTTAAACTCTCACTGTCTATTTCCTCATCTGTAAAACAGCAATATCTATATTTAGCTATTACACATGGTGACTGTAAGGATTACTTAATCTCCCTAAAGAATTATCATGATTATCATTAATCTGGAGCACACAAAACATGTCCCGATAAGGCAACAAGCTTGTTAATCAGCTCAGGTGGAGGAGTAAAGGTACCAAAGCAATTCTTCTGCTGATCTGATAGTTAAGCATTCTTATTAAAGGTTTTGAGACGGCTTCATTTTACATTAGGCACCTAAAAGTGCAATATTTAATGTAAGATAGTTGTCTAAATTCTCCCTGTAGTGCAAAGGTGTGTAGACGGACATCATGCATTAAATGAGTCAATCACCTCATAATTCTAGGATGAATCACCTTATGGATTCTCTGCATTATCTGTAGAGGGAGCCTAGACAATAAGACAAGATGTATTTTAAATAACTAATGTTATGTGACTCTGTTATATCACAACTTCATAACTGAAGTTATGTGAGACCAAACTGATTTAGTAAGTCACCTGAAAGACTACACACAGATGTCATGTTCTGCCCACACTGGAGCAGAGGAAAATAACAACCAGTGCCAGTCTGCTCCCAAATGCTTGTCACCACCTATCCACACCCTAAAACTTTACCATCCCTTTTGAATAGTCAACAAGACCACACAATAGTTTTGGAAATATTATTTGAATTTTTCATTAATTAAGATACAAAAAAGTATTAGAATACTGCCAAGTACCACAGCATGGATAATTATTTTGTGCAAGGAGCCGTTGTATTTGGGGGCAAGGGGGACAGAGGGGAAATGTTTGGGGTAAATTTGTGTTTCCCAACTGATCCATTCTTTTCAAAGGGGGCAAGACTTAACCACTGGAAGAAGTCTTCTGTTCTGTAGTCTTTAACACAACAGGTCATTAGGACTCATTTCTTCCCTCTGGAATTCCTTTGCCACTCCACAATGGAGTGAAGGTCCTCCTATATAATTTTGCAACCCAGCTTTTCTCTTCTAAAGACTTAATTCCCCTCCACCTTCAGAGAAGGACTCTATTTTGTTCCAGCATTAACCTAAAGGCAGAAGATCTTGCCTCCATCAGCAGGAAGGAGCATCATAGAATTATAGATTCATGTAGGCTGGAAAAGGCCTTTGAGATCAAGTCCAACTGTTACCCCGGCACTGCCAAGCCCACCACTAAACCAGGGCCCTAAGCACCACATCTATGCGTTTTTTAAACACTTCCAGGGATGGTGATTCCACCTCTTCCCAGGGCAGCCTGTTCCAGGGCTTTGCCATTTGTTCCATGAAGGAATTTCCCCTCACATCCAACCTAAACCT
>JAVJGJ010000057.1:65508559-65538035 GCA_035590215.1 Microhierax caerulescens | reverse complement strand
GACAGCGGCCAGGGCGCTGCTGGCCCCCTGGGCCACCTGGGCACGCTGGGGGCTCCTGCCCAGCGCCTGTGCCCAGCGCAGAGCCCCCCCGGCCCTTTCCCGCCGGGCAGTTCCCAGCCCCCTGCCCCCAGCCCGCAGCTGCCGGGGGCTGCTGTGCCCCACGGGCAGGGCCCGGCACTGAGCCCCGCTGCCCCTCACACCACTGGCCTCGGACCCTCCTACTTTGACTTGGGCTCTAAAAGAGAGATCACGTGGCAACTGAAGGGCACAGAAAAAATGTGGAGGATGTGAAGCTGGAGCGTGGCCAGACATGGAGCAGGGCTGGGACAAGCCGTGTTGTGCAGGCCGAGGCAGAGCTGGGCGCGGGTGAGTGTCACACACGCTGTAATTATGGCAGCGCGTGGAACTGCAGTAGGGTCGTGCTGCTGCTACATCATGTGGTTCCAGGTCTGCCTGCTTAAAAGCAAGAAGATAGTTCTCCTCCAGCACACATCAGCAAACCCTGGTGGCACAGCAGCTGTCCTGATGGCAGGTTTCTGTGTAAGTGGAGGGTGAGAAGTGAGAAACACCATCTTAGCACTGCGAGGGAGGGGACTGGCAGAAAACAGTGACTATAAGCAGCTGGGAACAGGCTAAGACTTAACCACCCCTCAGCAAGGCTTAACTGCAGAAAGGCATTTAGGTTAGATCTAAAGCTTTTCTGAGTCAAGAGGAAAACTGCTATTGATGTAAATCAAAATACGTGGGTGAAGATTATTGGAAAGTTGCTGATGAAGGAGAAAAAAAAAAAGCAAAAAGCCTACAGATATGTGAGAAGCCATTTAAAACACTGTTTCTTCTTAAGAACAATGACAAAAAGAGAAATACGGTTGAGGAGACTTAGAAGTTGTAAAAGCCAAAACATGGCTGGCCTTTAATGTGTTATAATCTTAGAATAGGGGACAAAAAAAATCTCTCTAATTCTAAACAATTTCTTTGTTTTTCTTAAAAAAAGGAAAACTATTTCAGGTAAAATAGAAACCACCCTCAAAAGCCATCTGGAACTTGAAATGAATCCAGACTACCTGCAAGTAAGATCTGCAAAGAAGGGTCTGCCTTCACTTGTGTCTTGTACCAAACTAAGCATGCTGTCAGCACTTAATAAATAAAGCTAGTAGTAATACTTCTTTTCACACACCTCTTCACTTCTCGGTGCTGGCTGGGACTGGAAAGAACAGAGCATTTCCAAATGGAAACAGAGAGCACTAAAAATTACATTTTAAAAACAAAACAAATCGAGGCTGTGCTCAAGTTTTCAGTCCAACTTTGAAAACTCATTAGGGGTAGATAGTTCAGATAAGGTATGAATCCAGATGTCTCTGTGTTCAACTCTGGCAATACTGAATCCAAAATTTTGCTAAAAAAAAAAAAATGGCTAGCCTCCTAAATCTGATTTTAAACATGTAAGAAAATGCCTTGATGGGTAAGAGCATGAACACATGCAGCTTTTCTTGACCTTAATGAGATGTTCAAGGTACTTAACACTTTTGAAAATCAGGCCACAATTCAGCAAAGCATTTCAACATGTGTTTAACATTAAACACATATTTAATCAGATTAAAGCATATACTTAAGCACATTCCTGAACCAGGATCAATTTAAACATGTGCTTATGATCTTTGCTAAATAAGGTTCTCACTTAAGTTTCTAAATAAGAGTTTGGGAGCCTAAATTTAGGTTTTGATTTTATAAAATTCAGATTGTTTTGAATGAAATAAAAATTTAAGTGAAAGGGAAAGCACTTAAGACCCTTATTTATTTTGTTAATCACATCCATCAGTGCTTGACAACAAGCAAGTAACTAAAATTTGAGTCTCTTAAGGAGATGTATAAATATACATTGTTGGAAAAAGTAGATATGCCATCCAGTTTTAACTCCTTAGAAGTATTTTATGTCAGATATTTTGACTCAAGAATATCCAAAATTAGAGAAACAAATGAAATTTCACTACATTTTCTTTAATTCTATCCATGGTATTTATAATGCTAATATTGGCACAAGGAACAAAAGGATTTTTTTTCTCTCTCTCTCTCTTTAATTTTTTCTTCTTCTAGTTTATCTTTTTCTTTACTTAATTTTTCTTGTTCTTGTAACAGAACAAGCTACATTCTGCCCCTTTCTGTTAACACCCCTGCATACATCTGAGTTTCCATCAGCCACCCATCAATTTACCAGTTGTGCAATTACATGTGTTAAGACAAAAGCAGTGTTGAATGCCACCATTTTGATTAGGGTAATAGTGACTCACTGGGACAGCAGCAATTCAGAGCATGTCTGTGCACACATTTGCATGGATGTAAGTCAGCCAAAGCAGCATACAGACACAGAAATAAGACTGAACAAGAAGAGTGAATTTGCAGTTTGTTAGTGGTTAGACACACACCGTCCTCCCTCCATCCTCTGTCATTCCTGCTAAGTAGAGGACTGCAGTCCAAGCTATGGGGTAGTCCTTGCCCAAATATTTTCCCTCTTTCTCCAATTCACATTGGACTTCTACCAAGTCTTGACTGCTTCACAGCATTTAATATGTGCGTGTTTTCACCCTGCACATTAAAGAGAGCAATAATTGGAGGTAGATTATCCCTTGATGAAAATTAAGGTTTTTCGGAGAGGAGTACCTGAGCAGTAAGTGCACTAGCAGGTACTGCTTAATCACTTGCAAGCTGTAAATTCATTTTCTAGCTTATGCCATGATAACTTGTGTGCACATTCATAGCCTTAGTTAAACTAGAGCAAATCCCTATGTGGACACACTAATTTCAGTTTTAGAGTGGCTTATCTCAGTTTATCATAAACTTGTTCTGAATCAGCTTATGCCGAACTGAAATAAGCTTAATTTAAAATTGAAATAAAAGGATTAGGATAAATGAAATTGGTGTAAAATCACACCTTTATTTAACCCAACACAACTCTGTATACAGATAAAACCCTAGGCCATGTGTGTTTATTTAAAAATGAGTATTAGAGAAAATAGAAAAAGACAATGAATGGGGTAAATATTTCCAACCCCCGTTGAGAGGATATTAGTAACAACAAAGAGTTAAAAATAATGCAATTTAAAAAGAACTATTTTAAAATTGCCTAATCTCCATGGTTCAGAGCCTCTCCCATTCAGCTACATTAGACAGCAAGACCCCGCAGGCACTTAATAATACTTTTATATAGTAGCACTTTACATCTTTTCTGTGCTGTAAAAGCATTAGCTAATTAATCTTCACAACAACCATCTGAGGTTGAGAAGTAAGGGCTAATATCCTTTTCTTAAAGATAGAGACGATAAAATACCAGGCATGTCAAGGGCCCCCATTCCTGAGTATTATGTACTTTGCTTTGCAAGTGAGAAGGCTTCTGACACCAAATATAATGGGATAAAGTTGGACACAAAGAGATGGAGCCTCCTTCCCACCCATATGACAGGCTGCTGTTGGAGGTTTGGCTTCAGGAGATATGTTTTGCAGACTTCAAGTCAGGAAGGTCCTTGAGCATACGCTTAACATGAAATGCAAATAGCGTGGGGAAGCCAATGGTCTCCTGTGAAAAAATATGTATGTAGCTCAGTACTTTGGTGGCTCAAGTCCAGAGGGATAGATTTCTAAAGAGGCTTAAGTGCTGAAGGCCCACTACGGAGATGATAAGCCAAATTTCCAGACTCCAGGGCCTTAATTTCCAGAGCCAGACTAGAAACTCAAAAGCCCCTGGTTCACATTTAGGTTTGTAGAATTTAGATAATGTAGATTCACACGGAGGGAGGATGCATTCACAGAGGCCACCAGTCCCCCAGGAAAGCCAGGCCCTCTGAGGCGACGGCGGTGTTCTTACCACCTTGAGGGATCCTGCCCTGAACCATCCCCTGGTGCAAAGTAGTCACTCAGCCTGGCTCACACAGTCCCCAAAATATGCAGTCTTATAAAATGGTGAGTTCTCTTAAGCTGATGGGTGGCATTGCTTTATTTCTCTATCAAAATGATTCCTTGAGCTCCATGGAAGGGCTTATTTCCCTGCACATTTGTGTTTCATTTAAAGGAATGGGGCCTTCTCACCACCAGATTGCACCTGACTCAAACTTCAGCCAATGATGCTTCATAGCCACACCTTTATGAGGTTCCTTTAGCTCAGCTTTAAAACCAGGCAAACTGAATGTCTGAGCTGTTACGGTGGGTACACCTCGCTGGCCTTTGGTCACCCAAATGCTAGGTGTTTAGTCAAAACTACTTTCTTGTTCTCTGAGACAATTAAGCCCAACTGAAATCACCATGTAGACAGCCAGCAAGGTGTATCTCTCTTGCTTTCTCACCTGTAGAGGCACTTTTGATGGTTAGCTTGGACTGAATGTCCAAGTTTAAGGCAGCTAAAATGAGACCAGACAAATGTGGGTATAAGTGAGTCATATATTATTTTGTGTTATAGGAGGCTGAGAAAATTAGTCGTGATAAACTGACGTGGTAGTTTCTGATACTGCTTTTGGTGAGGGTAAATGGTTATGTGGTTAAGTGGTTCCCAATGTCAGTTGGAGTAGGACTGACATGAAGTCTGACTCTTCTTGGAACCAAGCACATATCTGAATTATATATATCACACAGCTTCAGTTTAATCCTAGTACATTATTCCAGTTATTACACTGTGAACTTCTGCTGAGTATTTATTTTTAAACACACTTCAGATACCAAATCCCCCTTTTTAGTATTAGTTGAATACAACAGGAGCATCTTGCCTAGCAAAGTGAAGGCGGCTGAGAGGCAGAGCTCTGATCACGTTCTAGCATGCCAAGTTGAGATTTTGGCTGGCACTAACGAGCATTGCAACATTTATTAATTCATTACTTGGGAAATTGTCTCACCCAATTTCTTCAGGCAGCACCTCACTCATTGCTACACGTTTGGAGAATAAGTTAAAGATGCCTCATGTTATTTCAGAGTCTTAGTCACTGTTGTTTGGGTGTGGACACTCCTTAGCCTGGGCTTCAGAAATTGAAAATAAATGAGAGATGGAGGTACAGAAACTATTCTCATTAAAACCAGGGGGAAATGAAGAAGCAGAAAGATGAACCCTCAAGTAATTTTTAAAAAAAAACCAAAACAACAACACAAAAAAACAACAAAGTTGTCTCCTTAATTCAGATGGTATGAAAGAATTTATGTTGGATACTGAAAATACTGGATATGCGATATCCTAGGAGACCACAAGTAGTTACTGAAATGTAAAGCAGTATAGTGCACATGATAGCTGAGGTACATCATATCATATAATGTGATATGCCTCAGTATTTTGGCATTCTTTTCAATGTCAACCTCAGGTACAGTGGAGACAATCACCAACAGAAAATGTATAGTTAGTTAATAAGGCAGACTAGGCCTCCAAAGCAATGCGTAGAGTTTTATTTTTCCAATATTTGTCTGGCGTGTCATCTTTTACCAGGGTCCAACAAGATCTGGAGCCATTTTATCCAAACAACTACCTCTTCCTAAAGGGCTGCAAACACTTTTGATGGTTCACAGCCTTGACTCACAAATGACCATGTCTTTGTTTAGGACAGATATGGTGTTTCCTACCATTCTTCTGTCCTCCCCATCACTCCCTGAGGATATCCCCCAGGGACCAGCCATTCATACTCCACCACAGCTTACTGCACAGCATATTAACATAAGCCAATGTTCTTTTAATTAGACAGGCCAAAAATGGTGGCTTTGTAAGCAGCTGAGATCTCCCTGAAAAATTGCTCAGGACCATGAAAAAAGTGTCACATGGACAGATACAAACAGGACCCACTACAGCAGTTCCATGTCATACCCACCTGTAAACCTAAGTCCTCCCTTGTTTCCACCCTGGGTTTTAGACTACAGAGGACTGAGATCTTTTACTGTGATCACAGTTATGAGATTCAATGTAAAAATAGCCAAGGCAAACTTACCAGCCTGAGTTAAACAGAATATCAGACTCTTGTTCTCCGTTCTCCTTTTTCTCTTATGTTTCATGAATCTTTATTTTTTCTGTGTGATTTTACAATATCACTAAGGTTTGGTGAGTCTGTTAGCAAACTAAATAGAGTACATGCAGAGATTATATTCTAACAATAAAAAGAACCTTAACAGGTAAAAATATAAAAATAATTAAATTGGCTATCTACAGTCAAACAATGGAATATGTAGATTGAAAATCTAGACTTAGTCTAGGCTATTCCATATTAAAAATAAATGAAAAAGAAATTACAGACATTGCTAATATAGCATGAAGGCAAAAAACATTGCTCAAAGATTACTGTAATGGAGTATAGTTAATTCCATTCAATTCTTTTTCATGGTTCTTAATGACAGGTCAGAATAAATATTAAATCCACAGGAGATTTATTGCTTCCTTGGAAAATCAATATGCCGTAAACCAACATTAACATGAACTTTGGACAATCTGTGTTCTTCCTGGGAAAGTTTTTGTAAGTCTCACTATATCTGTGGAGATTTTGACCACGACTCATGAGAAATTGTATTTAACATCAAGCCAGCTACTTGTGATTAATAAGTGGATTTAACTAGGTTTGAGGCTGGTGAGATCTAACAACATTCTTAAGAAAGGTGGAGAATTGAGAGCTAAGTCTTGAATGCAACTGAGCTTGGTCTAAACTGACTTGAAGTCACAGTCAACATTGTGCAAGTGACGCAGACTTCACCAACATCTTAAACACAGCCAACATTTGTAATAGAGACTGCCCCACCTGCCCAGCCTTTGCTAGTGTTGCAGATAATTATATGCCATCAATATTACCACCCTCCTTTTCTGCTATCTCCCTTTTCATCAGCTCTTTCTCTCTGTTGCCATTAATGATTGAAATTTTCCTTAGATGCTATTGGAATGTAGGCTGGGTTTGTGTTGAATTCCCTAGCATTTCATACAAGGTTGGCATACATTGTTAACCTGTTTGGACCAAAAGTCAGGAAATTTGGGCAGTATTTCCCCTTGTTTACTATCTGCCTGACTGAAGTGTACTACTAATATTAAGTTTGGTTTGGGTTTTGTTTGGCTGGGGTCTTTTTTTTCCCAAAAAATATCTACAGTCTTCTCTCAGAGGTCTGTTCAGCACAATGCCTCATTAGATGTTATTTTAGCTCCAGATTCAGACACCTAAACTTATAAGTATAGTGACGTGAATATAGACTTAACTCAGTTGCCTGCACAGGCATTTAGTGCTATTTAAGACACCATGGCATATCTGAGACATGTTTGTAGGCCTTGCATATTTGATCCAGAACTTATAGGAAACCCTCAGGCTCTCTCAAGCCCTTCCTGATACCTTAAGGTATCACAAACACCAGTAAAATCCTGTGGTTAGGCAGCTGGATCACGTTCTTGTATATGGTCAGTTGAATCGCTCTCATACAAACAAAATCAAAAGTTTAAACTCGAGTTGATGTAGACACCTGAATGAAGACATTTAATTTGGGTATCAGAGCCTGGAGTCAAGATACTCCTCACCTGGGCTTGTTTCTGTTCCTCAAATAACTATGTCTTGAGATATGGAAGGATTTCCCACTTGATCCCCCTGCACCAGATAATATGTCAGTCAGGTGATGGCCTTCCACAGGTCCATTCATGTATCTGCCAATCATTTCCCATCCACCTTGAATACCCTTGAGCAGCTCAAATAGCCGTAGATACCTGTGTCTGGGTTACAGAACTCTGTCCCTTCTGTTTTCAAGGCCCAGCTGTCACACTGCAGCTTTCCTGTCCCTCTATCTTCCCCATCTTTTCCACATGAGGTTTCAGTCTATACATCAGTTCTTGCTTCTACGCTACAAGGTTGGGCAGCTTTACAGACCCCAGGCAAGACACGTAGCCCACAGGCTTTTTGATCATGCCACAGGTGAGCACTCTACATATTGGCTCCAGTCGAAGAGGCTGGATCTTTGATTCTTGTTATCAGAGGTAATGCTGCAAGCCTGATGAGGTTCCTGCAATAATCTCACTGTAGTATCTTGTTATACAGAAATGAATCATGTTTAGGAACAGATTTATTTGCAGGTGGAGTGAATAAGGAGGAAGGGAGAACTGTGAGATATTTAGCTCTTCTAACTTGAGATCTCTTACTTGCTCACCTGAACATTGATCCCACTCATGTTCCTAATCCAGTGCAGCACCAAACTTTCAAACCCTTCCAACAGATGCGGTGAGCTGGGAAAAAGCTCCTTATACAACAAATGCAAAGCACCTTTCAGGGGATCTGGAGCTGGAGGTTCAACCTCCCTCCAGCTGATGTCTTGGCCACCTCTTCCCCACCTGAAGCTCCCCTTTCAACATATTTTATTTTCTGATGTTATTTTAGCTCCAAAAGGTTAAGGTTAACTGATTATGAAACAGTTACTGGCTCAAATTGGAGCTAAATAATAACAATTTCAGTTGGAGTTAAATGTAAACTAGAATGGAAATAAAAATACTTTGCTAAACCCTCTGGGGCAGGGTTTACCACTTACCACTGAAATGCAAAGTCATACAAAAATTGACCTTCAAGGTGTGTCCACAGTGTAAGTAATGGTAAAAGTAATAAGTAAAATGATGCTGATGTTGCTGATGACAATATAATAATAACAGAAGATATGACTAGATTAATTTTGAGCAGACCCACTGCCTGAAAGTACAGAACATGACATTCAGGTATCATTTTTCTTTTTTAATGTAATTCAATATTTTTTATAATTACTATTGGCTTTTTGGTTATCCGTCAGCACATGGTGGGTGGAAATAACTTGGGGTGTGACTGATGGAGCTAGTTGTTCTTTTTTTCTCTTTCTTTTTCCTTTTTTTTTTTTTTTTTTCCTGCTGAATTTCTTGATGTGTATGCTTTTCCATGCAGATGGCACCTTTGGCAACAGCCTGCCTGGCAGGATTTCAGGGCATCATTAATCTATCAAAGCAATGCTAATGAAGTTGGACTCTTAACAGTTTACTCACCATCTGCTTCTAACCGTCATCCTTCTCTGCTGTCCCTAATGCTTCCCTGGTGGAGTATGGGAACTCTGAACAGCTCTGATTAATGTTCTTTAGCCTGGTGCAACTACTGACTTCCTGTAATGCTTTTGTTGAAAAACAGTGTTTAAAAGTCAAACCCACAGACATCGAAAAACTTTGCAGAAGCCAAAAGGTCATGGTTTAGACCCTCAAAATTGCCTAATTTTGCCTATCCCTGTAGAAACGTAGGTCTCTACCTAGTTTCTACCTTTCCTCCAAACTAGTTTACTTAACAAAAAATACTGAATTTATAATAATTTTTCTCAGTTTGTCATTTGCATTAAATGTTCCAGGGTTTATTGTGAGTCTGAAAAAAGGTTTGGGGCTTATTTGCCTAAAGCACTTACCTGTTTTTTCCAGTGATATTAGTTGGTCTAAATAAAGACATTGACTCTCCACAAACCTCACTTCACATTATATTCCCAAACCAGCAGAGTTACCACAGCTACAATCTTCTAGTAAAAGCCCTTGCACTTCTGCAGCAGCCTCATATTGCCAAGGATGTTCCACACCTATTCTCATTCCACCTTGGACTGGATTTGCAAACTAGGTGGTTTCCCTGCCTGTCTGGCCTGCAGGACCTAAGCCAGAAACATTCTCAGAGCACAGAGAAACACATCCAAGAAAATGACATTTATAACTCTCTTGCTGACTCCTTTTTATTCAAAAGTCTCATGGCTTCACCTGGAATAGGGCAGTCCCAGGTGCAAGTTTCTTTTGTTCCCGAGGGGATTTGAAACCACATTGCTATTTCTCTACCTCCCAGGAGAATACCCTAACCACCAAGAGATAGTCCAGGAGATTGCGGGTCTCACAATCTTTTCCAGTGAATCTGTTCCACTTTAATTAAATATTCATTGTGCTTATGGAAGAGGTAATAACTCTAGACATAAGCAGAATGGGAAAACTTGGGTTCTGATCCCGTATCTTAACAGATACGGTCAGCATGATGCACCGGTTTTGTGAAACTGATTTTAGGAGATGCATGCCTTACTCCATGAGTTTGCCTAGGGAGAATACAGACTCCCTTTGAAGCTGTGTATGCTAGCCAGCAGCCAAAGTTAGATGCTGCAGCAATGAGCGCTGCAGTGTTACAGTCTTTCTGCATCTCTAGTGGCTAATACATCACTACCTGAGTTATTTTCTTTTAATTAGAAAAAGGAAATAACAACTCCCCAATGTCGTAACTGTAGATACATGGTGATTTATTAATAATGATTACTGCATATGGGCTAAGCAACTTACGACAGTGAGTAAAACTATTAATTATAACCACTGCAACATTTATAAGACTAGTCAATGACACTGACAGATTCAGCATTGCAATTTATATGATTACCAATAAAATTGTGAGAAAAATGGTAGAATTTTGAGCCTAACATTGTCACCATCAAAACAGAGCAAAGCAAGGGCTTAGCAAAGCATAGTGGAAACATTTGAGGCACAGAAAAAATGCTTATAATGAAACATAGGTTAGGAAAAGAGGATAAACAAACATGAGGAATGTGATAGAGATCATGAAATTGGTTGTTCCCAATTACGCCGTTTCATATTACAAGAGTAATGAAACATCCTATGGAACTGGATGGCAAGACATTCAGAGAGGATAAAAGGGAAGACATTTTTTCACAATGGATAATTGACCTGTGGAACTGATTGCCACATGATAGCTGCAAGTCCAAGAGCTTAGCAGGTTTTAAAAAGGATTAAACATGTATAGGGATAATTAGTTCATCCATTATTAAACAAGATAAGTTTTATTAGTCACCAGTTACATTAAACAAGATAAAATAAAGACCTCGTAGGAAACTTTAATTCTTACCCAGTGAGAAATTCCCAAATCTCAACTTTCAATGGCATTTTAAAAATAAATATATTTTTATTCCTGTTTCATGGAAAATCTTTAATTTTACTTCCAGAAAGGACAGCATGCCACTGCTTTATCTTGTCTAATATAACTAGCAAATAATGTGATTTCATCTCGTCTTAAAGATGGATTAGCACTGACATGTCCTGGCTATACCAATAATTGGTATCTTCATTGAAGTAACTCCTGTGAGATGAAATGGATATCAAGGCTGTTCTGCAGAAAAGCACACTGAAGAGCTCAGACATTTTCTCAGAGTGTTTGCTACTGAGATTGTTTAAGTTTCTAGAATAGATTCTACCCCAAGAAAATCACAACCTATATACTTTTAGGGTGATTGGATGTCTTGCATTCTAGAGTGACAGTACCCATGTGAGGACTCTACCAATGTGCAATCAACCACCTTTTTTATTCGTTGTGAAAATATTCTTTTTTCTTGGCCCAGGTTCCATCCTACACTTGGAATTTACCAGAAGCATCTGCAGGAAAGTATTCCTCCATAGCTTTCTAGACAATCAAGAGAGAGAGTTGCTACATCCAGATGGCAGTTTGAAGAATCATGGGGTCACAGAGAAATTTAGAAGGGACTTTTGGAGGCCATCAGGTCACAGCAGGTCTAACAGTAAAGTTAGATCAGGCTCTGTAGGCCTTTTTAACATCTGAATCACTCTGTGGAAGCATTCTTCCTATAGAAAATTCCATGGTGACAACAGAAGGAACCCACAAGAATCCTAAATGAACACTTCTGTGTAAACGGGGTATATCCTGGTCAATGCATTAAACTTCTCAGATTTTCTCCTTGTCTCCCTCATATCATATCCTTTCCACTCTCCTTGCTCATCCATCCAAAATGTGTCATTACCCCCTCAACTAGCAATTCCCAATAATGGCAGCAAATGAAGTGCCATGTCCTGAAATGGCTACCATCTATAATACCCTTGCTCTGTCCCCTGCTAACTCGGCAAATATATTTCAGCTCATTCCTGAAATACATCTTTTCCCTTGTCTTTCTTATCTCTCTCGCTGTCACTCACTCGGTCGCACTTTCCCTTCCACTTAGATGACGCTGTCCATTGCTCATAGCTGTGGCATATTACTGAAATATGCAAAACAGGTTTGGAAAAAAACTGTGCCAAAGATGTTCCTTACATGAATTATGGTACTGTTGAGAAACCATATGTTCTTTGGTGCTTTTCCTACTAAAGGAACATGTTTTCACGGTTTTTCACCTAGGGAATACATTGGTCAGAGCTTTACACTACAGTGGTTAGATCTCTAGCCAGCTTAAAGCTAACAGGTATCTCAGCACTATACTTGCAACTAAAGTGTAGAGATACTTTATACACAGTTCTTGATGGCAATCCTATCAACCATTAATGTCAAAAAAACCCAGAATCCAGTTCCAAGAATGTGTGAGATTGACATCAAATTATTTCCTTCATTTGGTTTTTGATTATTGCACCCTTAGGGATATTCAGGTACAGGCACATCATCAAGCTTCATTTCATTTGTCCTGTATTAATAATTTTTTGTGGTAGTCAAGTATGCAATAGATTATTGGAGCACTACATGTTTTTGAATGTATTTATCCTCACATCACTACTATGAGGAAATCAAGTACACTCATTCCCATTTCACAGATAGGAACTGAAGCACAGAAAAGAAAAACAACTTGCTGAAGGATCATGTTCATGGAAGAGCAAAGTCTTGAAAAACAAATCCCACCTTTCACTTCAGGGATTCATTCCTTCTCTTGTACTGAAATCTGAGATCCTTGCATAATCAAGTGCTTCCAGGAGCTGAGACTTTAACACAAACTACAAAAATTCCCTGGAAAACCTAAGAATTTACTGCACGTTATAGACTAAGACACTTTTTTTCCTCAATTTTCTTTTTGGCCCAACTCAGTATTTCCTTTTAAGAACTGAATGCCATACATCTATCCTTAAGACAGCAACAAGAAAAGGTAGATCTGGCTGTAAAAAATGTCTCTGTATTCCAAAACATCACTTCTTCCCCAATTCTTAGAGTAACAGCTCATTTTCCCAGCAGTGTAGCTCTTGTTCATCCTTAGTGCTTTATCCCAAAGAACCACATGATTTACCTCATTCCTCATTCTCACTTTCCCATTCCATTTTTCTTTTTTTTTCCCCTCCTTGTATCTCTTTTTGGTTTTCTTGTTGTGTTTTTTTAACTCGCACTGCTGTGGGTTATTCCCCCAAACTCTGGAAAGATCAGTCATACATTAGAGGATATGTGAGTAAACTGGCAGCAGCTCTAGGTTAAATAACAACGTGTTCCAGAAACACCTGTTGGGGTCCTCCAAAACATTTCACTCGCAGTGACTTGCTGCAGCACATAGAGACCTTTTAAGACACATGCTTACCTGGGAACTTCTTGGTGCTGATGCTGTAGCTTGTCTAAATAATAACAAGCTCTCTGCAATGCTAAACTTTATCTCTGAATGTTTCGACAATGATGTACAATACTAAAGAAAAAGACAAAAAAGCCTGAATTCTGTCGTTTAGTTTTAATTTATTTTTTACTATAGATGGGTTGTGGATAGGTGGGTTAATCTGGAGATATCTTCAAGCAGTTGGTTATACCAATTTAGCATGGCTCTGTCTGCATTTTATCTCAGCTGAGATTCTAAATTAAACATGTATTTAAAAATAATGGCATCTGAACAGGGCGTCTCATTCAATTTTAACTGGCTGCAGCATTTTGTTATGTTTGCATGTTACTCTGTAAATGTTTGTGTTCCTTATCCTGATTACAGATGCAATTTTACAGCCTGTTTATTGATTTTAAAACTTTAGAATACCGTTGACATCGGCCATAAGGAACCTCATTTTTCTGGCAAGAGATTGCAGAAAGAATTTTAGACCTGATTAATTTGGTCTTGTGTTGCTTTTCCACTTGAACTAGTAATAGGAAGTGTACATATTCATTGTATTGTTTGTATTTGTAAAAAGCCAATGCATCACATTGGTGTATTTAAACACATGCAAGATTTTTTTTTCTTTCTTACTCGTTTTAGTTATCTTGTATAAACAGTTTGAAATAAATAAGTGTACACATGAAAATAGATAAGAATTCACAAGGTTCTGTTGAAGAAATTCACACAACTAAATATGTACTGTATTTCTCACTGTAAATAACAAATCCAAATAATACTACATTTTTGATATTGTCATAACCGCAGAAGTTAAGTCAATTTAAATTTTGCCTGAGTAAAGAGTTCATGATCTGACCTATGAATTACCATAATATTTAGCCCTAACAGCATTAAAAAAAATAAGATTTCTTCAAGGACATCTCTCAGACTGGACTCTAAGCCAAGAATAACAACTGATTTAGACTTCACAGCAATCCCGTCTACTAAGAATCATCCCAGTTTACACAGAAGAAAGATAAAGCTGCAAAGCTAAAAAGAGTTTTTAGATGACACCTATAAAATCATTGTTACTATTGAACAAATGAAGAATTCACAAATGGTTTATAGGTGTCACAAAAGCAGCAAACATTGTCATATCATGGCCGAGAAGATTTGACCAGTGTTAAATTGTCATTGAAGGGTATTCAATATGATGCGTGACAAATAAACATGCCTCTAGAAAACTTTTATGTTGCATTAATCCCATTATTCTTGAAACCACAGCTTGGACTGCAGCAGTATTATAAGCAGTTACAGCTGGAAATCCATGAGGGCAGGGGTTCTCTGTGAGGTGCAAGATCTGTTGGCTATCTAATGCAGGACAGGTTCTTCTATGGCTGAATATAGCTTTTTTTCTTAGTTCAGTGCTTATCCCCTGGGATTACCAATCATTACTGGAAAAATACAATGGCTTACATTCTTTTTCCAACATTCCTTAGACAAAACTGATCAATTTTTAAAAGCTTTGATATTCACATATTCAAAATGAACTCTATCCCAGACAAAATCAAGACAACTCTACACAACTTGGCCAAATGCACTTGGCCAGCCGAAGAAAAAAAGGTAATGTAAATAATTTCAAGAATGAACCCTATTCAAAGATTGACAGTATTTTCAATCAGTGTTATCCTAGAAATGTTTAAAATCTTTATATTAAAATATAACACCACTGATACATCAGTCATTATGAAAAGAAATTAAACCTTTCTGAGAGAGGGAAACAAGGGAGATTCAGATTATTTCAGAAAGTGAATCTGCTGTAGGAAATATTGTAAAATTTAGAAATAACTTTCTCCTTATATCTGAAAGCAGTCATAATTTATACAACGTAATTCCAGAATTTAGTCTAAAAGGGATTGAGATTTATGAAAATATGAATAATGAAAATATGAAAAATGAAAATTCCCTTTATTACTCTGTAAAGTGAGTATGTTCTCTTTGATTACAGCTAAGATGTAGGATTCCATCATAACTGGGTCTTAGAAAACTGAAAATCACTGTATTGAGCAGCAATCCAATCTGCCTGTTGTTCAAAGATGAGGTAACCCGTGGTTTGGCCATTTTAAGGCATGTTTGGGAAATCACCTTATCTGCTAAAATCTGTACCCAGTGAGCCTTCCATAAAGTTGCATAGCAGAAAGGCTGAAGTGATCAGCTCTGTGCAAAGAGAGATGCAAGAATGAGGATGTCTTCTGCTTGCCAACACCTAGTGCAACTCAATCTAGCAGCACATACGTGTCCATATGTTGATTTTCTTAACAGTTACTTTCTTCAGTGACAACTTTAATGAAGGGCATAATGTGAACTTTCAGGGATAGCTGGAAGCCAGTATTCTCATTGTATCAACAATTTCTGTTTCCAGAAAGATTAATGTATCACCTTCACTTTGAGCAAAGAAGACCCTTTTGAGGCATCTTAGAAAATCATCAGGCTGTAGACAAGAAGAGTAAGTGAGGTACTACCAGGAAAAATGAGATAACTGACTTCAGAGGGAAAAGAGAAAGTACCACAGAGAGTGATGGGAAAGAATAAAATGATAAATAGTGGGGATAAGAATATCCCAGTACTGAAAAGTAAAACTGAGCTAAAAACTCTTTATGAGCAGAGTAATAACCAGAGGAATCTGGGGTATCTTTAGGGCCTACAGAATGACAGATACCAGCAGAAAGATGTAGCATTTAGGTTAGTCACTCAAAGTCAAAACCCATGGTCAAAACAGATCAACGTCAAAAGGGATCCAATGGTTGTGGAGTCTCCATCTTTGGAGATATTCAAACCCTGACTGGACACAGCCCTCAGCAGTCTGCTCTAGTTGATCTTGTTCTGAGTGTGAAGTTGGATGCAGTGATTTCCAGAGGCCCTTTCTAACCTCAGCCACCCTGTGAGACCTGATAACTAGAGATGTGCTACTTTATTTTTGTTTCCCATGAAGACCAATCTCCACACTGAGAACCTGCATTCCCTTTGGACTGGGATGCCCATCTGCCTTTAATTGTATGGCCCGGAGGTGTGCATTTCCTTTAAAAGTCCAGCAGCTCTGGCAGCAAAATTTGTGTAGATGTACATTTTGCATGCATAAAGGCTCTGGAATTTGATCAACAAATTCTACAGGCAAGCTTGGCTTTGTTCTGCTCTGCGAATTTAAAATCATATAAGTGACACCAGTAGATAAGTATCAAGCCTGGCATGTCCTCAAATAGTCTGATAACTATAATGAGAATTACAGTATAAACCAAGCCTCCTCCTGGTATAACTTTATTGAAATCACTAAAGATACATAATACAGACACAATCCTGTAGGGAGGAGTCTCAAAACCTCCATGTAACTTAACATTCCTGACATCAGGAATCAAAACAAACGGGTCCATTTTACCAGAGCTTCATGCTCAGAGCTCCCCCATCACAAGCACAGAGGAAGTTTCTTTGAAGATGGGCCAGGACACTACCCTCCAAAAAGCTCACATTCGGTAACCACAGTTCAGTTTTCCCTGAGACACAGAATAATGTTGCTGTCACGATGTATTTACTGTCGTGGTATTCAACCATCAGATCATTTCAAAAAGGAGATACTGCTACATTCCACATGATGGCAGGAGATCTGTTTTTCTTATTGCAAAGCCAGAGCTTACAGTTTAAGATTGTCATATTAAATATAGCAAGATAAGCAATCTCCCATATTCTCCAAGCCATTTTATAATAATGTGTTCTCAAGACATACTCAAAAGGAACAATTCTTCTTTATATATTAAAGAAACCCCAAACATGCTGAAGTAGTTTTCCAAAGTTTACCTAAATGATAAAATAAGTGCCTTGTAAAATACATACAAGTAAACTGGTATTTCAGGGCAGATTTACAATGCTTACTTTGTTTTTGTTGAACATAATTAGGTTAACTTACCATAGGTTGTTTTTTTTTAGAATGTAGATTTTGTTCTTTATACCCTCTTTTTTTCAGTAGAAAGGAACTTTGAGGCACAATTTAATTTGACTGATTTTAGATTTTTTTAATACAAGACTTTTCTGCTTACATTTTTCAACTTAAAAAATACTGGAAACATTAGGACTGGTTTTTCCTGAAGGTTGAGTGGCTTCAGTATGCCTTTTCTTGAGTGCTTTTGGAGAGCTTTAATTGAAAAATCAAACATGAGATTTGTTACAAATATATAACAAAGATGTTGAAGTGTTTAGTAGGCAGTGAAATACAAATAAATATTTTTTAAAATATCAATTTAAATTGTTTATCTTATACTGTCTTGAATTTATGTTATTTATTTATTTTTATTCTTTACCAGTCATCTGCTATTTACATATATTAAAAATAAGGAAAAATTAAAACCTAAAATTATATACTTAACAATACATTCTATTGTTTACTCATGTATTGAAATAAACAAAGCAGGAGAAAATCTCACATGATAGCTTGTTTTTCTTTTGTACATAGCTCATCTTTAAGCAATATACATGAATCATTAAATACTTATGCAAGAGTGTGATCTGCTAAAAAAGTGCATTGAGTTCATCCTTTTGTTTTTCTCTACCAGGGAGTGCCCAATTCTTTTGGCAAGCTCCTCTTTATTAAATTGATTTTAGGGCCAGAAAATAATCATGATATGATATCCTGATACCACTTCAATATCCCATTACCTGCATTGCACTGTTTCCACGGCTATTCATGACAGAACAAAATTAGATGATGGGCAGCCATTGGTAGAAGTTACTTAGACACTAAAGATGCTAAAGAGACAGGCTAAATACATTAATTTTGTCATTTTCATGTACAAAATTGATTTTTGTCTGGTTTTTTCCACCATCTGTCTCCAGAGTCAAATCCATAACGTGGTTGAGCTGACGCGGTAGGTGCAGTTTGTGGGACAGAGATGCTGGAGGTTTCCCAGCTCCTTCTGACTCAGTGTGGGAGAGGAGCATGTCTGCAGCAAGTGTCCAGGTGAAGTTTATTATGTCAGCAGCAGTTCAGACAGGGGTCAGGGTCATCCCTCCACCAGACACAGAAAGTCAGGAGACAGACCCCAACTTGGGAACCACGCTTGGCTGTATGTTGGTCAGGACCTGCACGGTGGTCACTCCTTCCTGGTAGTATCCCCAGCTTTTAGGCTGTGAAAGTCATTAGATGCCTGGAGATTATATGGTGCTTGGGACAACATGGAGCCAACATGCTTAAACTCTAACTTTAATGGCTTTAAATCTATCCTTTAAAAAGCAACAAAAGGAGGTATTCCCCTTTGGTTTTATAATACAGCCATCAGAGACTGAAACACACTGCTTAAGGTGTAAGTCCGTCAAAGGCTGGCACCTTCTTGCTTAATAAATGTTTCTCTTTGTGTGTTTGACTCATACTTGATCATTTTTACTGCATTTTCATACTGTTAGCTCTGGGGAGACAACTCAGCTTTTGGCTCAGAGATCAGGAACGGAACTGTAGAATAATTTTCAATTATAATATCTCTCCTATTGATGATGAATGATACTCAAGAAAGAAAACAAAAACCTGAGCATGATAACCTAGTTTTAACTTGTAACCTAAACAGATGTGATCTGCGGACTTTGAGACTTAATAGCAATGGAATGCCATATTATTTTCCAATACTTTCTGAAGAGGAATTTCCCTGAATGGGTGCTGATGACAATTTTAAAAAAACATTTTTGCACTGATCAGTGCTTAAAATGCAGTATCAGCTAGCCAAGCAACATTCACTTTGTAAATCTTCCTTGTTTGGTCCTCTGTAGCTTGCTTTCAGCATGCCTTTTAATTTGGACAAAACCCAGTGTGATTACTTTCATTTTAGTTTCTAGGTCTGTTTTATGTCCCCACATTCATGAGCTACTACAAAATTTCTGTGTTTGACTTGTGAAGACTTGAGGGGAATATTTAATTATTAAGCTTCATTTATCGTCTCATCATCTTTTTTGTACATCTTAACTAGATTTTGCTTTTGAAAAATCAAAGCAAAAAAACCCCCAGAAAATCCCTGAATTTTGAGTAAAAGTAGACTCAGCTGTGCCCCTTTAATAAAAGTGACGGTGAATTTTGGAGAAACTGAAGAAGCTATTTCTTTTTTCAGTACAAATGTGATCTTGAAAATCCACAAATCAAAATGCTTATCTTGCGTTGGTGCCAGCACATAACGCATGACTCCTTGGTAGATGAATGTCTACCCGTAGAATGCATTATTAGTCTATTTAGCTTCATGTGCTGTGCTGACCTACTTTAACTTATTCTTAATAATGCACAGCACTGGAGCAATATTGACTCATATATTCATTTCTCATAAACTACGAAGCATTAATAATGTATTGCATTTTTTCCTCCGGAGCAAAGATATGGTTAAATCAAATGGATCCTAATGTGAACATCCACAAATGATACAGATTGGCGCTTATATGAGCAAAATGACATTTTAGAAGAAAGATATTTCACTCCGCTTCCTTTGATAAATGGTTCCTTAAATATGCCATTGCTATTTTTACAGTGGGCAAGGTGAGGTTTCTGGTATTGTTTGGTTTCGCTATAACATTTAACAGCAGTTTTTCTTACCTGCATCTAGAAAAAAACTTAGATTGTTGAGCATATTTTAAAAAGCATTGACAAATCCTCCCAGAAATAAATTCTTTAAAAATCCCTTTAAAATTACTATTGTTAAAAGGGAACTATGTAGCAAACATAGGAGCAGATTCCGAGACAATAAAGGCAAAAATCAGCATAATTCATGTAAAATGAATAAATCAATCCAAGGAGTTTGACACCTCCTGAGTTTAATGAAACTGAATTCCTGATGAGGGAAAATAAAGAAGAGACCAGTTAATATTATTGTGAAAATTTAGTTGTTATTGTTATTTGTGACCAACTACAGGACAAACTCTTTTCTGTATTCAAGTCTTGCACATGAACTTGAACATTTTGGTGAATCATTTGAAATAATTCCCTGCTCCCTGCAATACTGCTTTTCATTATATTGTATCGTAGGATAAACCAACTGATCCAGTTGATGACTGGACATTTTGCAGTGCTGAAATGCAAGAAATCAGATAGTTTCTTCTTTCTGTCTCTGTGAGAGTAACTTGCATCTAAAAAGCAACAGCAATGTAAGCCATCAGTCCCTGGACATTCAAAGCCAAATTCGGACATTTAACATAAAGCTTTTAACTTACTATTTTTTCAGTCCAAAGCAGGCTGTGCTAGTTTTCAGAAATATGCTGCAAATGTCATTAACTGCTCTACTTGTGCTATGAAACTCAGAATTAAGAACCTGTATTAGCATCCTTAGCTCCAGTCCTTTTATTGTATTTAAAATTGTGGAGCATGATTAACTCATGTAGTTAACAGAAACAGCAGTGTTACACTATTTTTAAATAAAGGTGCATGAGATAAGTATCAACTTGGATAATCTAAGTTTATATTGACTTATTTTAAAATAATGACTGCTTTATTGAATTCATTAAAGGGTATGACAGCTTTGCTGTATTGAAATAATTAACAAGCTCTGTTAAGTGTTAATAATTTGGCCTTTTTTTTTTTAATAAATGAAACCTTTCCAAAATTTTCAGCTTTAAGCTTGGATAATACTTTAATTTGCTGTGGAGTTTCAAGAAAATTAGTTAATTAGTTTTTCAGAGATCTGTTCAGTTTGATATTGGCCTTGAAAAATGCTTGTACATGTAATATCATGACTTTTAAATCTCCACCAGTTTCAAAAGCCACCAACAGCAGAAAATATTTTCTTTTCCAAATACCAGAATTAGTTGTTCTTCCTGGAATATGGGAATATTCTGTTAATATGCAACAAGGAAACAACATTTCTAGGATTAGTGAATGTGAATATAATGTGAAATATAGAAAAAATAGAATGTAAAACTTGTCAAACAGAAAAAAATACTGACAATTTTCTCCAGCACAGTACAGAGAAGTGTTTTGGAAAGATTTAAGAGTTTTCTTTTTTTGTTAAACCTATCTCTGGTTATTTTCCTGCATGGATCTTTAAGGGCACAGAAAAAATGTTTAGACAATTTTTAGGATTTTCCAAAGGCTAGGATAGGGTCTTTATCCATTGTTTGATATTTTTTGACAAGGCATTGGCTCCTATTAAAATGCCCAGTCACTGAATTAATGGCACGAATACACCAAGGCACCTGCACTTGCATATCCTTGTGAAATGCTGTGGTGTCCTGTGGAACTGGAGGGGAAGCACCCACACGGCAGGGAGATAAGGTTGGGTGAGCGTGCTGGAAAGCCTGACTGTGTGTGACTTGCATAGCATGTTCAGCACCTGTACAATTAGATCTTTTTTTGCATTTTTTTTCCAAATATGATATTCATATTTGAATATTCATATTCAAATATTCAGTTTACCCATATGGTTGTACTGAAGGCAAAGTCAGTGAGACAGACTTTCTGACAGAAATCCCTTTGAGACATGGCATTGCTCCCTTGTAGATCTGCGTAGAAAAACTTGGGAAACACAAGCTCCTAGACACTAACTTTAATATTAATTAAGGATGACCTATCACTGGACAGTAACAACCCAAAATTCACTTTGTTCACTCATGACTTTTTTTTTTTTTCCCAGGTACTACAGGATTGGTACAAGTTGTGTAGTAAAATGTAACATATCAGGGCAGTCTGTAATTCTTATTCCTGTGCAGTAAATAACATGTTAAACGTAGAGACTGAGAAGTCCATAAATGAAAAGCCAAACACTACCAGCAATATGTTTCCACCCTGCCACACAGTCCTCTATTGCACTGACACATCCACTAAGCAGACAACACTCGGTAGACTTCTAGAGATTGGATGTTGTTCTTCCACTGCCCCATTTCCCTCCCCAAATTGTGGACCTAAAAGACAATAAAAGTGTATGAAGGTCCTTGGGACCCTGGGAAGGGCTGTCGTGGGGGACTTACACCTGGGTGGGGGATGGCGACAGTCCCAGTGGGAGCAGGAAAGGCTGCTACAGGGCAGGACAGGTGGATTATATGAGGACTTTGGTCATCCTCTAGCCTCCCAGGACAACCATGCCTGGCTCTGCATTATTTCTGGGGTATAAACATATATCCTGTAAGATGTTTTTCCCTGTACATGCTCACAGAAGTGTGTACTTATAGAAAGGGTCTCTCCCTAATGTCATGCGAAAAATATTGCAAAATTATTTTTTATGGTTTATTCTAAAACACAAGCCTTCAGTTTCTGTCTCTTTTCTAAAAAGCTGTTGAAGGGTTTGTGCTAAGTGACTCTATTCTGGTTTCAGAAAACTACATCACTATGTGATTCAGAGCAGGGACTCAGACAAGCTCCTTCCCCGTTTATTGCTGTGAACAGCATGTGAACAGCATTCTCTTCACCCTACCCCACCCTCCCTTAGACGAACAATTCCTTATACAAAAATAAATTCTCAGGAAAAAAAAAAAAAAAAAGGGCACTTCGTGAGTTGGCACTTTTTGCACAGTAAATTATCCCATTGAAAAGATTCCTAAGCAGCTCCCCCTATAGATGCACGAGCTATCGGTGCATGTATACAGTTTATTTCATTGTACCATTATTGACATTGACAAAGAATTTCTTATCTCTAGCTTTTAAAGATCATCCTGACATCAACAAGATTTCTTTTCAATGAGACATGCTAGCACATGATAAAATTAGGTTGCAGTGTTGAGAGTTCATTAAAGGTGTTGCTCTAACAAAGATATTTAGCCAGGGTTGTTTTGCCAGCTAATAAATGACCCTGGATTTTTTAGCTATTTTGTGTTACATTTGGAATTGCTGCAAAAAATACGAGGAGCTGTTTTCCTAAGATCTAAGCATGTACCCTCTTGTTCTCTATTTCTAACAGTATCTCCAGGTGACACTGTATTACAAGATCTCAGTCTCAGTATTTTTTGAGATCAATATAATCTGTACCTTTCTCACCATCATGATCTGCAGTACCAAATACAGGATTGGCTGACCCTGGGTTTTCTCAAACCAAAGGAAGAACAATTGGGGAAGATTATTGGGGAAGAACAATTTTAAGTAAAAGCCGCAGGACCAGGCCCATTCTGGTTCCTATGCCTGTAAATCAGTGTATTAGGCATGGATTTAACTACAAATGGGCAGAATCTGATGGTTATTCTGATACTGTGTCCCAGAGCATATGCAGTGCCTTGTTCCCCTCTCTGCAACAATCTGAACTTGAAATCACAATCTTCTAAAGCAAAGCAAAGCAAAACAAAACAAAATACTGATACTGAAAGAGGCATCCACACCTTCATTGTAAGTTCCACCTACAGCTCAATCTCATCATCATCATCAAGAAAATCCTTCAGTTTAACAACTGAATCCATTTTTCCTTCCTTGAACTAAATGCACAGTTATTAATGGTAGAAGGATCACTGGCAGTTTCTCCCAGCTTGCTCTGTAAGCTGGAAGTGGCATTCTCATCACACAATTAATTAATGTTCTTGATGCAAAGAGATATGGGATAGATTTACATTCCACATGTTATTGAATAACTCTCACATGTAATATTGCTTTGGCACGCTTTATGTTCCTGGAGTTAAAGTACACATCAATAGCTCAATGCATCGATAACCTGAGTGTCAGTATAGCTATAAAACTTGATTCTTCTTGAATTGTGCAGTTTCCAGTACACTGGTCTCCTGGAAATGGGTCCTTGTTGACGCTATGAAAGTGGCACATGCATCAGAGCAGCTGAATGATATAATCTCATATAAAACAGGGGTTTACTTTTATCTTTATTTATTTATTTTTAGACCTTCTTTCATCCTTCTGAAGTAGTGCCTTGAGAGGTATTAAACATTTTTGGGCCTCTGTGCAAACACTTTGCTTTCACTTTTCCACAGCTTGGAGTTTGTCCCCTCTTGGATGAACCAGGCACTTCCAAACTCATCTCCTGTCTTTACTGGGTTCAGTGTGGCATCACTGGTCTTAAGAAATAATATTAATTACTGGAATAGAATGTTTTAGAACAGAATAGAACAGAACAGAATGTGGAAGTGACCTACAATGAACATCTAGTCCAACTGCTGTTATTGTCCTCTGTTTTGGTTCAAAGGGCTAGGAATAGTGCAAGAACTATTGCACAAACCCTTAGAGTGGTGTTTTTTCACTAGGGTGATAAAGGTGTGCTTTGAATGCTTTGGAGAGCACTATAAAGGCATGTGAAGGTATTTCAGCGTTCAAGGTTTGTTGGACTTGTGTTGAGGCATTATGCAGGACAGGTGGAGAAGGTCAAATGTGGTTTTGACGTTGCTTGCTTAGTCTCAATAACAGGAATTTTATATTTAGAGTTTTAAAGTTAATTGTTTCCTTTTCCCTCTTTATTTCCTTCTGTCCTTCCAAACCGTGCAATATTTTGCTACTAAGCAAGCTCACAAGTAGGCTTCATGATTTCTCAGGAGCAAGAATGAAGACATGAACATGCATCTAGCTCTAGTTAGGTGGTGATATCATACCAGCAGAATCTCCACTGAATTTTTGGAGCGAGGAGCAGTACAACTGGTGTGTCATCAGACTCAGTTCTACACTTAACCAGCCTGTTCTCCTGGTGAGATATGACTTATTATCATTTGAAAAGGGATAACATCAGCTGAGAGGAAAGTTTGTGACATTAAGCTTAGGAGGATTTCTTGTTTGCATAGTAGTACCTCTTTTTACTTGCTATTTGATTTGTAAAATACATAGGCTATAGTATAAACTATGCTTTTGTAACAACAAAAAAAACATCTTTCCAAGAAGCAAACTTTACACAGGTCAGGCTCTGCTGGTGTGTCATTTTTACACATGAAACATTGAGGAATAGAAAGCTAGAATATGATTCATTTCAGCAAATTTCAGGCATACATGTGTATTTTTGACACCTGTAACTTTTTTTCTCTGGCTCTCCTTACAGTCAGGGGAGAAAAGCAGGTGCTTCTAGGCATGATTCATCTGACCTAACTGAGAAGAATATTTGAGAATGTGACAAATAGTGTTCTGGGCTTCATGGGACACATCAGCTGGATTTCCCTTGACTGTAAAGAGAAACTGGAATGACTTGCACAGACATAGATGCCTTCATTGCCAATGCCTATCTTCAATCAGATGAATCCTGTCCATTTTGAGTGACAACTCAGGAAGTCCACGATGGAACAGCAATTCTCCTGGGTCAGTATCATGACCACCTTTCAGAAACCTGAAAAGCAGACTTTGACAAATGCAATGCTAGGGTAACTCTCCCTCCGTACCTCCCAGCCTCTATCCCCAGTTACCCTACCTATCTTACGGTCCTCAGCAGAGGTGCTAAAAAAAAGGAGGACATGCGGGCCTGCAAACTTGCATTTACTACCTAACCAGTAAGGGTGCAATACCACTTGGTTTAATGCTTAAAAGACCAACAGACTCCATTGCTGGAGTCCTTACAATAAAAGCCAAGGGCAAAAAGAGTGTATAAACAACTCCAGGTTATCTCAAATCCTGCCTTTATGCGCACTTAGTCTCTGTTGGCATCACCCTGACTCATTGTTATGCATTTAGTCCATGATGTGCATGAAGCAACAAAGGATGTCCAAGCTGTGGCTCTTGAGTCACATGTGGCTCATCAGTGACAGCTGTCACCTTGTCCCAGGACAGTGTCATGGCTGAGGGACAATGTGCACATAGGACAGGAGTTTCCTGGATATGGGAGAAAGGCAGGATCACCCCACCCACACCCATTGGGCAACAGCATGAATTTGACAAGAGCGGTGGCGCTCTCAGCTGTGAAACGTAGCCGGAGTTCCCTCCACCGTTGCCACCTCGTGCTCCCTACCTCTCTCCCCCACACAAAGATTTTGGAATGTGACCCACAGAATCAGGGAGGTAGGATGGGAACAACAGTATCCAAAGAACATGGATAATTACTTACAATTAATACTGACAATTGCACAATCACATGTGAAAGAGTTATATTACACAATCTCTTACATAACACCTAATCTTAACCTAATTCTGCTCAAATGTGTATGCCTGATACTAAACTACTGTTGTCATTTAGGAGGAAGAATATCCCTATTGAAGTCAAATTAAAAAGTGGATGTTACAGCTCTTGAATTATTCAGGAATCTGATGAAAAAGCAACATTTCTGGTTTCACTAAGGCTTATTTTATTTAAGACATTTTTGCCGTAATATCATTTGCTATCTTAACTCCTGGGATACTGATGTAGATTATTAAATTGTGCCTGAAGTAATTTCTAATGGTTCTAAAAGGAGGCAAAAAATGAGCTCCTTAACAGAAAATGACAGTACATTTCCCCTGCCCTAGTCTCTGATTTTCTTTTTCAGCAGGATATTCCCAAGTGACTTAAAGGCATTTTATATTTCAACAGGCACTTTTCCCAGTCTCAGCAGCCTCAAGGGTAATCTTACCCCTGTTAAGGAATGTGCCTCACTTTTGAGTGTTTTCATGAGGCCCAAACTCTGTGTCATTGAAACACAACTGAGTGTTTTAAAACAATTCAACATCTTAAGAAAAGATCTGCCTGGGTCATTTACTAGTTACCGGCATTATTATTATTGAATGTAACCGTTAAAATGCATTATTGTGCACATTTCATAAGCACTCATCCCCTTAAGATCTGGAACCACTTATCTGTTTCTAATATGTATCACGCTTTCTAATGGAAACCAAGGTCTGCTCCAACTTCTGGTGACAATATATCAATAGGAGCAGATTATGAGGAGGAGAGGTAGGCTCCTTATGAAATTGCCTAATTTTTTTTTAGTCGACTACTAAAGAGGTAGTTGTTGAAAGAGATTTGTATGTGGTCAGACTTAGATGAACTTCTACTGGAAAATTAATTTGTATCTGTGATCTGTAAAGTTTTGCACCACCTCCTGCAAAATGCAACCCAAAAGAATCCTACTATACCCTCTTGAAGAGTCCTGCAATATCCAACTTCTGCTCCAGGGTTCAGAAGAGTTGCCCAGAGAGACACTGGGATTTTGTAATCCAGGAAACAGTAAGCACTCCTTCCAATTCTCTTGTCACAGGACAATAAGCATGAGGGCTTGTCATAATACAGTCTCAGTGTTTGTTAGGCTCGACGTTAATTGCTCTAGCACTAAACTTCTCTCTGGCTATCATTAGATAATGTAACCTAGAAGTGATAACAAGGTAGGTCTTTGTGGCTGGAGATCCTTTCCCTGCAGTTATGGAAAGATAATACTATCACCAGCTGAGGTTGGAAAATCTAAGGAAATACTAAACCAAGTAACTTTACCTTGTATAAGAGTCTGCTGAAGATGACTGTGATCTATAAATTTACAAAATGTATGCTCCTGTAACATGAGGAAAATACATTTTTTTCATGCTGCTGTAGAACCTATTGCCACAGGATGTTGTGAAAACAAAAGAAAGAAATTATTCAAATTATCAGAATAGTCTATCACAGTTATCACACATTATGATCCAGATAGTTTCAGCTCAAGATGATGTAAATCACTGATTATAAAAGGATGAATTGTTCTCTTTTCCTCAATATCTTCTATCATTCACTGTTAAAAACAGGATTCTGGGAAAGATTAATTTTGATCTGACCCTGGATGTGGAGATCATGTTCCTGTGCTTCAGATCACTACCATCATCTGAGATGTCAGCAAAAAGGGAGGGGTCCTACATACTGCAGAATAAGCTGGATCAGGAATCTCCTTCAGCGGACAGTGCACCTCAAAAAGAATACAGCACCCTCCATTTTAGTGTCAGCCAGCATTTGGCTTGCAATTAAAAAAAGAGATATGAGCCTGGAATGATGAAATGGCTTTTGCTGTGGAAAAGGAGGCTTATACCAAGTGTGTAGAGTGTTTATTGCTCACCTCCTCTCAGCTGATGGTGTGCTAAAGGACTACCAGATCTTCAAAGTCCTTTGCTAGCCGCTATCACTTCTTTCATGCTTTTATAGCTGCAGCTGGCATCCTTGCAAGCACCCTACATGCTATCCTACATCCTATCCCCACACTGCCCTGTGCTAAGTGCTGGTGAAATAAGGATTCCTGTACCAATATTTTACCAGCAACAGAGTCGTCATTGCTTACACATTGGAGGGCTGAAAAAGATATTGAACATTTCTTGGTTAAATGTACGTCCTGTGACTTAATGTGAATATACGTTGATTTAGTTTCATTCTGTATGAATTTATGTCACTCAATTACAGGAGTAAAATGGGATTTGGTTAAAAAAAACACGATTGGGACAGCAGCTATTGAAAAACACACACACTATCTCTGTGCCTTGTGGATTTTTCTAACGTAAAGGCAAGCTTCAATTAGCTCAGCGTGATATTCAGGTCATAACTGTCATAATGAAAGAATGAATCATTTTCCATTTCAGGAGAGAGGGTAACAAAAAGTGGCTATAATCGGTGACGTAAGTGCAACTTGTTGATCTATTGAGAAGGACTTTTATTTGAATTGTTTAGGTTTCAATAAACTATTACTTTATTAATCAGACTAAATCAAAATTATTACTCTGCCCTTTTTAGTCACTAGAGTGATTAAAAAAACACGTTTTTTTTTAAACAGTTCTCTTGGTACCTACCTGTTGAGGGGCCCATGTAGGAAGGAGAAAGGTAATAATTACAGTAAATCTTTTATGGTCACAATGAGTCCTGAAATCAGCCAAATTATGTTGCCAGGCACTGGAAATTTGAATTCACAGTGCTTCAGGAAATAGTGTCCCTGTTTCAGTGTTGTAGGACTGTATGAGGACACTTTGTACCACCCTGAAGTTAACAACATTTGGCGGTAGATTGATCATACGCCATTCCCTTTACACAGCAGAGGGAAGGGGGAGGTGGTGTAACACAGAATTAAACTCGGTGTTTCCCTTTGTGAAGACTAGGAGGAAAATCTTTTCTGTATGCAGAAGAGCTCGTCTTGCACTGAGGTGCTTCACATGCCACTTGTGATTAATTTCCCATTCTGTACAATGTCTCTCTTTGATTATTAATGATAATGCTATGATTGATGACTGGTGCCTGCTAAATACTCTGTTGCCAAAGAGGCAACAACACTCTCATTCAGACAAACACGGGGAGGGGGGGGACCAGCGCAACAGGCAGATGAGTGTGTGTCTTCCTGGACAAGGGCTTGAATCCAGCTCATGTTTGGATCT
>JAVJGJ010000057.1:65468236-65500683 GCA_035590215.1 Microhierax caerulescens | reverse complement strand
AAAGGTTTTCTTTGTGTTTTTTCCGTTTTCTTTTTTCTTCTCTTTGTTTTTTTTTTTTTTTTTTCATCTTTCCCTCTCTGGTTTGGTTTCCTCCACAGAGTTCAAAGCTGTCACTCCTGTCAGAAATGAACACCTGGAACTGACTGTCACTGGGATTTAAAATTTTCAAACACCAAAGGAAAGAGAGGGAAGGAATTGGAATAAGGCCATGGAGTAAAAGCTATATGGTAACTTCCTGAAATGTCTAATGAATATTTTCCCTGTGTACCTTGACAGTTTTGAAGTATGTGTAGAGGGGGGGAAGTTACAATACTATTCAGGAATTGTTTATTCTTGGCAAAATAAGTTAATTAAAATGACGTTCTGATTAAAATAAAAGGGTCTGGCTCATTTGAAATATTAATTTAGGCCTTGAATTCTGCGATCTGCCTGCAAGGGTCTCCCTGCAAGATCAGGGCTGTGTTTAAGCAGTAAAGCATTGTTGCAAGTAAAGCCAACTCCTTTGCTTTTAGTGTTTTCTGATCTCTTTCCCTGAGCTAGCCCAGGTCTGTTGACCTTCAGGGCAAACTGTGAAACCTTACTACTATGTGGAGTTGGGAAAAATCTGTTATGTGGGGTGTGGGGTGGATTTGTTTGGAGGTTATCTTTCCTTATTTATCCCTGGTGCTACCACTCGCAGAACGTTGCCCCACCCCCCACCCCCCGCACTTAACCTGTCAATAACAGCTGAGACACTGCACTAGCAATGAGAGAAGCAGTCACCATCTGGCCACATATGAACTGGATTGAAACATTTTAAAAAAAGAATTTAAATATCATTTCTATGAATTTCCCCCACCCCCAAAAAAATAATTTAGATTTGTTTATCATCAGATAGAATTTCCCAGTCCCTGAGATATGTGCAATTCTGAACTAAGCCCTTTTACTCACTTTCTACACACACACACACAGAGGTACATATGCAGAGGTACACACACACACAAGCAAAAATGTAAAATAAAAAAGAAAATATGCCTCCCCTTACTTTTTTCATGAGCTCTGAGTATAAATATTAACCTACATGCTTCTCTAATAGAGGCATTCAGTACTGTGACAGAACATATCCCAAACAACAGAAGAACCCAACAGGGAGCGTCTATGTCAGGGTTAACATCAAGACACGTTCTCCAAACCCCTTAAACAGACAGAGCTTGGGAAATCCCTTCACCCAAATCCCATATGAGGCATTATAGATAAACAGCAGAAATTGGTTCTTCCTATGCATGAACTTAAA
The DNA here is from genome assembly GCA_035590215.1 of Microhierax caerulescens. NCBI lineage: Eukaryota > Metazoa > Chordata > Aves > Falconiformes > Falconidae > Microhierax > Microhierax caerulescens. The sequence goes on along the minus strand of JAVJGJ010000057.1, from coordinate 65,499,410 downwards.
AACTCCACCAGCCATGTCAAATAATGTGTTTTACTACAAAATGAGCAAATACATTGTGAAAATTCCATGCAAATCCTGTTATTTTACTAGCGATACTGACACTATACCAACTAGCAGAGAATCTCTTCCTTTTCTCTGGCCAACCCCTGGTCATGCTGGCAGCGCAGCATATTTCAGATCTCTGGAGGATGCCCCACTGTTTGTAGCCTCCCAAACAATATCTGCTGTTGGAAGCGCAGCACGGCAACTCCAGGTGGGAAAGGGGAAGTTATCAGATTGAGCCAGTTTTCATCTGCTTTACTGTAGTTGCTGGCTCCTGTTCCTCTGAGCCAGAGGAAGCTAAGATATTAAAATGTTTAACATCAATGCCATTTCTATTTGCTTCCTGACTTGAGAAACTCAGGTATGGACTTTCACTCCGGCAGTAAGGATGTGCTGCGGTGCAGTAGAGGAGCAGGTATCCAGAAGCAGGCACTGGCACACATTAGAAGTTGGTACTGCCAAAACATTCACGAAATGAGAATATTATATCCATATGGCCATTGGGTTAAAATACACCCACAGCAGCAAGAAGTTGCTGAAACAGTGCTCCTCCCTTCCAGCACTGTGGGTTGTCCATCAGAATTTGAGTGAGGATGCCATGAAGTGTCCTTGCTCCACTGTCACTTTAAAGGTGGGAATCCCATGGGATGCCATAGTACACAAACTGAGCAGTCATCAAACCAAGCCACACCAGAGCAGTCTCCCTGCTTCTTACACCTCCACAGCTCCTCTGTTCCTCAGCTTCTCTCTCCTTGCTGCCACCATGGCATATTCACTGCAAGCCAGGGCTAATGTGCAGGCTGAATTAGTACTGCAGGGAAAGACATTTTCCACAGATCTTTCTTTAACTAGTAGGTACTTTGTCCTAATTCAAGGCGTCTTGTTTTTTTGGTGTTGTTGCGGGGAGGGGGGGGCGGGGGATGGAATGGGGGAATCCCCATTGAGTGGAAGATCTTCACAAAAAAAGGTGTGGAGACCATGCTCCTGCTTGCCCACTGGTGTGTGCTCTGTGCAACAGTACCTCTGCTTCCCCTTTTGAGTGGGAGAAGGCCACAGAGGGAATGGAAATAGGACAGGGCATTCCCAGGAATGGAGACTGAAAGGGGATTTTCCAAATCCTGAAGGACACTCACTCTACCAAGTTACTGTATCACTGCCATCTTAAACAGAAAGCAGATGCCCCTCCACTTAGGATGCAGCCAACATGCTGTGCATGATGGAAACACACTCAGGATAGAGGCTTTCAAAGAAGAGCAGTTTGTGGGTAATTTTCAGCTGATGCATAAAGCACACAGAAGTAAGTTTATATGAGGTGCTTACAAGTGTGCAGGGAATTTAGGCTGTTGGAGTCAACATATATGTAAGGCTCAGCAGCTCCCACATCAATGTTTACTGCATTTGAGAAGACTCGGGGTACTGAGACATAAAGTGAGGGTCGTGAGTGTGCCTTATAGCCTGCTGAGTATGACTTATCCCTTACAGTACTGACTTGGCAGATGTAAGAAGGACATGGAAGGCAAGTGCCTTTCTGCAGTGACAGCCAGAGAGGAGGTGGGATCACTTAAGACAACTCCAAGTGGCACCAGACACTTCTGTGTGGGCAGCTGAATGAGGCCCTGAGTGTGGACAGGGGAGCCTAGAGGGGTAGCCCTTTCCCCCTAAAACAGACACCAAGATCTGGGTAATTGAATTGCTCTCCAGACTCCATTCAGTTATCTAGTTGTCAACATTAATATCCTCAATATCCACTTACCTGCATCAAAACACTTAAATATAAATATTCCCATCCCAGACTGAATCCCAACTCTGTATTTCAGTTGATCTGAGTTATGAGTCAAGTCCTGCAAGCAGGTATCAAAAGTACAGTGCACGCCACTGTGTGCTTAGAAGGTCACTACTTAGTTCTGGGCCTCGACAGCATTTTCCCCAACAATTACCAGGCACAGTCTGGGATTTAGCACAGGCCAAGGATCTGTCCCAGTAAGCAATTTAGATGTAACTAGCCTGGTTTGAAGGGTGAGATTCGTATGACATGGATGTGAGCTATGCCACATTCATTAGCCTCTGTGCCAGAGAAAGATCCTGTAACCCATGCTCCTGGAGCTGTCATATGGATGAAGGTCAGATAAGTGGGATTTACTGGGATTGCAATTTTGGATTTAGGTTCTGTAATCTCACTTTATTTATTTTCAACTTAGTCCATAAGTAAGAGTTAGGGACTCTATTTCCCTAACTGGAAAATAAACCAGGTTTTGACAGTTTAAGAAGAAAATTTAATGTCTAACAGAAAATAATTATCTAATTTACTTCAGGGAACATCACTTAAAAATTCTATTATATCATTTAAAATCTCAGTGAATTTCTGTTATCTGGGGTCCCCGTTAATAAGGGTGCTGAGGACAATAGAAACCCCAGAGCCCACCAGAGCTGGCAGGGTTTCTTAGGTCAGCTGCGATATTGTTTATACGTGGGTCTGATACCAAAACATCTGTTCAGAAACAAAAATCCCCTCTGAGCTTGCAGGGGCAGTCATTCCAGCTCCAAGTGAATTTCCAGGGAAAGTTATGGCTGCATCCTCCTCCTCTTGGCACCCCACACACAGGCTGTGAGCTTGAGACAGGAAAGAGCAAAGTCCCTCTCCTGAGCCTAGCTAAGCTCACCTGCTCGGCCTCCATAAAATATGTATTCCCTTATCTATATTCCCCTTCTGAGAATGTTTATATTTTTTCCCTTATACAAAACATCTCCACTCGGTCCATGCTCGCATTCCAACCCCGTCAGTGTGGACCTTTCCTTTATTACAGTGCAGGTATTTTGGCAAAACAAGATAAGAGCAGGGAGCTTTTTTACAACCCAAAGACTAAGACTGAAAAACCTGTTAAGTGGGAGTGTTTTTCTGGTGGAAAGTGAGGCACCAGCTGCTTTTCGGGGGTAAAACCTTTCCCTGAACCCGTGCCTCTGTGCTTGTATTCTGTGGTCCTTCCCCTTATATACCTTTTAATTTTCATTTACCTCAAGATTGTTTTCTTAGAGTTGTCTCACATAGCGAAGAGGAAGGAAAGCATGAATAGACTATTGAGAGTCCTAGCTTCATATATAATGCATATGGCACTCTTATCTGTGGAAAATATTATCTTTAAAGCAGAATATATTTAAGGGGTCAGAGCACTCTGTTTATTTTGGCAGGAGAGAGCATTCAGGATGACTAGCCACATCTAGCACTATCGTAAGAGTCAAGATGCTTGGATTGTGTTTTCCCCTCTTCCAGTGTTACCTTAGGAAGCCACAGGGTTCTTCTGTGCTCATGTGTGTTAAATATCTTCTCCAGAGCTGCAGCAGGATATTACTGCACTCACAGCAGCCTGGTTTCCTCCATACAAGCCCATTTTGATGCCTCTCCTCTAGTTCCATAGGAGAAAAGACAGAGGCAGTATTTACCAGCCTCATGGCATAGCCATTTGGTCCTAAGCTCTTAGCTCCTTCTTCCAGCCTTCCTACCAACCCTTTAATCTCTTACAGCTGCCTTTAACATCGCATGGCTGCCTCTGACCCTTCTCTTGCTGCCTCCAGATCTGAGCTTCATTCAGAAGTGAAGGAGAACACTAGAGAAGCTGCCGTGCTTACCTTGTGAAGGGGTCGTTCCCTCTGCCAACGAGAAGAGGTGAGGCAGTCCCATGGTGCAAGGTTAGGGGGGAGAGACTAGGATAATCCCCCCATCCCCAGACTTGCCTGCCTCTCAGGACACGGCGATGTTCCATTGCTTAAATACTGTCAAATCCTTTGAAATCGTCAGATAAAAGATACGAAGACATCATTTTGTGTTTGCGTGAGTACAAAGCAGTAGGATTCACAGAAGCTGAGTAGATTTGTTGATATATTTGCCCATTTAATGGGAATTTCTTCACAGAGTAGAAACTGCTTTGATAGTCTGCTGAGAGATGCTGAGCCAAACATCTCAGGAGAATATTCCTGAATACCACCACTATTTATGCTAAACATACAAATACACATGAACAAAGGCAGGTAGATGTGAGAGGAGAAAAAAACGACTTCCTGCTTTCCTCTTCATATGCATTGCAATGAAAGTACCAAAAGAGTAAAAGGAAGAGAAACTTTCAGAGGTCCAACCGAGACTGGAGTCCTGCCGTGATAAGTAGAAGCAGTCCCTGAATGACGAAGCAATCCCTAACGTAACTCACAGCCTAAAACAGGAGCACCACCATGCAGGAAGGCAACCGAGGCAAAGGTTTGCCATACTACACGTTGCATGATCTGTTGGAGGGTATATCAGTCATAATACAAATTTAGTAAGAGTAACCTGAACCTCTGTTCGAACACGGGACCCTGGCTGCTATTAGTACTGACAGAAAGACTTACCGTTTGGCTGATAAAGGAAATTTATCACTCTTCGTTTCTTCTGTGTTGAAATACAGTTCTTCAGATCAAACCAGTACGGTTATTGACACTAAGCTGTTCAGATTCCCAGAAGATAGAAACTTCCAATAAAAAGTACTGGCATCGCTACATACAGATGAAGGATATATTTGTTGTATCTACTCACCTGATATGCAGGATATGCAGTTTAGCAGGTTTGTGTGCATCTTCAGTAGCTTGATGATCATCAGCAAAGTGCTCGCTTTGAAATGCTTCGACAGAGATGCAGGGATCCTATATTATATCCTGCACAACAGGAACTTGGATACTGGCAAAGGAAGGAGAGGGAAAGCACATGGCGGGAGCTGTTCAAGCTCCTTCTTCCAGAAAGAGTTTCACATGCCATTTTGTACAACGTGGCATATTCCAAGGACAAAAGCAAAAAGCTCTTCAGAAGTTTCTTCATGAGCTGGAGATAAAAGTAATCCCTGCTAGGGATGGTTTAGCAGTATGCATATATGGGGGAGGAATTTTAGAGAAAGGGAAATACCCCTCCACCCATCCTGAGTTTTCAATACTACTTTGTAGTTCTGCCCACTTTTGAAGAGGCTTAAAAGAAATGGAAGTAGTTGGAATGTTTTTACACAATAAATACTTCCTTTTGTATAATTAAAGTTATTGTGGTTGGCTTCTAGAGTGAGAGGCTCATAAATTTGTTTCCAGTAGCAATCAGTATAGTTAATACTCATCCTATCAAACTGAGTTAACTCATGTTCATTTTGGGCCTCATCCAGAGCTCATTGATGTCGGAGGAAAGAAACTATTAACTTAAATGGGCTTTGGGGTGGACCCTACAAGCTGAAAAGAACAGATAATCTGGTTGTTTCTGCAACACAGAAAAGTGACATCCAGTGAAAATGAAAAGGTGGATGTCAAAATAAAACAATATTTTTTAAAGAACAGCAGACAAAAGGATACCATGATAAATGAGTGGGGTGTTTTGTACGACCCAGAGTTGTGATAGGGAAGTGCAAGGAACCTCGTGCTTCTGAAGGTGACCACATCAACTATTTGAAATCAGGAGGAGATGTAATGAGAAGGCAACGATTTGCCTTTCATATCTCATCCTGTAGGATCCAGGTACCTTTCTCTGGATTAATACTTGACCAGTGATTTGGAAAAACTATTACATAAGATGACCTTAGGCTTTATGCATTCTGGCCAGACCTATGATATCAGGTGTTGAATTTGTCCAGTTCAAAATGAATATCAAAAAAAGATATAAGGCAAGGATCCTGAAGGACACACAAACTTAGGGAAGGTTTATAAAGAATCCGTCATGTTGAGCAGTGGTTCTGGCCAAGCAAGATGGATTATTGAAAGGTACAAGGACCTCTGAAATGAGTTCACTATTCAGCAGGTTTCCCATGGGAACAGGCATCCGCAATGCAAATTCTGTACCCAAGCCCTGCAGCATGATTGCCAGATCCAAGCATTAGAGTCATAAATAAATCCCCTCTTTATTGCCCATACAAATAATAAAAATATATGAAATAAAAAAGTTATATTTTTTTTATTTGCCTAATGGCTTAAGGATTTAGAGTACTGCTGGCAGTCTAAAAGCTTCTCTTTCCAATTATAAGAAATGACTTTATTGTTTAAAACAAGGATGGGGCACTCACTTTCCTACAGATCTCTAATTATGTTCCCACTTGGCTTTTCTGCATCCCATTTCCATATTCTTTCTTTGATTTCTTCCCCCCCCATCTCTAGTATCCATGTTTTCCATGACCTCCTAGAGGAAAACTTCTTCCCATTAGTGAAACCATTAGTAAAATGCCTACGGAATTCAAGAGGGCCAAATCTGTGTCAGTGACAATTGGCTTCACTTCCTACTTAGTAATGTCTTACTGTAGTTAAATCATTCTGTGATTCTGCTCTGAAAATTTTGCCAACATTAACAGTCATGGATTTCCTGTGGTCAGGATGCTGCAGCTCCCCTGTGCAGTTCCCCCAACCAAAGTCAAATAGTATTATTGGTTGGATGTCACTATCATCTCCTTCTCATTCCAGTTACAGCTACAGTGATATTGCATAATATTGTGCACACGAGATTGAATATTAATTCTTACATGTCACTCTATGTTTGCTTTGTTGTTTTCTTTTCATACTTTTAGGTTGAAAGTTCAGCCAAGATGATGCTCTATTTATTGGCTTTGCATTCTGCAGATTTTAAATCAATGTAGAGAACCATGCCATTTACATAACAGTTCTAGTAACCCGAAAGATCAGCTTAAACCTCCCAAGCCAAAAAGCTGACATAAAAGTCCAGTCTTCCAAAATCTCCCATAAGTCTGCAAAATACGTGTTAGGTGACCTGACAAGTCACTTGACTTTTCCGTACTTTGATATGTCCAGTTCTGAAGTGGGGTCACACTTTTACCCTTTTGAGGGTAAAATCAGACTAATTCTTCTATTGACAGGTTATTCTGGAGACTTCAGCCAATGCGAAGCTTTACTAAGGCATTCTGAAGGATCTAGGTCTAGAAGAAAAGAATGCTGAGATATGACAATGAGAGAAAGCTATAAAAGGGTCTAACCTCTGTTGACCATTGTAACTATATAATTACCTTGTTGCAAAATTAAATCCTTAATTTGTGTTTACTGATCCAAGGACAATAGTGTCAGAAAGAAGATGACAAGTTTTTCTTCTGCATACATTTTTAAGGCAACAGTTCCTTAGTTGTACTTGTATATAACCAAAGCAACTATTAAAAATTTAAAGGGTAGTGGTTGCTTTAAAGGTACCAGGAGCATGTAGACAAACAGTAACACTTCTATTTATAATAATTAGAAATCAAACAAAATAAAACCCCAGGCAAACAACCTTTCCCCTTTAAAACAAAGAAAGAAGAACAAAATAATGATCCAGACCTTGCCCCACAGTAACTCCCCCTTAAATCCCAAACTGCACCAGAAATGGAATGACAACATGGTTGATGCAGCTGGAGGAGGTAAATTGCAACTACTTGGGAAATCAGATAGGAAGCTATTTTAATTATCACACAAGGGTTAAAAAAATAAATAAATGATGATTTGGCTATATGGCTCTATAGATGCAAATGGAGCAGTAATATTTACAAATATTACATTGAAGGAAGTTTTCCTGTTTGTTTGCATGTGGAAATGTCCTATCATTCCTGCCTTCGAAAGGGAGGGAGGAGCCTCATCTGCAAGCAGCCTTAAAAGAAACATAAGAAAAGAGAATGCATGTTCAAGTACTTTGAGAAAAGTATTGGATTTGTTGCAAAAGTCCAACACCATTACTGGAGAAGATCTGCCTCCCTAAAACTGTCAAAATGAATCCCTTGACTGGAAAAGGGGTCTGGTGCTGCGGCAGTCTGTCAGGGTTCTTGCGATATTAACTTTTGAGCCAGAGTATCCTCTACAGTCTATAACCTGGATAGAGAGAAGCAAAAGAGCTTGTACAGTGTTTTCCGTATAAGAAAGATTAGCTTGGAGGAATTATTATTTTTGCAGTTAAAATGTGTTCGCTCACCAAAAAAATTGATTTTGATTACTGCTATTAACCATGTCTTTCCAGCCAACCTCAGCAGAAAGGAATATCCTTCTGGTATTACCAGGTAGTTTAGAAGGAAACTGGACTTATTAAAGGCACTGAAGACGTATATTTCCAGTACTTGCCATAAAATTAATTTCTCTATGGTAATAAGACACTAATTCTATTGCTGCTTCAATAATTATTTACAAAAAAGCTTGTTGTTTTGTTTTTTTTTTTCCAGAGAGGTTTTAACATGATAAAAAAGTAACAGCCCAGCTGATCCTTAATGATTCACCAAAAGGCTGAAATACATTTTTCAGCCTGCACTCCAGCTCGTCTGGCAGGTAAGCCACGCTTGAGCTGACACTGTGTTGCTTTAGTTCTCATCTTACATTAGGTGTATCCTTGTGTTCTTTGTTTATATTTGCATAAAAGATCAAGCTGAGTTCTCCTATCTTGAATTAGAGAAAAAGTTAGTTATTTAGGAAAAGATTCTTGTGAGTAAATGCCAAAGTGTAAAGTCAGTGCCTCCTCCTGAGCTTGTCCTCATGACTGGATCTCATTCAGACATCTTATTCTGAAACAGGTGTCTCAAATGCGTGGGCTGAGTCATGCCTAAAATGCTCCTGATCTCCATGGACTGCAAAGGGAATTGAGAGGGTTAGTTCAGCTGCAGTCCTCTCATTGGATGATTTGAATTTCATTTTACATGAATCACCTGGTCTACCACCACAGTAAATAGAGAAAATATGCAGCATGTCAGCAGGACTATTTATCTTATCCTAAAATGGGTGGCATGTATTGTCTTCTGAAGCTTAATACCATCCTTCATAGACTAGACAGCAAGCTTTGATGCTTAACCTTTGGATAACTAAAGTGACAGAATATAAATTCCATCTGCAGTATACAAAGCAAGAAGTCTGTGGCCCCAAAGAGGACTTTTTTGCTTTTGCAGCAATGCAAATAATAAAAACAATATAAACCCACCAACACAACTCAAGGTAGATTGAAAGCTATTAAACTTTTCAGGCCAAATGCATCCTTCCAGTTTCTGTTAATATTAATGTTTTTCTGCACCAGGCCAGAAGAGGAATTTTTGGACTGTATTTGCCAACTGGCATCCAGACATTTGAGACCAATCGGTGTGAATTTGCTGTTCAGAACACACAATTCCAGATTTCTCTCACCAAACTGCAAAAGAGATAGTGGCATATATAATATTACATGAACCTAACCTGAAGCTTGTTTGAAGTTTACTCAAAGGCACCCATCTCTTATCAACAATATCACTCAAACTAAGATTATCACCAGATACAGTGACATTAATATCTGCATCTACTCAAACGTCAGAACACCCAAAACCACTCAGCTCCACAGCCAACTCCCTTTCAATGCCAGTGCACAACTGACCACAAAAGTCATCAAAATTACATTAATGCCTCCTCTCTGGGGATGTTCTTTAACTTAACCACTTTATTTGCAGAAACAGGGAAAAACATATATGTCTGAGCACACAACAGGAAGATGAAAAGAAAACCCACGTTGCCATCCTCTCCACTTAGTGCGTCACCTGAGAAAATAAGAAAAGCCACCTTCCTCAGGGTGTCAGATGCCTACAGATGGCAATGTAGCCCCTTTACCCTCCCTACTGCCAGCCTAAGAGTACTGACAGTTATGGATGGGAGATGCATGCTGTCACTGCCAAAATGTGCCTCCAAACATGCAAAGCAAATGGCCTCTCGGAAACACCCTCAGGAAAAGTCTTGCTTGACTGACAATGGAAGGAGTCTAAGAAGGGTAGATTTCCTAAAATACATCAATAATAAAAAGGACAGTCAAATAAATAAGCCTGATTCCTCCAATAAATCACCTTCTCTTGTCCCCTCCTTGAACATCTCTGAATATAGGTACCTTCGTGCATTCATGAAAGGAATTCAAATCTTCCAGTGTACACAAGAAAGACTCAAAAAATCCATTCCTTTTGTTAAGTTTAGTAAACGAGCTATTGAAAAACAAATCAGATTTGCCAGCATGGAAGCTAAGATAAAGCTTCCAAAAAATGTTGTGAAAGAAGAACTTTTAGGTTTCAAAAGCCAGCCAGTTTTTTCAAAACTTTTTCAAAAAAGGTTTTACACCATCTCCATAAGCTCAGCCATTATTCAAAATGTTTTGCAAGATCTAGATACATAAAAGTACTGAGACACTGACTGTGGAACGTTTCAGACCATAGCTGCTAGGATGAGACACTGACCTTTTGTTCATGTTAGCGAAGGGATAACCTCATGCTTTCAAGATTCCCAATTTAGACACTTTCAGTGGAAAGTAAGCAAAAGTATTTAAAACAGAAAAGGAAGGACACCCGTCATGTGCCTCCCACAACAAAGTTGGTTCTTGTCAGACTACTTGTTCAGGATGTGGGAGACCAGATTCACTGTTCCCCTCTGTGAATTAAGGATTTTACTTGGAAGCCTGTGGGCTAATTGGTGGTGGACTGAGTGATGTGGAGTGCTGATATATCCTCCTTTAGAAATTGTCCCTGCAGAAAAAAAGTAATCAACAACACACAAAACCAAACCAAACCAACAACAACAACAGAAAAAAAAAGCCCACAAGGTTCACTGAGCAACAACACAAGGATATGATTTAAGGGCCTAGTAATTACATAGCTTACCTGTGATCAGAAAGCGGCCTAGATGCTAGTGCACTTTGCAAGGGTGATTTCTAGCCATTTCATATGTAACAGTCATTAGACAATATTAAAAAAAACAGTCCCCAACACAGGGACTGACATGTAGGACTCTTCCCATCCAAGTGATGCCTTGATCACTGAAGAGCACTGTTTTCTTTTAGGCTTTCTTGCCAAGAGAATGGTGAATAATTTTTTAGGCAACTTTATGTGGTTAGTACAAAGCACTTCAAATGCTCTAAAGAGATAAAGGCTAATACCTTTCTCAGGGAAATGGAAGCTTATATTGTGCTTCAGCAGGAATTGAACACACAATTACTATGCTCTTCAGAAGTGCTCTAACTGCTGCGCTACAGTGAGGGTAGACTTGTCTATTTAATTAACAAAAGGGAACATACTCACCCAACTGGGACTGTAGGCCAGGCAGTGAGAAATGAATAAACTCTGTTGCCTAAATCCTAAGTAAACCATGCTTACCCTTATTCATCTTCCACTACATCACCACTGTGGACGGTGCCCCTCCTTCATCAAGGAAGGGCTGATTTGGGGTCCTGACTGGATGGAGACATCTCCTTACAGCACTAAGTCAGTCACCTTCAGGTTTAGAAATGATAGAATTCAAAGAAAAAAAATTAGGGTTTCATGATGTCTCATCAAAGGCAACTGCCCAGATCCTATTCTGTGGCAGCACTTCAGACAGGGCATATAGGACTTTTAATTGGCACATATAGTCATGCAGCTTAATGCAGTCGCAAAAAAGTCCTCAGATATTTACATACTCGGGGAATACAGGCACTGTATAAATATAATAAATAGGAGTATATGTACACTGGGTTCTGTGTGAGACGGTAACAGAAACTAGTCCAGCTTCATTAGAGACTCTCCTGGTTCCCATTTATGTTAATGAAGAGACTCTATAACACAAGTGGAAACAGAAAGAGGCTGCAGGTGTGGAAACAGAGCAGCCTGAAGGCAATTTGATTAAAGCTTCTGCGTGATTGTGAACTAAGTCGGTAGAGGACTAAATGTACACGCAGTTTCAGGACAGATGCAGGGGAAGAAGTTGTTTCCAGCCAACGTAAAGCAACAAGCATTCTGGAAAATGAGCTTCTGAAAGTTTTCCCTGCTGTTGTGGGCTGAGTTAAACTGATATGCAACAGGAGAGGACATTGCATTTCTCTTGGAAAATGACAAGCACATGGGAAATAAAATTGTCAGGGGTTTTGCTTGGAATTGAAAGTTGTTGAAGGTTGAAGTCTTTAATGTAGGGAGTTTATCAACAGAAGCAGAATCTGTGGTTTCTATCTGACTAGTAGTGAGGTCTGCAAAAGGTACTTCCTGCTGATGAAATTATATAGCTAGAGATTTCGGTCCAGATTTTGTATTCAGGAAGCCCTTGAAAACTTGTTTGCTGCTGTCAGGCTGTGGGAATAAATAGATTTAAAATTAACTACTGACATATTTTTGAGGCAGCCCAAAGTGTAACAACAAAGATCCCAGTGCAAGTGGAATGGAGAAGTGTCCCTCTGTGTCACGGTGGGCAGAACAGGCAGCATTGCCAGCATCAGCTAACGAAGCTGCATTTTGCCTCAGCTGAGAGGTGATCTTTCAAGATGGCAAAGCACTTTTTGTGCCATCGTATCCTTAGCCTGAAATGGATAGGCCAAAAAGTGCAAGTCACCATGACTAAGCTTTTCCAACACCACTCTTGATTTTCAATGTCCACAGTGAGGTGTCTCAAAAGCACCTAATTATCAGACTCTGGGGACTAAAATGGAAAGAAATCACTCCCCTTTTGCTGTGGCTTAACAGCCACATTAAGTAATGAAGGAGCCCCAGATCATACAGCCTGCAAGGAAATACCCAGATCTCTCTTTTGAGGATTTTCTTTGCTAATGTGATGCAGGTTATCTTACTTAATGACCAAAATTCTACAAGTAACAGTGTAACTTATATATAGGCAGAAGTTGCCTCTATTTGGTTGCTGTATAAGAAAGGGTAAAATTTTAATACAGCACAAGGACATGTAAATAGAAGTGAACCAGAAGTGCTAAAATAAAGGATGACCTTGAATAAGTAGCTGAGGGAACAGAAGCAGTAAAAATGTAAGACTGTCAGAATGGTATAACAGCATCAATATTGGCTACGAACCTGCAGTCTGGTGTGGACAGGCATTCCCAGTGCCCATCACCTATGTGGAGGTTGGTACAAATGTTTCATGTCCCCATATGCACCTTGCCAGGGGCTCAGGACCCATAATTAATATGAGAGGGTGGGAAAGAAGATCTGACAGGGGAAAAAAGATCCACAGAAAGCGTGACTCCTGTGAATCAAAAAGCAGCTCCCCCTCTTTCATGGGTGGCATAGAAGCAGCATGAGAAACATCAATGAACTTTTTTTTTAAATATAATCCTCATGCTGGATGGAATTTTTCAGTTCTGAAAATAGCCTGAGTTTTTCAGAGTGCAGGTAGGAGTTTCTGCTTCCAGGAAATCGCTTTGCCTTTGTGAATAGTACAAATGTTTCTCCAACAAGCAGGTCTATGAAGTAGAGTGCTCCTTTAGGGCATCTTTCTGTCCTGAGGGAATCAATGGGAGCTCTGCTATTAACTGTTTGGGGAGCAGGATATGGCCCATAATCTGATTAACAGATGCTTTGAGTCTGTGTAGAGTGACTTTTCAAAGACATACACAGATAAAAGACTTTTACTTTCATGTCACACTTATCTTTCTTTGTTGTAGCGTAAAAGTCTGTAAAGTGTTACCTTACTCCTAACTCATAATACAGCTGTTTTACTTATGCTCAAAATATTTCATCCTGCCAGGGCCATGATGGTGGATAATCTAATTATATAGTTAATTCCACACATGCACTGGGGCCTTTAGGGAAATGACAATCTGGGACTAGATGTTTCACTTCAAGTATGGTTCAGTGCTGACAGAGAAATGGAGTAGCACTGTCTCTACCGAGTAGCAAGAGTATCAGCCTCATACTCTTACTGTTCTCTTGAGATTTAAGCCATGCCACTGTGAAGGGGTGGAGGTAGTTCGTTTGTTTAGGCTGAAGAGAGTGAAAGGGAGAAGTCCTTGGTGGGGAGGTGGACAACCAGTTCTACATCAGTTTTCCTACATCAAAATAAATTGCCTTTTGACTGCATTGCAATGGTCCTTAATCAGTTGGTGTGGTAGCGTGGACAGCAGTTGCCTAAGACTGCTAACAGGGATGTTTGGCCCCAGAGTGGGGCTTCGAGCCATGTTTGAATTTGGCAGCAGGAACGTTGTCACAACATGCCTTGGGATACCAGCTCCTGATGGCTCACAAGAGGGTCCTGGCCATGGGTGTTGGTTGTGCACCCTACAGAAGACTTCCCCTGGAAGCCAGGCACGGGGAGGAGAAGGGCGGTACACTGCTGGGTCAGCATTTAATGTGGCCCCACGCCGTGTTCTGGGAACAGGGAGGTACTGCTGGGTGCCCCAGTGCAAGTATATCTTTAGAACATCTAATTCAAACATCCCTAAAGGTTCCACACTCCTGCCAATTGCAAGTGCTCCGGTAGTTTAGGTAGTTGCAATATACACCAAAATCCATACTGGTATGAAATGGGCTGTCCTCCCTTTCTAACAGTCCCCTCCCTCTTCCCTCCCCAGTCACTCATTCTCCGGCTGCCCAGCAAGCCAAATCCAGGAGCCCATCAGGCACAAGGCAGTCTCCTTGTGTTTAACTGGGTTACTCTGTGCTCAGCCCCACAAAGTAGGTGATGGGAATCTGTGCTGCAAACCTAGGATTCATCTTGATAAAGATGGATATGCTGAGACTTGCTAAATGTGAGGTCAGCTTTTCCCTCCTTGCCGCCTCGTACATTAATGTTTGAAATGGAGGAGGGAAGCTCCCTCCCAAATTCTTCATGAGAATTAGAACACCTTATGGTGTAAGTTTGGACTTTATTTTGTTAGGAAAAAAGCTGAAGTAGAACTAAGCAAAAGTCTTGCTCTAAAAAAATATTTTTGTATTAATAGTGCTTTATTTCACTGTGTTTGAAATCGGAACTGTTGCTGCGTATTAAATATTACATTTGTTTACAGTCTGGTTACATTTGTTTACAATTTGATTTTGCTTTATTGAAAGTTCATCTTTCTCTATAATAGAACTCAGTCTGGTCAACAAAAACAACATAAATTTTATGGTAAGAGCTCCAGCTTCTGAGATTTTATTTTTTTTAAATTAAAATTCTGGCATTTAAAAAATATACCTGTTACTCACACCATGCGATTTCATCATAATTTCAGGTTTCTTTCCTGTCTTTTTTTTTTTTTTCTGTTCTTCATCCTTCAACTCCTTAAAACCATAAAAAAAAGCTTGAAGATTTTATTACCCCAAAACCCAAATCTCCATCAGAAAATAGAAAGCTTCCTTTTAGGGAATGTTACGCATATAGGATAAAGAACATTGTGTCATAAATATGCACTTTTTATGGTATTTCAGAGGAAGCACTAACTGTATGTTGTGGTAGGTGTAATATAAGGAAGATATTTCAAATTTGTTACTAATTTAGAGTATTTTTCTCTTAAGCTTAATGTGCAAATATCGAAGGGTCAAGTTGAAAAGGCCTGTTACAGGATTTATTGCAACACCAAGATCACAACTCTTCCTCTACCTCTTTCCCACCCCAGAACGTTTCTAAAGGGCATCCATTCAAGGGAACAGGCACTTCCAGCTTCATAAAGTTTCATCAAAGTAACAGGAACCACAGTTATTTCTTGTGAGGTGGTCTTAGCCCTGTTATCTACTTTTTTTCTCCCTTGCTTCTTGCTTCTACCCTTAACTACCTCTCTTCAAAAGCTCATTTTCCCTCTGCAAAAGATGCTGAAGCTCCAGTGCGGAGAGAGGAACACATTCGGATGTCCCTTGTGTCATGTCTCCCCAGTTACCAACCAGGCATGTCAAAGGGCCCGGCTTACCCAGCAGTGCATCAGAAAGCCCTTTCCAAAGCATAAAAATGTCAGTCTCATTTCTTCAGGGCTGAACTTTTTTTCTCTATTGGAATAAATGGATTCAGCACAGAAACGGTGCCTCTTACCTTTCTGTCTAATCCCAACAGGTCTCAGACCCCAGCTCCCCGCTTGCAGCCGCTGTGAGCTTTTCTTCTCTTTCCTCACACCCTCGTTCAAAGTCCATCAGGCTTGGATCTCAGCCACAGTGCCTTCCACTGTGTAGAGTAGAAATATGTAGGAAATAAAAAACTCAGGCAACTTAGCATGTGCGAGAAATAAAAGTGAACTTTCAACCCAGAGGTTGACAAATCTCGTTTACCCTGAATTTACTCCTTTGCGGCACTGTGACATTGGAGTAAGGATTTCTCCTCTTCCTTGCGAAAGTGGGTTGAGATTGTTCAAAGGTGAAGGTGAAACATGTCTTCTATAAGAAGCTAACATGGTTATAAATGGCTTTATTAACAGCCAGCACCCACTCTAACCTCTGCAAAACCGCTCTGCAGACAGTTATCCCTTTCTGCACATCAGACAGCAGTGGGGCCCGCTCTCTACAACATGGCACTGACAGGGTTACTGCTTCTCCAAGGGCATTTGCAAGCTAACGCTGATTCTTCACCATATGGAAACCTCCAGACCGTGCACATGCGTAGTTGTAGAGGACACTGAGACTTCACTTACATACATGGTGGTCACATCTCTTTCTAGTCTTTGGATTGATGGGTGTTCCTCCTGTGCGACCTCCTGGCCATCAGCCAGTTTCAAAACAAGCATGGGGCACCTTGCTGTTTCCTGCTAGACTATCTCATTTATCTTGGGTTCTGCTGCAAGAGCTGGCAAAACGACCCCTCTGTCTGCTTTGTCTAATCAAAAGGGCTTGGGTTTTTCAAAATCTCTCAGTGTTAGGTATGTTCCCATTGATGTCAGAGACATTTCAATTGCATACAGCAGTGTGGAGACTGATGTCCACTGTGCAGTCAATCGGGCAGAGAGACCAAAAGCAATCTGTTTCCAAATCCCAAACTGTCGTCCTAAAATCTTCTTCCTAACACTAGGGGTCACTCAGCCTTGCCTCACTTACTTTGATTTAAGTTGTCCAGGCACTTAAGACTACATGTGCCCAGAACTGCTTGTCTCCTGGCAAGACAGGGTAGAACCATGCTAGCTTGTGTCTAGACAGCTTCACAGTCTACAATGAGTTGCTCCTCTGCCTAAGTCTTGTGAAAAGGCCAGGCTGTCAGGCATCATTAGAGCATTCCTGACATGAATCGACAGGCTCAAAAACCCTGGAAGAAACACTGATGACTACCACTTTGTGACTGGCTCAGTCCCCCTGGTATTTATATCTAACCTTTAGGCTAGATCACTTGTCTAAACGCTGGAAAACTTAAGTGTTCATTTCCTAATGTAGCTTATTGCTACTTCCATCTCCTAGGAAATTCGTCTATAGTATCCAGGCCAGAAGATATTTGACACAGGAACGCTCTCCCCTTCCTCCTGATGTTGGGTAACATCTGAAACAGCAAGGTCAAGCTACAAGAAAATCATGAACTTAGTGCAGGGCTCGTGACATTCCCTTGGGAGGGACATGCTGGGTCTTATTCCAAGGTCTCTTTCCCATGTCACCTATGGCATTTTGCACTGATGATCATTTTCTTAAAGACAGAAACATTCCAGCATGCATGAAAAAGCTATCAGGAATCCCACCTTCTTTTCAGAGTTCTGTAAGTCTGATGCTGCAGAATTAGATTCCACCCGGTTCATTATTCATTACTGTTTCTCTCTCCAACACTTTTCATTTTTTCCCCTCTCCATCTCTCTGCTCAGTCTAACCACACTGCTTCCAGAGGATAGGAGGTTACTTTCTCACTACTGCCTGTAGTTAGGGCTCTTTTCAAGAAGTGATAAATATAATCATTTGAATGACATCAGGAAGAGAGGAACCACTTTTCCTTGTGTAAAATGGCATGTATAGCTAGCTTGTCCATCTTTAAAATAGACTTCTGCCTCTGAACTAGTTTTCTCAGGCTCCATTGATAAGTGATGGAGTCAACTGGTTTATTTCGCAGCTACTTTAGGATGTGAAAAATTATGCCCAAATACCACCTTTATTTTCTTAACTTGACAATAAAAGTAACTGGGGGAAGACTGGCTCAGCTGTGGATGTGAGCACTACTGATATGTAAAGGTAGGTGCTGTACATCTCACCCTTTACCCCTTGTGGGACCTCATTTTATAGCACTATTTGAGATGACCCAAGACAATCAATCCAGGTATCTCTGGCCTGTGAAAAAATTGGATTCAAGAAGGGATCAAAAAAGGGATCAAACCCTATACTCTGGTCTAATATTAAGTCTTCAAATATATTCTCTCATTTTCTTCTTGAAAGTCTGGTCAAGCACTCTTGCTGTTTCTGCCAGTGAGAGAGTAAAGCATGGTTATGATTGATGACTCTCTTCCCCAAAGAACTGGTATTGCATCTCCTGAACTCCTGCTCAGAGGAGGACAGAGCTCACAGCAGTCTGAAAGCTTCTGACCCACGCTACACTAATTCACAAGAATGTGAAAGCAATCTCCAGAACATGACAATTCAGTGACTGGCTGCAGTTAGCAAGTGATTGGGAACATGATCTAAAACTCCAGCCTCCCATTTATCTCAGGCTAACTGTTGACAAAACAGTTTTTAGACTTTATGAAATGCAGGCAGGTTGCATAGGCATTTAGGCAGGAATTTCTTGCCTTTAGCCCCTGGACAAACTTGTAGTTAAATAGTTCAAGAAAGCTGGTAAGAAAAAAACAGCATTCATTATTTTCGGCCATGTGTGTGTATATGTGTGCATAGTGACAAAACATGTATTTTTTTAAAATCTGATAGCTACATATACAACAGTATGGAGTTTCCAGCAACATTGCCTTTCACCCAACCACCCTGCTAACAACACTGGTTGCATGGCCCTGATGGGTTGTGAAAGCTTTTCTGGAAAAGTTAACACTACTTCGGTAAAGCATCTGACAGTATTTGTGGTCTGATAAGCAAAGGTGAAACTGCTGCCCTGAGGACAGAGAAGGTCAAGTGCCTCAGAGCCTCCCCCGCGCGAAGGGCTTGCTGTAGCTCATGCTGCCTCCTGGCATGCCCATGTGGAGGCTTCCACTGAGCAGGAGGTGGGACCATGGCATCCTGCAGCCAAACCGCTTGTTGATCTTCTGGTTTACTGGCATTTGGGCAAGTCACCACTTGATGAACTGCATTTTCAGCAGTGCTCAAGGTCAGATTTTTCAGGCTTAGAGCTGGGCTTATGTTTTAAGACTGCTCCGTGCCTGTAGTTCATCCAGCATTTATAAAGGTTGGTCTCTGTCTTGTTTTACTCCCATGTAAAAGAGAGTGAAGTATCCCTACCAGCAGGTTAAATATGGAGAGAAAGGCGTAATTTTAAAAGGGAAAATGCTGCAGACAAGTAGTCTCTACCTGGAAAACATGAGTTCATTTACCATCATATCTTTCATTCTCAGAAATCTACCATGACTTTTTTTCTGATGGTAATAACAGCATAAAATAAATAAATAAATAAACATTTTTTAAAAAAAGATGAAACAGCAGTCAGGAAATAAAACTAGTTCTGTATCATAAAGTTTCTTCCATGTGTACATTTGCACATAGCAAATTTAGCAAAATTATTTTGGCACACATCCCAAGAAACAGTCACTTCAATCAAATGGAAAAGAACTTTTCCTTTCTCCACCTTCTTCCTTCTTCCAGTTTCCCGTGTTTTGGTGGAATAGCCCAAGGGCTGTTCTAATCAGTACCAGGCTGCTATTCCTACTTGCACATGGCACAAGTCAATCCTGTAGAGCTTCTTCATACAAAATTAAAATGAAAGCTTTGTGTTAATAATTTCCTTCATGACCAGACCTTAGCTTCACTGGGGATATTTGTATTTTCCACCTAAGGATGTAAAATGGCTTTAAACTTTGGACCTTTAAGAGCAGGTGAGCATCTGATATGGTCAACAGCAGAGCTGGAGCCCAAGAACCCCCAAATTCGACTTGAATTTAGCTGTTAGCAATTTCCAGTTAATTCCCTGGCTTGAGTTGGCTGACCTCTGATTAAACAAAACAAAGCTCTCTAAAGTTAGAAAAACACTTTATATTGAGCTAAATGGTAAAACTACCCACCAACACTGATTCCGATGACAATAAAAACACTTAAAAGTCAAAGGTTCCAAGCAAAACTTATCGAAAACTCAGGCTTTTAACACAATTATGAGTAAGTATTTCCACAAAAATCAAGATGCAAAGTACAGTCTGAACTAAGTCATTCACTTAATAACTTTCTTTGTATGGGCTCTGCTTCCAAATATCAGCAACTATTGACATTTACTTCTGTGGCATATGCTTAGTTTTGAATAGAGATGGTGAGCTGGGGTGCCAGTTGTTGATATTAGCACATACCACTTCGGTTAAGATCTTGGGGGTGGAACAGACACAAAAATGGGATGAGAGGAAGAGATCAAATTGTGGTCTTTGCAGAACATCACACTGGCAAATTGCCTGTAGTAACAGTGACAAGCAACCTGTTGACGTGATTTAACCCCAGCCAGCAACTAAGTACCGCATGGCCACTCACTCGCTCCACATACACCCCAGGGAAATGGGGAAGAGAATCTGAGGGAAAAAGGGTAAAATATGTGAGCTGAGATAAGAAATGAAAGTGTAATAATGTTAATAATTTTAATAATAATTTTTAATAATAATGCTAAATAATAGTAATGAAGACAACAAAAAGAGAGAGAGAAATAAAACCCAAGAGAGATAAGTGATGCACAGTGCAATTGCTCACCACCTGCTGAATGATGCCCAGCCAGGCCCTGAGCAGCGATCAATGACCCACAGCCAACTTTCTCCAGTTTATATATATGATGTTCTATGGTATGGAATACCCCTTTGGCTAGTTCAGGTCAGCTGTCCTGGTGATGCTCCCTCCAGGCTCCTTCTGCACCTTCTCGTTGGCAAAGCAGGGGAAACTGAAAAGTCCTTGATTCGGAGTAAGCACTACTCAGCAGCAACTAACATATCAGTGTGCTATCAACATTATTCTCACCCTAAATCCAAACCCCACAGCACTGTACCAGCTACTATGAAGAAAATTAACTGTACCCCAGCTAAAGCCAGAACACCTGTCATTCGGAAATAACTTTGGGAAGCTCCTGTCTCAGAGATTTTCCTGCACAAATGGTAGAAAATCTGTTAGCTTCTGGGAATGCGAATGCCAAAGCAGTGAGGTTTCATCTTTGAAGAATGTGGTTCCAAGTTGATTTCACTTTTCACGTGAGGCTGACCATTAGCTCAGCCAGTGGCACAACAGGTACTCTTACATACAACCTTTTGTATGGCCATAGCATAATTCAACCTGGAACCACCTAGTCCACCATCCTGGTTGAAGCAGGACAAGCTCTGACCAAGTGCTGTGCTATTTCCAAGTTCTGAAAGTAGAGAAATCACCATACCTTTTCACTAATAATTTCGCTTTTTTTTTTCAGTGCTGATCTTCAGGTTCATGCCAAATCGTGCACTGCGAAGGAGCAATGTCTGCTTAAGCAAAAGACATTAGCAATTTGGTGCTAAAACCTGACACACGTTGAGCAACTCTCTGCAAATTCTGCTGTTGTGAATTGTCCTGAAGATCCTTCACAAATCCTCAGCCCTCTGAAAAGTTTGGTTTAGTCTGGAGAGAAACATCTACAAGAACAAACTCTTATTTCAGGTCCTATTTCTCTGTGATTCTTAATGCATCCAAAGGTTCCCTTTCCACTCAAATGTAATAGTTGCTCACCAGTGAGGCTCTGTGGCCCTCAGGAGTGGCTAGTCACAGAAATGCAAGAGTTTGACCATGTCTGAAATTTTAAAATTTTTTAGGTATCAAAGCTCCTGGTTTACATCTTCAGATCTGAAGTTTACCCTTGATCAATGATACATAGAAGGGTAGCACTACAAAAATCTCAGAGCCCTTCAGAAATGCTGATAGCCCTTCTCATTAAAGGCACCCTCATCCACTGGGACACACCACCAGAACAAGGTAGATACTCTTACTTACCGCAAGAGTTCACAGTAGCATAGGACACCCTGTAACAAGTACAAAGGAGAAGTAATAAGGGCAGAGGTTTTGATATAAACAAAACTACCACCATAAGCATGAAGTTAGAAACTTGCTTGAGGCTTTCTCTCTCTTTTTGCTAAAGAGAATCCTTGGAAGCCCATTTTCACTTTGTCTATATCTTAAATCATAGCCTCCTACAGAGCAGCCACAAGCTGAAATCAGCATCTGGGTATGCTACCAAGTGCTGTACACCAAAGACGTCCCTCGCACAAGGGAGCTTGCCATCCATATAGAACCTTACAGGGCAAAGAGGCAAGCCTAATAAATAAAGAATGGCACATAAACCACAATCAAAATATTCTGTTCCATATGCCTTGTCCTAAAACTAGAACCACTGAGCCCAATAGATCCCAGATTACATCACCAGCTATAAAAGCAATCTCAGTATATTCTTTTTTTTTTTTTTTCTCCAGCGAAGTGTTTTCTTTTGTTTTGTTTTCCATATTATGTGTACTGCACTGACATCTGTATTCTCCTTTAATGGCTCAATGAGCTTGTAGGCTGTGCAATTTCCAGCTTGCTTTGATTTTTTTAAAGAAACCTCACATGTATACAATATGAGTTGGTTATTTCCCTTCCCTTTTCATTTTCTGTCAACAGAATTGTAATTCATAGGGTCTGATTTGTTATTTTGTGCAGTATTCTGAAACCATTAAGCAGCCTGCATGTTATCAACTACTCAATAAATCTCCCCCGTTTTTTTCCTCCTGCTAACAGGTTATCATCTTGCCATGCTCTGCGCTTTAGATTCAGTCATCGCTGGCGTGCAAGGAAAGCCTGCAGCAACCAAGCAGGGCATTCCTTCAATCTGTATTTAACAGTTAATTGCAAACCTGTTCCTTGAAGTACTGCCACAATTCCTTGCTTCACTGCAAAGTCTTTGATATCAACCTACTGCTTTTGGAAAGATTACAACTTGTGCACTTGGCTACTCTGGTCAGATGTGCACAGGAACATCAAGTATGAAAGTAAATTTGCTTTCTGCACTGCATGTGAACCCAACAAACCTCTCAATTGCCATGTTAAATATGCTTGAAACCAGTGCAAACTTGCAGGGGAGATGCTTTGGGAGAACGGCAATTTCCAACATGGAAGCTGACTTTCTGGGTGGGAGGGGAGGGATGAAAAGTAGAGGGGGCCCATTAACATGGGTTATGCTCACATACTTTGCCAGAGCTGTACTGACATCAAATAAAGATCTGTCTTCACCTCAGCACCTTAGCATCAAATATTGTTCTCATTTCCAGTAATGTAAATCCAGAATGGCACCCTAACAGGGCATTCAACAGAATTTTAATCAAGATTCATAACTTCTCTTAAGAAAGAGACATGACAGACATTGAATGGGAATTTAAAATTACACTTTCCAACTAAGTAGCTCAAACTAATAACTTGTCAACAGTGAGGTAAACCCAGAGCACACAGAACAAAAAGCTATCCATAGCTTACACATAGGAGCAGATGTGCTGAAGGGTATGAAGGCTTACATGACTTGTGATATTGCGTTAATATTTGGAGTCCAATAAATGGGCTCAAAATTATGTATATTTTGCACAGTCACGTTTCTGTAATTTCAATGGCCTCAATACAGCTAGTACTTCACTAATATTTTAGTAGAGTCCATGTCAATATTAATGCATTGCCACAAATGTATCTACAGTCTGACATTAGAGAGTTGTGCACAAACGCATGAACTAACTAGGTATTGATTTGCTCTTTCTTTTGTGGAAAAGGAGTTTCAGCAGAGTGGGGTCAAGAAATGCTGACTCTCTTGGGAGTTTTGAGATATCTTTGGCTCCAGGCAGTCTTACCTTATACCTGGGTATGGTCCAGGATTTGCATTGGCTGTGGATGAAGTATTTCGTCCATGCTGATTTTTTTTTTTTTTCAGACTCCTCTACAATATTGGATACCATTTGACTAAGAGGATCTCCTTATAAATTTGCAACTTCTCCATGTGGGTGTTACACCACATTTTGTGCAGACTGAGACATTATTTATTCATCCACGGAGTTCACCTCCTTCTCCACATGTGTGCATACAATACGGTCCAGTAAATTTTTGATTCTAGGCTAGACATGCAAGATCCAGGTTCAACCTGGAAACCATGGTTATCGTGATACTTCTCCACTGCCAATAGACCCTGTTCTGTCCTGTACATATAGTCATCATCTATGGGCTATATTGGCAGGGTTAGGGAAAAGCCATGGACTTGGGAGCTGTCAGTGAGTTGATGCGCTTGTTGAGCAGCTTTTTTGCCTCCATCTAACTGAGATCAAGGATTATATGAAGGCATTCTGGTCTGAGGTTCATGAAACCTCATGAAACTTCATGAGAACTTGAAGGGCAGGAAATATTCTTGCACATTGCAGGAGAATCAGCTGGAAAGTCTGTCCTCATAACTACACTAGAAGAGCGAATGGCAGACCAAAAGTCATATTTCCAAACTGTTAAGCACTGGAAGACCAAAAGTTATATTCCCAAATTATTAAAGCACTGAAGGGGCTGCTACAGTCCTCTTGCAGCAGTGCAGCAGAGGCTAAAGGACTTCATTAAGGAGTGGACATTTTTGGTTTGGACCCTGAAAAAATTATTATGTTGTCGTCAACACTTCCCAATTTGTCTACATCCTGGTTTAGAAATTAATACCAGAATTGCACATATTATTTCAGTATCAATCTTAGTGATGTCATGTATCTGAATAGCATTACCTTCTACTCAAACTTAATGACCCACAGACACTACATGCCAGAACTGTATCCTGCACTTTAGCAACTTACAGAGAAAATAGTCTTACACACAAAATAATCTTCAGTTTGTTTGGCAGTTTTTCTAAATCGCTGTTTTCTAGAATGTTTATGATGGTATTTATGCATATTTGTGAATGCTGTGTGTACATGTAAATCTATTGAACCTCATACCTATGGCTTCTCGGTTCCAGATGTATATGCTTTATCTACCTGTCTGTTAACTAGGATTTCTTCTAACACCTGAGGACCCTTTTTCTGAGATGTTTAAACATGACTAAGTAATTGTGTTGTCAAAGCCTTGTGAGAAGCTCTAATAATAAACCCATACACTTCCTGTAATTCTCCTGTTAGCAGCTTACATCACTTGGAGAATTCACTCAGGTTTCTTTCCTCATACAAGAGAGTTATTTATATAAAGACGTAGGATTCCAATAGCTGCTCCAGTAAAATGAAGCTGAGCTCTGCAAACAGAGTTTCAAATGCAGTTGAGTAATTTTTGCTGTGTTTGGGACTATATTTATATGACTAGTGGTACTTGCTGAAGTGCAGGCAAAGGCTAGGTTTTTCTTTTTTCTTCTTATTCTCATATATGAAACCACAAATTGGAGGAACACCAAAGAATGTTTTCACAGGGCTGCATGCACATTAATCATGTTAGAGACTTCAAACAATTTCATGTACAAAGTTATAAAACTGAGAATAGAAAGACCTGAACTAAAATCTTGGAACTGAACAACTTGAAGTATGTTAAATTAAAAACTGGATCCAGATCTGAAATTTTCAAATGGCATCAGTCTGGCTTCCTAGCAAGCAGAACCTAAAGCCCAGTGACAAGTTACGCCTGAATTTAGGGAAGTTCAAATACCATTTTTAAATCTGAGGGGTTGGCTCATTTCTAAAATTTATAAATACTAAGATGGGTACTACAGTTTAAGGAATTTTGCCTGTGAATGCAACAGGAGCAAGTTTGTTGCCAGAACACCTTTGCTATTGTCAGTGTTGCCAACAACATCTATTGAAACCAATTTATCAGTTATGGATTTGGAAGTTTAACTTAAAATCATATAGTCTTGGGCTTGCCTTCTGTCTCGGGATATAAAAGGGAAAAGACCTCTTCCATTACTCCTCACAGAAGAATGGTTTGTTTCTGCCGAACAATTTACTTTCCAATTTTCCACATCAGGACTTTATTCTCTTTACTGCTGAGTTTACCATACAAAGTCACAAACATATTCGTTTCTCTTTTGCTAGCAATTAGTTCTTCAATACATAGGCAGATGTTACTCTTTAGCTGTAGCCTAAATATATGAGCTCCTATTTGCCATAAGATGTAATAGATCATGTTCCACATACAATTTTCAAATGACTTCAAGCCTTAATCATAATAAAACCTCAAGAGTTAACATTCCTTTCATCTACAGATTATTACTGAACATTTCTAATAATCTAGTTAAGTTGTAGGAAAAGCCCAGAAAGAGACGTGAAACAGATTTCTTCTCTCGTTTTCTTCAATACCAAGGCAAAGAAGACAAATCCAACAATAACAATTTTTTTCTTTCCCTTCCTGCTTTAACACAGTGAGTGATTTTCTTTAAAAGAAAATAGGTTGTAAGCAGCTAGGAAAGCTATTAAATGTTGCTCTTGTTTTCTGTGTCACCTGTGAAATACCACAGAGAGATTTTAATCTTTGTTCCAGCGTTTTTTCCCTAAATTCATTCATTTAAATGGAACTGTGATTCCTTTGATCCAAAGGAAGAGAACTACAGCCACAGCTTGCTTTTCTAATGGTTCATTATATGCTTTTAAATAATAAACTGTACATTTAAAAGGTAAGACTTCATTGACAGGCTGGTGATATGCCTTGGTAATTGCATTATACCAGTCAGTAATTACCATTGCCAATGGCACCTTCACGTCCTGCCCCAAGGACAGGTAAGGGAGAGAGAAAGGAAGATGTGAGCCAGGTGCAAGGGGAAGGAGAAGAGGGGTGAAAAGTGATTCCCAACTGGGAATTCAGGTTCAGGTTCAGGTAAGAGCTTTTCCGAAGCTCAAACTGAAACAGTATTTGTCCCTCCTGCTTTTCTCATTTTAGATTAAGTGGCATGGCCCAATAGGCTGGATATTGACTCACAACTCAAGAAAACGTTCCTTGAGTTGGGACTCGTGGGTTTGTGAGAAATGTAGTTGTGGCAAAAAACTCATGGAGAAATGCTGGACATGACTCATCTAAGCTACTATTCCTCTAGCTTTGCAAGAGCATAGCTGGGAGAAACTGAAAGCCAAAGTGACACAAATGCATTTCAACATTTGTGACTGAAGCATTTATGAGAATCTTTTCCTTTCCCTGAAAATGTGACATTTTGTCCCAAACCAGACTGAAAATAAATGTTGACGGAGTGGAAATTGCTCTGTGTGGAAATTCCAGCTTTGGTTCTGATAATCCATATTTGGCCTGAGCCACCAGACATTTCTTAGCTATTTATCGTTGTTTATATTCGAGATGCCCTTTCCAAACAGACATGAAAATATTTGGTCTCTGCTATTTAGGTCTTGTGTCATGTTATAACTTAAATACTTAGATCATTTAAACTGTTCACGTAAGTAAAAATTATACCAATTATAGAAAATAGAAGTATTTGTCATCATCTTCACTGAATGTACAAAAGGAAGATTTATTTTATTTTATTCCAAATTCCCTAAGGAAGAGGAGAAAGAATATGAGATGGGTACCATCCTCAAGAAAGGTTTAACTGAGAAAAGCCCTCAGAGCTCTGAAAAAGACTGAAAGGAAACGAGACTGAAGATATGGCTGGTCGATCACAACTGATTAACTTCTGCAACAGAAGCGGAAATAAAATACGGAAAGCGTTATTCACTCTTCTTCATATTAGCTGAACTATGACTTTTGGACTCCAGGAAGTCTGACGTGGGAATCCGAGTGTTAAAAAAAAAAATAAAATAAAAATTTCAGCTAATTTCCTTTTGCCTCAGTTTCCCCATTTATAAAATGGGCAAAATACAACTGGTGTCCTGCATAGAGTGTGTATAAAACTTCTGAAAATAAAAAGCAGTTTATTTCTTTTTCTCTATATGGCTGTAAGAGCTGGCATTCAAAGATCTTGATATGCTTTTCAAGCATCTGACTAAACTTTCTGCCCTCACCATTCTCTGCCCTATGAGCAAAGTTCTGTTGCCACCAGCTCATTTTACAACCACCCAAAATTCCCTGTAAGTATCAGCTCTCAAAAAAGGCTCATTTCTTATGACCAACACACTTAAACTAAGAGAATGGGTTAATACATCCTTGCCTGGGCTGTTGTTTAGGAGTAGGTCCTACCTTCCCTTTGGAAAGAGCTTTAGAAATGAGGTGAGCCATCACCGTCACCCAGTACTGGACCTGCAGCGGACCCCCTTGTTTCCCCGCCTGCTCAGCCACCAGCATTTCTCCCTAGCTTTGCTCCACCGATGGGAAAGGCTGCAACTTAATGGCCTTTCATTGCAAACTTCCTTTTAGTGCACAGCTCAGCAATTAGTCCCCAGCCATGCTTCACGACCTCTGGCTGCCTCACTGCAAGCTTTGATCAGAACTTTGCTTGCTGACACACATCTAATAACCCACCATGGCACCAACTAAGTGATCAGGTCCTAATTTATGCCTCACCCTGCATCCTAGACCAAATAGGGGGTGTAATTAGCTATTATACTAGCCAGAAATTTGACCTGACCTCCTGTTTGGAAGCCAGGCAGGAAGAAGCAAAGAGAAAAGCTACTGAAAGTTAGTTTCATGGGTCTCTGCAGAAAAATGCAGTATCCATCACTTCTCACAGGAGCCTGAGCTGGTTTCCAGGTTTCCACTGATCACGTAGTATCACCAGGAGCAGAAATTGCAAATTGTCATCCTCTTACCTGGAGACATCATTCTCATTTCCGTACCAGATAGGTCCTGTAAGATCATGCGCTTCTGCCATAGACATGAGTACTGTTAGAAGAATGAAAAATTCACAGAAAAAGCACAACATTTTTCTATATAAATAGATGAGATGTGGAAAGAGACGTCAAACCCAGAAAGGCTTTTTCTGCTTCCCACCATTTCTGGATTTCACGGTTACTTTTATCAAACAGTTTCTGACTTCTTTTTTTAAAGTGACATAAAAATGAGAGGTGGAAGCAAGAAGAACAGCAGCAAAAGAAGTTTTATTTCAAGCCTATTTTTTCCAGGCTAAAATGAAATGTTGCAGTTCTGAGCCCTTGGAAAGGATGTTTACTCTACTCTAAATAAAACTGAAGTATATTTTTAAATGAAACATCACCTCAAATTACTTTGAAAGCGTCCAAATAAAAAACATTTACATTTTTTCCAAAACCCCTTTCCCATTTTCCTACTGCTTTTTTTTTTTTCTTCAGTTGAAACAAATCTCTTTGATCAGCATGAATTCACAAAATATTCCAGTCAACCAACTTGTATAATTTCAGTGGGAAAAAATCTTACTTGCATGAACCCTTCTGTCCAGCACAGCCATCCCTCAAAAGACAGATAGAAGACAGCGCCTGGCAGATCAGGGTGGGTTTCCCTGAGACCTGGGCTGCAGCAGGGCCATGTGGAGCCCATCTTAATCTAGCACACACACACCAGCACATACACATCCACTGGCCAGAGCAGGCAGAAGAAGATTCAGGATGACTCTTATCCCACCTGGAGCAGGATGAATGCTCTGTGAACACCCAGCCTCATTGTGCCTCAACTTCTAACAAGGACAACAGCCTCTGTATCCCTCTTGTAGGAGAGCAACGTGATCTGCTGCATGCAATGTTCAGCCCATGGCACAAGATCCTTTTGGCATCTGTGGGCCTAACGTGGGATCTCTGACCTGAGCACATCAAGGTAGGAAAATGCTGGGTGGGTTTTAGTGTTTTTAAGCATGGGGAAGAAGCTAGAAATTAGGAGCATCGTTGGCCATGAGCTGGCACGTCAGCTATGTTGAGTTAACTAGTGGGCACTGAAGGTTTAGTGTTGTTTTATTTCAGCAAAGTTTCAGCAGGTCACAAGTGATTTTTTAAAACCGTAGGCAGACTCAACTGCTAAAGGGTTTACTTGACGACTACTCGGTCATATGATGGAGGAATGAAAACAGCTCTCTTATGTGTTTTCATACCCAAAAAGTCTGGTCACAACTGTTATCTTTCCATCTGCACTGCCAGCTCAGAGAAACCACAGTAGGTTTTTGCCCTGGGATATTCTAAAATAATCTAAGTTACCGTATCAATGATGCACAGAGGTTTATAATGTGTCATGCCTTCTTTTAAAGGATCAATTCATACTTTGTTGGTACCTCTAAAAGCACATCTAAAAGTTGTTTTGAATTTCCTTATAATATAGAGGGGTCAGAATGAAAAAAAGTGTGCCAAAAGAGTTAAAAAAGAAACCAATGACAAGAATGTGAAAAGCATTCTATCTTTTCATAACTGCTCGTTATCTGTGGTGCTGTATTTCTGCATTGTATTCCACTTGAGAAAAACTCCAGTGTTTGGATATGAGCATTTTATACAGTGGGAGGGCATCGGTTTCTGGAGTTCAGGCCTGCACCTCTCCGTGCAAGGGCACACTCATGATCCCAGGTGACCTAGAACTGGTCCCATCCACTCCCTGAAAACTCTTCAGAGAGCAACCTGGAACCTCTGCCAGTGATTTCCCAGGTCTTGGGCCACGCAGCATCCTGGAGATACTGCTTCTGACATACTGAGGAGTACATTGGTTTTGTTGCCAGAGCTCTGGCCACCTGAATTATATCCTCAGAGCATTGCAACTGAGATAAATGTCCCCTTTCTTGCATTAACCAGTACCTCTTTAGGTCCCTTTTCTAGTGGAATGGACATTCCTTTGCTTGAACAGGAAGCCATTTGGGATCCAGTTTACGCAGGAGGTCAAAGTTTCCAGACAGAAAGGATTCTTCTGGCTTTCTTGAGGTGAATGCAGTCATGCAATACCCACGTAGGATCAGGCAGCTGATCTTCAGGAAATACCTCTGCCAGCACCAACAAACTCTCTGTCTCTGGACAGCAGTAGCATTGCTCTTTCAAAAGAGACGCAACAGTCCAAACAAGAGGGCAAGGTTCATGAGTTGTTAACAGAACACGGTTAGGAAGGGATTATAAATTTTAGGAATCTGGTTTAGGCCAGTGTTGTTTTTTCAAGATTAATTTGCCTGGGAAAGGAAAGGTGGTGCCTGGAACACACCAGGTGTTAGCTTTGGAGAGAAGAAGTCTGACATGGGACAGAGCAGAAGTCCTTGGCCTGTTATGCAGGGGTGGCTGGAGCAGGTCATTGACTAAAAAGCATCACTTTCAAACACCATGGGCCTGAAATGATTATTTGACATGACACCTGCAAGAAACCTTATAGTCAGTACTGATAAAAATATATATTAATGGTACAAAGAGGACAGGAAAAGTGAATAATGAAAAAGGGCAAAGTATGATCTGAACTGTCTAACATGGACATGAGCAAACAGGATGCTGCACTTTGGCCAAAAATCAGTGATGGACAAGGAGAGGGATAGCTATTCTACCAAACAAGGGTATAACAAGGTCTAAAAGGTAGAACTGGAAGCTAAACAGGCA
>JAVJGJ010000057.1:65448398-65468136 GCA_035590215.1 Microhierax caerulescens | reverse complement strand
CTAAACATGCATAGGCTGGAACAAATGAGGGCAATTAAATATTGGAACAATTCCTTTTACCACCAGCCACTTTCAAATCGAGAGCAATCTCTGCTGTGAAGCCAAGATCTAGTGCAGTTAAAGGAGGAATAACTTCAGGGAAGTGCTTTGGCCTTTATCATTTAAGCCCTTTTGGCTTTAAAAATTGCTGACCAGATATCCTTACCAAGATGCTAACTGTTCCAGGCATTTGATGAGCAACACAGCCACCATGAAATCGATTAAATGCTACTGCTTTTTTTTTTTTCTTTTTTAAGACAGCGTATAATTAACTTACGGAATGTGTTGCCATGGGATGTAAAGGGAGCAAATATCTCAGATTCATGTTAAATACTACACACCCATTTGAGTAACCACTTAGTTAAAAGGTGATCCAGACAAATTTCCCTGTATTAGAGCATTTGATTAGGTAAACTTGATTTGGCTCTTTAAGATGTTTTTTCTTTTTCTTTTTAAGCATTAATAATTTTCCCCTTGATGGACAGAGAATAGATGGTTCCCATCGCTCTGCTGGAAGATGATAATTATTTCTGGTTTACTGTGCCAGATATTGTTGCAATTTTCACAGCTTCATTTAGAGGCTATTTCTTTGCTTCAAATGGCTTGGTCTCCAAGGATGATGCCTCAGGCCAAAGGTACAGAGCAAACACTTTTGAAGGCATCATTTCCCTCAAGACAATTCTGTTTCATTTTACAGAATAAATGTTGACCTGATACATGAAAAGGATCTAGATTCAAGACAGGATCTAACCTGCAAATGCTAAAACAATTCGGAAATATCCAAATTCCAGGTTCAATTAGACCATTGCAAAAAAAATTTCCCAACAATTAAATAGGCTTGCACATTTACCTTCGCTCTGAGTCCTAATTCCTTCTTGGCTTTTGAAGGACAGCTTGCTTATATAGTGGTGGTTACAGCTCTTGGAACAATCTGCTTTAAACAGAAATCACCATATAATATTAATTATAGGCTTGTTCCCGCCACCTCATAATCAAAGCCCTGGGAGAATCTATATTATGAAGCGTGCATCTTATATTTAAAAGGTATATAATTTCAATATTAGCATGATTGTGTTTCAGGGAAGGCCTTTGCTTAATATTTCCTAATAACATCTTACACAATCTAATTTCATAGCCTCCCCCTCCTTTTCTGTGCTATTTGCCCTCAGTTATTTTGTATCAAACTTACTCATGGCCTGCACACCTGTTTAGCACTGTACCCGCTATTAATAATATAATAAAGACACATTTGCAGGGGCAATTATTTACCTAAATAAGATGATTCTCTTTTTCAGGAAAGGTATGAGACTGAGTCATATTGTTTCTTGTCCTGGAAAGTATTTATGTTGAGAACTGCTTGATTTTTAATAAGATACTTACAAATGAAACATTTCCTTTTGAACTGCTATTTCAAAGTATTCAAATTAGTGTCATTTTTGTTTTGCCACATTTCGGGAAAACTGAGGTTTAAAATGCAAAATTACCTGGAGGAGAGCCACTGTTTCCCAGAACAGAGGAAAGATTTTCTTAGATGGAAGGGCAAAAAGGCACTTTCTTGGAGGGAACAGATTCTTTTCTAGTGGGACTAAAAGATAATTTTTAATTTTTTTATTATTATTTCTTAATGATTAGATATTCAAATAAGCTTAGTTAAAGAAGCAGTGACATGTTTTTTTTCTTACACATGGTACAGAAGTGCTGAATCAGTGTTTCTCAGTGAAACTCTGCATGACAGACACTGCTAGGTTTTCTATTTTGGGCACATATATCTGGGCTCTATATACAACCCCTTTGATGTGGGATCTATGTGCCTCCCTGCTTTGATTTCTTTCTCAGTGAATATCCTCCAGGAAAGATCTTACTCTTCAACTCACCTTCAGCAGCCTGAAATTTCATTTCACATATGGTGAAGCATCATTTCAAGTGTCCCCCCACCTTTTTTTTCACAGCTGAAACAGAAGCCTTACAGGGAAGGAAAGCACCGCTGCCTTCTCCTGGTCCCCTATTACACGTACACTAGTGCAGCTCCCTCACCTCCATCGCAGTGATTTTCAGTTATATTATTATTACTACAGTTGTACAAGCAAGGACCTAAATGTAGCTAGGGTGGGAACTTTCAGCACATCAGCTGCATCCTGAGCATTGCCTGCCATGCATGCAGAAAAATGTGAGGCAACCAAACTCTCCGTAAAAGAGGGATGAGATACCTTGTGTGTGCAGGAAGATAAGTACATGTCAGTGTGCAGATACTGGAGGGGAGTGATACACTGTGGATTTATGTCCTCTCTACTTCTCCGTGAGCCCGTACTGTGAATCTGCACCAATGAAGCACTGAGTATTCCTGGCTAAAAGAGAATATTCCTGAGTTCAGAAATCAAATATTCCAGAATACAGAATGGCCAACAATAAAATCTGATAGTATTTTTTAAGTCATCACAATGGGGAAAATTCAGTGATTCAAAGGATATAAACATTGATTTTTGAAACATTATTTATCTGAATAATAGACTTCAAAGTCTTTTTTTCTGGTTATATTTCAGCTTGCCCTGAGAGTGAGAAGCAATCTCTCTGCTAGTATCAAAATCCTGCTGCAGCGAGAAGGTGCTTGATGCATGTGAAGATGTGATTATCCATAGGAAGGAGAGACCCTATAGCTGTTGTCGTGTGTGCTGACTCAACACAATGTCCCCTGCAAATTTGACAGCTGCGTGGTTTGCAGTTTCGGAAATCCAAGCATCTTTCTGGGTATTAGTCTGGAGGCTGTGGGCAAGAAAGAAGCTGCAGAGCAGTGGATGAGGGATTAGCAAGTGCACAAAGGTCATGGTAGTAAACAATACATAAACTTCACAATTTAGGTCCTGCTCCAGTAAACGAGGTGAGGAGTTGACCAGAGCTATTTCCTTCAATCTGTGGCTGTCCCAGAGTCAGTGTAGCAGGTAATATTTGGCAGCTGACAGCAAGATGCCGTGATCAGAAATTTCCTTCATAAACACCCAGATGTCAGGGGCTGGTTACAGAGGAGCTCATAACCCAGAAGCAGCAGGCAGGCAGAGGCTGTGAGCACAGGCAGATGCAATCCAGGTCATCCATTCTACTCTGCTGAGTTTTGGGGAGAAAGGAGGTCGAACACTTTCTTTTTCTGCTCACACCTCACTGTGAACCTGTGCTTGATTAATTTAAGGTGCAGGCAGGCCAGCTCTGCATATTTAGCTGAAGAAGTTTAAGGAGTTGCTGTTTGCTACTGCTTTTAGCTATAGGCTGCTGCCACTGCTGCTGACAGACGGAATACGTGAGTGCTCCCAGGGCACTTCAGGGCAAAGCAGTGGTGGTTTAAGCAAAGCCAACTGGGAGCTTAACATCCAGCTGTTTCTGCTGTGACACTGCATTTGCTGTCACAGAGAGGGGACCTGGGGCACAAAGGGCTTTGGCGCCTCATGTCGCTGGCATTTAATACAGGAACAGACAGGTAAAATGGAGTGGTGGCTTTACATCCAGCCATCGCTGCATGTTGCCAGGCGTGAGGAGCGCTGACTCATGACTCCCATCACATTTGTCTGTGTCCAACAAGCAAAGCACACTCTGCCCAAGCTAGTCCCCCTCAGCTCCCTTCATAATTAATACAGAAATAGCTGATCTCCTTTGGGACCTTTACTTCTGGATAAGGCAAAACACACCACTGGCGTTTCAACATCTGGCTAGTAATTATGAAGGGGATCCAGCCAGCCACATCCCAGCTGGATTGCCAGCATCTCGAACATGTCCCTTCTTTCAACCTCTCTCCTGGGCACCTTGGTGAGACTGAGTGCAGAAAGATGGACCCGCATGAGGGCAAACGCAAGACCTTCTGAAAGCTTTTCCTTCTCAACCACTTCATTGCAGCCTGTATCCCTTAGCTGACCGAGCTGGATTAAGTCTCCATGACGGGAAGTCAGGAATGTAGATTTATTCAAACTTGTTAAAACAGTGGCACACGTCCCAAGGAAGACAAATAGCCTTTTGTGAGATAATTTGCTAACACTGTTCCACCCTAACATGTATCTGTCCTGTTATCGCATGACTAATATGGACATAACCCTGCGCACTTTTATCTGACATGCATACGTATGTCAGCCTGATTTGTGTCTCGCCTTGGTTGGGTGAAGAAGCCAATGGACTTGTGCCCAAGTAAAACTTGTTGAACTGAGATCAAAATCTAGTGCGTGTTTTTAATTCACTGCTCGTGTCTATTTGCAAGAAGTGGCTTTAGTTCATAGGAATGTTTGCAGAAAGCCTGTTTTTCATTTGGTTGCTTCTTTAAACGTAGGAAGAAGAATTCACAGAGTAAAAGTATTTGGCATTCCCTATCAATGTTACCGTAATTTCTGTTGGTCGCATTATTCTTTTGGTTAAAAGGAAGGTGGGCATCTGATCAGGAAAAAACCTACCCTGTGAGTAATCCTACACAATGAGTAATGAATAGTGGATGAAACTTGTTCTTTCATAGCATTTTAATGAATGCTATAGAATTCTATAACATTTTAATGAATAACTTAATATAAATGATAATTTAATGTAAATAGCATTATTACTCTTCCTGCAGACAGGGAAACTGAGGCACAGAGCAAGTCAGTGTCTCTGGATGAGAACTCCTAGATCTCAATTCAGCAAAATTTCTGCTAAGCTTAAACAGAGGGCAAAGAGGCCTTCCCACTCCAACACTGATAGGGCATTCAGGAAATTTAATTCCATCTGTGCTTCTGCCACAGATTTCCTGCGTGCTTTTTTCTTTCAGTGAACAGCAGGCAGTAATGCTGCCTTTACAAACCACCTGTGAGAGCTTTGGGGACAGGACTGAACCTTTCTCGGGTACTTGAATGGCGCTTACCATAAACAGGACCTACTCCTGCCTCTGCTGTCTATGTCAGTGGTCAGGCAGAAGGCTTCTGAATAAATTTTGGGTTGAAATGTGGTTTTTTTTGATTCCTTCAGAATATCTGACTTTCACAAAATCAGCCTCTTTTGCCTTCCAGCCCAGACCTCAAAATTTCTAGTTGTAAACTTTTGGACAGAGAGGTTGACTTTCTCTCCATGCAAGCAGCAGACATTATGACGTCTTTGCAGTGAAATCCAGCCCCAAAAATGCATTAATTAAAATTGTAATCAATGGATAAACCACCAGCTCTAGCTACATCCTAGACATAATTTCCAAAAGTACCCATCTCCTATTCTTCAAAGCAAAACAAATCAAGAGATCCCACAAATATTTATCAGCATTCATGTCTCACTGAGAAAGAAGTATTTGCGTTGGTTGGCATTGCTTTGCGCCCTACCCACATGATGAGGACCAGGCAGGTTGATGCCGGTGTTGCAATGCCACCCTTCAGAGGATGCTGGCTTTCCTTTCTCACTGGCATGACTTGACTCTTACAGGAGAGTTTCTCTGCATTGACCTTGTTGGAGCTGATAGCACAGTTCTGTGCAGGAATCAGCTCTGTCTTTTGGCACACACAGGTGAAACTGTGCAAGCAACTCTTTTTCCAATTAATAACTAAAAGCTCTAAAGCCATTAATGCGCCACAAAAGAAAGCAGGAGGTACATGATTAGAAACTGGATCCTTGACCCAAGTGGTATAGCGACTCCTGAAAAGCAGTGATTTCTTCCAAGCATTTTAAAACAGGTAAATCCATTGTGTCTTTTAATGAAGTTTGGTAGGGAATAAATGCAGAATAACCCAGAGCTTAGGAATTACTCCCCCACTTTCCCCTGGCAAAGCTGAAGTTTAAAAACCCTCCACTCTGCCATCTTCTTCCTCTGTCACAAAATGCTTTAATAGAAGCTTTGAATGTGATTATATGAAGTTGTAACTATTTCTACCAGAAGTAAAAAAGATTCATATTCAATTGCAGGGGTTTTTTTTGTTTGTTTGTTTCAAAATAACATTAAAATGCATTTATTTGACACAATAATTGTTTTAAAGAAAAAATATATATCTAAAACTCAAATTAAGTGTTTTGATTGACCCGAATCTTTTATGTTTTTCAGTTCCTGGAAAATTCTGAGAGGAAAACCACTTTGTTGTGATTCAGAACAAGGACTAATTTCCAAATGCTGGAATTCCCCTGAGAAT
The DNA here is from genome assembly GCA_035590215.1 of Microhierax caerulescens. Taxonomy (NCBI): domain Eukaryota; kingdom Metazoa; phylum Chordata; class Aves; order Falconiformes; family Falconidae; genus Microhierax; species Microhierax caerulescens. Next base: position 65,461,990 of record JAVJGJ010000057.1, on the reverse strand, counting down.
GGAAGCAGCAAGTGCAGACCAGCTCTAATCACAGCTTTCCGACAGCCTCTGCAACTGGTATTGCAGTGGAAGTGGTAGAAACTATGTGGCAATTTGATGCAGAATCACTCTCACCCCATTCCTCAGATTCCTCTTTCACTGGGATTGCTGCATTTTCAAAGCACTCATGTCCAGGCTCCTTCCCATTTTCATTGCCCTGTGCCTCCACTCAACAGCCACATGTTCTGAGCATCCCCAGTGAGTATGTAGTCTCTCTACTTTTGAACAACACTGGTAATATTTTAGTAGGGAGGGATAGGTGGCTTACAAAATAATAAAAATAAAAAATAAAGTCACAGGCATTTTTTCTTTCTTGACTAATGCATTTCCTTAGCATTCAAATTATTTTCTTCCTATGAGAACACCTTTTAACATTAAAAAAATATATAATTTAAACCCATTTTTACAGCTGCTTGTGCTCCAGTTGGAAGAGAAAGAAAATCAAAGTTTTTCATTTTATTACCAAGTATATTTTAAGATCTAGTGTGGCTCAGGTGGATTTTCCCTGGAATAGTAAGCTTGATACTCACTCACCAGTACAAATCAAAAACAACCTAACTGGTGGTCATTAGACCTCACTCACCCACGCTGAAACAGATGTAAGTAAAAAATAAGTAAAAAAAAAAAATATTAGTGGCATTATGTTTTGAAGAAGAACGAATCCTGCTGAGTCTGCATTACTGCATAATTTTGCAGCAGTGAATGCTTTGCTCATGGATGAAGTCTGTTAACAGGCTGAGCCTGAGCAGAAGCACTTATTTTTGGCATAACATAAAATCAGACAGTGAGTCCTTCCAAACACCATTCACACTTCCCAGTTACTCTGCACTACAACGTGACATGGGAATTTTCAACATTCATGATAAATCATTTCAGGAAGACAGTAAGAGGGATGGTATGGGGGGAGCAGGGGAGGAAAATGCCAATTAATAGCTGAATTACTGTGAAATAAGTACTTTTAGTGGGTTGGCTTTGATGTAGTGAATAGACTCAGGTGCAGGGAAGTGGATTTAATTGCATTGCATAGATTAAGGTAGACGTGGAAAACAGATTTGGTGTATGTTGAGTAACTTCTGCTCATTTCTGGTACATTTTCATTTTAGCTTACTTTTCAGCTGTCCCACATACGTATATGTATACGTATAAATACATGTACACACATTGCACAAATATTTTTCCTTGATGCTTCTAGAAACTAAGTAGTGCAAAATGTTGCTTGGAGAATGTCAGAGCACTTGGGACACAAATTTACAGACTAACCCAGCTGAATTATTGTAAATTAACACATTTCTGGTCATCAGCTCTTTATTACTGTGACCAAGTAAAAGTCTTAATATTACAACTTACTGAGGAGTAAGTTCACTTATTTTTAGATGTCCATATCCTGCCTAATCTTCTTGAGATCTTTGATATTCAAGAGATATGATTAATACAGATTATTCTACATTTTTATCTTATGATGAGAAATTTTGCCCAACTTAGACACAGGTTATGGCTACTGATGGGTATGCAGATCATAGATGTGTTCTCAGTACCTCCCAGTTGGTTCCCATTTAGCTGCAAGAGCTGAAGCTGCACCACGCCCAGTTGTCCCTCAGGTCTCTTAGCTGATAACTAGCTCTTTGAGATAGCAGAAGCAAGTGAGGGTTAGATCTTTGGATGCCACAGGCCGGTAGCGGTAGCGCTATCTGGGAAGTTAAGCCACTGAGTTGAGGCTGTGAACCAGCAGAACAAACAGGTAACTGGGTTGTCTGCATGAAAGACAATATCTGGCAGACAGGTGAGGCAGAGGAGAGGGAGCGATGACAAAGGCAATGTCATCATTCTTATCAAAATCCAAAAAGACTGTGAGTCATAACCCTATTTAGGAAGTAAAACTGTTCTTGATGTGATCTACACTAGGTTTCAGTGTAAGCTCTACTGGGAAGCCACTATCATTTCCAGCTAGCTGAAGAATCAGACAGGTGAAAAGTCATCTTAGACCACCTATCTGATCAGTTGTTACATTCCGGGCACAGTGTGATGCAACCACTAAAACTCAAGAAAATTTGGAAAGTTAAAAGTGCTTAGTGCAATTATGAATGATGTACTTGAACATAATCATGAGGAGCAAGATGTGAACTCCAGCTTCAGGAAGAATGGGTAGAGGGAAGAAGCCTGTAGGTATAGTTGGTTATGATATTTTGCAAAAGGCACATGCCTCAAAGCTGCTGGCAGTGTTAATTCTGCTTTTATAAGTGCTTTGTGGTGCAGTACGTAGGGTATGATCATACGCAACTTCAACTCTGACAACATTTCTTTGTGTGGGAAATTCCCCTGGTTTTGTGTTTTTAAAGGAAAACAAAGGCTAAATTATTCTCTAGGAAGACTATTGTCCTTTGACAGAATTTATGATGCCCTCTGAAGCAAAGGTCTTTCCCTGTAGGCTTTTCCACATCTAACTATGGAGTGAGTGGGAGTGAGTTATAGCCGTGTCCTAAAGGAAGTAGTTGAAGGAACTTCAGGAGAAGAGGCAGCAACTTTTATCTCTAAACTCATAAACGAATACAATATGATAAACTGGGAAATCTGGTTAAGGCACCGTCTATACTCGTTATCCCCATCACGCTTGGTAAGGCCTGCTCCTCTGTCATCTTGTCCATCATTTATAGCCATCTACCTCATTCATTCAGTCCACCACCATCCAACTGTCACCACTCTGAAATCAGACCAAGAACACAATTAAATTGTATCAGGTCATGACAGTGTCTCACGGGAGCCTATTATCCAAGACAAAGCATTAAATGGAGATTAAAATACATCAAACCCTATTTAAACCTAGGGTTTTACATGTTTTTTGACATATGCACACTATATAGGTATTATTTAATACATATGCATGTGTAATGTACATACAAATATTATGTTAAAAAAGTATTGATATATAATATCATATGTGATATTAGGTATTGATAGTATACAATAAATTGTGATAACATATTGATAATATATTATATATTACAACAACGTAGATATTTAAGTTTGCTCTGGTATAGTCATGTTCCTACGTCACTGACCCATATAAGCATCATGTAGTAGGGGATTAAGTGGAGTGATTAAGATAATATATCATAAATATGCGTGAGTACATTACCACATGACAGTCTGATTATATGTGTATGTATACACAGAGATAAGTGTGAATACATACATACACATATTTAAGTTTTGGCACATATAGGTACAGCATATATGTATCTGTATCTTGACTTATGGCCATAGGTTCATGCAGTAATTTCTGCTTGTCCTCGGTTATCCCAACTCACAAACACCTGAGCACTTGAAAACCTTGACCTGCTAAAGGACATGTGAAACAAACACACATGGACAGATTTACGTGTTACAGTGTACAACGGTGCCTACACATTTACACACACACATGCATGTCTTTGTGTGTGTTTTGGAAGCAAAATATTAATGTTATTTGCATATTTACCCTCACCACTTTTGTTTGCTAGAAAGCCTTCCTTGAAAGGCAAGATTACTAATTTGTGTGTGTCTTTTTAGTGACAAAGCAGCAACAGAAGCTGGGAGATTTAAGCAAACATAAAAAAGTGTCATCTAATAGTCCATCAAACAGCTCTTGTCACACAGATAAACCTTTTATCTCTCTCTCCCAGATTCTAATCAGGGGTACGGTTTGCATGTTTCTTGTGTCACTGAGCAACCAATTCAGCTGGGATTCCCTGTGCCCTGGGAAATAAACTCGTTTTGGCCCAAATGAACATTTCAGAGCCTTCCTTTATCTTTTCACATTAACATGTTGGTTATTATTTGTTACTCACAAGAGCAAGAGTGCATTTTCTCACCGAGGGATGGGTTGCAAAGCAGACTATATCTGTTTATTTGGAGAGTTCTGTAATGCAAAAGAAAACCAAAACACTTTCTGGGAAATGGGGTTGCTAAGACAAGGTTTTCATTCTGGTTAAAAGACCATTTGAAATACTCTGAAATCTGAGGCCTAAAAACTAAACCTGACATTTTTATTACTTAAAAATTTATTTAAAAGTTTATTGTGTCCAGAATCTTATCTATTATCCAAGTATAGTAATGACAGTCTAAAAGAAATTTTAAAGTTTCAAACCCTATCGTATTCTTACACCGTTTGCATTATGTATCAAATTGTGTATTTCAGTTTGGCTCTGCACAGTCATCTTTCCTTGGTTTGCGCTCATAATTAATTGTTCACATTAAAGATAGAAACCAAGTGATAAATATACCATTGTCTCAAGGCTTATAAAAATGAAACCTTTATGTCTTGCTTTTATTGTGTGTCTTATGATTCTTGATGAGGAGTTCAATAACCTTGGTTTCTGAAATTGTTTACATCAGCTTTCATTCAGCTGATTCGAATTTCTAGTTTGCATGTCTTTGGCAAGTAGTTTAAAACAGGATGACCTTGGGCTATGTCTATACTCATAAACTGAATAAAGCTAGGGAACAAGGCTTGAGCTGGTTCCTGGATGATTTTCACCCAGACAACTACCTCTGCCTTGGGCCATTTCATTTGCTTGTGGGAGGCCAATAAATAAAATTCCATGTTTATTATTTTTAGCATTTCTTATTTTTTATGGAGTAGTTGAATGCTCAGGCATGTACTATCGAGCAAAAGAAGCACAAAGCTGTGGAAGAGGATGAGTGGCTGGACGTCACCTGCTTAGCAACGTCCCCAGCGGAGGCATCGAGAGCTGATCTGGTAGCCCTCACCTCTGCTCATACACATGGCAGAAGCAGGAGCTTTTTAGAATGTGATTCTTGTGATGTGTTTTCACATTAATTTTCAGATGAGACGATGCCTGGTGACACATACCCCTCCTCCAATGCAGGAGCACTAAGGCAGCCCGGGCTGGGTGTCTCCTGGAGCAGTAGCTCCCTACCTTTCCTTACCACAAGAGGGGATTTCCCTTCTCTCTTCTCCAACTGATTGAAGAGGGTTTTTTAGGAATTTTCTTTTCCTTGAGCATTGTTCTTATTAAAAATAGTTCATCACCTTAGGCCATAAAAGAAATTCTCTTCTGATCAGGCCTCCTGCCTCAAGCGACTAAATAAATAGCATCCGTTTGATGTAGCAAATGTGAAAGCTGCATGTTTACTTCTTTACTTTGAAAAAAATATATAATAGCAGCATTTTTTTTTTCCTTCCCAAGGTTCATGTTATTGTAAAATAAAGAGATGTTTGGGGGAAGGGGAGAAATGTATACAGTATAAATGTTTAAAATATTCCCCGTCACCCTGATTAACAAGCATAACAAAGGGTGATAAGGAAACAGAAGACATCAGAAGTCTCTGGCTTTGTTTTTGTTTTGTATTTTCTACTGTAAAATGTTTGGCATTGCCAAAAAAATAAAACCTGCTTTGAAAACCAGACATCTGTTTTCAGCGTCTTTGAGACTGCAAGCGTGAAATGTAGGAAACATATAAGAAAAGACCCTAATAGAGAGTCCCATCCCCTCCCTCTGAACATAAAAAGCTATAAGAAAATCAAATCAAAATAAATATGAGAAACCATTTTATGAACCAAGGTTCCTCTTTAAAGCAAATGGTTTTTGTGAAATATATGTGACCCTCAGTTTTCAAACCTGAGCTCACTCATAGCAGTTCACAAAGACCTTCTCAAAGGACTCCCAGCTCAACATCTCCTTGTTTACCTGCACAACGTAGATATTTAAGTCTGCTCTGGTGTAGTCATGTTCCTACATCACTGACACATCTAAACATCATGTAGTGGGGAATTAAGTGGAGTGATTAAGACTGCTCACCTTATTTGCCCTCTCGTTCTCTCGCACTCTGAGGAAGTAGAAATTAAAATCCAGGGCTGAGCAATCCAGTGCAGATTTCTATTGTTTCTGACCTCACACAGCACGACAAATCCATTAGAAACTCATATTTCTTTTGAAATACGGATGGATCTGTAGCTGGTGTGATAGGCATAGCTTTGCTGATGAGCATAGATATTGGTTACCTGTTGAAAGCAAAGCCAGTCATGGCCATGCTACCCATTTACTTGCTTTGGGCAGTGTTCCTGAGTGCTGAGATTACTCTGAGGGATCTTTGAGGACCTGATGCAAAACCCCACTGGAGTCCATAGGTCTCCACTGACTTTGGATCAAGAGCCAAGACAGTTCCATACTCCTGAGACATGTTATTGGCATTCTTGTCACATGTACATTCACTCAGTCCTTTCCTAAGTTTCTGTTTTAATATATACAGACTTGAATTGTTAGATTCTTTTCTTTGGAATTGTTTACTTGATTTTGCTCCCTTGAGTAGTGCACATGTGCATTTGTTACCAAACAATTTTGCAGACATTAAACACATGGACAATCCCTTTTTATTCTACAGAATAAGTACACAGGTAAGGAGAGCTGTACATATTTTCAGGGCACAATTCAATTTTTTCTTGCAGGTCTGTTATTTCCTTCAATCATTACACAGTTTAACTTTATAACAAATATTTTACTAGATTCTATGTATTACATGGCACATCAGTTAAGTGATACGGCCAGTTTTAGTTTTAATATTTAATTAACAATTCTTAAATACTTACTATTGGGGAGTTTTACGGCTCTTGAAGATTCAGGCTTGACTGAAGAAAAGTGGAATTTGCCACACTGCAAAGTCCCTGCTATTACAAGGCAGCAGAATTAGCTTTTCTACGAAAGAGTAGCATCAAAGCTTGAAGTGGAAAAGTTGACTACATTCTGATCCATACACCTGATACATTTAACAAGAAGATGATATGCATTTAACTGATATGTTCTTCCTGAGTTTGAAGACCACCATGTCAGTTTACTGTTTTTCCTGTCCTTTCAGACCTCAATGGGCCACTATATCTTTCTGCTTCACTTGACAAAAAAAAAAAAAAAAAAGAACTTTAAATATCTAAAACTCCCCTTAACTAAGTTGCCTGTATAGGCAATGGAGATAGGTGGTTTTAAGGTCAGCGGAGGAATGCTATATCCACCTAAGACTCTACAATTATGTGCTAACATCAAGTTAAGGAGCACTTTCCTCTGCTTTCCTCCAAAAGTGCTTCTCTCCACTGAGCAGTCATCTTGGGCATTATCTGAGGAAGCTTAGTTTGCTACATACTTAATGCACAGACACAAGTTAGTAGTAGCATATAGATTGGATACTCCATATTGGGTATTAAAGAAGCTTCCCAACACCAAAATCACCCCTATCTACTAAAGCACGGTACCTTTTTCCTTCAAACAACAAACTTTCCTGGTGTGTTGCATGTTTTATTGGTTTTTTTGTTTGTTTAATGTGGAAATTCACAGCAATTATAAGCACCAGGCTGATTTCAGACAGGTCACTAAATAGATCTTTACTAATGAAAAGTTGAAAACATCCAGCACATTAGATCTGAGCTGCAGAAAAATTCCTGAATAAGTCTTCTTTTATTAGCAAAGTGTGAGCAAATCAGCTGCAGCTGTAAATATTTCTCTTGTGAACCATGATTTTTAGCAACCTTCAACATATTTGGCAAATGAGGCAGCTCAGAGGGAACATTGAATCCTGCTCTCTCCTACTGTCTGTATTCACCCTTTATCAACCAGCACAGATCCTGAATGCTCCGCACTTCCCATCCACTAACAAGAAGACAGGAACATGCACACATACTATTTATACTCTATAGCACAAGGCCAGAATAATTAAAGAAAAACAGAAGCTGCTGGGGAGAAGGTCAGTGAGGGTGTTGGGACAGAAAATCCTGAGGTTATGCTTATGGTGCTTCCTTATATAAAGAGAAGAAAAATCTGGCACCTGCTGCCCAGAGGAGTTTGGAGGAAGCATGATGCAGAGTGCAGGTCAGCTTAGATGATACCTCTGCTGGACTATATAGTTTCAAGGGTATTAAAATGCAGAGGTCCTGGAAAACCTACTGCTTCACCCTTACAGAAACCAGTGAGACACAGGGTGTAGATTCTTAACCTATCTAAATTGTGCACATTGTTTGATGATAATTTGCACCCTTCAAATTCTGACACCATTTTGTCTTCATCAGCTGATACCCAGCAGCAGGCGATGAATGTATGTTGTATTAGAAGGTTCCCTCTTGGGCTTACCCTCCCTTACCTTAATTGATAGAAAATTTATATTAACTGTCCATATAAAAACATAACTGTATTTATAAAATAATAAAAGCTGGGATATTTTTAACTTTAAAATGCCTGTCTTTACAAATTGGAAATACACATACACATGTGTAATATTGCATATTTAAAATCAGCTAAAAATCTGATTTCTACATGCATGATTAGTTGTTTTCAAGTGGAAATCTACTCTAGTAAGTAGTTTAGGGTTAGAAAACCGGGCTTCAAAGGAATTTGGTATGCCTTCTTCACCTTTGAGATTCAAACACTGGAGCCAGGATTGAAAACCAAGGTATTTCAGGTGTCTGCATTTAAAAGACTTTGTTTATGTTAAGGCTTAGGTCACCTTAGCAGGTATGTTTTAATGAAAACATTACCTCTCTGTGACCTTTGGGATTTGAAGGTGAAAATGCAGTCACTGGAAAAAGGAATCCTAATTGTCATGGATGAAATCTTCAGCATTAAGGACTTTGTTTCTCATCCTTGTGAGTGACTTAGCGAAACAATGACGTTTGTTTACTTTATAGAAGAGGTAACAGGGTGGCTCCTGGTGAGTCCTCTTCCTTAGAAAACACAATTCCAAAACATTAACAAAATTAGGAATGGCTTAAAAATATTTCAAGACAGACCCTTAAAATGTGCACACTACGTTTTTCACTATATAACTGAACCTTGACCTGCGCTGCTCAAATATGAACAGAATTTGTACTGATATATGTGGTTTACAGGGCATTACCTAGTTAATGGTGATTTACTTTATTCCCGGTTGCTCAAGGAATAATATCCAGGCATTACAACAAAATAAGGTATAACAATAACACACTTTCTATAAGCATAGTAATCTACAAATTATGTCAGACATCTGGGACAGAGGTTCTTTATGTCAAATGCTAAATCTATTTAGCAGTTTATTTGTAACATATTTGCAACTTCAAAAAGAAAGGAAGAAAGGAAAGAGAGGAGGGGTTTTCCTACTTTTTTTTTGCATTAATGAAACTGACAGTGCTTGTGCATTTGCAATAAGTCAGTTGAAGTAAATGACTTTTTACAACCCTTATTAACTTCAGTTGTCACTGCTATGTCATCAACAAGATATTCATTGCATTTCCAACTGGATCTTTTAAGTACAGTAACATCAAAATTGCTGAAATCCAAAACTTTATTTTTTATTGCAGGGGACAGGGAGGGTGGAAAGAATCTGTCGGTTCCCTAAATTCAGATCAAGGCAAAGTGGGAGGGAAAAAAAGCTAATGTTTCAAAATTGTCATTTTACACTAGTTTAAAAGCCCGAGTGATGAGCGAAATACATCGTATTTCCACTCAAGCCTTGTGCCGTCTGAAAAGAAAAATGGGTTTGTCAGCCTTTCTCATGCTACTTATCTAAACCAACATCCAAACCAAACCAGGACTTGGCAACATGTATCTCCTGGTGCTTGAGGGAGCCCTTTTGTGGGAGGTGAGCAAACAAGAGCCTGTGTTGCTCTCTGAACCCAAGCTCACTCTGTCCAGGCATTTCCCAAGTTGGAGAGGAGCCAGCCATAGGCTGGAAGTGACACAGACCCATTAGTGCTGTTGAAAAGCATACCATGGACACCAGGGATAGGTCTGCATTGTCAGGTTCACAGGTGCTCTGGGCAAAGCTCTGGGACAGCTCACTCCAAGGAACTGCTCTCTATAAACAGCATGGGTAAGATCACACCAACTTTTGACACCTCCTTTTCAACATAATTCCAGCAGGTCCATCACCACATGTCCTTGTGCACTGACACCATGGCAATCTCCTTGGGTGGCTGCAGCACCCTGCCCACCTCTTTGGTGGGCTGCATCCTCACATTATTTTGAGCAGTGCAAGTTCAAAATCTCCACACATGCAAAAATAATTGTAGCCTCTGGGCTCTGATGGGACTCAAAGGTGATGCAGGCCATGTGCAGTCTAGCATGGATGTACATAGTCCATCTGGGAGAAGAGTAATTTGAGCAGTATGGACAAAGCCCTGGCTGTAACCACCAGCCTGGGACCAGGATGGCTCTGTGGTCACCTTTATGCTATCAGTGACAGGGTCAGTGCCTGTGTCTCTCCTACACCAGCCCCACGTTGCTGCTCCAGCATGCAAGGCTGCCTTTCTCAGAGGATGTGGACTTAAGGAGATACATACTGGCTGGGCACGTGGGTGCCGGTCAAGTAAAGGATTTCACAGTTTGCCACAACTCCCACATATGAAGGCCAGCTGAGTTTGAACAATATTTTGGTGTATATTCCATCTGTCCTGCTGCCTTTAACAACCTTCTCTGCCTTTTTCATCCTACCACACACTGAGTTACTGGCTCTAGGGATTCCCCTGTGGGAATTCCTAAATCTCTTTACTACACTAAATACAGGGTAAAAAGCAGAGCTATACTGAGTGTTTTACTGGTGCAGACTTGAGGTCATTGGTATCCCCTCAGTAGATCGTGGACGTGAAGTTTCTGCTACAAGATTTCTGGCACATTTGTGTGGCTTTAGCTTGAAGCAAAAATACTTCCCAGTTCCTCTTCCTTCCTAATTTCAAATAGGCCTCATTGCAAGGCCACTAGAAGAGAGGAATGGCAGGAAGCCCTTACTACAGGGTTAGTTTGAAGGAAAGACTGGGATAGGAAGAAGGATGGAGTCAGGCAACAAGGTACAGGGGGTGAATGGACAAGGCCAGGCTAGAAAAGTGAAGGATCCCCCAGTACAGAGGATGCAACAAGCAGGGCTGCAAAGAACTGTGCACTTGCAGCCACAGCTGTGTTCTGTTCCCAATCCCCGTGCATGTGAAGGTGCCTGCCTGCAGCCCCTCTACACAGCCTCTGTTCTGCTTTCCCTGAGGCCAGCTTTTGGGTAAGAGTGTCTTTCTGCTTCAGTTTCTTGATCTGGAACATGAACTAATTTTCTAAACTATTTCTGGGTCCTGACTGAATGTCTGCTTCTGCCATTATAGTGTTGACACTGGGAACAGGCAAGGTTCTTGCACGGTGTGAGTCGAGGAAAGCAAGAATCAGAGACTGCACTTAGAAGGTGAGCTGAAAGGAGGTGAAAAGGTAAGAGAACAGCCCAGACAAGGTTAAGATGTGACTGCAACATGTTTAGCTTGAAAGTAGCCTCCTCAGGCACTGCTGGCTGCAGGGAGTTTAGCAGAATTATAACTGCGTTCCTCTGGTAGGCTTTGCAATTTAGGTCTTTCTCTGCGCTCTCCTGCAAGCACTACCCAAACAAGTTAGCTGGAATTAGCTCAGAGGTATCCACATGCACCTTGTCCTACCCCTAAGTCACAAGAATGGAAAATATCTACAGCTTCTTCCTGGAATGAGAAAAATCACCTTTCCCAGTTCATTAAGGTCAGGACACCGCTGGAAGCTTGAAGAGGCAGGATGTTTTAACTTTGCAGCTTCTTTATACAAGGGAAAAGAGCTCTTTGTGTTTGGCTGGAGAACAACAAAAGTCTTTGCTTTAATAACATTCTAATAATATGTAATATTATATACATTTGGCTAGCAAAATGCACCACAAATTGCTTTCGTGTAGCACTTGAGACAAACATTATAAGGAAGGAAGTCCAGTGCTTGGCCAAATATGCAATTAGCTGCCACCCTGAAGCAGGATTTGAGATCGGTGTATTATCTTTTCAGGATTAAAGAGGTGCCAGTAAAAAATAGGAAGCCATAATTAAAAAGAAAAAGACCTAAAGACTTAAGAGTATTTGTGGTGAAACTCCTCACACATGACACAAATTAGTGTGCTGCCCAGACATAAAGAAGAAGGGAGGTGAAAAGAGCAAAGAATCTGAGCTTGTCTTAAATCCGACTGGATCCTACGGGCAAAATTGCATGACCATGTGAAGTCATATGGTGGTAGTCCAGGCAGAACTGCCTCCTTCAAGTAATTTCCATGACAGTGAATGCACCCATTCTCTTGGGTGCCTTTCAAGCCCATTGTAATCCTCCTGGAGGCTTCAGTGGCATTTGACTTTGGTTTTCATTTGAATCCACCAGCAATTTTGTCATCAACTTCGGTGTAAACAAGATCGGGATCTAAATCACTGGGGTAGGTTTCCTGCCAATATAAATTACCTTCATTACAAGATAGGGCTGTGGCAATTCCACTTTCAAGATGCAACAATTTGCACCATGGAGTTATGACAACTCTGCCTTAGAGGCAGAATAAATTGCCCCATATAGCAATGGCATTATATATCTGTATAAGATCTGCCCCTTGTTTTAGAAATTCAGGCGGAATTGTAATCATATGCATTAAACATTTCTTTCCATTTGATTGAAACCACCAGGGATTTTGTCACTCACATCAGCAAGGATAAAATTCAGCTCTTAATCAAGTAATGGGAGAAAAACACCTATATGAAGCCATATGTTTCAAAAGAAAAGAAAAAAAATCAAGCCTATAGCATCAGCTTTGAAAAATAATCTGCTCATTATGTCCTGGTGGTATAATTACAGATAGCAAGAGGGCAAGATTTAAAGTTATTATAAACATTAAATTCTTATCTCATGCCCTTCCCTTCTATTAAAAAGTTGATAAAATAATAATAATTAAACATCCCACCTTCCAATAAATAGATTACAAACAAAAAAAAAACCAACTAAAAAACAAAAAAACACTCACCTGCCAAAGAAGACTCATGCTTACCTGAGCTGAAGGTTGACATCAGACAAATGTCACTGAAGAGGAGGTTTACAGACATGGTGTAACTGTGACAAGCTAAGCTTTGTATCTTGGCAAAGGAAAGTTTAAGAAAATACCCGTGTACACAGGCACACACAGAGACAAGCATACATATATATTGTATGTTGGGTTTAAAGGTTTATTGCTCCAGAAAACTTACTGAAAGAGATTATGTGTCTCATCTTGTCTCTGTTTAAAAATAGTGCACTTATATGTGTTTTTTATTAGTTTGCTTTAGGATTACCTAAATCCTGCCCAAAATTTTTTACCACTTCCCCATAGTGCAATTTGCAATGTTAATCTTTTTATGAAGGGTAACATTAGAATAACTGTAAATATCTTTCTAACAGAACACAAACAATAAAAACAAAAACTGCAGCTTAGGTAAGCTTTGGTGTGCTGAAAACCAAACTCAGTTAAGCAAACCTTGCAATGAATAACACTCCACATCATGTCACTGAACCATGGGAAGTTAAAAAGTGTGGAATAAACCTAAAGTAACTTCTGTTTGCTGGAAAAATCCTGCCTTTATTTCATTTTCATGTGGTCTCACAGGTATAACTGAGGATGATTTGGAAGCTTATGTGGTTTCCACATAGATGTAGTTGCTTCTCTTAAAGATGAAAATAACCTACATTATATTTTATTTTATTTTATTTTATTTTATTTTATTTTATTTTATTTGGAGAAGATTTTGCAGACCTTTTTTGAAATTA
>JAVJGJ010000057.1:65404912-65438958 GCA_035590215.1 Microhierax caerulescens | reverse complement strand
ATGAGGTGCGGGGCCTCAAGTGAGTTATAAACTACACATGCAACAAAATCAAGATACACACAGGGCTCTCGCCGAGTGTTCTCTGTTCATGCTATATCCACCATATCTGGCTGACAGTCTTCTTCACTGCAGTTTCCTTCAGCAAACTGAACACATGGGGCATCTCCACCTAGTCTCCAACCCGTGTAACCACAGGGATGTAAAGGGGAAAATGTCAGGATAAAAGCAGTAGTGTGTATGAGCCGAAGGCTCCAGTCTGCTGGCAGCTCTACATTTGTCAAGTAGATAACCCATGTCCCAGAGCATTCTCTTCCCATGATTAATTTCTACAGTGGAAGAAGCAGGTGCTGAGGAACCGAAGCATTCTTGACAGTGGGATGCTAAGTCTCGGGGAACTATATGCAAAAAGTGCAGAAGATCATTGCTTGGTGCTGCACACTGAGCACTGACAAATGCGTGGACCCTGTGTATCGCCTATCCAAGAGGAGGAGGCACAGCAACTACTTTTAACAAGCAAAGAGAGAACGAGAGAAGTTCCAGTTCTTGGATTTTGCATATCCAAAGAATAGATGAAACTGTTTTTGGTGGATTTGGTCTGATCAGACAGCTCATTATTTTTAAAGCAAGGAGTCCATTCTCTGTGGTGTTTACTTAGGTGCCCATCCTTTACTGAAGTCTATGAGGTACCTCCGCAGCCATTGCACAGCAAGGTAATTTATCATAGACTGAGGATCTTAGCTTACTTTTTGATTTACAGAGGTTTTGTAACAATCCGCTTTCATAATTATTAGCACGCATGTCATTTTTCCGTGAGTCCATTATTTAAAGCTTAAATTGTGGATTTTAAAAAGCTGGAATATTCTTGTATGGTTTTATGGACAATTTGCTTGCTTATTCACCTAATACTTGTTATGCTGAGTGTCTAATCTTCTGTGGTTTGGTTGTTGGTTTTTTTTTTCCCTAATGCATCTGTCATATATAGAGTATAGGTGGATCTGTTAATGAAACATGTTATTAGTACTGTCCAGCACTTCCTGTTATAAGACTCCTTTTGTGCTGCTTGTAATTATCTGTAATTTTCAAATTTCAACTGAGAAGGCCAGAAGGACTTACTAAGGCGTTATTAAGCAGTTACATGCTTCAGGTTGGCGGAGGTTGTTTATTTTAATCCAATACACTTAAATGAGCAAGAGTCATTGCAACGGCTGTCTGAGCTGAACTGAAATGGCAGGGAAGCAGGTGTCTTCAGGCTGCCATCGCAGGGTTCGTAGGCTCCCTCTTGTCACTGCAGTGCCCTCAAAGAGATCACAAAGAGCAAGAAGCAGGCACCTATGTGTGCCATTGCCCCACAGACTCTACTGATTGTGCAGTCTGGATCTCCACTGTTCAGATACTTAGCTTGCCTGAAGACACCTCCATGCCAAAACCTTAAAACAGACATCTCAGCCTGTGAAGTGAAAACTTACTCCCAAAAGTAAGTAAGAAGAATCCTATCTCAACTCTCCAAACCATATAAATGTTGAAAAATCAGCAGATTTCAAGAAAAAAAATAAATTGCTGGAATATTTCCAATAACCCGTAGCAAGAAGAACCATGGAAAAGCCCAGGAGGAAGCCGATCATTCTGTCATCAGCAGGTAATAAATGATGGTGGAGAGGACCACCCAATGAACAATGAAGATAAAACACAATTCTGAGTAGCTGCTTGGGGAGTGAGAACCAGCCAATCTGCAATGCGAATGACGGAGAAAGCATTTTTTATTGCAATACAGGTACAAACAAGGGTGTGAAAACTGAGAGGAGTTTTATGTGGACATATGTAGGTGACCAAAACCCCACTGGTACCACTCCAGGTACCAGGTACCGGGATAAGCAGAACTGGTGTACACAGTAGGATGATAATGCTGTGGCCAGCAGCATGCTGATGTAGACATACAGATTCAGAGCCAGGTCTGGCTTCTTTCTGGCTGGCTCATGTGGACAGAGCAAGTCTGGGTCTGCATGTAACTTCTTTATACAACCAGGTTCTTTGAGCACTGCTGAAATTTAGAGTTGTTCTTTAATGGAATTTTTAGGTGGAATCATAACTAAGATCAGAATTTTTAGGTCCTGAAGGTTGGACTACTTCTACCTACAGTGCAATTACTGAGGGATTTAAAAGAGGCACCAGTGATAGCAGAATTAACCTCATGTGAAAGGTTGAGAGAGGGTTGTGTTTTTATGGTAGGCACAGCACACAACATTTAACCTGTCTCCTGTTGATTTTAAGGAGAAATTTTCCAGTGACTTCAATAATGTTCTAATTTCTCAAATAATTGAAGAGTAAATGAAATCTGTGTTAAACTGTAGCTTTACTGATTAAGAGATTTCATGTAACTGCTCACTAATCCAAATTACACTAATTTCTCTGAGGACAGTTTAAAGGAACAGAAATGCCTTTCTGAAGTCTTCTGTCATGCAGTTTTGGTTATTATAGTTACTTTGCTTGAGTTTCTATTTTTAGGCTCCCCCCCCAAAAAAAAAAAAAGTTTCCCCGTGCAAATTAAATATATTTAGCTTGAATAAGTAGTGGGTACAAAGTGGGTAATTGTTACTGTCGAGCTTTATAAGTGTAAGGATAAACAACCTGATTATTCCATGCCTATTCAATAACTCCATCATATGTTGTCCAACACAAAAATTAAGGATATCACTCTGTTAAAATCATTCCTTCTTATTCCTTAGAGGTTTAATAGATCAGCTTTAGCTGTTTTGGAAAAATCTGAGCATAGGCTAAGGAAAATGTGGGAGACATCATGGTCATTTCTTATCGTTGTATATACAGTGGCAGTCAAATATATCACATCTATAAGATCAATATGTGCACTAACTAAATTCCATGTGGGATTCAGCTCTATTGTTCTTACAGCAACTGTAAAAGCTTTGACCAAGATATGGGGTCCTTTTGCCTGAGGCACAGCAGAAGCACGTAACAGATGATCTCTTTGTCAGAAGACTTCTAACTTAATGAGAAAAGTTCACTAAAAGTAGAAGAAAGTAGTCTGATATCCAGTGGAAAAAGTGAGATGCAGAGAAAACAAAAAGTAAAACCTGGACCTAGTGCCTAACTGCCAGTGCCCATGGTTTGGCTCCCCAGAAGCTGCAGTTTGCTGAAGTAGTGTTCATGACACACCGGGACTACTTTGGGATATAATCTGTGTATTCTTAAGGAATGAAAGACAAACCATTTCCATGTTCATATGGTTTGGCTTCAACGGTTCTTTCTAAACCTGTGTTGGTTTTGTTTCTGCATTCTTTAGTTCCTATTCATTCCTTTTTTGGTTTTCCTATTTTGTGATGATTTTGGCAAAACAATAAATCAGCCACTGTTGTGTGTGTCTGTGTGTCTCTCTCCTTTTTTCCCTGTGTGGGTTTTTAATTGTTAAGGTGGCATATTCAGCATGGAAATAACTTTTCCTGAGCTTGGATCTTCTTTGCAAACATTTTTCCTCAATCAAGTATAAGTTTCAGGACATTTCTTTATTTTTTTTTAAATCCCTTTGAACACATGGATAGAAAAACTGATGCGTAAATTAATTTCATTTTTGAATGATACTAATAAAAATCAAAAATTGAGGGCAGGCTTCTGTGGGTGTCCAGTTTAATAGGCAAGCTGCATATCTCACTCTAAGCTTTTACCACCTGACTGGACCAGTGGTTTAACCCCAGCCAGCAACTCAGCCACTCACTCACTACCCCCCAGTGGAAGGGGAGAGAGAATCAGAAGAGTGAAAATGAGAAAACTCGTGGGTTGAGATAAAGACAGTTTAAAAAATAAAACAAAAGCCACACACACAAGCAAAGCAAAGCAAGAGATTCATTCACCACTTCCCATGGGCAGGCAGGTGCTCAGCCATCCCCAGGGCAGCAGGGCTCCATCACATGTAACGAGGACTTGGGAAGACAAACACCATCACTTCAAACTTCATCCCCCCTTCCTTCTTCATCCCCCAGGTCTATATGCTGAGTATGACGCCATAGGTTGGGGGCAGCTGTCCTGGCTGTGCCCCCTCCCAGCTTCTTGTGCCCCCCTGCCTACTCACGGGTGGGGTGGGGTGAGGAGCAGAAAAGGCTATGGCTCTGTGCTAACACTGCTCAGCTACAACAGAAGCATCCCTGTGTTATCAATGCTGTTTCCAGCATGAATGCAAAATACAGCCCTATGCCAGCTACTATGAAGAAAACTAACTTTACTCCAGCCAAAATCTGCACATTCTCCACCGCTTATTCCATACCATTTTTGTCATGCTCAAGTCCCACACCATCCAATACAACCTCGTTAATCCCACCCCCCTTCCCATCCTTTGATATAATACACAGATGTCATTACCTTAGTCTATGGATCACTCCTGTAAAATGTCTATAGAATGTCCATAAATATCCACTAAATGTCCATGGAGTTGACTTAGTCCATAATTTTGGGATCCATCTGTTATGGTGATCACTCAGGACAGGGAGGTGGTGTGTTGCATGGAGTTATTTGGCACCAAAGCCAGCTCAGGTCAGGTCACTGTTGCGCTTGCACTGCTGCTCATAAGGCTTGTCCTCCACTGGTTGAGGTGGTTCCTGCTAAAGTAATTCTTATTTACAACTCAAGTCCTGGGTTACAATAACTTAAAGTTATTCCCGTTACAATCTCCACCCCGGTCCCTTTGGACTAGACAAATGGGTTAAACATTGCAATGAACTCCTCTCCTTGCCCCTGCTCCACCTTGGACTTGTCCACACACTGCAGTCCCTCAGGGTGTACCTGGTCCAAGTGGAGGCTTATCTATGAGCTACAGTCTCCCCAAGGGTATGCCTGCTGCGGCGTAGACATCCACAGCCAGTCACTTCAAGGTGCACCTGTTCCAGCACGGCCTTCTCCATGGACCACAATCCCTTCAGAGAGGTACCTGCTCCAGCATGGCCTTACCCCTGGCTGCAGTCCCTCCAGGGCCTTACCTGCTCTATTGTGGGATTATCCATGGCCACATACTTTGAGGTGCTCCATCATGACCTCATGCACAGCTACTGATGCTTCAAGGTGTACCTACTGCAGCACAGACTTATCCACAACACAGATGCTTTGAGGTGTACCTTCTCCAGCGTGGGCTTATCCTTGGGCCACAATCCCTTTAGAGGTATACCTGCTGCGACACACACATAACCACAAACACAGATGCCTCAAGATGTCCCTGCTCTGGCACGGGCTTATCCATGGCCGCAGACACTTCAGGGCGTGCAGCTCCCATGCAGAGTCATCTACAGGTGACAGTCCCTTTGACCTGACTTCACATTGGAATTCCAGCCTGTCCAGCAGCACAGAAACAGCAGCGATGCGCTGGCCATCTGCCAGCCCAGGTGTATCACCACTGCTGTTATCAAAATGTTCCCAGGCACAGCGGAGTAAGATAAGCAGTACAGCACTACAGCAAGCAGTACAAGAAAAAGCAGCCACTAACGAGCACTAGACTAATTTACAGTATGGCAAGCAAGCCCTGTGGCAAGCATAGAAGCCTGCCAGTTAATAGCTAAATAGCAATAACAGCTATAAATTCAGTCCAGAACATTCTAATCAAATTTGCCTTTATCTCAAACCCTCCAAGCCCCAAACTGGATGTCAAAAAGGACTGTCATGGTTTAACCCCTGCCAGCAAGTCAATGCCATGCAGCCGCTCACTTGCTTCCCCCTCATGGGATGGGGGAGAGAATCAGAGGTGTAAAAATGAGAAAAGTTGTGGGTTGAGATAAAGACAGTTTAATAAGCAAAGCACAAGCCACACACACAAGCAAAGCAAAGCAAGGAATTCATTCACCACTTCCCATGGGCAGGCAGGTGCTCAGCCATCCCCAGGAGAGCAGGGCTCCATCACACATGATGGTGACTTGGGAAGATAAACACCATCACTCCCAGCATCTTGCTTTTCCTTATTCTTCCTGCAGGTTTATATGCTGAGCATGATGCCATATGGTCTGAAATATCCCTTTGGTCAATTGGGGTCAGCTGTTCTGGCTGTGTCCCCTCCCAGTTCCTTGTGCCCTGCCAGCCTACTCGCTGGTGCTATGAGCAGCAGAAAAAGCCCTGTGTCAGAACTAATTGGCGGTAATGAAAACATCCCTTTGTTATCAATGCTGTTTCCAGCACAAATGCAAAACACAGCCCCATACCAGCTACTATGAAGAAAATTAATGCTACCCCAGCCAAAGCCAGCACAGCCAGCGAGTATATTCTTTATGTCCATAAAAGTTGATTCCATCAATTTACTGTATCAGAGAGAATAAGTCAAATGTGTCACCTCCAAATCTGGTCTGTACCCTGAAATAAAATCATGCTTTAGGTGAAGAAATAGCATCTGGGTAGAATTTCTTTGAGTAGAACCTGCAAAATGAAAACACAACATAGCAAGAGATTAAGTTCCCAAAATTATTTTCTTTTCCAACTCCCAGATGTGTTTGATAGGGAAAAGAGACTGTATTTGGTGTGTCTAATGCTCCCAAGCGATTCTGATGTCTGAGTAGTGCATGAGGCTTTGTATTAGTGGACAAGCACTTGTCACTGAGCTCAGCACGGGCCTCAACATGTGCATTGGATCCTGATGCATGCTGGTAACACAGGCCATTTGTGCAAGAGACACGCCTGTTTTTTAAACCTGATTCACAAAAGGAAAAAAGGTGTCAGCTGTAGCCATAAATCCATCATTCTGGCGTCCAGCATTCTCTCTAACTTCCCTGTTTGTGGCATAAAGATGAGAAAAATATATATATATATAATGCACTGCCTTTAGTATATATATATATCTATGTATATATTTGGTAGCTGTAGGGTCCATGGAGTCATGACGTGCTCTCAAAGCAAGCCTCTTTGGTTCCCCAAGTTGATGTCTTGCACGGTGGGCTCCCTGCCCGGCAGACCACCAGTTATAGGATGTAGGCACCGATGGCACTGCACTCACAGAGACTGTGGTTATTAAACTCACGTGATTATAAAATGGGAGCTCACATTCTGTATCATTTTAATTTGCCAATCTGCTACAAATGCACACACAAGATCTCAGTATTTCGGGGGTTGTGAACCATCATGCAGAATGCAATGCAAAAGACGTGACAGGAGAGGTAGCATGCAGCTTCATTTCCTGTTCCTGCTAACGAGTTCTCACGTGTCCTCGCAAAGACATGTACCTTCTTTCAGTTCATTCATAAGTGAGCATTAAAAAAGTCAATCTTGTTTCTGACCATGCCACAGACTCCAAGTTTGAATGTGCACAAGCCACAAGCAGGATTCTGCTAACCTATCTTAGTCCTTCAAAACTCGGTGTCTACAACTGAGCTAGTCACCCCCAAAGGCCCTTGATAGGCTGGAGCAGGAGGTTCCTCCAGGCAGAACTCATCTTAATTCATTGTATTCTTAGCCACCTCCCTAAAGGCTGAATCACTTGCCTGCTGCTGTCACCTGCTTCTCTCTAGTGATTAAAGAGAACAGCCAGGGTAAGCACCTCCACCTTCTCACTCTTGGCTATCCCACCCATAACCTACTGGTGTCTCTGTCTTTATTTCTCACATGTATAATGGCGGTTCTGATCTCTCACACTTTCCTGGTGGTATTTATTCAATTTGTTAAAAAAAAAAAAATAATCTAAGATTCTGGGCTGATTACCTTGTAGAGAGACTCTAAATCCCAGATGCCTAACTAGGGTAAGTGCGTATCATTTGTGTTATCTTTGTAAAAAGTAGCGGAAACCAGTCTCTAACCTCAACTATAAAGAGTAACAACAATTATTTTTATTGTTACCATTGTTACAATAACCATAAGTTTAATTATGCACAGGCATATGTATGTTTTATGCTAGCCTTGAAGTCCGAGTGATGATAAGCAATGGTCCTTATCAACACCCTTTCCAAACATTTAGGTTCTGCCAGAAACAAACAGATTTTCAGGCTTTAGAGCTCCAATCCCTAACTCCAGCTCCAACATTTATTATTACTATTATTTCTATTACCCTGAACTACCATGCTGATAGAAAAGGGAGGAGAGATTAATTTATTTTTTTTTTAAAGTCTGTGTCTTATGTCTAGGCCAGATATTGATGTGTAGACCCAGACAGGACATTTCATGGAATTCAAAGGAAGGATTAAAGACACTGTCTTCCCTGCTGGTATTTGAACTTGCACTTTCTGCAAGTTTGGGTATTTCTAAAGACACATTCAGAGCTCTAACACGTTACTTGCAACTGCCACTTAATTGATTAAAGACTATGTTTAATTAAAAACTGTCACAAGAACAGAGCAATGTAAGGATGAGTTAAAATTGCATTTCAGCCCACCTGAAATAATGAAGCTTGGAATATACACACCGCTAACTGGGAAAGCATTTTTAAGCATAGATCCAGAACCTTCCCAGAAAGATCCAAGAGAACATAATTGCCTATATGTCAACATTACCTACCGATCCTTACCTATGGGCTGCAAATGCCTTTGGGTGTACTGGGAGGGAGTGGATTGAGAGGGAAGAATTAAAGAGGTTGTGGAAAGGACTGTTTTAATCATTTCACAGAAAGGAACAGAGATGGCAACATCGTTGTGCATAGCCGAACGAAATGTCCACATTTAATGTCCACATTTAATGTCCAGATGACTGCCTGCCCTTTAAAACTCACATAGCACCCCCCCAGCCATGTCTTCAGAAACATACGAGTTCTTTGTGGACTTTTTTTTGTTTGTTTAAGGGGGGGTTTTGGCATCAAGCTTTTCATTGCAGCTGCCCAATTCCCTTGTCTCAGGACAGACGCTGCTGTCACTAGATCAATTACTAGCATTCATTTCGTCTTGCTCTGTGACCCAATGGACTCCTTGTTCTCCTTCTGTTGACAGCTAGAGAAGGCTCCAGCCAAACTGGCCGCTAGCTACTGACCCCTCCACAGACAACCTTATTAGGCTAATTGCAAGGCTGGAAGCAGCCTAGACCGGGGCCCAATTACACCTGTCCTTGTCCAATTCAGCCAAGGCTTAAATTACTTGGATGGGTCAAGGATGGTAGTGTGCTCAGGTGAACAAAAGCTTTCCCTCTATTCTTATGCCTTTCTGAGACAGACATTCTTAATTATGCTTGTCATTGGGACATAATAAGGCTGATTTCTTTAAGCGGCATCTTTCTTCAGCAGGGAAACTGATGTGTTGTCTTACTCAACACCACCATCAAACAGCCTGTGTATTTAGAGCAAGGTAGAGGTAGAAGCAGCTTTTGGGGTTTCCCTCTTCAGGTGGTTACAATCTAGGCTGGAGCAGAAAGAAGTCAGTGCTTAGTGTGCACCTTGTGCTCTTAGGCATGCCAATGGTTAATGACAGTGGTGACAAGCACCAAGAAAGGTTTCATATTGTTTTCCCATGATAATAGTCAGGTCCTGAGTCCATTAGCTTAATTTTGTTCCAAGGAGATGGTCATTCAAAGTGTTGAAATGAGCTATAACACTGATGTATGGTGAAAAAACTTAAAAGCAATGAGACTAAAAGTTGGTCTTACGTGCTTTAATTGTCCTAATGAGGAACTTCATTTCCCAGTTAGGAGGAAGCGCTGTCGTACCTGGGAATTGTAACATTCTCAGCACTTTTGAAAAGCATTGCTGTGTTTAAATATTGAAATGCACATGTAATAATCTGAATTTTAAATTCTCACACTTAGAAACCTTGGGAAATTACTGAGCTGCATATGGATGTATACCAGTATTAGTATATTTATCCTTCTAACAAAAATCAAATTTTCTGTGTTTAATGTGACAACAAATGACAGACTCATACACGCAGCATAAACATATGGGGTTTCTACTTACTGTGCAATATTGAGAGATTATTTGTTTGGTTTCATTGTACTTTACAGAGCTGGTTGAATAAATTGTAAAAATAAAATCATGAAAATAGGAAGCAAAGTATTATTTTTAAAGCTAGCATATATCTCCTTTTGCAGAATTAAGAGGCTCTAACTTCTCTTATAGTATATTACTTAGATATTCTAATCAGTATTTTATAGGACTTGTAATGAAATGTAATTCTAAAACATTTATTAAGAATTTATATACTGAAAATAATTTTTCATTTCATAGAAAATCAGGTTTCAAGAAAACAAGTAAAAAACAACAAACAAAAGCTGCTTACCACCCCTGATAAAATAATGAAAAAAATGTAAATAAAAAGTATGTGCACTGACATTTTTTATTAATCTTTCTTCATTTTATGAAAGCCTTTCTCAATGAAAAGAAGAACATGCCACAATTTTTGCTCTCCTTTTTTTCTTCCTTTTTTTTTTTCTGTTTTTATAAATCTGGCATTGCCTTAGCACACAATTTTCAAATTTACATTTGACATTACTTGAAAATTATTATTATTAGTAGTAAGGAAAAATACTGCTAATGGTTCATTTTGATCGTTCCCAATTTTCTTTGAAAAATCAGACTAAGAAATTTTGGTTATCTGCTAGAGATAAATGCACTTTCGTGAGTTCCTTATTGCATGGGGAGAGAGGAGAGAGCAGGAGGAGGAGAGGCAAAACACAATAGTCCTAATCTGGATTTTGGATAATTAGTGTAATTAAAATACCATCTGCAGACAGGAAAATTTTTAAGTGATTCTATAGGTCTCCATGTATGATTCTGTACTGCTACTGCTGTCATCCAGACTAAATAGTACAAACACAAATCTGTGGAATATTGTTTCACATTGCAACTACCTCTTGATAAAATGAGTGAGTACTTGGAAAAGTTACACGCTTTGGTCTCCTAGACCAAACCTGTATTAATAAAGCCTTTCTCACACTGAAATCACCTTGCCTGCAAAGAGCGTGTCAAAAGCAGTAGTGAAAGACCTATCTTTTAGCACTTATAAACAAGACAAAACATCATTTCACAAGGAAAAATCCTAGCGGCTACAAGGAGACAGGGTGAACCGGTAAGTTTTATCCCATTTCCAGCAATCTGATTCTGTGCTAGGTTGCATCACAGAGTGCTGGAATTACTTCCAGTTCAGTTACAGCATTCCTCTGCTTTCTGTTTGTTCAGATCTGGCCTTTAGTATTAATAAGCGCTATTTTCCATGACATTGTGTGTTTTGCCTTGTAGAAATCAGCTATGAAACCATCTTGTATTACTAATCCAAATAATAATCTCATTTAAAACTCTTAGGTTGGAATCCATCTGCCTTAAAAAAGACACTTGGAAAGAAAAGGATTCCTCATCGTCTAAGATAGGGCTTTAAATAAGGTGACAACAACTTCCAGTCGCTATCAGGAGATATGTATTCCATAAGGTGAAATTAATCCTACCCAATGGAGTTAAATCAATAAATGTAATAAACATGTATTACTGGAAGCAAGGTATGAGCTCTCAGGTTCTTCCTGAGCTCAAGAGCTTGCCTACGTGGAGTCCTGCTATGGCACTGGTAGTTTCAGCATCAAGTTGCAACAATGGCCGTGTGCATTGCCTGCTGCCTCAGCTGGGAGCTGCTCAGCAAAAAGCACCAGTTCCACAGAGTGGGGGAAGAAAGGAGGAGTAGTATTTCTGGGAAAACTATCGTAAAAGGACCTATATTTAAGATTAAAAAATATAGCCTCATAAGAAACCACAGGATATTAATGATAATGACTTTTCACTTCAGCCAAGGACTGAAATACACTCTATAAACACTATTTAAATGTCATCACTGTTTTGGTCAAACCATTATGAACCACAGCAGACATTTCCTTACCCTCTCTGGAGACCTTCTGGTTTTCCCTGCCTTTCCACGATACCCCACACAGAGTGAGCAACAGGATCTCTGTACACCAAATGAAACAAGCACAGGGAGCAGAAGGGAAATCCACTTTATGAATGACATCTATGCCAAAGCGGTGGGATAGAAGACAGAGGGTTTGTTCCTGCTCATTTCTAAGACCAAGAAAGTGAGATTTTGATTGTGTCCTTTTTCCCCTTTTATTTTTAAAATTAACTGGACTTTTTCCTGCACAACCCATACACTTGACCCAGACCTTCTAAGTCTTTTTTCCATGAACAGATGATGCCCTCCATTGCAAAAATCCTCATTCAAGATGCGAGGCATACAAGTTTGTAACCAACACTTTGCATAACTTCAGAAAGTGTCATGACTCTGGATCTCTACACTGCCGCTGTGAGCATTATGGAGTTTATTGTGTCATATAACAAAGAACAAAGGTTAGGGAAAAAAAGTAAAGAAATATCCATCTGAGAATGGCTTACAAATTAGGGCATCAGCTAAGTATCTGAAAATTTGTTCCCAGGCGAGCAGAGACAATCCTGAACATGAACCTTTAACACTGCAGGTAAGTGGCCTAGCCCCTCTCTGTTAGTGGGGAAGAAGAGAAAAAAAAAAAAAAAAGACTTTTTTTTTAAATTGTGACTCCTAACTCAGTTCATGCTTGTGCCAGTGATGTAATACACATTGTCTCTTGAGTCTTTGATGCATCTATCAATGTAGCACAGAGCTACCTTATAAACAGATGGAAATTACAGTATCTGGGCCAGATCAAGAGCAAATTTTGCCATGTTACAGCGTGTGGTTCAATTTGCACTGGCACAACTAAGATCAGAATCAGTCATGTGAGTATGGAGGCAAACACAACTCTGCTTCCCATTTAAAACAGCTTTCTCAAGTGGGATTAAGGGATTAGGTTTTGTGGTTGTCTTCCAGAAGCAATGTCACGGGGTGGTTTTACTACGGAAAGACCTGGTGTTTCGCCAGTGCAAAATAAAGTCTGCTGGCAACATGAATGCAAAATCATTGAGACAGAGGCTCAGCTCAGCTGCAGCAGCATAAGCTCAAAGTTACATGAGCTCTGACTCTCCTGCAGCAGTAGGTTAAAATTAGATGGTGAATTTGTGAAATTCCCCCCTGTACCGTCCCTCTTGCAAGACCGCTGCTCCTCAGTGAAAGTGTCTGTAGCACAGTACAAACAACTGCAGTCTGCACGTCAGTGTTGTGACACACAATTTGAGTTTCTTTTAAAACACCAGGCTGATTAAACAGGTTTTATTTCAGTTTTCATTGGGTCAAAAAGTGTACTAGCTCAGGAGCTGCTTCACAAACTGTTTAGTCATCTTGCTGGTAAATCAATAAAATGGGGGAGGGGTGGTGGTGGTGGTGATTGTGTGTGAAGACAATACTGACCTCAGCTATAAAGTTTCAAGCAGCTGCCATGCGTGGGTGAGACCCATAACTCTGTTACAGTCCATGGAGCCTGACCTCAAGTGCAAGTGAGAATAATAAATACAGCAGAGATGTTTGAGCATCCTTTCATTTACCAGATTGCCTTCTTCAAAAAACAGTAGCAATGGGTTACTGGTCAATTTATTTAGCATAATCTGGAGTTCTTCAGGACTTTTTTAATGTACAAGCTCCATCCACCTTTAGCAGGGGATTTCCTTTTGCATGGAAAGCAATGTGATTGAATTTGGTCAAATTTGATGTCCATTGGCCTGGAAAAGTCCTTTTGTCCCTTTCCATGTCACCATTTGTCAATAAGGACAACTGCACCTTCCTGGTTTGATTTCAAGGGTTGCAGGCTAAAAATCAGCAAAATCACAGTAGCAAGCTGATAAAGTCTCATCTTTATCTGAGCTCGATAATACTCTCCAAAGTGCCTTTCTGCTTCAAGGACTACTTCAATAGCCTTAAAGTAGTGTCAGAGATTTGGTCATAAGTGCTGCCTCCACCACGATTAATCATACTCACAAATCACAGCCACCTTACACAGCTTTGTTCTTGGGTCCACACACAGCAATTTTCTTTTCTCAGTTTGCCAGAAATTTGCCAGTATTCTCAGGGAATGAGACAAGTGACCTGAGAACCTTTCCCTGGAAGTCCAAAGGCCAGGAAACTCCACAATACTATCAGAAACTGTGGTTCTGAAAAAGAAAAAGAAAAAAAAAAAACAAAACAAACACAAAAAAACCCCGCACCAGAACACACTACACAGGAATCCAGAAGCCCAGATGTGAAGCTAAATGTCAGATAGCAAACACAGCTGGCTGCAGTCTGGGAGGTGTCTCTGTTCCCCTTTCATGTATCTAAACTCTTCCAACCTGAATGCCAAATCTGGTGAGTACAGCTCTTTGAGTCCTGGATATGAGCCAGCTATGTTCCTTAGGAGTCACTGATATACCAGTTTTGAAGAGTCCTTGTCAGCATGATCGTGGAGGCGTACTGGACCGTTCATAAGGAGTTGGCTTATCCAGCACTGCACAGGAATGACCGGTCTCCTTGGAACGTTGCAAGATCCCACATTAAGCTTGCTCCCTTCTCTGCTGTATACGCTCGCGTGGTGACACTAAGGTCAACGTTATGTTGTGTATGGACATGTTCTTGTGTTGCATGTCATGTTCCTTGCAGCCAGCTGCAGGTGAAACTCCAGCTTTGCTATCTCCTCTGCTTTTAAATAAGCCACTGCAGCTACCTCTGGAATTAGCTGTGTATAGACATGTGGTCTCGGTCTCAACTGCTGTCCAAACAGGTTTTTTCTTGCCTGCAAGCAACAGATGGCAGGTGATGGGAACAGCCCGTCATCCAGATCCACTCCACAAGTCACCAACAGGACCACAAAAGGATGCTACCACCCCCCTGGCAAAAATACACAGTGGCTTTTTGTACAGGGATAAGGCTCCCCATTCCTTGAGAGGGGACTGTTGGCTCCCTGTAAGCTAGAGGTAAAAAAGAAAAATGGAGATGACTCATTCCCATGTCCTATTCTAATAAAAACAAATAAATAAAGTTCCCTGGTGGTGTCATCTGATTTTCAGTGTTCCCAGGAGGAATCTGGGGCTCAATTCAAGGATGCCTTGGTCACAACACAGAAGGAGAGGGAGCAGTGACACAAAGCCGAAGGCAATAATGTTTTCTCTTGTGCTGTCCCTCCACAAAACCCAGGCATAAATTGTCAGTCAGCTGTGGCTCACAGAGAAATGCTACCTCCTTGGAGCTGAGCATGGCATGGTTTTCACTGTGAGTCCCCCTGGATTTGATCTGAAGGCATATATGAATTAGCCTTAATGCTCCACCGTGACTACAGGACTCACAATGACTTCCACAGGATGGGAATTCCATTTTTTTCTGGCATTGCCTTTGATGGCCTGGAAGTGCAAGTTAGCAAGCACATGACCTGAACCACTCTGACTATATGTCACCAAGGCACAAACCATCACACATGAGAGAGGAAGAGAGAGAGAGAGAGAAAGAGTTTCTGGGGTTTGTCCCTGTATTCATAGAAAGCTGCATGTCAAGTGGGCATGATAACTGTGTTCATGTTCCAGGTGATACTTTGAAGAACATAAGAAAAGGGAGATTCTAATTGATGCATTTCTTCTGCAACAATATCTATTTATTAGTAAAGAGGGTATTGAAATAAAAATTTAGCAACTTGGTAGTAATATAAAACTCAGGATTAACACAGTTTATATTTTCTTGCTGAAAAGTTAGGGGGTTTTCTTTGAAGATCCACCTGCACAGTGCCACTTTGTTTGGGATCTGTTGTATCAGTAAGGGTCTTGATGTCGTGAAGGCTCCAGGTTGGTCTCAACATGTGTGCTGAAACAGGGCATCTAGGGAGAGGGAGGAAAACAGGGAAAGACCATGAACACAGTTTGAACTCACAGAGGTGTTTCCAGCTCATTCCGTGCATTTACCTGGCACTCATTTGCATCCTCAGGTTGCATCTCCTCTCCTGCTCTACAGCTTTGCATGCCCAAGACAGTTGGGTGGCCCTGCTCACAGGCCACCCCAGCTGTGCATGCCCAGGGGCTTGCAGGGCCACCACGATGCTAACCCATAACTGGAAGAAGACTGGGATCCCAAAATGAGCCTTGTTGGAAGGTAGCCTGCTGAACTGCACCTCCCCCCCCTCTTTCACATCCTGGCAACCTCAGTGCTTCACCTGACCTGACATTCCAAGCTCAAGACAACTGTGCCAAATGCACGTGGAGATTTTTTTACAGATATTACCTTGAGTGCTGCAACGTTCCTGTATGCCTCACTATGGCAAAAAAGTGTTTAACTGTTTCATTACAGGCATGGCCCTAAACATTGGACAGGACAACTGTGAGGAATCATGGATCAAAGATGGCTCATAATACACTTTGAAATTTTTTTTAAAAAAAAACAAAAACACAACAAACCCAAATTCTTTTCTAATGCAAATGCTGAGCAAGTGCCATGACATCACAGCTACCTGGTTCCATTTTCATGAAAGAAAGAATGACAATACAAGAAGCTTCCAAGAGTCTTTTCAGGGGGAAAAAAAATTAGCAGAAGTGATATTAAACACATATAAATCAGAATTATAATTACTGCCTGGAAATCTGTCAGATAAATTTTATAGTGAAACTTTATGAGACTTCCCCTTTAGGCAATGTTGAGACCATAATACTCTTCATAACCATTCCCTAGGCTGTTCCATGGTTTTGCTTGTGACAGTCTCATATGGGGTTGATATAATTCTTGCTGTCTCCTAATTAGCACTGTTCCATTATCCAACACACTGCACAGATGAGTTTCATTTGTTGTAGCATGTAGTATGTGACAGTTACTAGTAATTTAAAAAATTATGGTAAATTACCAACAACATATTCCTTTTTGCAGAGTTACTACCCCACGCTGGTGGAATAGAGGGGGAAGAAAACCCACCTCCATGCAAGGAGAGATCTCACAACCACAGCAAACCCCCAAATTTTGGGCCCTTTGAGGACCACCCAATTAACCCACTCGGTGCTGCTCAGTAAATCTTTTTAATAACACAACATGATTAAGTTATTCCCTGATATTTCATCTCCAAAGATTCACAAAAAGTTACTCAGAGACACCTGTGTGGAAAAAAAACATAACCTAATCCATCACGGTTTGATGTTTGCCCATAGGCAATTCTCTTCAGCTGAACTAATGGCACTGTGTCAGAAGAGAGACGTATCTTCACACCACAGAACTATTTTGCCTTTGGGAACACAAGGATTTTATATTTTTTTTAGAGATTATTTCTAGTTGTTACCTTTGTAGCCATGTATTTATGCAACAGGTGATACTCTGAAGATGAGAAGCGATTCCACTGGAAAGCCACAATATATATACATATATGTATATATATACATATATGTATATATATATATATATATGTATATATATATATATATGTATATATATATGGGTGTAAGGAATCTCGCTCAGTTGTTGCAGTGGTGTTTTCTTCCAGGTGGATAATATTTAATATTTGCAGATAGGACCTTTCTTCCAATGACCTCCAGAGACATTGTAAGCTCCCACAAATGCAGAAAATGTGATCACATTCTTCTCTTGGTTGCTAACTGGATGTCCTTCATTTTCAGGATGCTGAGTTTAAAATAAAGAGAAAACCACTGCAGAGGTATCCTGGGCTCTTCTCCTGATGTTCCTCCTAATTCTCCTCAACAGCACTTTGTCTCTCGACTTTAATGGCATAGCCATCTTCTACCACCTGTCTTGGGTATGCATTAAACTGTGGCAGGCCAAGCTACCTCACTTGCAAGAGCATAGCTCTGTGTCCTTCTCCAGTCCCCAAAGGTCCAGATAAATTTTGCCAGAATGGTGAAGCAGACCAAGCTACTTCAGAGGAGACACACCCCTATTTGCATTTTTTTCCCCTTGGCTTACTGGTTTTGGCCATTACTAAAGATCTAAAACACTTAATTGAGTTGGACTGTATAACAGCTGCCTGTCTTTAGCCCTTTCATTCAGGTAATAGTTGATTCTTCTTTTATCCACCAAACCATTTAATGAAACATTTAATGGTGAAAGCTTTTTTTTTCCCCAGCTTATTCTTTCATTTCAACTCTTGTACCCAACCTTTTTCAAGCACAGTATTTAGGGAAAAAGGAAAGAAAAGAAACATATATGAAGAAGAAAAGCCTTAGCATTAAACCTGGTTTAAATATTTTCCAGAACAAAACCAAGTCACGCCAAGTAACGGGGGATGGATGGGTGGTGTCAGGCTGCTGTGGGCTCCCTGAGGAGCAGACACTAATGCAAATGCCCAGCTGCATACGGGCGAGGAATGGTCATGCTTCTTTGCTTACCGTACCAAACGTCCAGCGAAACAGCACCTCGATAAATGCTGGAAATGCAGCAGCACTCAAACACAGAACTGCAACCGGCTAACGGCAGAGCTACAGCTTTAAAGAAAGCTGTCTGCCACTGTGGTTACAGTTTAATTGCAAGCATACACATGCATGCATTTTCACACCTGGATTGTTTCCCCACCCTTTCTGGGGACTAGCCCTAAACTTCTCGCTGACGTACATGCAAGAAGAAAACAAGTCGGTTTGCAATCTGTTCTAACGGAGAAAGTCTCTAGGCAAAGCGCTGAGATCTGGCAGGCCTACAAGAAGAAAATACACAAGCGAGGATTAGCCACACTGGTTTTGGCCTCCACAGCTTACTCTCTTTTATTGAAAGAAATGGCTAAATCATTAAAATTAGTGAGGTAGGAGTGGAAAAGAAAAATGGGTCTGTTTGGGTCTAACACTAAACAAAAAACAGAAGGTTATATGAAGAATTAAGAGAGGCTTTTGATGGTTTTGGTGGTTTAACCAAAACTTAAATGAATATATTATTTTTTACCTTTTTTTTTTTCTTGCTATATAAACTTGTGAATTTTCTGCTGGGTTTATTAGAGGTTGTTTCACCCAATTCTACCCTGTAGTTCTTCTCATCTTGGCAAAGGAACAACTGTACCTTGGTTTCATTAAACCCCAGAAAAAACGATGTTGCAGTGAGACCTACTTCCAAATTCTACAGAAAAGAAAGCAAATATGGTATTTTACACCCAGCAGAGACCTCTCTGAACATCTAGGCTGTCATTCAGGAAACTGCAGAACATCACCCCGTGCTTCCTACCGGCATCCAGTGGACTGAATGCCTGGACGCCGTTAGATCTGTTCCTCATTTCTCACGTGGCTCTAACTTGGGTTTATTTCCTGTCACCAACTATAAAAGTGCCACTACTAGTTCCCACTGCATATCTACATTGACTCTTATCTTCGATATCAATGAGACCTGTTCTCAAGACCCCAAATGTCAGCTCCAAGAGAGAGAGCTAGAAATTTTGGGGACTGCCCTGTGTTCTGTAAAGGCAAGCTAGAGTGATA
The DNA here is from genome assembly GCA_035590215.1 of Microhierax caerulescens. Classification (NCBI taxonomy): domain Eukaryota; kingdom Metazoa; phylum Chordata; class Aves; order Falconiformes; family Falconidae; genus Microhierax; species Microhierax caerulescens. Next base: position 65,419,775 of record JAVJGJ010000057.1, on the reverse strand, counting down.
GGGGAGAATCACACTGCAGCGTACCCTGAAGCCACTGGCAGGTTTGGTGCCAACCTTGTGACCCTCTGAAAGTACCTCTAGTTTAGAGGGAAATATCTAAAGCTCACTTCTGCACAACAGATGCAGTTGCAGGTGATGTTACTGCTTTTCTGCACCTCCCCTACCATTGCCCAGAACAGAGTAAGAGATAAAATTAACAAAACTGGAGGATGTTATATATATTTATTTATATATATATAAAGAAAAATAACTTGTTATATTATAGCATTTTCTTAGTAATACTGCACTCTTTTCCTGCTATGCCAGCTCCCTGTATGAGCCCTTTTCTGATCTTGAACATCTGCTCCTCTGTCTGAAAAAAAACAAAAACAAAACAACCAAAAAACACTGGCTGGGGGAAGGAGTGGGAAGTTAAAAAATACTGCAACCTCAAAATGTTTTGAGAGCAGCTACCCTATTCTCCTAGGAACCAAATGTCAGTGGGCTGAATAGGTCTCCTAATGGGTATGAGCACATGCCAGTGATCACAGACAATCACACTAAATTTCCCTTAGCAATATCCAACAGACCAAACTGTGATCAGTGATAACTGAGCCCGTAGGGACTCACTTGTAGCCCATTCAAAAATGTATATGCCCTCAAGGGAAGGTTTGCCTTGTTTTCCTGAGGAAATTAAATAGTCTCTTTATAGAATTAGCAAAAATCAGCAGGGGTTCAGATTTCCCGTAGTCTTTCACGAGTTGTGGTTTAACAGCAGACTTTAAGTTAATGTATATCAGATACATGCATTTTGATTTTCCTTTCACTTATACTGAAGAAAAGACATAGATTTTAAAGAGCTATTCCTGATTTCCACTTTAAGGGAGAGAACAGGAAGGGTCAAAGTGTCCAAATACCTTTCTGAAGAATCTCAGAAATTTTATATTGGTTGTCTATGACAAGACATATAGCTCATAGCACCAAGCTTAAACTGTTTTGCATTTTCAAAGCAGTTACAGAAACATTAGTACAGACTCAGAGGTAATTATTCAAAAACTTTGAATCTTTAGCCAAAAAGGTGCTTTGCCTGCTTTCTGGCAAAGTTTTGCAGTTCTAAGAGAGGAGAAGACCCCCCTTTGTTCCATAAAAATTTTTAAAAAATTAAAACCACCTACATAGTCAGGCAGCATTTTAAAAACTGTGCAAAAAAATAATTGAAGTCTTATGAAACAGAGAATTCAGTTTTATACCTCTGAACATTTTATTTTATTCTATTATTTAACATATTATTCTACTAAAATATGAATATTTTAGTAGAAATATCTCCACTGGCTTTGGATGTGTTTCCAGAATCCAGATGTGACCTGTGGTAACCGAGGTTCCCAGTGTTTTTTTTCATACACTATTGTGGCAGATTGCAGAGAACAGGGAGATCCAAAGTCTTATCTCTTCTTCCTTCTACCTATCACATCATATTAAAATACACGTCTGTGGTTCTGGTAAAGCTCTCTTTATTGTTAAAACTCTCTAGGAGGATTTGCTGTGCCTCTTGCACTTCAGATTGATGCCTCCTGTTGTAAGTTCTGTGGTTTTTCAGTTTGCAGCCCTGCTAGTGAGAACAAAAACCCTTCAGTTCAGTTGCCCCATGACTACTGCCACTCTTAGGAAGATCAAGCCAAGATTTCTCAGCACATGAAACCTTTGACAGGTCCTTGCTTGGGGGACATAAGATCATCAATAACGACAGCTTCACAAGAAGGAGTCTCAAGTCGCTCTGCTTTGTAAGGCATAAATGGTGTATGTAGGTTGAAAGAAAAGAGCAAGACACCCGAGACTTCTTCTTGCCTCAATTTGCCCAAATATTCTCCTGCAAAACCTGCTGTTGTCCGAAGAAAACATTCATCTCCATCCCAACTCTCTCGAGTCTCTTCCCATGGAGCCCTTAGACGTTTGGTAGCCTTCGCAATGGACAGACAAGAAACCCTCCTGTTTTTTTCCAACACTTCATTAACCAACTCACATCCCTGGCAGACAGTTTATTTGGGCGGCTTTCTGAAAAAGAGGCTTTTTTCCAAAAACTTCTGGAGTCAGGCACCCAAGGAAAATTGCCATTGAAGAGGCTGTTGGTCTTATTCTCAAACAAGAGGTCACCTATGTCTCACGTACACCCCACTCAGGAGGATGCTGCCTCTCAAACGTATGCAGAAAATGTCCCAGATTGTTACTAGTGATAATATTCCTGCCAGCTCTTTCCCTGCTTTCCACATCACTGGGAGGATAATTTGCCCTTTTCCTTTCAGTACCTCTCTTAGGAATACACACTGTGGAGCAAATCACGTTCACCTGTAACATAAAGGAGACGGGATGTAGCTAATAAAGAACAAGGCAATTCAAACTTTTTTCCTGAGCCCTCAGGAGGAATACCCAGGTGTGCTGAGGAAGATATGCTTGGAAAAAAAGAAAAGAGCCATTCTGCAGTCAATCTAAAAGCACTAGGCCTCCTTTCATGAATTGATTTACCCACTGGGTGACATATTGGCAATTTTCTGTTACCTACCCAGTGATACGACTAAGTAGATGAAGCTTAAAGGCAGGTCAGATAAAAAGACTTTAATCTAACAAAGGCAGACTGAATTTCGCATGTCAAGGAAGATGATTTAACAGGGAATAGCAGCCTAAACGCGATACTGAATCAAGGTGGAGAATCCATAATTAATGTTACGCTGCAGAAATGTTTACTCAAAAACAGGATGACAAAAAGGACTAGATTCGCCTTCTCTATAAAAGGCCCCAATTCAGCAAAATTCATCACTGCAGTCTTTATGTTAAACATATGCTTCAATCTGGACCTGCATGAGAAGGAATGCCTTTGAATTAATCTCTTTACAACCAGTGCAAAAAGGGTGAAAATCAGTCATGACAAGTTTTATAAGACACAGGCTGAGCGCTGCCATAATTTGATGAATACACCAGGCCAGTTAGACTTGGCAGAAATGTTGTTCAGAGAATTAATTAAAATTGTTTTCTCTGAGGAAGGAAAAGTTGTGTTTTGGGAAAAGAGATACTATCATATGCAAGTGACATGAGACTTGTTCAAGTGTTTTCAGGCCCAAGGGTTGAAATGCCTAAAGGAGCAGTTGGTCCTTGAATAATGTATTTATCTCGAAGTTACTCTCCACCATTTCCTTACTGGGATTAGTTGAATTTCCTGAACAGCAGCCCAAAATGCAACCTCAAGTTACTAAACAGCACCAAGGGAAGAGGGAGGTCATATTCTGCTCCCCAAAGTGTTTTATTTGTCCTCTCCATTCTAATGATTTCTCCCTTCTCCTTTAAAATTAAAAGTGTGCAGTTGCTATATGCATAGTCCTTGTGTACCGGGAGAAACAGCAGCTGTGTGCAGCCCCTCCAGCGTGCAAGGACCGCTCAGAGTTTTGCAGCAGGTACAGGATGAAGTGGGGACTAGTGGCTTGGGCTGAGCTGGATGGCTTCAGGATGGCTTGTGGCTGGATGGCCACAAAAATCCTTTTTGCCCTTTTTACTAAGAAACCTTGAGTTTGCGCTAGTTAGGGGCGCAGAAGTATTTGGGACTAAAAGGGGACATAATCTTTACGTATAACCTCCTGCTACTCATCCTCTTAGGCTACACATCTGTTCAGTCAGGGAGCATCTCCCACTCTGTATTGGCAACACCCTCAGCACAAGGTCACTTTCAGTTACCTCCCAATTATTAAGCTTCTCAATCTGAAGCAATCCAACCTGAAGAGTCAACAGGCTTCGAGGTCAAGTAGTCTGACCTGAAAATTGGTGAGCACCCACACTGCAGCAAGAGGCATGCTGGAGGCTGCTCATGAGCTGTTCATTGCCCTAAGACAAAAAAAATAAAATAAATTAAAAAAAAAAAAAAAGCTGAAATTCTGAAGACCCTTGATTAATTATCCTCATTACTCAATATTTTAACCCAATTTTTCAGCCCTTCCCACTCTGCCTTGCAGGAGGAATAAAATTTCCAAAGTGCCTGGAGCTAATGGCAAGGGGGAAACCACACACAGACCGAAGTGCTGACAAGAGCAAAAACCTGCTCCTCCATCCAGCACCTCCAGCTTCCAGAAATGCTCACGAGCTCTGGCCAACCTCCACTACGTGGGTTAAAAAATCAGATCCTTTGCACTTAGCTCCTGATTCAGGACTTCATCTCCTCTTTTCACTGGTGGACTGGTAAGACTCATGCCTGCCACCTGAACAGAGAGGATTTCTTTGCTGTTTTCCCCCTGCTATCGCACAGCTGGCTCCAGCGTGATCAGCACGTTTACGTGCACTTTGCTGTAGGACTGTGAGTCACAACTGGGATTTAGCTTGAAACAAACCTGGGCTCTAAGCAGAGGCATCTTGGATGGGGATCACAGACGTGAATAAGAAAGACACTGTGATTTGGGGTTATGGGGTAAAGTAGAAATTCTTCTCTTTTTTTTTAAGTCTAGATACCTGAATTCCAGATGTGACTGTAGTACTGAGACTTAGGGGTGTGATTTTGAGGTTAACAGCCCCGCTTGGCTGCTCTGGGCCAAGGTGTAAGTGCTTGAGTTGATATCCTGGATGGTTTTGGTAAATCTCATCATTCCGATTAGCAGTTTGCAGTGGTTCCCACCCTCATGTTCCCTGCCTCAAAATTTTGGTGCTGTCAGAATCAGCCCAAGTTTGCCTTCCAGCATGCTGCAGTGCTTGGAAAGTGGCTTCATGAGGAGGTGAATGGTCCTCATAGCAGGTCTGGGACCCTCCAAAGAAACATGGGGTACACAACGGGATGTAGGAAATGGTACGTTTGATCCAAGGTAAGGCATGGGGACACATCCTCGAGAGTTTCACGGGTAAAATGAATTTTTACTCATTGTCTGTCTTTACAGTAAATCAAAACCTTTTTTATACATATATATACATACACACACACTTCTTATACCATAAAACAAGTGTTAAAAGATTTTGTCGAGTGACAGACCGAAGAGTGTATTTCTGCATTGTCCATGACAACAGACAGGGGTCTTAGCCACTGATTTTGCAAACCTTATGGGTCAGCTCTACCCTTAGGATAAAAACACACAAGGGGAAAAAAAGAGTCCAAGATTCTTGGCCTACAGAGTAGTTTTAATTGCCACCAAATTTTCCTTAAACCAGGAGAAAATTGATGGTCTGGGGGATATCCTAATGACATTAAACTTAAACTTCATCTCACTGAGGAAGAATTTGATACAGCTGGTTGATTGCTGACTGTTTTTTCTAAGCTTATCGCCAATAAAACAATCAACTGCTTATGCTGCAACAAGCATGAGCAAACTTATCTCTTCCCCATATCCTGGGATGGGATAGATTCACATTTTCCTGTATAACTGCAGCTTAATAAATAGAAGGCTGAATATTTTATAGTCAACTTTTTGTAGGAAACTTTTTTTTTCTGTTGTATTCCAGAATCTGTAACTCCCCCCCCCAAAAAAAAAAAAAAAACCAACAAAAAAAACCCCAACCCAAACAAAACCAAACAACTCACAAAACACTCAAGACCTAGAATATTTTAGCTTCACCCAAACTGAAATGAAATGAAGTAAAATAAGATAAAATACAATACAATATAATAAAATATGTTACTGGATAAGCAGAAAGTGGGAGGGAGAGGAAGGGATTTGGCTTTGCAGCAAAGCTGCTTGCCTAAAGATGTAAGAACATTTTCCCAGTGAGCTCAGCATTCAAAGTCAGGCAGCCAGAACATGCTTCACAAGAGAGAACCTCCTGTGAACTCCTCACCTTTGTAAGGTAAGTCAGTGTTCACAAGGAAATACCCCACCACACCATTCCCTTTGATGTTTTCACTCTGCAGAAGGGAAGGGTGGTCTTTTTAAAGAATTCACAATAGAGAGAGAAGGGGAAGAGGAAGCCCTTTGAAGAGAGGAGAGAGCCTACTCTCATTTTGCTGCTGACTACAAGCCACCCCTTTTCCTTTGTGCCTTGCACAAAAGAAGGTTTGCGAGCCCACTTCCCCCTCAACCAGACAGATGTTTTCTGCAAGTATCTTACCGAGAGGAGGTGGCCTTCCAACGTGCAGAACACAGAGGGGGGAAGGAACTGTATGGCTTCACACATCGACCATAAATCAAACCTCTTGAAAAACTTCTGTGTAAAGTGCTAAGGCTCATGGGACCCAGCGAGTCTTCATGCATCTTTAGGATGAGCAGCAGGGCGCGTATGCTGGTCCAAATGCAAAGGTCTCAGGAAACCCTACATCTTCCTATGTTCTTTCTTAAATGAGAATGGAGTTAATACTTCAGAGCCTGAACACTATCAGGAAGGCCAAAGCTCAGCTGGAGCTAAAAGCATCTAAGGGCCTAAAAGGTAATAAGTGACTCCACAAGCATGCAACTGGAAATTCAGCACAAACGTGCATTTATTGGTGAAGATAGGAGACAACCTGGTGGCACAGATGCTATGGAAAGAGCAGAATTACTTCATAACTTTTTGGACTCCGTCTTGAGAGGTTGAGCCTGGTCCCAGACCCCTGACTCACACCAGCATGATTTGGGATGGAGAGGGATAGTGAGAGAGCAGGAAATGAGGGAAACCACAGATAAACTGGATGAGTTCAAACATTAGGGTCAGATGGGATTCACCTGAAGGTGCTGCAGGTGCTGGCTGATGTGATTGCAAGGTGGCTGTCTGTTACAGCAATTAGGGACAGCAAATGGTTAATGATGGAAATGTTAATATTATGTCTATCATTAAGAATGGGAACACCAGGGAACTATAGGTTAGTCAGTCTCACCTCAGGCCCTGGAAAGTTCTGGAAGCACATCCTCTTGGTGTCCATTTCCAATCTACTGAAAGCTGAGAAGCAGTCAGGAACATTCTACAGAGATTTGTCTAGGGCAAATCTTAGTTAACCAACTGGATTACCTTCTGTAATTAAATTTCTAGCTGCAAGGACAAGGGAAGAGCAGTAGATAGATATTATATGTCTTTAATACAATAAGGATTTTGTCACACACAGCAGCATTATTAGGAAGCTAAAGAAGGAATAAACTGCTAGACACGTTGAAAACTGACCTGATACTGGGCTCAACTGTTGGTCAGGAGTGGCTCAATGCCCATTTAGCAGCTGGTAACAAGCATATTACAAGTGGTTGAACAGTAATGCTTCAAGGCAGGCAGGTTTTTAGAAACTTAAAGATTGGAGCAGCAGAGACCTTGTGAAATACAGAAAAGATTGTATAAATTTCTGCACCTGGGGTGGAGTAATCCCATGGACCAGTAAAGGCAGGGGACAGGCTGAATAACAGCCCAGCTTCAAAGTGGCTACCAAACTGAATGTGAGACAACAATGAATGTAACTAACTTCTTGCTGGGTTACATTAGGAGTGTGATCAGCAGGTTACAGAAACTACTGTCCCCCTCTAGGCAGCAGTGCAGAGGCTGCAGCTGAAATACTGTGCCTACTTTTGGGTCCCACAGCTCAGGAAAGGTGTTGAAAAACTGAATAGAGCTCATTCAAAATCTGAGAAGATGCTTAGGTGCCCGTATCACATTATCTACAAGGAGAGGTTGAAAGAGGTAAGTTCATCTAACCTGGCAAAGAGGGAGTTAAGAGTCGATCTGTTTGTTGATCAGCCTACAGGCACATGATGGAGAGTTACACAGAGCCAACCTCTTCTTGTTAGTGGCAGGCGTTAAAGCAGGGAGCCATAGCCACAGGTTATGACTTGGAAGGTCCAGGCTGGCCACCAGGAAAAGCTCTTCTCTAGGAATGCAGCCCCACACTAAACAAAGTTTAGAGGCTGTGAAATCGCCATTCTTGGTTTTTTTCAAGAGTCATCTAAGTAAGTCCCTATTTGGCCAGCTTTGTTGTTGGAAATAGTCTTTCTTCAGGCTGGAGGCTTGACTGCAGACCTCCAGACATTCCCTCCAACCAGCACTTCTGTGATCCCTGGGTGGAGGCCATGAAGCCCCATTAGCTGTGAGCAATTCAGATCACTTTGTGCTGCTAGGCAAGAAAACTAGGCAAACTCTACACCGACCAACTTGTTTAAGCCCTTTGCAAATTCTCTCTTAGACAATTTTGGATTTTACCACAGTCAAGATCATTTCTTGTATTTGCTAATCAGTCCAACCGTTGACATTTGAAAGCACATCCAACTGACTAGACGTGGTTTTTGTGGCTGGAGACTTGGCCAAGGGAGTAGGAGATGAGCCTGCCAACAGCCTCATGTGTGGACGCCTCTTTTGCACAGCAAGTCTCATGTTCAGAGCAACAGCTGAGATCCTCTAGGTGTCTAGACAGCACCTCTACTGTGCTTGCAGTATCCATGGTAGCTTGTCTCAGCATGAGGAAGAGAAGGGCGGTGGGGGAAAGAAAGAGACTTTATGCAGATGAAAGTGCTTCCAAGTCAACACTGATTAATTTTGAAAACAGGCAGGTACTCGTGGGTGATTTGCAGGAAAAAGCCTGCTGAATGGTGTGTACGTCCACACGGAAGGGGAATAAGAAATGTTCAGACCATCCTCTCAAACCATTCCCCGGTTATATGAGCCCATGGATGAGGCATCCACAACGTGCCAAATGCATTGCCTGGACCACGTTTGCCATGCTGAAAATCTGCCTCCTGCTCCCATGAGTTGCATCTTATACCTATGGACAGAAGAATGAGCAGCTAAACAACCAGCAGGCAGATAACAACCCATCTGGAGGAAAAGGTGAGTCAGCAGGAGACATCCTCAGCTCCCACCCACCATCCAGGGCAGACCAGGTTTACAGACCTCCAGAAATAATGGAAAGAAGAAGCTCTGGTGAAGCATGAAGGCCCAGGTGGAGGAATGATAATGTGCTTTACCACTGAGTGCAACTATGTTGATTAATGGACATCAGGAAAATTAGGAGTTGTCTGTTTTATAACTGCCTTCTAAAAACATGCCTAGAGCAATAGATGAGTTCTTTTTCCTTTCACTATTTTCTCTATTTTTCCTTCCCCCCCCCCTTTTTTTTTTTTATTGCAGCACAAATCAAACCACATCAATTTTTGTACTAAAGCAAATATGCAGGCGGAAGACTTCTCAGATGTAATACTGCTTACTATAAAATAAAGACTGGAGGAAGATGTCAAACCTGGTTCTCTCTTCTTCCCCAAACATCTACAGTGTCTTGCTTTACATCAGAAAATAAATAAGCAGCAGCATTTAGTTAGAAAGGGCTCTTCCTTCCTTCTTCCCCTCCCCCCCCCCTCATTAGCTGGGATTTCTTTGTTTTCATTGACAATTAAAAAAATAATTGAATAAGCAAACAACTTTTGGTTACAAACACTTGACCCTCAGAAATGTAGCTATGCCCCCTTTCATCAATGCAAAAAAAAAAAAAATGAAAGAAGAAAAAAATCCTCTCCTGGTATTACATTATTTCTTACATAAAGTCATTGAAAAGGTTGTCTTCAGAGAATATAATACCAAGTTATGAGATATTTTTGGCACAAGGACAAGGTAAGATACTGCCAGACAAAGAAAATACTTACTTATAATTCAGTTAATGGCTGGCAAAGTTATATCCTTCTGCTACTAATTAATTTTCCATATTTCCAGCCAAACAAAAGCAGAAGACTCTATAATCACCCAGGACAGCAGTCTGCAAAGTGTTAAAGCATCATTAAGTTAAACACTAGTCTCGCCCTGGCTGCTGCATTTGTCATCAGTGTTGGAGGCTGAGTTTGGATCTGGGTAGAAGGGGAAGGATCGTCAGAGACGGAAACCACAGGACGCAGCACTGGTCTTTGGGACGTGTGTTTCTTTGCTGGAGTACAGCTGGGACCCAGCCAGCTCCAGAGGGACCAGAATGTGTCAGCAAGAAGGTTATGTGATTTACACACACGTGCAGCCACCTGCACATGCTCTTACACAAAACGCACTTCTAGGAAGCGTCTCTCCAGCAGCAGAAGTGACATGACTGTGCTGGAAGGAAACCACCTGCATCAGGTAACGCTCGGGTGCTATTTACTCGGCCTCCCCAGAGCAACAGGAAGAATAAAGCAACAGATTGAAGGTCTTTGGGCCGCACCGTGTTTCCTGGTGTTTTCCTAGATCAGGCAGCAGTTGAGCACTAAATGGAGGCTTAATGCCCCAATAAAAAGCCATTTTTCTGATAGTTCAGTCCAGATTCTGAGACAACTTATAAACCTTTTACGATGCACTTAATTGAGGAAAATTACTGGTGATCAAGTCTATTAGACATTTTGCATCAATTCTGTTGGAGAGGCCGATATTCCAGGGCTGCCTGCACTACCTAAAAGCAAGAGGAGTTATGGCTAAAGATAGCTGACTTGCCTTAAGTCAACCCCAAAACATTTCCTACGAGGTTTTTGGTGAAATTAGAACTAGAAATTATCTCACTCTAAAGCAAAGAAAACATTTTGTGTCCTTTTCAAGTTTTTTTTTCTTTTTTTCTAAAATCACCGTGACAGAAATTTCAAAACAGATGTTTTGGGACCATTTTTTGTTTTCAATTACTTTTTTTTAAAGTCTGGATTTGTGGAGGGATAATTTCTGTGTTGGTTCATTCACTTGTTTGTTTGGTTTCCGTTGATGCGCATCTCTGCCTTCTGCAGGAACAGTGGCTGGTTTTGCTACAGAAAAGCTTTTGCCTTCAGAAATAAAAATGCGGGTTGCAGAACCTAGTCAGAAAGACCTTCACCTTAGTAAAATACAGAGCAAATTCTCCCCCCTTGTCTCTGAGAAGTAATTTTACATTTCCCATAGAGGGATTAACAATTTTTTTAACTACAAAGTTAATGGACTTGAACACTAATGGGCATGGCTTGTTATGAGCACTAGAAATTTGTAAAGGGGGATCATTTTCTGTAGAAAAGGGTTTAGTATTTTAATGTTAAATTTATTTTTAATTTAGAATAAATCTCTCATTTTTACTTTATCCTGACAAAGCAATTGATCCTGACTTCTCAGACAGCTAGACCCGCAGACATGGAAGCTCGGGGAAGAAGTGAGTAATGGTGTTCTGGCTTCTTTCTGTCTCCTTTCCCACCCAGTAGGAAACAATAAAACTTTTGACCAAAATGTTTGAACACTTTCAGGTTCCTGATTCCTTGCTGACAATGATCCTGATGTTCTCATGCGCTTCAGAGGAGCTGGTTCCCACCAGACCGTGGCACCTTGCAAGTCTAGTTTCCAGCAGAAATCTAGTCATTAGAGGTTAATTGTACTCTTGCTTGGTTTGTCACACCTGAATCAAAACTGATCCATCTCAGAAAAAATGTTTGAATTACTATGAATCAGCTTTTTCAACTGGCAAAATAAACAAACATTCCACTGTAGTTTTCATCCAGCTTTAGTGAAAAGCAACCTTAAAATAGATTGTTGTGTCTTTCTACCTGAAAAATTTGGCAGATTTTAGTGGAATATGTGACAGATATTATTTTTTATTTCCAAAAGTAGTTAGTAATCTTAATTCAGATAAAAACTTGGACTAGATGAAAACATTACAAAAACTGGCTAAAACCAGGAAAAGGACTAGGAAATAAAAAACAGAACAAAATTTCTGAAACCCAGGGGTTACTTATTAAAAGGGACATTTTTTCCATGTGCAATGTTAATGCTACTCTCTCTACACGACAAACCAGTTGATCAATAACAGTAATTTCACACTGATCTTTTACAGGACCTACTGATCACATGAAGGCTAATTCACATGAATGCAGAGCTTGTGATCCTTACAGCCACAAAAACCTTCAAGTAGTTGTTTTTGGATGTTCAACTGCAGATACCTTGAAGGGACTTGATTTCCTGAGAAGGTGCTTAGCATTTAAGAAAATTAGATGCCTCTGAGATGTTGAAGACTTGGCTTTACTCTTTCCATCCTGAACTGTAGCTTTCAACATGCATGGAAAGGTTTAAACCAGCTAGTGTAAAATGGTGGGTAACTAGACATGACTGAAATGTCAGAAAGGATACCAAAAGCTGCACAAAACACACTAAACCTTGTTCTTTCTGACTCCAAACTCTTGACCAGCCGAATCACATCAGAAGATTGTTAACCCTTAAGACAAGCTTTAGTAACAATCTGGATCCCCACCGAGATAGTGCCTGCTCTGTGAGTTTGCACAGTCAGGGCATGAGAGCTCACGGCTGCTTGGCAGAGCTTTGCTGTGTCTTCTGAAGGGTGGACCAGAAGGTCAGCCTGATGAGGGGTGCAAGTTTTCATCCTCTGAAACATCTGCCTGGCTGTGACTACCAGCATCTCTGGGTTTATTAAACAAAAACCTTCAGTGATTTCATTTATTCCAGTCCTGGACACTCACCATTCCTGCAAAGGAATGTCAGAAATGCTGCTTGGAGCAAACTGGCGCTTGTAACAATACAGGTATTCACCGGAGTATCACACAGCAGCGGCGCCCTGGCACAGGGGCGATTGTTTCTGCTGCAACTCACAGAGTGCAAACTTATCCAGGCCATGCCGTTTTGAAAATTCCATCTCCTTCCACATCTCTTACCGAGATTTATGACAATTAGCTGCTGAATCCGTAATTAGCAAGTGGTAACAGATCAGCAGATATATCCAGTTCTGGTGACACCTCTGACAGATTGACGTCTACTCCCCAAATCCCTGCGAGGCTTCGTGTTTTCCCTGTGACCACTCTCAAACAGAGTTTTGGCAAGGCTGTCTCAGCGGGGAGGAGAGGGAGGGCTGGGGAAGAACAAGTTCTCACAAGCATGACAGGACCCATGCATAACCATTTGGCTTTGCAATTAAAAACATGTTCTGTCTTCCTCTGCGTCACTGAGGAGAGCATATAAGTAACAGTTGCTTTGCAAACTACCTTGAATTCAAACAAACTGGGAGGTTTGAGTTTCTGCATGTGTGTTTGTGTTTGCTCAGGGAAAGGGGGCTCTTTTTTCCCTTCCTGAAGAAGCATTCCAGGAACCTTTCTGGGGAGGAGAGAGGAGGAGGAGGTGGGAGGAAGACGGGTCATATTTGTACAAGCCCTTCTGTTCAGACACTCTGCAATGAACAAAGGCATCAAGGGGGGAAGGGGGATCCCCGTCTAATCTATCCAAACCCAAAGAATTTATAATTCCTTAACTACTGCTCTAAACAGGATCCAAAATCATCCTGCGTCAGCTTTACATACCCACCTTTGGGATGTGTCAGTCCTGCAAGTGTGTTGTGGAGGCCTTTAATCTTTTGCAAACACTCAATGGTATCTTCACGCTTTCTGGGCAAAGCCTCCCAGAATCCTGACCCAGTTTTTTTCCAACCTAAACCCCTAATTCTTAGTTTCTACCTCATATCTATAATGCATCCTTATTAGCAGATGCTAACTGCATGCATGTTTCTCATTTGCAGCCATAGCTTTAACTAAAAACTTCCATTTTTCAAGCCCCGCTGGGTATAGCGTTTAAGACCATCAAAGCACTGTTCATGTAGTGCACTACTAGGGGGAAAAAAAAAGAAAAAAAAAAAAAAAAAGATATGACGGTAGGGGTTATATTAGGTCTTGTGTACAACGTTACTGAGAGAGTGTGTGGTTGAGCCCATACCACCAGAATTTCAGCCTAGCTGGCTCGCATGCCTGACTGACAAGGACCACATCCAGATCATCTTCTGTGAATTTGTCACAGGAACAACTCAGCTGCTTATTGCATCGATTGTATTGGAAGCCTGATTTGCCCGTAATTGCTCCAACTCAATACGCCACCCTTGTCTGAATGAGAAAATAAATGATGTGCCACCTGAATTCAGCCCTGTGTTGCTTCCTTTAATGTCACTCTTTTTCTTTTGTTTTGTTGCGTTTTTCATGTATAAACATGCCTGTTGCAGGGTGGCAGCTGTGTGCAGGCAGTTGCACAGAAGGCAGTTGTACTTCAGAAATCTCTTGCAGCGGTAAAGAGCTGGTACCTTACAAAACGCATCCGTGGCTGCATGGGAGCCTGAGAAAGGAATATAAAACCCAGCAAATCTAGGAATATAAAACCTTTGTTTTCAAAAGAAGCTGGTACCCTCTTCTTAATATTTTTGGATGCCTGGGCCCACTTGGACCCACCTTCTGAACACTGAAAATGCTGGGTCACCATCACCACCGTTTTTGTAAGGAAAAAAACATTCCTAAATACCTTTGCAGATAAAACCTAGCTGCTGGAGGAAAAGATGCTTGGAAGTTGCCAGACAGTGATGGTTTTTTTGGCAGAATCAATACAGACAAAAGTCTCTGTCCAATAGTGGTCACAGTTCTGCTGCTTGCCAGGCTGCCTTCGGGGATCTCAGTGGAGAATCCAAACTCAGTTTTAGGTTAGCTCTTACCAGAACTGTCCCAGTACATTTTGCTTATGTAGATAAATAAATAGGACAGATAGAAAAACACCACAAGAAAAAGAAGAAAGAAACCAGAAACAAAACAAAACCCAAAAATATAAAAAAAATATAAAAGAAAAAGAAGAAGCCTACCCTTTCATCAAGTGGAAAGCAGAAACTTTTTTCTGTTTTTTTTTTCATTTTCCACTCTCTTATGTTATTGCAAGCCACATAAGGCCTGGATAGTCTTTTATTATGGCTGTGCCTCATGTCTTAAGTGTAACACAGCCAGGACTGATTTGTAGTGCCAGTGCCAAATGGCACAGGCTAGCTCTCCTACCCCTCTCTGTAGAAGATTTTTCTTGAAAAGCACGGTCAGGCAAAAAAAAAAACAAACAAGCCAGGCAATGAAGTAACAATTCAGCAGTGAGGACGATTGGTAAACAGTGCTTGATCTGAGTGTATGACCTTCATTTGTTTAGAAGCACTAAGGTAATCTATACATCTGCCCTGAAAAAGCTTGCACATACTTGTTGATCTCACCTGAGACCTTGAGGA
>JAVJGJ010000057.1:65374232-65396602 GCA_035590215.1 Microhierax caerulescens | reverse complement strand
TTTCCTTTCCTTTCCTTTCCTTTCCTTTCCTTTCCTTTCCTTTCCTTTCCTTTCCTTTCCTTTCCTTTCCTTTTTCCCTTTGTGGTGGTTTTGAGTCAAATGCTTTCAAAGTCAGTGTGGAAGCCTGAAGTCAAGTAAGCAGTTTTTGGTTTCTTCTCTCTGCTGAAGTTTTGTCTTTTCTGAGTGGTCTGCCCAAAAATGATTCTGTGTGAAATAAGAAATAACATTATTTTCTTTTTTCAAGATCAAAATATTTTTTTGAATTTTCTGATTTTCAGATGACAGGTCTTTTTTTCATTCTACTCCAGAAAAGCTAGTGTTTGAAACCTTCAATTTCCATTAATTAATGATTCTGATGGATAATCAGAGTTTAATTTCTCTGACCAGCATCTTCAGAATCATTCAAATGCCTTCAGCTCCGCCATTCCTGTTTCACACAAACAGAAGTAATAATTTTTTCCTGGTGTACCCAGATGCTGGAAAGCTGAGTCCTTTTAAAACTGTGCTCACCTTCTGTGGTGGTTTATCAGGGCCCTAAAGGGACAACCATTAGCACCCAGTGCAATCTCCCTTTGGCTTTCCCGTTCACCCTACCTCCTCCTTTTCTGTGCTTTGCATGGGTGCTTGGCTTCTGCCTCCTCTGAAGAGCTTCAGCTCAGCCCATTCCATACCCATAGGCAACTAATAAAGGTCAATCTCAGATATAATGAAAGGGGACAATGAGTTTGCTCTGGCCACTCCTAGTTTTCCCCACTGCTTCTCACGAGCTCTGCAGGTTCTTCTGGTTCCTCCACCAGGCTTGAATGTTAGGGGGAGGCTGTTCCCACCACCATCCCCAGCTGCTCTTCAACACTCATGTCCTTTGAAGATGCACGTAGTTATCATGTTATTTCAAAATACCAAAGGTCACATTACCTTTCTTTTTCCCTCCCTACCTGCTGGAAAGTCAGGGCAGGAGCAACTACTGGGTAAACCAGGAGGAACAGGTTTGCAGAGTGCTGCAGCGAAGCTCTGAGGGACACCATCAGGCTGGCCTGGTGCAGCCAGGACTCCCTTCACCCCAGCTCTTCGCACAAATTGGGCAGGGAAGTGGCCCTAGCACAAGGTATTTTCCCTGTGTTGGGCCTTTTGCCACAGAAGATCTGATTAGGTAGCCAGAAAAGGACATTCATGAGGCTACAAAAAGCTCTCTCCTCCCTATATCTTTTACCCAAAATTCCATGCTGGGGTGATGGAACTGACTGCCAGCAGTCGGCTTAAACCCCAGGAGGCACTGCAAATCACACATTCGAGGCTGTAGGAAAGAAAGATATGTGTCAGCCATAGACCACCCCAAATTCTTGATGAGCCTCTGCCAAAACAAGAATCAGAGCTGTCTCAGATTCCTCCTCTTCCAGCCTGCTGTGCAACAAGGCTTCCACCTACTTTTTCTGTGATTCCTGTAAGGTATGTTGGCCCTGAAGGATAAGAACTGCAGTTCTGCCTAGTAATTGCATGATGTAAGTAGTAGGTCTACCTCGCTCCCTCCAGCTCACTCAGCTACAGGCTGGGTAGGACTGGGCCCTTAAGAAATACTTTTATGGAACTTCTGAAAAGCAGGTGGTCTGACACACAGAAAGTATATTAACACTAATGAAGATAAAGAATTTCACAGAAAGATAATTGTTTGCCTAGCAGCTGAATTTATTTTCGTTCTCAAGTTGTAATTAAGAGAAAAGTTACAGTTTAAAATGCAATCTCTTTTTCCCTCCTTATTTTTTTCTTGCCTAATAAGCAGACAAAGAAGTTGATTCATTTCTATCAGCAAGATAAAAATGTATCATTTTACCCACACCTGATTTGAGCACACAAATTTTACTGAAATGAATAGAAGGAAGATAAACAGCTGGAAAAACCCGAAAAAACACACCGAGTAAAATTTTCCAGAATCTTGGATGTCTGGGGAAAAAAAAAAATAAAAGAAGAAAAAAATGGGACTTTCCCACTGAAGTGTCACTGTGAGGATTCAGCCGTGGACAAGCAAGATTGTGTCTTGTGATACTGGGGAGTTAAAGCTCTTTTTCCAGCAGCAGGGAAGGTTGAGCAAGTTCCATGAACCTGATGTTCTTATCGGTCTTATTATTTACTATTTGTATGTGTGTAATGCTTAGTAGTTGTAAACTTAAGAGTCTAGGAGTCATACCAAACTCCAGCATGTCAAAAAAAACCAAACCTGGTCTCAGATCACTGCATGCTGTACAAAAGAACAAAAAAACACGGAACAAAAAGGAAAGGTCTGCTCCAGAAAGCTTGTAATCAAAGCAGAAGACAAGAGGTAATGAAAGAAGTCGTTTCTTATCAATACAGGCAGAAAGGGCAGGACAAGGAAAGCACAAGGTAATCCAGAATAATGTGACAGTTGCCTCACAAGAACAGCACAGAAGCCATGTCAAGTTCTTGTATAAGTCTCTTCATTAATAAATTTTGCTACGAGGAGTAGGGACAGCACATTGTATCAAAATTGGAGAGAGTGTTCATTTGGTAGGGACAGAATTGCAGCCAGATGAACATCCATCTCTGCAATGGCTTCCCATGACATGACAAGTTTTGATTTAAATTTTGGATTTTGGATCATTTGAGTTCAACCTAAAAAAAAATGTTTTCTCTTTAAAATAGCCCATGACATTTGAGCACAGATCTTGGAATGCATTTAGGTGTACAAATTAAACAGGGGTAGATGTCTGAATACCTTTGAGAATCTCACATTCACTCTAAATTGATGAAGAGTAAGGTCAGTCTCCTGCAGTACTGTAAGCACTGACCCCCTGGATCAACATTCTGGTTTATGTGGAATAAGATTTATTTTTTTTCTATCAGTGACTGTGTTCAAATGTGTCAGAAAAAAATGATAGTCTTTTGCAGGAAAAAGAACTGCCTACCCATCTTCTCTTGAATAACTATTCTTATGTAGATAAGTAAAGATACATTTAGATTTTTAAGAAAGAAGTGTTCTATACTTCCTTTCTCTTCCTTTACCCAGCTACCTGGAAAAAATCTCCAGCTATTCCATGGAATCTTGCTAAATTTTCAGGATAGCAATTAATCAGATTAAGGTGGCCTGTAAGCAAATCAATGAGCCAGGCAGGAACATGCAATCATTTGATGTTGCAACCACAACTGCACAAACACACAGACTGGCAATTAGCTAAACTGCTTGGATGACTGGCCCCAAAGCTGAACATTTTATATGTTCCCTTCTCAATCTAGAGCTCCTCCAAAGACCCCAAACCCTGTGGTTGTTTGGACACAGGTTCAACTTCTGCTGTCAGAAACTCTTCAAAGATTGTGAACCTCAGAATGAATGAATAGCCTGTTTTTTCTGAAAGTGAACCAGTCAGACCTCTATCAAGCAAGGCAATTAAGTAGATATTTAATGTAAGCTGATGAGTACTTTTAAAGATTAAACTCAAGTTTATTATTAAAACAAGAATCTGCTAGTGATTTATTATTTTCCAGAAATATTTTTCTAAGAGACAACCTCTGCTATAAAGATTACCTTTTCCTCCTTCCTACCAAACACTTCAAGTATTTTTTGATTCTGTGCTTTCAGTTCATCCATGTAGAGTAGCAATTTTTGGCACATCAAGTACATTAGATAATTATATGTCAGTTGAGAAGCTCTCAGCTTCTTGTCACTAGTCTATAAAGCTCTCTGTAATGTTGTAATACAGTATCACAGATATCTCAATGAGATAACATGTTAAGTGTCTACTGGCTATATAATTTGAACCAAAAGTTAACAAAGAGAACTGATCTTTCGGTAAACATATAGTATATTTTTGTCATCTCTTCCTGATAGTGGTTTTGATAAGCAGATTTAGATGTGGTGTTATCCTCTGATTGCTTTTGCAGTGTACTTGCAAGACAGGGAACTCCTTCATAATTCCTCAGACAGGCGGTTGAGAGGAATTTCCTAAGTACCCACAGATCAAAGATTGTTCCCTGTAAATGGTGATGGTTACTGATATTACAAATCCACCCAGACGTTTTATTCTTCCTCATTCTAAAAACCCTTTCACTTCTCTCTCCCCAATGTGGACTCCCATTAGGTGAGAAGAACAATTTGAAGCAATCAAGAGTTAGTGTGATAACCTTAGATTGGTCATTAAGGGTGACATTGTGAATGAGGCATAAACGACAGAGGTCTATGAAGTCAAAGAGGCATGGAAATTGAGAGCAGTTGTTCTCTGTCTCTTCCAAAACAAGAGCAAGGGGACATCAAATAAAACACGGAAGAGACAGGTTCAAAACAAACAAAGGGTAATGATTCTTCATTCAGTGTATAATTAAGCCACGGAACTCCTTGCCACAGGATGTTGTGGATGCTGTAAATTTACATGGGTTCAAAAAGGACTGGACAAGTTCATGAAATAAAAAATTCTTCAAGAGCTATTAAATACAAAGACATTACTTCTGGCTCCAGCCGACGCTGAAATGCAAATCTCAAGATGTTGGGAGAGTGCTCTGAGGAAGTCTCACTTTGCTATTTTACTTTTCCCCAAGCATGTATTCATTGTTGGCCCCTGTCAGGAAGAGGTAGATGTGTTAGATGGATTCCTGTACAGCTGGTACAACTCTTTCTAGGTCCTTACTTCATACAGCTGTCTTATTCAGGGAGCAGGTCAAGTGATGGCCACTGGTAGACATACCAGCCGCTTCTTAATGCTCTTTCTCCAAATTAGAGCAGTAATCTGAAAATAGGTGTATTGCTAAATACTTTTATTTTGAGGCAGTTTAGATTCCCATATTTCTGCCTGGAAGGTACAGAAAATTGAAGCTTGCTGGCTGCTTCCAAGTGAGGAGGGTACAGTGGCCTCTCAGAGGCATCTCTCCTTGTGCTCCAGTTTCTGATAGGGGTATGTTTGTGTGAAGTAGTGGGGTGTCTCTCTTAGTTCTTTGCCTCTCTGGGCAAATGGGCTGTCCAAATAACCACCCCAGTCCTAAATATTTAGTGATTCAGAAGTAGAAGCACACATCATTTGGGATGCTTGGCTACATTAAAATTGTCTGGGAAATCCCCCAAGATTTTTATTCCTGTTACTTCTGGCATTTGGCAAGCCTGCCAGTGCCTCCCTGACTAGAAGGTTGCCTGGTAATGAGGGAGAGTAAGGAAAACTCAGGGAAAAGTGCCTCCACCCTGCAAAGCACTGCCTGGTCTTCTACCTGATAACCCCTCCATGTGAACAAGCCTTGGAGGGAAAACTATCCCCCTTCACTCCTTCCAATTCCTAGTGCCTGGGTTTGGGGAGAGTTAATGCAGGGAACAAGTCCTGTCCTGCACCAGAGTGCTCCTGCATCTGCACAGGCTAAAAGCCTTGTTAGCCAACCCCTTGGTCCCTCAGGCTTACCCATTTTTGTGGGCTAAATTAACACTTTGGTGGTGGGGAGTCGGAGAGCTACTGCAAAATTAAGTCTGGCTGGGTGATGCACACACCCCTCCCGTGGGATCTAACAGCTGAAGAGGAAGCTTAGCTTCAGGCCCATTGCAGGTATCCCAAATTGGTCACCCCAAGAGCGTGGAGGCACTCAAAAATTAAAATCTCCACTGCAGAATTTAACCTGGGATTTCAAAAGCCATTCCCCTCCCTTCCCAGCACCCCTAAAAAGCCTTTTGGGCAAGGAAGGCAACTCTTCAGGCTCCACGGGTATTATTATTCGGAGGCCTGTTTTGTATTTGGAGTTGGCTGCTCCTCGGGTTCACCTGGGTGTTTTAGCGCATGCATGCCTGGGTGTATATTGAATGTGCCTAATAGCTGCAGTAGGTGGAGAGGGAGGAAGCTGTGCTCCCAATGATGGGAACTCCTGGAGGGAGTTGTCTTGCCACTGGCATGCTGTCAGCATGCCAATAAATAAGAAAGTTGACATGATCAGAGGCAGCTATCTAAACAAAACAGGGTGAAAACTCCCAACTTGCATGGCAATTGGGCATAGGAAGCTCATTCAGTGGGCATCCAGCTTCTTCCCATGGTTCAGGTCTGGTATCCCAACAGCCATAAAATATCCTTGTCCTCCAAAAAAGGCCCTGTGGCCATTGTCCTTTTTGTCATGCCATTCCTGCTGCCAAACACCACTCAGGATTGTTGGTGGGAAAGGTGATTCAAAGGCATCACAAGCTCTTTTTCACAGGTTCACAAGCGCTGAACTTAGCCACTGAGCAGCACTATCCCTATTTGGGAACAGAAAGGGTTGCTTCTTACAGTGTTGCAAATCACTGACAAATTCATTGATGCTCTAGCGCTCCAGATTTTATCCTTGCATGGGCACAAGCCTAGTCTCGATGTCTGTGAGGAAATCAGCATCTAGAGGCAGGAACATATAGAAATCATTCTTTCAGCTTCTCAGCACAGCCTGCATGGGCTAGTGATCTTAATAGCTGGCTGATAAATGCATAGCTGGTCTAGCAGTGACCCCAGCTCAAGCCCCCAGTATTCCTACTAGGCAGTGATGGAGCCGATTCTAGGATTTTCACCTCTTGAGAAAACAGTAAAGCTAGAAATGCAGAGGTTACTCTGGTCATCGGTATCTTCTTTGCTTCATCTTTGTTTAAAATGTCCAAACAAGACAGACTGACTCTGTATTTTAACTTTTAAATCATTCAAGTGGGAGACACAGATCTCTTCCAGTAAGACAGGAAAGATCTGAAAAAGAGTCTCCAAGATAGCAAATGAGTGTTTCAACTGGTTGCTGGAGACATAGTTCATGGACTGAGAAGTAGGCTGTGAAATCTGAATGAAAAATAGTATCTGCCTCCAATCTGGAGTTGGGCACCTGGCTTCATAAGCAGAAAAGAGCACAAAGCCTCACCTATCCTTGGCTTTCCTGCCATCAGATTGGGCTTTCACTTTATGCTTCCACATGCTAAACTATTTTGGAAATGCTTGGTGCCCTGTGTGTTGTTGCACAAGAAACTTGCTTGCCTCAACTAGGTAACTCAGTATCAACAAAGTTCTGAAGAATTAGAAGCCACTCAGTTTAATGCTGTGATAAGTTAAGTCCTTCGGTACAAGTACATCTTTGATACCCCACCAATGACAGAAGAGCTAGACTAGATTAGAATGGAAAAAAATAAACCAGAACAGGAGCTTTAACCCTTATGAATTGGTATCCAGGTTCTTTAATATCTGCAGCCTCCCTGGATCAGTTTAGTTTATTTAACACAACTCAGATACATTTGATCTGCTAAAGCTGGCAACCTTCTTGTTCCTCAGGCATGCTCTTTATCACCTTTTACAGATGAGAGCTCTGCCTTCTGTCTGTCCCTGTCCCTCCCTCCCCCGAACTGACATGCAGCTCTTCCCAGGCACCAGTTGAATCAAATGCATTCAATCTTCCCTCCTCTTAAGCATATTAAATATGCCAAACCAAGTACCATAAACACAGTCATAACATTTCTGTGTTCCACGACTTAACTCTCAAAGCTACGTGCCAATGACAGATGTTCTGTAAATAAACCAGGCTTCCCCTGGTCAACTGCTTGTATTAGCAGACTCATCCAGAAGAAGCTGAGATTTATGTTCAGCAATGATCCTGCAAAAACACAAACCAATCAAAAAGCCCAGCAACAAACTCCGTCTAAAGGATCTTCAGCTTTACCAGATTTCAACAAAAAATGTTAAAATACCTTGGTGATTTATGGAAGTGGGAAAAAATAGCTTACACTGTATATTTAAAGACAACTTCATTTGGACATCCTGAATGTGTATAACCACAATGACTCTGTGTTAGAAACACGACTATAGACTGTGAAATACAGAGAAGGGCTACCTGGATGAGCAAAGAGACAGAGAGTCTGCTTCAAAACAGGAGACAAAGGGGTGGTCTAAGGGTAAAAGGAGAGAGTGTCCACATCCAGTTGGCCCAGCTCTGCTGAGAACCAGAATAGAGCTGACATTAATGTGGTCACGGTGTGTGCAGGACCCTAGATCATATTGCTGCAGTCCAACACACTATCCTACACAGGTATATCAGCTATTTTTCAGGTGCCTTCAGTGCTACGTCAATGTAACATGTCTGAACATAGCTTGCTGACTGAAAAATGCTCAGCAACAAAAGATTATAGGAGTTAGAAGTGCCCTGTATAAATACATTGAGAGATAATCAAGGGAGAGTAAGAAAAGCTCTCTGAGCTAATGGCTAATGCTCTCACCAGAAGCAATGGTATTTAATGACTGTGATTACAATTTAATCAAGATCTATAAAAGTTTTGAGATGATCAGATGATGAAAGATATTAGTGCTATAACTGCCTCTGATGCTTTGTGAGCCAGAAATTGCTGCAACACACACAGATGTGTTGCGTGTCCTACTCTACCAGAATGGTGTGTTTAGTTCACTGCATCAATTCAGAGCAGAGGTTGCATGAGGGAACTTCTTTTCCATATCAAGGGACGTCAGGATTTTTTTTTTTTTAACATAAAATATTAATTTCTAGGATTTCTATTACCTGCTTAGTAGATAACTATAACATTCTTGTAATCTTTTTACTTCTCCTCAAAAAGCTCCTTGATCCTAGGCTGTAAGGCTAACCAGAATTTTCTCATTTCCTGCAGGACATATTTCTGGAGAGGACAATGATCACTGTCAATGAGGACAGACACTTTCCATGCTAGTGTTTTGCTCTCAGGCCCATGTCCAGCATCTAACAACAAACTCAACAAGATCTCCAGGCAATTGTTTTACTCAACACCACCCTAGTTATTGGTTGCCAGTCTGCCTAACCTGAAGATAAGTATTCCCTCGGAAAAGTTCCATCCATATGAGCATGACCAGCTTGCATCTGTCCTCACCTACGTCTTTCTGAGGGTACTGCTCAAGGGCTTTCATGCTTAGACTCTGTGTCTCTGTGTTGTGCTAGTGATGGGGAGGTTTGCCTGGACCTCTAGAAAGAAAGTGTTAAAAGGGCACCGTGCAGGGACTGTCTGTATTGAAGCCCTGAAGAACTGGTTTCACCTCTAAGCAAAGTGGAACCAGGCGCTAACTCAGCTTCTGCCCAGCTGAATAAATGCACTCAGGCTTAAGTGATCTCCTAGTATAGGTGAGGGTGGTTTGGGGTTTTTTTCCCAGCATGGAAGATCAAGCATTTCAGACTACATTTTGGGTAGTTGTTTACGTAAAGGAGACAAATGCTAAACCAATACTAAAAGTACTCTACCCCAAGAAATTGAACATGTAACTTCACTCAGAAGCTGACACCAGCTTTTATTTTTTAAAGGTTATTTTTACTGCTAAGTATCAGGTGTTCAGGTTTGCTGAGAGGAGTAGAAGTTTCCTTCCTGTAGCAGTGAAAGTTTGAGACATGATAAAGTTTTTCATTAACAGAATAAAGTTTAGTATTGCAGAAATTTAAATACTGCTAAAAATCCCCTAGAATACTTTTTTGCTGACTTTTAAAAATTATTATTTACACTACTACAAGAGATTATTTTGTCATGAAAGACAGTACCCTTTTTTCCCCCCCTTCTAGCTGTTCAATCTGGGGTACATCCTAGTGTGAATATCTGACAGCCAGGAAGTAATACTGATTAGAAATGCTTTATTTTATACTCATTATTCCCCAGGAAAAAAAAAAACAAAAAACCCACACACATAAAGCAAGAAGCATAAGTAATGAGCACAGATAGCTTTCAAAAAAATATTTTCATCTTAAACAAAAATATAACATGACACAATAGAAAAGACGTCCACCTTTTTAGACACCCTCTTTTTAAAATTCTCAATATTCACAAAAAGAGAATTTTTAATGATCTTTATTTTAACCTGCCTCTTTAAGTGTGTATGCAGTGTACACATTCTTTTTTTTTTCCCCCTAATGTTCAAAATTAAGCCCTTCTGTATGCCTTCCATGTTGAAGTTTATAACCTCAGCCTACACAAGTCCAGTGCAGAAAGATCTACAGCCTCCAGGCAGAGTGAGGAAGCTCTTTAAAGATGAATCATTTTCATAAATGAGTGCAGAGGGAGGTCAAGCCAGGGGACACAGAAGGTTACATGTGTGGCTGAGATAAGGCCTCATTCATCCACTTCTTACTGTCAGGTCTTGATGGGTGAACATTGCCTTGAGCTCCCATAAAACATGTTGTTTGCAGAAAACTTGCAGGTGGTTCATAAAAAAGTCCAAACTGTTACCAAGAAATTTATCTCTCAACTGCTGGATCTGTTTATAATAGAAGTGAAGGATCTCATAGAGAAATTAAGTATCAGAGGCTGACTTATATTGGCTTGCCAGACTGAAAAACCCAACCTGCTTTCCAAATGCTGCACTAAAAATGTCAAAGCAATTGTATTGATGACATCTTGACAAGATACTGTACAAGACTGCTAAAAATACAACAACAACAACAAAAGAATGTTGCCTGTTTATGGAAAACTTGTCCCTGGGAAAGGGATGTGGGTATTTAAGAGACTTTTGTGGAGGAAATTCAATTGGTTCTCACCGCAATGTTTGGTTTTAGAGAGTGTCAGTCATTTATTATGGTGGTACCTGTTCAGAAGCCATTTTTTAAAAGGGTGTCATTGTTTCCCCCTGTGTTTCAAAGCAGATATTCAGATAAAGCTGGGTTGTGTTGGAAAGGAGAAAAAGTGAGGGTTAAACTGAATGTAGGAAGCATCATATGTGGTCAGTTTGATGTTGTTGTGAACATTTATCCACTGAGGCATGGATTTGAGACCTGTTGAATTCAATGAAGCCTCTTTATTGATTTCACTAGACTTGTAGCTCCAAGGAATTGTACAGAGTTCAGAAAACAGCTGGTTTCACACAAACTACTCTAGAGCCACCAACTAGTAGCAGCTTTCAACAGGTACCAACCTGAAAAGCGTTCACATTAATGGTCAAAAGGCCCCATGTCTATTACATTACAGTCCCTCATACTCCCCCGTCTCCTCCACACAAAACCACAAAGTTAAGTTTTCGGCATTCTCCTCAACTTGCTCTCCTGTGCTTTCGTATTCATAGATTTTTATGGCCTGAAGGAGCCATTATGATAATCTGGTGTGACCTCCTGAAATCAATGTATCAATGGGATTGCACCAACATTATGGAGAACAGTATTTGGCCTCTAGACATGCTGCCATACAGAGACAACACTGAATGAATTAGAATGGGATGGGGCATTCATTATGAGTTATTTGCTTTGAGGTTTATACATCCAACATCCAGCCACACTTGGGTTTTTTTTTACTGTAGACAAAAGAAGAAAAATAGTTTCTCCAGAAGGGTCTCTGCATAAGTCATGTGTGCTAATCTCAGTCACTGTTGCTACAGTTCTGGGGCAGAGCATAAGAGGAGCCCATAGTTTTAGTCAATGTTTGATCAAAAAAACTGGGTTTGCACTATACTCTTTCTTGGTCAGTTCTTTCTCACCAATTTGTCATGCAAATCCTCTTCCCATTAGCTATGTGCAATGCCCATGGGTTGTCAACATGAATAGTAACAGCACAGCCACCTTCAATGGTGCCACTGGTAGCAGGGAGTGTGCAGCACAGGTTTGGTACCCCTTCCTCAAGGAACTGCTCCAGCTGCTCACACACCACTGAGGACTTCCCCATGGGTGTCTGTAAAAATATCTCCAGACACAAGGATCAGCATGTGGGTGTTGGGCTGTAATATCCCCATACTACCCAAGTACATTTCCAAGGACATATGTTCTCACCTAACTTGGGTCCCTTTAAAAACACAACTTCAAAGTATGTTATCATATCAGAGCCTCTGAAATTGGACTGGGGAAGGGTGATGTCAAGGAAATGGTTGTAGTGACAGTAAAATAAAATCTTGTGTCATCAAAATCTTGAGAATCCCAAGGCATATAGAAAGACTTGGTCCATCAGATCCAATGTACCCCCAGGCAAATGTATATGGTTTTAATGGGGGCACATAAACTTCTACAAGTCAGAGCAGCTTGCACTCTCAGAAAGTGTCAATGACAATCACAGGGCCCTAAATACAAAGTAACCACTTTTTAATTAAGGGAAACTTAATGAGAACTGCTGGTAAACAAATATCAGGTGATTATAGTATGACATCTCTCCACAGATTACTGAGTAATTGCACTTCTCTGACCCAAAAGGAATTTCCATGCAACTTGCAGCGAGGCTTAGAAGACAGAGATAATTAGGTCTTTATTCTCTGCAATTTTATAGTCTTTTTTTCTGGGGGAGGGGTGTTGGTTTTTTTTTGTTTTTAACTTCCATACATACAGAAATTATCAGCGGCTGGATCACCCCTCACACACTAAGTCCCACTTAGAGAGATGATAATTTCTCTGGTTCCCCCCAGCTCTCAGCTTCCTCCAGCTGCTGCCAAGCTTTTATTATCTTCAGCTTTGAAAATCCAACAGGAGTGAGAACTCTCCTCAACTGTCCACAGATACTCCCTGAAAGAACTGCCCTTCATAAGCTCTGAAAAAAGGACTGTACTATAAATACCATTTCCCATCCGAAATCCACCACCATGTGAGAAGTGAAGTTTTGCTAAAAATATATTTTTTATACATAGCTAGAGTAAAATCCATCAGGTTTTTAAAAGCCCATCATCCCTCCTGATGCAACAGCATTGGTGAGTATTTTTTTCATTATACAACTTTCCATAAGAAAAAGCTGATTTATCAAAATTAAGATGTTTCTTGGGAGCCAGTCAACTGCAATAATATTCCTGTTGGCAATGTTTCAAAAAAACTCCAAGATGAAATGGAATATTTAGTCTGACCATCTCCTTTCCCTTTGTTTGGACTTTTTTTGCTCTATTTCATTTCGGTTTCCTTGCTTTGACCTTTAATGTTAAAATTTTGCAAGTATTCTTCATTAATTTAAATGACGGTACATAGTACTACAAGATGGTTTATGTACTCTGTGATTTCTATGACAATGGGCATTACCAAGACAAAGCACTTTACAGTGGGATGAGAGGTAAAGTGGCAAGTAGTAATGAATTTGCAATCCATCGAGGCTGTGTTGTTCCTGTCCACAGAGTTAGAAGGATTTTGTGATAAGTAACCTAAAATTCTTCCCATTCAAATTAAACCCATTTCTTCTTGTCCTACTAGCAGTAGACACAGAGAACAATTGGTCATGTCCTCTTTTCAAAACCCTATTATGTGTTTGATGACTCTTAACATGCCTCCCTTCCTTCACTGCTTTTCTAGACTAAACAAGCTCAATTCCTTTAACTTTTCATTATAGGTCATGTTTTCTTAAACCTCTTCTCCTTCAAGTTACTCTCCTCTGGATGCTTTCCAAATAGTTTATTACTTTTTTTTTTTTAAAGTGTGGTGGTCAGGACTACATACCTCAAGCCAGCTGAGTCCCCACTTGTGCCAAGAAGTTCAAGCTAATGACCTCCCGTTTGATAAGTGTGTTTCTGTGTTTCTCTTAAAACAGATTAGACTTTCCACTCCATGAAATATCGCAACATCTAATAACCAAAACAAATTTTGAAATGCTGGAATTCCCCACACAATGGGTGTCATTTCTTCTTCTGGTTCTGCTACGTAAGAAAAAGATGCTCTTGAAATTTGAATAGATAGTACTTAAGAGTATTAGAATCCACAGAGTTGAAATGTTTATCTTTCATATGCAGGGCTTTTTAACTGTAGACTTCATATTGTTTTAAGAAGGATGTCTCTATCCACAGTTTTCTGATAGAGAAAACCAAGGAGCAAAAATGACAACCCCTCAAGACGGTTATGACCCAGTATGAATGGCACAACTGCAAAGATGACTGTGTTATCTGAAGTGGAAGAGGAACCCCACTCTTTGCATGGGGTCAGGCCAGAAAAGGACCCATCCATTCATCAGGTCACATCATGGCACATCCTCTTCCCTCAGGTACCCTCTGCTTAAGATGACAAGCACAGTCTGAGTGAAGCAAACAGATGTTGAAACCAAATTTTGCAATTCCTAGTCACCCACCCAGCTTGAAATGCACATGTACATATGCATTAGACTCTATACATTGACTTAGCGGTGGGACTCTAAAGTCCAACAGTTTTTTCTCCTATTAGATGGCGCTAATAACCTGAAGAATCAGCTTCTGTCCAAAACACATTGTTCAAGTTAACATCCATGCAAAACTAGTTTTCCCTTGCCTTTGAGTTCAGGTAAGACATATATGCTTACACATTACACTGAGATTTTGGAAGTTTGGATCGTGCCCCCAGCTCTCCGTTTGGAGTTGACTGTTGGGTAGTTCCGAATAAATCACTTCCCTCTGCTTCAGCGCCCCATCTGCCAAATGTAGCTACATCTCGTCCTCCAGGTACTCCTTCAGACTGCCTCATCGAATTTTCTAAAGAGGAGGTAGATATTTTTATTGTTGTTTAAAAAGGGGGAGGGGGGGGAAGGAAAAACAGTACTCTGACAGTAAACTTACTTATGTGGATAATAATGTCTCCCTTGATGAAGTGCAATCAAATGTGTCTTAGGCAGAATGGAAAAATATGGAAATTGACATTTAGGAATGCCTGTTGCTCTCCTAAAAGTCTGCAGTAAATGAGACCCTGACATGAGTATTTAAACATAATAAAAATATCCATCTGACTGGAAGGAATCCAGAAATTTCTGAAATAACATTATTAATATAATTTTCTTTCCAATACCCATAGAACTTCTTCTCTATTAACTCTTTGGGCTCATAAACCTTTAACGCCAGTTCCTGCTGGGCTATATGGCTGGTAGGTCCATAGAAGACATTGAAGTTTTCATAGTATGTGTTAGCTGAGGAACTTGGTCTTTGCTGGAAATGTCCTTTCATGATGCCTTGAGGAAGATAGCCATTCTTTAAAATTAAAAGCACCAAAGAAAACACTTGGATTGCTTAAGGGGGGGGGGGGGCACGTGATGGGACACATGACACCACTACCCCCCCCAAAAAAGAGCCCAAAACCCAAAACAAAACCACAAACAAAAAACCAGCTTGTATTATGAAAATGTTACACAGGCTGTGAAGCAGAGAACTCGTAGTCAACGCATGACCCATAAGACTACTGCTGCCTCAAAGAGGTGGTAAGAACCAACAAAGCACTCAGCAACATGAGCCTAAACATTTCTTTCTAAATTTTCAAGGCCAGTGTCTGAGGTATCTGCCCACAGCTCATTACTTCCTGCTGGGATGTGCCAATAAGATGACTGGTGAGCTCTTCACTGAGGTTCAGTGGGCACTTGCCCTGACTTCAGAAGGAATTTCTTTAAGATTATAAGACAGGAGACAAGAGCCTGGTTGCCTAGTACAACAAATATAGGATTTCAGACTTGAGCAGGAGTCCATGCTGTTTTCACCGATGGGCTCCAGTACACTGTCTAGGCTGGCAGAAAGCACCCATAGCACTCGTGAAAGGTCACTAGATGCAGGCTATGAGCTCAGTCCCCATGCCCTTGTCCATGGGACAGTCCCAGGCTTGACTGAACCAAAGGGTAGAGGCTGTGTGCTATGATATGGCATTTCTAGATTCATACAACACATAAAAAATTTGTCCCTCAGCACACGAATGGAGGCTTTGAGCACAGTTTGGATCAGATTCTGATTTCTGCTTAATCCTGTCAAAAAGAATTGTACACAAAAGTGGGTCTGAATTCCATTTATATTGGGCCTTGCATTTTAGGGTGTTATTGTCTCCATCACTCAGCAGTGATCAAAATGTCTCTTCATAGCAGATTAACTAACACTGAAAAGTGTTCTGTAAGAAGAGGCCAAGGAATATTCTGTCACATACCTTACAGGTATTTTCACATGGTCCATGTAAAATCCAGTGAGGTTCAATTCTGTATTCCTGAGGAAACAGATTTTTTTCCTTGACTCAAAGGGACAAAGGGCCAGACCTACTATATACTTCATTTAAGCTTGTGGCCATGCCACCAGAGGTCCTTGACATCCCTTCGCTGAAGAGGGTTCCCTGTTGACTTTAAAGGCATCTTGCAACTCCCACCTCAGTGCCCTGTCCCTTCTCCCTCTGTTCAGTACTTGGTTTTGTCTCTTGAAACAGTCAATCCACTTTGTCTCCTTTTGTGTCTTTGTTTTGGTACTTATAGACCCTAGTGATAAATATCATCCCTATACCTCTGCAAGGGTGCTAGTCTCTGTGGTGTCTTCCACCACCCACACAAGCCTGTGTGATGTTTTCATGCTATAATGTGCCAAAAGTCCCTTCCTACTACATGTGTTTTCGACTAGATATCCACTGCTGCCTTCTGTCTCCTTTTACTGCTGTACATGCTCAAGAATTACCTACAACAGAGCACAGAGGACCCTTCAACCATGTAATCCAAATAAATTTGCTGTAATCCTTCACATATCCCTTTCTCCCTACCCTAAACTTTGGTCACACATTTTTTTTCTTTGGGGGTGGTGGGTGGAGAGCTGGGGGGATGCACATTTAATCTATAAAGAATGAAATAAGGTGGTACAGGTAATTACTGATCACTTCAGGTGTTTTTTCAGTGCCTGAATCACAAAGTTGTTATGTCTGTTTTAAGTGCAGCTTCTATAAATGAGTCTTTAGCTCAGTGCTGAAAACTCACGTCTGGATTTGATTCACTACCAGCCCTACCAGACTCAGATGTATTGCACAGCAATATTGCCTGCTATCTATATCAGCTGCATCTTTATCATGAGACATTTCCCTGGTCCTGAAAGCAAATGCTGCAGGATGGGTCCCTAAGGCTGAATTCCCTCTCTCCCCAAAAAAACAGGAAGATCTCCTTGCATGCTATGTGTTGGGAATATACCCTTGCAGGGCATTGCTGAGGAAAGTGCTAGTTAGCACAGGCCAAAAACTACCCAGGAGCATGCTAGCAATTAAGCAGCTCAGTCCTTGCTCTGTTTAGTGTAGTAGTAGGGGGTTGTGCTTTTTTTAAAAAAATCTACCACACAGAGTCAAATTCTGGGGTTTTTTTCTGCAGTGATGTACACAGATAATTTAATCTAAATGCATCAAACCAACTTGTTACAGAAGCATAACTCAGGACTACGTTTGGACTTTTCTTTTTACCATCCAATTCTCATCTTCCTAAGGTTGAACTGATGTTAGCTCCTGACTTCACCCCTGGTTCTCTGGATCATGGAGTACTACAACTAAATTCTCCATTAACTTTAGCTCACCAATCCATAGTCAACAGCTTCCAAGAGTGGTGTCAAAGGCAGGAGAGCAATTCATAGCAACTGGAATCAAATTTTACCACCCTTCAACTTTGTAATGCCATGAATTTACCACTGAGTTGAATAAGACCAATTTTAGAATAAAGTATTAGTTTATTATTAAGTAGTATTAAGTACTGGTAGGAAAATCTGAATGAAAGCACATGAAAATAATGAAACCAAAAGCAGGAAGCCAGCACGTGGCTAACAGATAATTTTAAATAGAAAGTTTGGTAATTTTTTAGGTACAAGAACTCCACATTTTAGAGAAAAGCAGACTTTACAAGGGGCACATCTCTCCTGACTGCCTGCAAGTAGAGAGGCTGCTGATATGGAAAATTACTTGGCCATTGGCCAACATATATTTAGGTTCATGAAAAGGGAAAGAGAAAACTTTGGAAGAAAAATCTCAAGGTAATACATTGACTAGTTATCATCACAGGGGATAAAAAGAGACAGTAAATCAAAAGAGTTTAGAAAAAGGATATTAAATATACATTAGTTAAAGATGCATTCAGTGGCAGGGCATCAGCTGTGATATATCTTTCTAAGAAATAACAAAACAGAATAAAAAGACTTGGGTGAACAGGGCAAAATGAAATGAAGGAAGATGAAAGATAAAAGATACCCCGTCACTCAGGTAGACAGTAAATGGTAAAAAAATAATAATTAAATAATAAGTATAATATGAAGTATTTAAGTAAATTATAAAGATATAATTATTTGAAAGCTACCGGCTCTGGCTTAGGTCTCCAGTTTCTGAAGTCATCTTATTGCCTTGAAAGCAAGAAGCTGGCCAAATGGTGGGCATTATCTGAAAAAGCTGTTCCATAGAAAAAGCTATGTGTCATAGGGCTGAGTTGCAGCACCCTAAGGTAACCCCCAACCTAGACCAGTGTAATGCTCCACATTTGCTATCACACAATTTCCTTCTACCCTCTCCCACCTCCATGTCAGTACTTTGGGACTAGCTCATGACATTTAAAATATATTTTGAAGACATTAACCAAAGAGTGAGTTTCAATCCATGAAAACTAGGGGTTTGGCTCAGCCAGTTTCCACACATCTTCATTGCCACACTGCTCCGAGTGACCGTGGTGGGAAATATCCAGCAGCCACACTGCTCTCAAATAGCTCAGTGTCTGAATAGAGGAGGCATAACTTCCCTCAGTTTGGCTCTCTCCTGCTGGTAGAATTTCCTGCCCCTAGGAAAAGAGGCCATCAATCCACAGTGGGTAGCGGACAAAAGGGATGAATTAGGGTGCTTGAGGTAATGGTGATGAGAGCAGTCACTTTGGGCACTGAAACATTGCTCCACTGGCTCAGCCCACCCCTTTCATCACACAGGCAATATTTTTGGATGCAGGTTAAATTGAGCCAAGAGGATTTACAAAACGTGATATGACTGTCTCTGTGTTTTGCCTGCCAAACTCAGCACCCCTTCATGAGTACACACAAGTGAGTCATGGTAGGGAAGGAGTAAGACTGGACTGTACAGGCATGACATGACCTACCTGTTATAGCAAAACTGCATTGTAGCTCAAATTTCCTCTCCATCCTTCATTTTTGTCTGATTTTAATGTGAGATGAAACAACAAATGAGTATTTTTCTCCTACCTGGATGTCATTCGGTCATTCAGTTCCACATAATCCTTTTGTTTTTCCTTCTAGCTGAAGATCTTTACTCATGCACGTTGATCTCTTTACCCATGCACTTTGGTGGCTTATGTTGCACATTTACTGACCAGCGCTACTGCAGTCTCTCTTCTCATTCTTAGACATGCAGCTTTTATCTCCTGGGATTTCAAAATTTCCATGTATACAGCAGGCCCGATTCCGTATTGGCATACCTTTCACCACAGCCTTTGACCTGGCTCAGCCTTGCACAGACATCACATTGAGCAGCATAGCATAATCTGTAAAGGCTCTTGTGACATCACTGGGTATAGGCAATCACACTGATGGACAAAAGCCCATCTGCTGTAAATCAGAGCTCTTTTGTTGACTCCAGTGGAGCTACGCCAATTTATACCAGGTGAGAACTGCTCTTCCTATTATTAATGCACCCTTATTCTTTTGCCCGTATTATTTTATGATACAAACAGAAGGAAGCATGGAAAAGAACCTGCCTCTTCAGTAACGTCTCATCAATCTCAGCTGAACAATTCACAGTATCAGAAAGGTAAGCAGGGGTGGAGGAGACTGTGTTTTTAAAACGTCAACAAACATCTGGTCCCCATTTGTGAGAATTACTGTTGTCTTTGGTCCTTTAACCCTTTCGCCCACATTGTGTTTGTGCTTGCATAGTTTAAGAGCTTTATCTTCCAGTCTTTTCAATGAATGAAACTTGATATAGAAAATTAATCTTTTCTACAGTTTATTTCAAGGATTAGGAGAAAAACTGACTCAAAGGACTCCCACCTCACACTCCTCCCTGGCTCCCACATCACTCCAGTTTAGGGCTGTGTCAACATTTCTGGCATAAACCTTTCAATTTCAAAGCCAGTATTCCCACCAGGCTGGAAGCATGGTAGATAAGGTGTCAGTGTGGGAGTAGTTTTGTGTCTGA
The DNA here is from genome assembly GCA_035590215.1 of Microhierax caerulescens. NCBI lineage: Eukaryota > Metazoa > Chordata > Aves > Falconiformes > Falconidae > Microhierax > Microhierax caerulescens. The sequence goes on along the minus strand of JAVJGJ010000057.1, from coordinate 65,376,871 downwards.
CCCTAAATGCAAAGGGCATTCATGGTCTTTCAAACCTAAAAGCATTTGGCCGTGAGGCAGGTATATAAGTTGTTCCAAAATTATCCAGAAAGAACTGATTTTTGACAGAAGGGTTCTTAAATTTGGGAGCTTTTCTCTAGTGTTTCTAAGGGCTGATTTTCAAAAACTTCTGAGTATCAACTGACTGTACACCAGCCAATTTAGATGCCCTGATTTGGGTGCCCAAAAGCAAAAAATGCCTGTATTTCACCGTAGAATATTGATACAATTGTGCCTTTAGTTACAGAGGCTCTTTTTTATTTTTCAGTTACAGCTAAGGCGAGGCAGGGTGTTAGTCTAGATGTGAGATCTGGTTAGATGAGCAATTTCTGAGTTGGAAGAGACTAAAACCTTCTCCCATTTTCTTAGATCAGCCACTGTACCGCTCCAGTAGGGCAGCTTGAACCAAGGTTACTCTCTGTTCCCATTGAGTGAAAATCCTGTTATTTGAACTTGCAAAGTTGAGAAGGGTTGGGGAAACCTATGGTACCAAAGTATGGCATCCAGCCATGCACTTGACCGTGAACGTACAGCCCTGGGAGGACTAGCCTCCTGTGAATCCACTGTTATAGATATCCCCAGATGTGAATGCTACCTAATTCATGCTTCTTGCAAGACAGCAGGGAGAGGAGGTGCTGAAATTTCCCTTGCAGATACGCTGCGTGTGTACAGAGGACCTGGAAAGCTGGTACTAGCGAAATCAAGATTAAAGACAGAAATGTCTTAATGAGTTTTCAGGTGTCTTAAGCTGAATCCTAATTTAAATCAAGCATTTGGAGAACAGGCTTCCCTATAGCCTCCCTAAAAAGAGGGTAACCAGAGGTTTGAGCTGTAACCAGTGATTGTATCAGCATGATGCTGAGCAACTGTGAACATTTCAAGGATAGATATCCCAGATGTGTGTCTCCTGGCAGATGGGAACACCAAGAATTTCTGCTGCCCACCCAGTTCCCCCTCATATATTAGTGTCAAAGCTGTGCTCAATGCTGCTATATCAGAACATTTAGCTTTATGAAAAATGCTATTATTTTTTCCTAAATTTGAGACATCACCACCACCACCATCACAAAAAAAAAAAAAAAAAAAAATCTTGCTTCTTCCCCCAAAAGGAAAATTTGGCTGTTTTTTAACCAGCTGTGCTTCATTTGTTAACTGAAGAAAAGATTTAGCCTTGGAAGTATGGTCCTGCATCCATTAGAGACAACGGGATCAGGAATGCCCTTTAAAGGTCTGATTTACAAATGGACAAAGTATCCAAATTACCACTGATTAGAACTGGAATAAGAGAAGCTGCACATCTATGAAATTCAAGCCTCAGATGACTATCAAATAATTAAGAACAGTTAGCAGCAGCTGCTAACATAAAACTTCATCAGAATTTCACATGCTGGCACAGACTGGGGAGTCTTAAGCAATAACAGAAACTGAGTTATACAGTTAGAACATACAGGGATAAATTCTGTTCCTGATAAAATCTGTGGGAAAATTGCCATTGAATTCAATATGACCACCAAGATGTGCCTATAATTATTAACAATGCATGAAACACTTTGGACACTTGGTAAGGCTGCATTAATTAATTGCTGTGCTTCAACAGGGAGGAACTGGACTTAGCATGACAAGTTTGTTGGCTTTATTACAGGAATTGTCCATAGGACAGCAATTCTTTTCACCACAGTTTTTGAGGTTTTAATTTTTTTTCCCTCCATATTGGAGAGCAGAAAAAGAGGAAAATGAAAAGTTTTTCAAATATCTGGTCAAATTAAATGACATTGAATTTATAATGATACTTTTGTACTATCCATGTAACAGAAACCTGAGACACTGCTTCTCCTTGAATACTCTCCCTGACCAAAGCCTCGAACCTCAAAAATCTCTCCAAGAAAAGTGTCAATAAAATAGACATTTCTCTACAAAATGCTTTAGCGTTGATGCAACATATTTTAACAAAACGTATTTAATTAACAGCCTTAATTAGAATATACTGTGCAATTCCAGAGCTGAAAAGAAACTGCTGCATACCAAGAACCTTCCATCACAAAAAAAAATTCTTCTGGGATTTTTTGGGTCACATGTATTTCTCAATTGTGGCTAGCAGCAGGCATGGACACTATCAATGTCCTTGCAGAAACATAGCTTTTAGACCAATTACACTCCACTGTAGTTGAAGAAATTTTTAAATGAAAAATAAAAATTTCCCAATGGATCCATTTTTATTCAGACATTCCCAAACAAGTATTTTAGGATGTTTCTTGAGCTTTAGATATTTTTTAAATTTTGTACAACTGAAGTGAAAATAAGAAACTTATGATGCAATGACGTTTTGAGACTTGAGTCTTGTAGGCTCAGTTACCTATTCAGCCAGAAAATTTCACCATGACCTGCTTCTGTGCTTGTTTCATCTCTTGTAAATTGAAGAAAAACATAGTGTTAAAGGCTGAATGTATAAACTGGAAGGTATATGGTTTTGGGGTAATAGGGACAAGGTACTAAAGACAAGGTACTAAGGATACTTGTAGAATCACAGGAAAATTCAGATTGGAAGGACCTGTTGTGAATATCTGGTCCACCCCACACCCTCACAAAAAAAAAAGGCTGCC
>JAVJGJ010000057.1:65338128-65374132 GCA_035590215.1 Microhierax caerulescens | reverse complement strand
ACACACACACCCTCACAAAAAAAAAAGGCTGGCTTCAAAGTTGCATTAGACTACTCAGAGCTTTGTTCTGTTAGGTCCTGAAACTAGTCTTTTTTTAGTATTTTAATGATATTCACTGTTTTTTCTTGAGGACCCATTTTCCAAACTCAGGACAATTTTATTATTTTTTTAAAAGGCTTATTTTAGGCAAAGTGTCATATCCAGTTGATCAGCAGCAGCAGCAAATTTATGTTAAATACAGCAGTTGGGGGGGGGGGGGAACAACCCAACTTTTAAGTCAATTTGCCCAAAAATTTTAGGAATAAAACTTCCAGATTCCTATTTCCAAATCATGTTTCATTTTCAAATTCAGTTGCAGTAAGAATGTCAATAATAACAAAAATAAAAATACAATATTTCATTTATGGCCAAAGGAAATGTTTATTTCTTCACAAGTTCATTTTCATTTTGATATGGAAAGTCCCACAAAATAAAGCAACATTATTTCTACATGATTTCAGAATAGTGGTTTAGCTGCTGAAGCTGAGCAAATCAAAGCCACCAAGCCACTGCTATCTACACAGCCCTTTTGACTGATCAAGTTATTTTTCTCTCTCTTTTAAGAACTTTTGAGAAAGTCTAGAAAGTGGAACTCATGGTGACAAACCCAAAAATAAAAAAGCATAACCAAAATGCCCAGTGTTTTGCATTTTTTCAGTATGTCTCCCTAGCAATTTTGAACTTTTTTTTTTTTTCTTAATGCTCTCATTCTTTTAGCAAGAACCTGGGACCTCCATTCTCTGGACAAATGGAGCAGTAAGGTCATCATCTTGCAGTTAGAGAAACCTTGTAACTCTTCCCAAATCAACAGGCAAGCCGCATGATTGGCAGGGCGTCTTCGCAGGCCTCCTCCATCAAGTTGCACTTACAGAAAAGACAGTATTATTCCCTCTTCAAGAAGCAGTTGTGCTGAAGAGGTCACCACCTCCGCACCATCCAAAGGAGCTCACCGCTGCCTCCCAGCTGAAGGCTACTATTGCAAATTTAGCAGCAAAGATGAAGATATGCACCTTCCCTCCCTTCTATCAGTCAAAATAAGCCAAGTAGATCTACCAATATAAATACCAAGTGCTCAAAAGATACCACATTGCCCAAAATGGTTGGAGCATGCATTCATGGTTTCATATCTTATAACCAGAAAGGGGGAAGAAACTGGAGAACCCCAAGTCTCACCTTGCTTCTTTTGAGGAACAAGCTCTTCTGCCAAAACTAGCTTGGAGCAATCCCTTTCCTTGAGGAGAACGAATATGAGCGTGATGAGTAAAGTCTTGCAATTCTGCAGACTTTCAAAAGGCTCTCAGAGATATGAGTACAAATCTGATGGAAAGCTAATGAAACTTTCACTCCTAAATCTCTTAGGTCCTTTTGAAACTTTACTCACTTATCTTCAAAGCACTGTTCAGGCATAAGCCTTGGCAATTTGCGTGGGTGATACTATATAGGGATTAACAGCCATTTTATAGATGAGGAAACTAAGGTGAAGTGACGTGCCAAAGGCCACACAAGAAGTCGTGTCAAAGGATTCCGATGGAGGAGGATTAGCACAGGGAGAGAGGGGTGTTTCATCACTTTAGAGAATTTTGGAGAGAAGAAAGTGTTCATCAGATTTATAATTAAAATTCTGGGCTGTTCGGAAGCAAAATGTTATCATCCTCTTAAAACTTCTAATTTTGAAAATCAAGTTTTTCTGCTCTTGGGTGGCTGGTCGTTTTTTTCCTTCTCTTTCTGTCTTTTCTTTCCTGTTTCTGCTGCTTTTTATTTTCTATCTTTTTTAAAAAGGGAGTGGGGAAAGACAGGTATAAGATAAAAATTAAAGATAAAAATCCAAAAAGTGAAAAGATGGGAAAATACTCAGTATCAGCAGACATTTTGCTGTGACTTAAGAAAGAGAAAGGGTAGCAGAAAACTATGCTGAAGTGGTTAATAATAATGGGAATACTGTGGCCTGGTCATCTGTAAAAGATTCAAGGTTTCCAGAAAAAGAAAATTTCAACTGATATGGTTGGAAAAAAATAACACAAGTTCTGGCACACTTAAATCTTTTGGATCTGAAGCTGGCAGTAAACATCAGTCTAACTAGAAGCCTTAAACATTTTCTGTGTGCATAACTTAATTATGTTAATCATCTAAACAACTGGAGAGAAAAAGGTGTCTCATGAGTGTGGAGCAGAAGCGGGTGCCATCGGGGCAGAGGTGATAAGGTTTTACTCCCTCTTGGACACCAGGAAGCATGGGTAATTGCCAGTGGAACTGTGAGGGATTATCTGGCAGTGTGAGGGAAATTATAATGTGCAAAAAAGCAGTTATGTCTTTAAAACAGCAAGCTCAGCTTCCAATAGCCAGTGCAGCGCAGAGCAGCTCAGCGTAATTATGAGCATTTGCTTTGCTTCATACCCTGTTTTTTCAGCCCACACAGTGTTCCCTGAAACTACAGCGATCCTAATGATGGTACTCTGACAAATTAATTTAAAGGCAGCTCGGGGATACCTGCATGAGCTTCAGTGAGTGTGGTTTAAACATCCCCAATTGTGGGTCGAAGAATGGGAGTGAAGAATGGGTGAGTCATCTGCTAAGACAGGACTGTGCCAGGCAAAGTCTTTCCAGGAAAGCATGGAAGGAACCAACCTGTCTCTCAAACACAGGAACTAGTTGGGCTGGGGTTGGCTGGTAGGATGCTGTGGGGGAAGTAACTGTTCAACAGCTAAAAATGCCAACCCTTCCATGCTGGGGAAAAACTTGTGGCTTGGTTAGAAGTCAAGCATGTGGCTGCGCTTGCCTGGTAAAAAGGGCATAAGCCACAAGAGAAATGTCCAGGTTGAGATGACATCTTCAAACTCTCCCAAGAGCAGAGCACAATCCCTCTGTGGATCAACTGGATGGACCCATCCCTGCCTAATGGCAGGGAGCTGGTGAAGAGAGGCTAAGTTACTTGCACAAGACTTCAGGGGGCATAAATCACCTCTGCAAAATTAGGATCCCTGCTCGCTGGCTGCAGAAGTCAGGGAGTTCAGGGTGGAATAATGTTTGATCATGTTTCAAAAGTCTTTTGACACCTTAAAGTGTTTAATTTTCTTAGAATACCTCTCCAGCCCAGATCCCTGGAAGTACTGATGCACCTAACTCCCACGGGCATCATCCTCATCTTTAACCAGTGGCCTTTCAAAACCTGACACTGATTTGGTATTTCAGAGCCCTTGGCCTTGTTCCTCAGAGGTGTTGAGGGATTTCTGCTCAGCATCAGGTGAATGAACCTCTTGAACCTCTGTCCCGAGCACTCAGGGCTAGTGACCTGGTCCCAAGACTATCGGTGCCAATAGAAAGATTTCCATTGGCTTCAATGGGCCTTGGAACAGTCTTTAAATCCTTAAATAACCTGCTCCGAAAAAGTCTTTCCCCAAAATTAATCAAGGGAAAGAAGGTCTGTGAAAACACAGCCATCTACGTTCCCAGCTCCCTCCCAACCCCTTCCTTCCCCTCTCCCACATTTCAAGCACTTCTGCAGGTGATTTCTGTAATTTTAATTAATTTTAATTGCCTGATTAATTTAATTGAAACACCACGGAAATTAAATGCACACATTATGGTGTGTAATTAACGTTAAGGCAATGACACAAACTGGCCGGAGTGGAGCGAAGGTCTGCATGCTGTGTTAGTGATTCATGCTTTTCTATTGCTGGCACTCAGGAACACGGGTTTGGAAGGAGTGTGAGACAGAGGCTGGTTTTGCAAGAGGTGCTGCTTGCTGGGAGAAAGCCACAGCAGGCTGGGATGAATTATGGGTGGCATGGCATGAAGCTTTGTTGATGAAACCTGCCTTGATCTGGAGGGTTTCGTCATGCCACCTGGTGAAATGAATGTGGGGTATGGGGTGGGGTGAGGGAGAAGTAGCCAAAGCTTTCCTCAACAGAGAAGAAAAGCTTCTCAAGACAATACAAAAACATCAATAATTGGGATAAAATTTCCCTTTTGTAAGAAGTGTAAAAAATGCCTTTTTGGAAGAGGGCTGTGTTCAGTTTTTCCATCTGTGCCAGGAACCATGGAGGTATTTGCATGTTAATTTTGAGTGTTCATTAGAGTCATTTTTTTATTTTCCTAACCTGAGGCTTTCTTTTATTATCAGGAGGGTGGATGGATATTTTCCATGATAAGATCTTGTTTGCTGGGGTTTTTTCTTTTTTTTTGCTTTTTTTTTTTCACCTTTTTTTTTTTTTTTTTTTCTTCCTTGCTTTCTTTCTGTAACCTGGTGTGTCAAATTCCAGTCTGTGTGAAAGGTGAGGGCGTGTTAGAGAAGACAATGAAATGTTCTGCATATGCAGGGAACTCTGGAAAAAGCTCAGGGCTTTGCTTGTCCCACCCCACTCCACCCCTGCCACTCCCGAAAAGCAACACAACACTGATCGGTGAGATCATTGCTCTGAGGGGGTAATAAAACTAAACCAGAAAGGGTAATTTAGCAATGCTATGCAGGGCAAAATTGGCCAGTTCTGTGCAACCACTGACTACTGCAGAGATGCCAAGTTAACAGAGGTAGGCCAGATAGGATCTTTCAGATCACTTCTATTAAAAGGCAGGGAGACTCCCCTTTACACGTTTTATAGGATTGACACAAATAAATAGTTTTGGTCATTTTTCTTAACTCTTTTTACAGAAGAGTCAATTCAAAATAACTCTGGGTTTGAATTGAATCATCCTCAGCTTTCAGGTGGTGCAAATGAAGAAGAATCCATCCCTAAGACTTTACATTTCTACTGCTTACCATTAGCATATCCATTTAAGACAAAATTATGGAGACTTTCCCAAGAGAATAAAATTCCCCATTCTCTTTCAATAGCTGTAAGTTCTTCCAGGACCAGACTCTTCTGTGGCCATATCTGGCTCCCAGTCCACCAGACCGTTCCAAGAGATAATGTGCCCAGCAGCACATACAAGTGTGTTCTCTGCACTTTCCAGGACACGGTATGGCATTGCCATTCAGGGGAGGGGGAATAATTGTCTGTTCTGCAGGAAAAAAACCTAATGCAGATGTGTTGTTGTTTTGTGTTTGTTTTTTGGTTTTGTTTTTTTTTTTTTAAAAAAAAAAGATAGTCCCACAGAAAGGAGGACTAGAAATCACTGGGTTTTTTTTTTCATTCTCTGCAGAATGTCCCAGTGGATCAAAAAACTTTGCATTTAGGCAAACAAGGTCAAATGTCCACCATTGAATCCAGTGGCTGAAGAAAAGCCATCCCATCCCCATAATTATAAGGTAGTGATAAGAGCTTTCCTTTAGGTTTTAGCAGACCTGGTTTAAACTCTCCCTGGTCTCTGAGTGGATTCAAACCGGTGCCTCCCACACAAAAAGAGCCTCCTAACCAGGCAGCATTAGGTATTTCCAATCCCTCCCGGTTGATGCTGTTCCACTTTGCAACCCTAACCTGGATCTGGGATCCAGGTGCCTCCCTCCCAGGAGAGCAGCCTAATCAGCACACTGGTGACTCACCCTGGCTTTTTGTCTGTGTGAGCTTTGGATTATTGCTTGCCAAGTGGAAGGGCTCCAGAGCCATCCAGATCACGATGCCCTCAGATACCCTCCAGCCTGGAGGCTAGGCCACTCAGCAGCTAGTTGGGAAACATCTGCTCAAATCCAACTTTCTTCCTGATTCAGCTACTTCCTCCTCACTGCATATCCTACTCACCTCCCTGAGGAGTGCTATAGGAGCATGCTGCTCTTAATTCCTCCTCTTGGATCTGTTCCAATTCCAAAAAATTATATAAATACTAGTCAATGCAAAATAGACTGACTCCTGAGGGTGATGGTTAGCATGTTTTCTTTGGGCTCTCTGTGACTGCATATTCACATGAAATAAGACATTTTAGACAGGAGAGGTTGAATACATTCACTCCTCTTCATACCCAACAGCATGGGCACTCTCCAGGAAAGAAGGAATACTGAAGTTGAGTTCCCCACTCCCTGCACAGAAGTGCCAGCAGCTGAGCAATCGCTGATGAAACAGATGTGTCCTATTCATATTTCACCTTCAGTTTTTGGTGGTTACTTTACAAATTACTTTCCCAGATGAAGTTACCACGAGATTTGACCTGAAAGGTGCAAGTAATTTGATGAAATTGCAGCATGAAACTGCATTTCACAGCAAACTTAGCCTATGACCAAAAAGTAATAATAAAAAAAATAGTCCATCATCTCCAGGTCCATCTTATCCAGGTGCAGTTTTAAGGAGGAGCTCAAGGAAGATTCAGGTGCCACCGTTAGGTCCCTCCTCTGCTCCCAGGCACTCAGTGATTCACAAAGGCCCAGCAACTGCCCTGCCCAGCACCACAGCTTCTCCTTAGATCCCCAAGGCCAGAGGAAAAGCAGCTGCAAAGCTATTCTCCATATGCACATGTGAAGTATCCTAGCCTGACCTCAACTCCCTTTGGAGCCCCAACAGAAAAGGGTCCTTAGTATGGGGACCAGGGTGAGAACAGGGCTTTAACCATGTCTTTGAACACAGAATCACAGAATGAAAGAATTACAGAATGGCTGAGGTTAGAATAGACCTGTGGAAATCATCTTGTCCAACCCCCTGCTCAAGCAGGACCACCCAGAGCCAGTTGCCCAGGGCCATGTCCACGTGGCTTTTGAACATTGCCAAGGCAGAAGACTCCACAACCTCCCTGGGCAACTATTCTCAGCCACCCTCACAGTAAAAAAGTGCTTACTGATGCTCAGAGTGAACATCCTATGTTGCAATTTTTGCCCGTTGCTTCTTGTCTGTTACTGGGCACCACTGAAAAGAGCCTGTCTCTGTCCTCTTTTCACCCTCTTGTCAGGTACCTATATACACTGATGAGATTCTCTCAAGCCCTCCCTTCTCCGGGCTGAACAGTCCTATCTTTCTCAGCCTTTCCTCATATGTGAGATGCTCCAGTCCCTTCATCACCTTTGCAGCCTTTCATTGGACTGTCTGCAGAGCCCAAACTGGACACAGTAGTCCAGGTGCGGCCTCACTTGTGCTGAGCAGAGGGGAAGGAGCACATCCCTCGACCTGCTGGCAATACTTCATCTAGTGCAGTCCAGGACCACCTCCTTTGTGGCGAGGTGACATTGCCAGTTCATGTAACACCTGGTCTTCATCCATGTTTAGGAGTTCTTTTTATTTTTTTTTTAATTTGAATACATCAGGAAAAAAAAAGAAAAGCAAGAATAATTAAGAAAGAGAACAAACATTGCTCACAGTGCTCTGCCCTGATTGTGACCAAGAGATTACCACCACCACCCCCATCTTCAAGAGAAGAACATTTGCCTCTGTCCCCTACTTCTCAGCTGACACCATTGGCAATGATTGTGCATAGAATAACCTACCCTAGCTGGCGTGCAAAGCCACAACCACTATGTTATTCATAGCAACAGTGGTGGTATTAATCAATAAGGATCATATTAGAATTATAAATAGTAATAGTAATAATCGTATTTTAAACAAAAGCAGGGCTAATAATAATAATAATAGTAGCAATAATAGCAATAATTGAATATGTATTCCACTACCATCTAGAGGTAGAAGAAAAGGTTATAATCAAATTGTGGTAGACATTATATTCTCAGGCGAGAAAACCTGAAACTCCTCCAATTTTATCTGATTGGGTCAAAAATAGCAGTGCTGCTATTCCCCTTGTGTTCTTAAGAATAGCAGATTGAAGTCTAAGTAGATTGCCAAGCATGCTCACCGATTTTAGGTGCCTCATTTTAGATCTCTAGGGCATTACTTTCCTGAGACCTTAACACTGTACAAAATTTTCTCTATTCCAGATGTTGATCCCATCAACTCTGATTGCTCAGCATATTTGCAAAGCAAGTCAGAGTCTCAAATAGAACTCCTAAGGGATTAAAAAAGGGACTCCCAGAATGCATTAATGTCTCCAAGGACCTTAGCAACACCAGCAACCCCAAGGCAGGAATCACTATTCCCAAACACTCTCTACAGGTGTAAGTTGAATCAATACTCTGTAATAAGAGATACTACAAGTGGCTGGGGCAAAAATAATCTTTGGAGCAGGGAACAGAAGCCAGGATGAAAGCATCCCCATCACCAAGGAGCAAACTGGAGCAAACATGGTGTTAGGTCAAGCAGGATTGTGCAAAGTTGATGGGGAGCTGCCTGCTTGAAGTTCCTCTTGTATCCTCTCTCCTTCCTGAAGCAGCAGAGGTAACTAGGTTAATTTTCATAGTTCTTTTGTCAGGTGCTAAACAGGAGCTGAGAAGACTAATAAATAACTGTGAATCCACTTCAGCATCAGTCCTGGGAAAGCAAGAGCTGAGCAGCGAGGGCACCAATGCCAGCCTGCCTACTGCTGATGGGAGCCAGACTGTTCCCTCCCGCACCATGTCCATGAATGAGTCACAACAGATCGAGTCATGCTCCACCTGTATTCTCACCCAGAAAAACTGAACTCTGGAAAGCCTTGTTCAGGTTTCTAGGTTTATGTGAGAGGTAGAAATGCCCTCTAACTCCCCCAAACTACTCCCTTGCTTCTCAGAGAGCACAAGCCCAGGATGCTGCAGGGCAATTAAAAGGCTTGCACTGCTGAATAAACAGTGACAAATTGTAGATTAAGAAAAAGCCTGTTATTTGTGTGAAAGAGGCAGCCTTTGCCACCGAATGGATTCATCTGTCATTGCTACTGATTGCTCTCTTTCCACTAAATGTCCCCTAAGAAAAATGTAAATCCTATGTAAATCCTTTGTTATCACCCGACAATGTGCGTATCAGAAGCTGCATGGGTTAGAACACAGGTCCATTTTTCTTCAGACTACGCCACTCCTCTTTCAAATTTCAAGGTCTTAATGTCTCAGGAGTGAGGTGGCAGAAGGCATTCAACCCCCTGGGACAGAATGAGTGAGGAAAGCCCTCACAAGAGGAGGAGAAGGGGAATCTCTTTATGGGTTTTGCTGTTGCAGTCAGCCCCGCTGCAGTTTGGAGTCAGTTTATTCTCTTCAGAGATGAATGGAGGCTGAGACATGGACTGAGCTCAGAAGAAGAGCATCTCCCCATGGTGAGGAGGAAAACATAAAGGAAGAGGATGAAGGGAAGAGGGTACAAAGCTAAATTACAAGGGAGCTGTACAGAATTCACCTGCCACACCACATACCTCAGTAGTTCGTTCCCATCTTTGTGCCAGAGTGCCACCTTCACGCCATGTTGCATGGGTGATAACAGTAAAAATACAAAAGATAAACGTAGTAGCAGCCCCATGTTTACAGAAAAGCCTCAAATAGCTAATCAAATGAATCTGAGGGTTGTGGCCCTGGGCATTTGCTGCAGAAAGATGTATCAACCATGTTTACTAAGCAACCTGTGAAATGCTTGGCCAAGTCCAACCTGCCCACCAAAACCCAGGAAGCTCAGAGACATTTAAAGGTCATTAAAAGTTACATTAGCTTATCTCCTCCCCAGACAGAAGGGCAGAAACTGTAAGTTACTGTCCAACTTCTGCCCTCAATACACTCTTGTGGCTCCCACGGGTGGATTTCAGCCCTACGAGCGTACCCTGGTTGGGATAATATCAGCCTAACTATCAATCCAACGGAAATCCTCCTAGTTTTCCAGAGGTCAGTACTCCTCTTTGAAAAGCCAACTCCAGAGAGCTGGCTGTGAAGCTGTGATTATAAAGATAAAAAGTGAGGTGTTCCTGTTTGTCAGGTGAGCCTAAAAACCTCAGCTTTCTGGTTTTTGTGTTTACCTACTATAATAAGTGTATGGAAAATCACTGTTATCAGATAATAAATTTGTGTAATACACACCATTATTAAGGATGATTCCTGACACGCAAGTCCAGCTGCGTCCGGGGAGTTTCTATTATTATTATTATTATTATTATTATTATTATTATTATTATTATTTATACCTTTTAGAGCTCAACTTATTTTAAGGTCACAGGTACCCTGAGGAAACCCTGAGGTACCTTGAGGATACTTGTAATGGCATAAATCAAGTTACCTCTAGCTTAAGCTACAGATATTTTCTGAAAAATGGCTCATGTTTGTGTGCACTTGTAGGTAGGCAGTGGTGAGCTGGGGTAATTTGCCCTAACATCATCCACAATTAAAGAGTTTTAATTCCACTCTCTAAAGTCTAAGAGTCCCTGTTGTTGTGGACCACTTTTTGTGCAGTGAAGTAGGTCTCTGTCACTTGATCACAACTCTCATAAACTGAGATCCAGCAAGCAAACAATGAATGGAAAAGGCTCTCCCAGCTATGCATTTCTACCCCAGTCCTCAACCCTGAAAGCAGCTGCAAAGATCCATTCCTTTGTGTGTTGGCTTCAGTCACATAGACCTTCTCCGTGCATCCTTTTTCTGGTTCTGTCACTCCTCACATAAGCTAACTTATCTTTACCTTAGCAGTCCTGAGTATTTCTGATCTGATGTCCTTCAAGGGATTTACTATTAAAAACTCAGCAGATGTCCCGCTGCAGAAAAATAGTATCAGAAACACCATGTTTTCTTTTCCACAGGTAGGTTTAGTCAAGGGCTCCAATCTCTTCACTGTCTTTCTGATGCTGGTACACAAATTATTTTTTCAAGGGAGAGTACCATGTCTGAAGGAAGAATTCAACCTCATGCTAATTAGCTAATTGCACCAGTAGCATCTCTTTTTCCTCACAGCTTTTAATCATTTTGCAAGAGGCATCCTGCCCAACAACCCTCAACTGTTTCTGCCCCTATCAAGTGCCATCTGCATAGCTAGAGTCATCTATGAATGACAACAGTGACATGATACAACACAGTGATGCCAGGGCTGGGAAGCAAGCAAAAATTGATGCCTTTGTAGACACCTCTATTTTGGCAGATGCAGCCAAAAGTTAGCATTGGTCTAACAGCCATTTGCCCAAGGTACTGTGCACAGAGGCAGCATCTTGCCTGCCTGCCTGCATAGCTATGATAAAGTTACAGGCTAACTCCAAACTGAAATTGCTGCAATGTTTGAAGAAATCATGTGTTACCTCTGTTTGAGGGTCTCCTGCCCATAAGAAACCCATATGGACATCCACACCACAAAGAGACTGCCAGTAAAGGTGTTGCCAGCAAATCCTATCTGCCCTTATGGAAGACTGTTCAAGACAGAAGCCCAAGATGACACCACAGAGCCATACATGATGTCCGTATGGTCACGTCAGGCATTGTGCAGGTCATGCATCATAGGGTTCACGCCTAAAAGTTAGTGCAAGCCTGGACACAAAGCACAATTTGGCCAAGGCACATACAAACTTGAGGCTTTATACAAAAGGCACCAATAAGATGCAGCTGGAGACACTGAGGACCATATCTCTAAAGGTACTTGCGTGCCTTCAGCTGTACACAGGCATGCAGTGAGGTTTGCCGAACTGGCTGCAAAGAGGTAATCAGGTACATAAAGTTCTGCTGATTTCAGTACCATTGGAGATCTGGGCATGAGTGCCTACATCCATGAGACTTTGGAAAGCTTTCCAAGCTCTCTGCTCCATTTTAAGAAGTCCAAATTTCTCCAGTAATCTAACCTCGGTAGTCAGAGAAAATACATGGCACAAAGAAGTACTGAACATGGCTCTCCCAAATTAAAACCTAAACATGGATCCAAGAAAAGAACTTAAGTGTTAGTTCTTTTGGTGCCCGGCCCCAAAACGGAAACCCAAGGCGCAGCATTAGGCCCGTGGGCTCTCCCTACCAAATGCATGAGGAGTGTTAGTTATCTCTGAGAACAGAGCACTTCCATACACCTCCTCCCTGGTCCTGCTACAGCCTCAAGCCTGGAGGCTGAACACCAGGAAGTCTGCCACAGCGGGGAGCAGCCCTGGGGCAGGACTCCATGTGGTGCATCGGAAGCCACTGAAAGCAAGCCAATTTGGAAATGCTGAGCACACAGGGTGTGCCCCAACATAACCCATCCTAAGGTACATGAATCAGGTCTGTAAAGCAAAATATCTCCCTCCACTCAGGTTCCAGAGGGCCGAGCCCACTCCCGAGGGGAGACATCTGGAAGCACTCAGAACTGAACCCTGAGCTTTGCTCACTTTTTTTAAATGTGGACCAAGACAGGGGCACACACACCTTTTTTTTGATTTATTTTTTTTTTTCCTTTTTTTAATATCAGGAGATGAGCTAGTGAAAGCGCTGGCCCATGAAGTGAGAAATCTGGATTCAGCACTTTCTTCAGCCTGGAGGGATTCAAACCACATTTCCCACCCCTCCAGAGAGGGCCCAAACCAACGGGGGTAAAGTGAGGTTGAGATTGGGGAGATAGGATGTGCAGCCGCCTCTTCTTCTTGAAGCTGCACAGAAATGCATTCCGGGGGGCATAAAGAGATCAAAGAAACCTCCCGTAACTCAGATGCACATAGACCACCACTCAGCAGTCTAGCGGTTAGGCTCTCAGCTGGCCGACGTGCACTCTGGGTTAGAGTTGCACTAGTTACCACCTCTTATATGAAAAGCAGTCACAGAGCAAAAAAAAAACCCCCAAACAACAAAACGCACCTCACAGCAGGGAGAGGAATCCAGTATCTCTCATTGTCTCTGCTCCCCAGAGGTGCCTGTATCAAAGGCTTGGGAATCAAGGAGCTGCTGGGAGTTTTGGGATGTCATTTTTGACAGGGTTTATATGAATTTATGGGCTTCTTTGTCATTTCTTTGGTTGTTATGAATGAACCGGTAAATGAAAACATGGGTCAGCTCACCGATTTGGTGTTCCAAGCCCAAGACTGAGAGACAGTAAATAGCATTACAGATTAGAAAAAGGAAAACATCCATGCACGTTGCTTTTGACATTTTCTGGGCCCTGCAACCTAACCATAAGAGAGATTTCTTTCTAGCAAGCTACCTTTTTTTTTTCTTCTTTTTTTGCTGGGTGAGACTATATTCCCCAGAATCACACAAGCAAGGCAGAGGGAATATACCGGAGGCATCTGGTCCTGCTGCCACCATGCAGTGGGTCATGTACCTGGGGCAAAAGGTAGGACTCCAGTCAAAAGCTGCTGCCAAAGCATGGGGCTCCCAGTAGGTTTCCATTGACAGACTGGGACAACCTGCCATATCTGGCTCATGGGGGTAGGTGAGAAAGGACATTGCTGCATTGCTAACATGCAGGGCACCAGCTTATCTGTGCAGCAGCAAGAGGTGAGACTGAGCTGGGGATTTCTTAGGCTCAGTCCTGGAGATGTGAATGATCGATTCCTTTTCACCCCATCTGCATCCTCATTCATTCACTGCTTTTCATGGCTCTAACAACCCCAAGGGCTAATGCTCCCTATACTAATGAAAGACAGGATTAACACAGAGGGTTCTCCCATGAACACATCCCTCGACTTCCCTCTCTCTTGAGTGCAGAAGGAGAGAAACTGTATACCTAGATAGCAGCTTTCCCTCCAGAAAATTCTCATTTGTGGATATTTTTTGACTCCTTTGTGATTTTAGGCTGAAACAAAAATATGGTATTAGTCCACAGTCCAATCTCAAATAAGGAGTAATTTCTGACAACTGTGGCCAAATTATTTAAATATACTCATGTAAGTATATTTGCACTTACCAGTGTGAGCATTGCAGATGGAAATATTGGCTGTGGAGATATTAACAACACAGGTGTTGCATGTAAAGCTCTAAAATTCTTCTCCAATTTTTAATAACATTGATGGAAAGCAATCATGTCTTATGGGAGTGTGTATTTTTGTGTATGCACCGTACCTGGAGATGCCCTGGTAGCTCTCATGTTTGGCAGAGAGACTGCCTCAACACAATCCCTGGCCTTACCGCCTACGTTAGATTTTTAGGCACAGAAAAGGAGCAAAGTTTAAACATCCCCTCCAAGGTGGAACATGTCTAAGCAGTTCATGGCCTGGAACCTAGAACTTCCCGTGGCCATGATATGCATTCACTGTGCTCTCTGAAATGGAATTTCTCTTACTTCTCTGCATATTTTAGCAAATTTTCCCAATCTCATTTTTCAACATTTGCATCTATCACCATTCATCTTGCAAATTAAAATATTTCTGCATGACACTCTGACACACAGGAGAGGAAAAAAAACCCAACACAAAAGCGTTTCTCAAAGTAACAGAACTACAGAGCTTTTCAAACTTCCTGTTTCATAGCACTGATAGAAAAAGTACAGAGTTCCTATGAAGCACCCTCCTGACATTTCCAGACTTATTAGCCAGTTTTCACACTGACTTCAATCAACCTCTTTAATCCTCCAAGGAAAGAGCATTTTTAATTCACCGATTGGCTGATAAGCTTGAAGCCAAAAAATGATTTACACGTAGATGAATTGTGCTTACAAGATGGAACTTCGAGCATTAGAAGCGGATCTGAATTTCCTATCTGTCATTTTATTTGCCACATTCATTTTTGCTCTGCCATTACCCTTGCTGATTATGATCTTTCAGCGCTATTGGGCTCCTGCTTCCACAGTTTTTAATCTGCCTTTAATCCCATAGATTTTAAATATTCCCCGGCACCGAGAGACTGGAGGCAATTAACTGCCCTTCTGATGCTCTCCTTATCAGTTGCCTCCTTGTATCTCTCAGAAGCAGCCTCAAGACACTTCCAGGCTGACAAATACTACCAGCATTTCTGATGAAGCAGCCGCAGCAAATGCAATGTGAAGTCCAGCTGCGTAACCTGATTCTAAAAAATCTAGTCATTCAAAAAAATAAATAAATGCAGCACAGGCATCTAAACTCCTGTTCCATTTTGACTTGTCACAAATGGAAAAAAACCCAAAGCATCTTTTTAAGTTTTTAGGTTGTAGGTTGCTTGGGTTTTTCCTTTGGTTTGTTTTTGTTTTCTTTCTTTGCTCTTGCCCCCCCTCCCCTCCATGAGAGACAATTTCTGTCTCTTCCAATCCAATTGCTGTTTCAAATTCAAAAATAAGGCTGTTTTCTTAGAACTGTCTGGGCACTTCTGATGCCCAGAAAGCAGATCTGCTGAGCAGCCAAAGATCCTCGGGTCAGAATCTGCATCTTTTTGTTCTCAAGAACTAACAATGAAGAATCAGCAGCACTAGTTCACCTGCCACCAGTTGATGCAGTGTAAATTTTCCTACCTTCCTAAGGGATGTCCACTCAAATTTGGACTGTGTAAATTCAGCTCCATGCATTTTTCCATTACATCAAAGGTCTTATACTACAAATGAAGAATCAAATCAGTGTGACACAGCTCATGAAAAGAAGATGTTTTTCATTAAAGACCATCTGTTTATTCACTAACATGTATATTTACATAACACTTCAAGAATGCTAAACTTTCATTCAGATAGGCCACATGGTAATAGTTGGGGAACACACAGAATTAAATGCAAAGGGTCCAACTGTCCGTGGCTTTGCACCTAAGGAAATCAATAATAACAAGCCAAACAAGGGAAATGTGTTATTATTTTCATTATTTTGTGCAGGCACAAATTACGAACTCTGAAATAAAAAATAATCCTTTCTTCTAGTAACATAGATATTCATATAAGCATATATGTGTGTATGTGTATCTATATCATAGGTACAGACAATTTAGACTTCCTCTTTGGTCATAATAATTTGACCAAAGCATAGAAGATAGAAATATACTACGTGATTCATAAAATTTCCATATAGTTCTGTGAACTGAAAGTATTGTATGGAGGGGGAAATTCACACAGGGTAAGAATTCCTATTCTCACCTTGCTCCTAGAACAGCTGAAAATGGGCATGTGAAATTCAGATCTTCTTTTTATTGTCTTAACTACCTTTTTCTATTTACATGCTCAAAATAAAGGAGGAAGAGGGAGAAAGAGGAGATGAAAGCCCTGACAAGGAAGAAAACAGTTCTGGTTCCTAATCCATTTTGGGGGAATGTTAAAGCAGCAATACTTGGCCAGAGCAGAGGTCCTCCCAATTTAGAACACTTTTTTAAAGAAAGGCTGAAAGCAAATGCATGAAAAACATAAGAAAAGTGTAGGTACATGATAGTACTTCCCAAATATCCAGAAGATCGAGAATTTCTGAGCCAGAGATCATGTCCTTATATTTAACAACTTTAAATAGCTTTTCCTTCCATTAGCTTCTCCAGTGGCCCCCCTGAACTGTGTAGATTTTAAGCATTCGTAACGTCCCGTGACAGTGAGTTCACCAGTACAGCTACATGGCAGAACTGCTGCTGTTTAGAGAAGATCTGCTGAGGTATATCACATCATGTTGGTTCATTCCAAGGACTGGTTGTATATCAGATCCCAAAAAGGCACAGAAACACACAGTCTTGGAGTAAATTTATATTCCTCTGCTGAATCGAGTGAAGGCATTCCAACTAAGTCAGAGGAACTCAAATGATTTCTACTTGCTCAGTAGCTTATCTGAGGTTAGTGGAACTATGCTGATTCTCATTAGCTGAGAATTTAGCTCAGTATTTTATTTTAGAACATGTTTTACAGAATTACGAATTCCATTCCAGCCAAGCTGATATATTGTGCTCACAGCTGCAGGAGCTGAGCAATTAAATTGATAATATTTGATGATAGTGTATGTATGTGTGTGGGGGGAACACGTTCAATTTTGTTTGGCTCTCAAAAGAAAGTCTCTGATTTTTGCAACGTTGCAATTCTGTCTCTCCATGTGCAATTGAGCCTGTATTTCCCTTCCAAAGGGAGTGCCTGAATGCTGGAATTAAAATTTGCTCATGACTATCAGGCAGCAATCTATGACCGATTTGTTCTCACAGTCTTCAAGGCAGGTACAGAAGGATCAACATCAGAGCAAGTTTCTCTTTCCATATGCATCAGTTTGCAAAGGCTGTTCTGTAGGTCAACAGGTAGCTCACTCTTTGTGCAATGAGCTTGTGGCGCCTTATCACAGAGCACCTCAACAAACCCCTGGGAGGAGGTACATTTCTTAGGTGGACACATCTCCCTTGAAAACTGGACTGTGAGTAACATTTTTATTTCCCAGACCCCTAACCAAAAAAAAAGAAAAAATATCAGGAAAAATTACTTTTCTCCATTACTGTCCTGGATAAGAGTCTTGGACAAGCAATATCAAGGTAGAAGTACCTCATTCCTCATTAAAAGGCTTTTTGTTTCCTTTGCCTTTTGTACATTCCTGATTAAACACAAGAAAGCAGCCAACTGTCTTGGAGCCTGAGCCAAAAGCATCCGAGTCAATCAGAACACTTCCTACTGATGCCATAGCCACCAAAATGTATTGCCAGTGAGGTAGTATCACATTTGCGTGGACTGCACTTTACTTCTTATTAACCCTCTGTGTATATTTACAGAAAGAATAAAACGTGTATAGAAAACCTGTTCTTTTTAGCTATACATTTGTGCAGTGTCATGACAGTGAACTTCAAATTTTATAGTGATATTAAAGATAAATCATAATTATACTGGTAATGCATAGTTCAGCTGAGGAGTTTTCTGTCTGCAGTGATCAGCATTGTTTTCCACCATACAAAATAATTGTAATTTGCATTACTCAGTCTTCATTATTAGCAATAATAATGGTTTAATTTTGTTAGTGCCTGGGATAACAAATATCTCAATAATATTTTAAGACAGTATATATAAAATATTCATGGGGATCTGTTTACTGCTCACCCGCAGATACTTCGGGGCTGAAACACCCCAGTGTAAGAGCAGTATAGGACAGGGGAAAAGGAAAGGTGCTAAACTGATTCAAATAAATAATTGGTGCTAGTTTTAAGTTAAAAGTATATACACTTACATAGTCAAGTGACTATATACTGAATTCACGATACAGCAGAGGGTTTTGTATTAAAACAGGTTGGGTTTTTAAGGGAAATAATATAGCTTTGGTTAGATTTGGGATTTTGGTTTTGTTGCCCTTTTTCTCGAGAAAACAATTACCCAACGAAACAGCAAATTGTGGTAAGAGCAAATAGACCAAAGGAAGAAACTTTGTTATATAACACGACAAACCTGTGGTAACCATCCCCAGTGTGTGTTGTTTGCTGTGACTTACAGCTTTGCTTAAGCATTTTAAAGATTCTTGCAGGTCTTTTTCAAGCTGCCAGCTCTAGCCTAGGAATTATGGTAATGTGCCACTTCTGAGCCCTCGGCAGGATTTGCAACAGAGAAATCACATCAGCCTATGCTGATTAACAATTCCATTCCATCCAGAGATTTATATAAAAAAACTATCTTACATTTTGCTTTTTAATAAGAACGATCGCTATCTCAAATTGAGTCCCAGCAAATTTTAATAAAGGCCCAAGGTTGAGTGGCATTTTGCATGCTGATTTAGCTGTGATTGCTTGCTTTTGATGAGCACCAGCCGGGCATGTATAGCTTTCCTCAGAGCAGGTTTAAAGACCAGTAGTAAGGAAAAGGATAAAAATAAAAACTTCCAACTGAAATTCGAGGTCTTTTCTCTCTATGATTGATTACTGAATAAATACCTACACATATCTCTGCATTCAACCCACAAGTAATATTCCCTACAGCAAAACAGCTGTTTTAATGGCTTTTAATATACTCTCCTGTCAAAATATGTTAAGTTTGAAGGCTGCAATTATTAAAAAAAAATTATATGATCAATCTATTTATCTATCTATCTTCATGACAACTCAGTTTAATCAGCTAAGTGTGGATCAGAATAAACTGATGCTTTTATTCTGGGAGTTGTGTGTTTATATGGGGGTCCCCGTTTAGCACATTCTTTGCCGTTGTTTTGAATAGCACCTTCAGTGCTTGGAATAATAGTAGCACATAGGTACAATAAGGTTTTGGGGTTTTGTCATTATGCAATAGAGATTGCCTCTATCAGAGGGCTATTAAAAAAGAAGAACAAATTGTCAGCATATAAGCTTTTGTAGTCACATTTTCCTCTCTTCGTGTTTTGAGTAAAAATATGCATTGGAAATATTTATTTGGAGAAAACAGTCTTCTGAAGATATGAGGGGAAAAAAGAGATTGCACAAAATAGTTGAAGTCAAAGCTCAGTGGCAGTGTGCGTGTGTGTGCGTGTGTATTATGAAAGCAGCAGTGCCATGAAAGTGATCAGGTAAAGCATTCCATTTGTTTTGATTCGGCCTTTATGGTTCTTCTTTTTCATCCCTCTCAATAAATTGTATTTCAACTTCTCTCATTAAAATAGTAACCCTTTCTTGCTCCAGCTTGGGGAACAACAGAGGCAAAAACCCTTTCATATAGGAACCATCCATCATCATTAGAAATAATGATCCTCCCACACAGTAACTAGTAAAATGTACGTGAAGGAGCAACTAATTCCCACCCAGTTTCCTTTGCCTCTTTCTCTTTGAGGGATTGCAAATGATAATTTAAAGAAACAGTGTGTGAAAGACGCCTTCAGTCACAGGAAAGCTATTTCCATCTTGTAAACTGGGAAATCATCTCAGTGGAGACGTGACCCTGTTTTCCAGACTAATGTCCCCACGTTGCTTTAGCACACACAGGGAACCATTTTTACATAAATGTTTTTGTTTCATAGGGAGCAACAGAGGGAAAGAA
This sequence comes from Microhierax caerulescens, assembly GCA_035590215.1. Taxonomy (NCBI): domain Eukaryota; kingdom Metazoa; phylum Chordata; class Aves; order Falconiformes; family Falconidae; genus Microhierax; species Microhierax caerulescens. The sequence continues at coordinate 65,354,633 of JAVJGJ010000057.1, read as the reverse complement.
ACAAAAGTAATGACCAGTCCACCAAGAGGTAATTCCCAGTAAACTGCCTTTAGCCTGCACCTTTGTTAGGTGGATCTCACTCAGTAATTAAAGTCTAAAGGGAATGAACTGGCAATGAGAGCTGATCTGTTTGATGTTGTTCTCAGAGCTAAGTCTTGTCTAAGGTCTCAGATCACAGCATAACTTAAGCCCAATGCTTAAGCCCAATGTTTAAGCCCATATGCTTAAGCCCAAGCATGTGGAATCATAGAATGGTTTCTGTTGGAGGGGACCTCAAAAATCATCTAGTTCCAACCCTGCTGCCACAGGCAGGGACACCTTCCACTAGACCAGGTTACTCAAAGCTCCATCCAGCCTGGACTTGAACATTTCCAAGGCTGGAGCATCCACAGCTTCTCTGGGTGACCTGTTCCAGTGCCTCACAACCCTCATAGTGAAGAAATTCTTCCTTATATCTATTTTAAGTCTACTGTATTTCAGTTTAAAGCCCTTATGCTGAAGCCCGCATGTCATTTTAAGTGACTAAGCATAAGTTCAGGTCAGTATTTCTTCTACATGATCAGGGCTTGGCATTCAGGCACCTCCATAGCTTCTCTCTGTGGCTGTGAACAGAAGACTACATGCCAGAGGAGGATTCTGCTATTAGGTGGGACTAAAACCTTGCTGGTGGTGCCCACCCCTCCATCAAGAGGCTTGATGAAGGCTGCCCTTCCTGAAGGGCCGCAACACTTGCTAATGACACCTGACAGAAAAGACTTGGGGGAATTTCAACACCCAAAAAAATCACAATCCCCAAGCCCTTCCTTCCACCACCTCACCCTGGAGGTGCCTCGGCTCGTCGGGTGCCTCCTGGCTCGGCTGGGGCAGCCCCACTGCAATCCAGCACGGTGAGGCAGAGTGGCACCAGAGTCCCCTGCGGGGTCCAATCCCGGAGTTATGCGGGGAACACACCTACCTCTCCTTTGCAGGATCACACCCTTGAAGAATGCAGTCATAGTTGCTTTCTTCTTTTAAATGCAGCTGGCAGAGGAGGAGACAGCAGTGCCAGTGCCCTCCACTCCTGTAATAACCTCAGGATTAAAGAGCTCACCGAGGAAGTGGGACAGTGGGCTCTGGGTCCTCCTCAGCCCCAGGGGTTCAGAGTTTCCATTTCCCAAGAAACCATCCAAAACCCTGAATTATGGGGTGAGGGTGAGGTGTGGGCATGGGGAGGAGGGGAGGAGAAAGTATTTATTTCCTCATTCAAGCTATGCTAATGAGTAGAGAGAAAGAAACGAAAGTGCCATGGTACCCCAAGGTGACTTACAAGCAGAGCACAAGTCCACATCCTAGTGATAAAAAAGAGGATTGCCTTCAGGTTTGGTTTCCATGTTTTTTGTTGCATGAGTATTTTGTACTACAGAGCCATGACTGAGATCTGAAGGATGTAGGAGGCATAAATCTGTAGGAGATGACCCTTTATTCATGAAATACCTGCCTGACTCACTTCCAGAATTGCCACTCTCCCTTCCTGAATCCAAATCTCATACTTGGTCTGGATAAACAGACACCAGACTGAAAAGAAAAGGGGACTTGCCCCCGAACCCCGGCATCCCTTTCTCCTCACAAAGGGTTGTGGGAAAGCCCTCATCTTCCCCGTGCAGTCCCACAGATTGACCAAGGAATGCAGAAATGCTTTCTCCATCCAGCGTCACCTGCAGTCTTGTGGTTGAGGTACTCCCATGGCAAATGGGAAACGTAGGCTTGAACCTCCCAGGCAGAAGCAAACCAAAAACTTGTCTTGCTTTTCTTGGGCAAGTGGTTTTAACCACTGGACTACAACATAAACGGTGAGAGGCTCCTCCTTTTCCTTTGGTGACTGCATTTTTGGAGGTAGCAAAACAAAGCTGGCTTTGCTTAGTCCTTTGAAGACCTGCTCAGCATAAACCTGGGGCCTACTTGTCCCAGCCATACTTTCCTGCAGCACTGATTTAGGCACCTCCACTGTGCATTTTCTTTCTTGACCACTTACTGCTCCGTGTGGGGCTTTGGAGTGACTTTTCTAAGGCATTAAATGCTCTTCACATACCAATATGAGGTCCTAAATCTGAGTTTGAGGTCCATTCTAGGCACATGTGCCCAAGAGATTGCCATGAGCTGTCCCATTTGGAATAGGCATTAAATGCCCTGTTTAAAGTCCTGTGTTAAGAAGGACCTTCTGCAAGTGACAGAACTTTCTCAGGTGGTGAATCACTGGGGATTGCATAATTTCATCTCCAGGTCAGGTCACCCCTTCAAAAAAGTTCACAGAGCTAAAACCAGGCGCAGTAAAAGCAGGGCCTCTTCCAACAAGATGCCTCAACCCACGTGGATGACTTCAGCCAGCTCCAAGTGCTATGAATGTAGTGCTTCCTATCCTGGTCTGGATCAGGCCTTAAGGACAGAGCTGAAACTTCAATCAAGGTTTTTATGAAGGAAGGAGGGATAACATACCACAACAGAGATGCCATTTAAAAAAATTTAATGACTCAAGGCAGATACTCAGAAACCATAGTGATGACTGTGGGATGGCCTGGATCCTCAAAATGCTCTGCACCCTGGCATGGACCCAGTTGGGCAATTCAACGCATACCTGTTTTGTGGCATGTAACCAGGTTCAGTGGGACCACTTCTCCTTGTAGTCAAGAGCAGATTTAAATGCACAGCTGGATGCAAACCAGAACACTCAATACTTTCCCTAATTTAGGTTAAAAATATATAATAGGGTATAACAGTTTGCATCGGAGGCAGCAGAAAAGTAAAACTTCTTATCTGCTGTCATTTTTTACAATAGTAATACCAGCTTGTGACTTGTCCCAGATGTTTATTCAGGGTAGAAAAGTGTCCTGAAATGCAAGTAAATATGTGGGTGTGAAAGGAATTGATAGTTTTCTTCATTTGAGGGAAAAATACATTTCTGATATCACTATATCACTCTGGCTTACTGCTGTAATATGCCACGGGAGAATAAGCCACCACTTTCCATTTCTTGTCTTTTGAAGTTAATTTCCGATCCTAACAGTAAATCAGAGTTCTGTAATCTTGCTGATACATTACAGGGGAATGAAAATTTAATTTTTAATGAGATCTTTACTTTTAAAAAAAAATGCTTGCAAAAACTAAGAAAGCTGTGTTCAATCAAAACTGGGGCTTTGGCATGCGATGGCTCAGTTTAGAATGAAAAGTAACATCAAAGAGATGTCTTTTAGTTTAATTTCAAATAGCACATGCCACCTTGGAAGGGATAAATTCTGGAACATTTCTGTAAAATCTAGAAAATGCCACTTAAGCCTAAGGAAATCTAAATAATAAGCCAAATATAACACTCACTGGTGAGAGAACGCAAGGACATCAAACCCTGTGTGTGGTCTTCAAGAAGAGTAGCATGTATACATGCAATAGTCACAATATTATGCTCAATGTATGCAGCTGAACAATGAAAATCCCTACACATGTCTCTTGCTGCCTGACTTTCTATGGTATTACTTGAACAGACTCATAAAAATCTTTTTATATTTGGCTGATACTTCCTGCCACATATCATACAGGCAGTTTGAGCAACATTTGAGCTGTATGGTGAGAACACAGGCAGGGCCATCCAGCAATTGGTAAAACGTGCACCCAAAGTGATTCCACAGCTCACTTCATGCTGATGGCCATTTATGCATTTTCTGCTGGATCTGGCCTATATATTTTATGAAATACATAGTTTCTGGTTGCAAGGGGAGCATGAGGACATATTCAGCCAGATAATTCTTAAAATCCATGCAGGAGAGTTGATGAGCCTGATAACATGGAGATTATGAATGCCATTTTGCACACAACAAATGTGACATTGTGCCTAGTGCCCAATAGTCAGTTAAGGTTAGCAATCAGACTTCATGGACTTTAGTTCTGACTCAAAACACTTTCTAGGAGAAAAAAAGCCACCAAGGCAACTTCCTTTTGGTGTGGCAACTATTTTTATGACAACACTTTCACGGTAGCATGAACTCCTTTCTGCCATTTTTGAGGCTGAAGAAAGCAGCAGCCCTCAGGCAGGAACCCATGCAAAGTCACACGCCACCCCAAAGCATCCAGATCATAATTCAAAACCAGTCCATTTCAAGCAGCCGTTGGAGTCTGGACCCATTTGACTTCAATACTTTCTTTTACTGGAAAATCTGCCTCATGTCGAGCCAAGCCTCAGTGTCAGAGAGACACTAAAGAGTCCTCTCTGGAAAAATTATTCACTAAGCAGATAAAAACTAATGTCCATAACAAACAACAACCTTTTGTCAAATCAGCACATTCTAAAGACCACATTTTTTCTCAGACTAGGCCGCAGTTCCTATTTGTGCTTTCACACCATTGCTCTGAGACCTGATAAGATGCTATCAACAGGCCCTCTAAGTACTCGAGAACCACTTTAAGGGGAATCACTGGGGCAATTACCATAAGCAGTGAAAGATATGGTATTTATTGATGGGAGATTAATATTGGCCACAATGCAATTGATTTTTTTCTCTGCAGCTTTATTTTCAAGTCCTTGCAGTGTTTTGTGGCCTGCTGTGGTCTTGCAGGTTTCTTTCTCTTTTAGACATGAATTTATTTTTAACTATCACTCTAATTGGCTGGAGTTATTCCAAGAGCTTCCAATTTACTGTTAATGTTTGATATAAATTGCCCCAATTTAATTAATAAGAGGAACGATGAGTTGAAAAAGGTGGGAAGCAGGATCTTCATGTTATCAGGTTCTGATATAAACATCCTAGATGTAGTATAGCACATCTTTGCCAACTAAGGCTGATGTTTCTGAAAGTGCCACAAAGCCAAGAACTAGACTTAAAGAAAGGGCTTGATATGTACAAGCTAGGTGCCTGCATTTCAGGTGCTTGGGACTGAGAAAGAAATACAAAACCTGGAGTCTGGCTACTCAGCTCTCATTGTGGAAGCAAAACACTTCTGGCTGAAGAACGTCAGCCAAAAAAACTGACTCGCTGAGTGGCTTTAAGGTTTCCTGTAGAAATATGAGGTGTGATGAGGAAAACAAGGGGGTGGGAAGAACAGAAGACAATTTTCCAACAAATTTCTTCCCCTAAGTTTTTTCAAAGGCTGAAAAGCACAAAACTTAGGATTATTATTCAATGGGTAGGTGCACATGAGGTTGAGTACAGCATTAGATAGCTGCCAAGTAGTTGGAGTAACTGCACATGAGTTAGGCAAAGGGTTTTGCCGTTCCTCAACTACAGAGGATGCTACGTGTCCCTCCCTTCCTTAACCCCACGTGAGGTGACATCCTGCAAGGGATGCTGAAGGGCCACTTGGACCTGTTCTTGGAGCTGATGAGCACCAGAAACCATGCAACAGGGGTAGGCACTGAGTGAGGACTGAAGATCTAGGCTCTGGATGTAAGCACCTGCAGTGGCACTTAGAGACTCCTGTCCTTTGTTCTTACTAAAGCTTTGGAAATGTTGCTTTTATTTGCTCCTAGGCAGCTATAAATCAAAATCAAGTAGATCTTCAAGGATGAAGGCAAATTACTAAACTGTGATGATTTTTTAGTAACTTTCTTTTTAAATGTCTGTGCCAAGAAGCAGACCTGGTTTTCACTGCATGGTGCTCAATGTATCTCAAAAAATAAACTTTTCGGGGTGCCTTTAGTGAAAAACAAGGCTCCCAGAAACATGGGTTTTTTATAAATTAGACCTAGAAAGCAGAAATGTAGATACTAAAACCTAAAAAAAAAATAAATTTGTTAAATTATTTGAAAAAAAACAAAACTTTTTTTTTTATTTATTTTAACACCTTTTAATTCTGCTCTCTAACAAACACCGAGGAAAAAAAATCTTACTGAAGACACCTTCTAAAAAATAAACCCCTGAGTTTTGAGAGGTTCAATAAGATGAAGGAAGGTATTTTTTAACCTTAAATAAAAGGGGGGGGGTGGGGTGTTTAAAATGAAAATCTTTAAGTTCTTTTAAAAATATAAAGATATCTTCAGACTCATTTTAGAATTAAGTAGAATCAAAGCCAGGCAAAAGATAAATCTTTTTATTTTGCCTTTTACTTTTTTTTGTTTGGGGTGGGGTTTCTTTGCCTTTAAGTGTTTCTTCAGTTCTGCTTCTCTTTGAAAAATGCAAAATATTCTGTTGCCTGCCAAAGAGCCCCTTGTGGCAAGCACAATGGCTTTGCTGGCCAACATGCGGATGTATAACTTCCCAACCTTGCATTCTTTCCATACACACAAAATTCCCATTGATTTCGGTGGGAGTTCTGCACAAAAGGATGGAGTCTTTGGGTTAACGTAAGACTATGACAGGGGAGAAAGTGCTTACTGTACTGAGAATATGCATCTGAATTGGTTTTATCACAGCTGGCAGGGCAGTAAAAGAAGTTTATGTGCAATAAACAGCTCTTGTGGTTAGAGTGACGTTGTTCATTCCTAGCCTAGAATTTGGAAGGAGTTATTATTTAATAAAGTTTAATTTGATGAAGAGAATATTTTTAATGCCCTAAACTGCACTCTATGAAGATGACTGATAGGCCCAGCCCACTCACAGAAAGAAATGCAATTAATTGGTTTAATGAACTCACCACATTAATTAGCTAATGTCTGTGCAGTTTCAGAATGCAACTGAATGGGCAAATCCTGGAGAAGTGGTACTCTGGACCAATTGCCCCCAAGGTCCCCTTGCTTCTGTCCAGCTGTAGCAAGCGGTTACCAAAACAGCTGTGCAGGATACAGATGAGGCTCCCCTTGCATGCAGAGCTTGGAGCAGGAGGAGTCTTCATCCCAGGTTGTGTAGAGCATCCAGTCCCATAAGGGAGAGGGGAGATGGGTGTGAAAGGGGCTAATGGCAGAAAAATGGGTATTACTTGCCCATACAACAAACAGCAACTTTCTGCCTGTTGCAGACCATGGTGAACATGAGAGCACTGGAATTTAAGGGTGCAAACATAGCATCTCCAACCACCCAGCTTCCCCTTGGCGAGGTCTGCTCCTGCCATGTTGCACCAAGGGACACGTGCCAGCATATTTAATTCCACAATGTGACTCAGCATGACCAGTGGTGTTAACCCAGGTTTTGGTGTGTGCTCAACACTGTTTTTCAGGACAGGACCCCTCCACAGATGCGCTCGGAGCTGCACAGCATGGACCTTGCTCTTAGCTCAGCCCTGGCTCTGGCCCCACGCAGTGTGGTCAGGGCTGGATAGCAAAGCACCGCACAGCTCCGCAACCTGCACCTTCCCGCGGAGGGAAAGGCAGGCTAAAAATGGGATAGGCAAAAATGCTGAGCTGGAAAAGTGCAAGACGGGAGTCTAAGTAGCTGCAATGAGCAGGGAGGCAGATTTAACAGGTCTGCCTTTTCCTCACCAGCTCCTGCCTCAGCACTGGAATACAGGACCTGGGAACGGTTAAAAAAAAAACTGGCTAAAATGGCAATAATGACATTTATGACCAGCGACGTTAGCTAATGTCTGCAGGTTGTTTGGAGGTCATCTGATAAGCAGGTGCCATAAAACATATTTGAGTTCACTTCCTTTTTTAATCTCTCTGGTGCAAAGTATATTTAGAACAGGGAAACCCCACAGAAGCAGGACACTAATATGTGACACAACTCTGCAGCCTCTCAATATCCTACAATTTTATCAGGCGATCAAAAAGGAAGCAGTGAGTTTGGAGATGGAAGTACTGCTCATTCACCTCATTTGGCTGCCTCATAGTGGGAGTTTTGCTTGCCTGAAGACTGACGGATCAAGGGGAAGAAGAAAAAAAAAAAAAAAGACACGCTCGCTGTTAAAGGGAAGCCTGTTTATGCCTATAAGAAAGCTTGCTCAAGAATAAGTTAACTCTTGCTAGAGGATTATACCTGTAATGCTGGCAATTCTGGCCTCTGCATGAGCTGTAATATCTACTTGCATTACCTCACAGGGTGTTATGGGCCTTAATTAATTAATGTTTGTAAAGCGCTTTGAAATCCTTGGATGAAAGGCACTATAGAAGTGCAAAGCAGTTATTAATATTAATATTGCATAAGTGGCTTGGCTCCCTTCACACCGCAGAGCACACTAACTCCTGCAAGGGCTGCAGTCCTGAATCAGCAATCTTCATCCCACCAGGCAGGAGCCTCCCTTCTGCCTCCTCCTCTGATCTCTTTCTTTAGGACTTCCATGGCCTCTCCTTCATAAAGCCCCAAGAGCTCTCTTATACCTTCTCTCTTGCAAGGAGTACGAGGAGTGAGAACAGCACTTTTCAGCCCATTGCCCTAGACTGGTGCCTTTCTGGCAGGAGGCTGTAGGCTAAGCAGACCTTGGAGCAATTAAAATCTCTGCATTTCAGAGGTGGGAGTTTACAATTCTGGTTTCTCCCTTGAATACAAGACATTCAAAGCCCCGCTTCTGCAGTGCAGAGGAGAACCTGGTCAAACCTATTTTATAACCTTTAAAACAAAATTGAGTTCGCTTTCAATTTTAGTCATAAGCAGCAAACAGGCAAGCCCCTCAGTAACGCTGGTGCTACTCCAGATTTTTTCAGATTTTCAAGGGGGAAAAAAAAAAGTATTAAAATACATAGGTTCTTTCCGAAAGGGTTCTTTTTCTGGTGAAAATTTCCCACCCAAAAGCTATAACCATCAGTGTAAATTAAGAGTCCTCCACCTCTCACAGGAAACATTAATGTGTTGGAAGAATGAATCCATATAATAAATTACATGCATGTTTTGGTAGTTAGATTCTCATTTGGTGAGTAAAAAGGCTGCGCTGGTGAATAACAACTACACAGGAAATTGAAAAGAAGGTAATTGTCACTTTATATACAAAGCCCATGAAACCATTTCAAGATGAGTTAATTCAAAGATGATGGAGTAGCTCTAGGATGAATTTGGCCAGTACAAATTCTGCCTAATTTGTTTTGAAATATTACCTCTGTGATGAACTCTGAATAATAGTGATAGTAAAATAGCAATAAATAATAATGATAATATCAAGCATACTGTAGAGAAACCCACTCATGTTAACACATGCAGTTCTGGAAGTCTACTTTTTAACTTATACATGCAGATAAAAACATATGGGTGTGAACAATTTTTTTAGAAAAGAACCATTTCTTATTAATGATAGAAAAACTGTCATCAGAACTGAACAGTTTTCCCAGCGATGCAGTAACCAGATCACAACCCAGTTCCCTCTGCAGTAGCTGTACTGGCTGCATATGGCATTAGCACTAGTTTGTACGTGTTTATGTCAGTGAAGCAACATATAAGTTAAAAACAAATCGGGCTTATGCACTTCAGCAAAACTCTTATTGACTTTGAAGGAAGTTTTATCTGCGTATGGAAGGCAAGCTCAACTCAGAAGTGAAAACAATACCCTGCCAGTTCCATGTATCTGCCTTCACAAAGGAGGCAGGGAGAGCTTCCCAAGCTCCTTACCACAAAGAGTATAACGTTTGCAGAGATTAGGAACTGCTGAAGGCAGCTTCAAATCTCGGTTTGTTACATGCTTTTCTGCAGTCTCGCTGTAAGGCAAAAAAAAAAGGTGCTTCGTTGTACCGAGTGCATTTGCTGGAGTGAAGAGAATGGTGCGTAGGATGTTTTACCAAAAGGAGAGCAATTTGGCCCGGCCACGATGACAGTGTCATTGCCTAGTGAGCACAGCCCAGTGCACGGCACCCAGGTTTTGTTCCTTGGCTCTGCCACTGACTTCTTGCGTGGCCTTGGGCAAGCTATGCAACCTTGAAAGCCTGTTCACCCCCCAAAATAAGGATGATTATAGGAATTAGAAGGCAATTCATTAATGCATTAATTAACAGGCGGTGCAATGCTAGAGACAGAGCTGTTCTGATTCACCCTGGCAGCCAGACAAGTCCAGTCCTATCAGCATCACTGCAGGGGCTCCCCCTTGCAGTGAGACCCCAGGAGCAGAGCAGGGGGGGAGCACCAGTGAGGTGAGAAGGGAATTCAGTCTCAACAACTTAGAGTTGCCCTTTCTTCTCAGGAAAGAGGGAACTGGGAGAAGGGCATACATCTCCATTTTTTTTGCAGAGTCTGTCCCATGAGGCTGCTTGGGATGAGATTTACTTTTGTTGCCATTTAAATTAAGTATATAGGCAATCCTGAGGCCGTTTGGACCAGATCCAGCATGTGCAAGCACCATGTTTGGAACAGGGTGGGAACTCTATTTGTGCTCAGACACAGAGGAAGCACTATAAGACATATCTATAAGGCAGATGCCAGGGACCTATACTGGAAGGTGCTGAGCATGCACTAGCTAGTGGGGAATATGATTGCTCTCTATACATACACCATAGGGAGGGGAAGGTGGGCAAGTGCCATGGAGGGAAATGAGCTATTTAAGAAAAAGGACAATGTTGGCACAAGAACAAACTGGCTGTAAGGCTGGAAATTTGAAGATTTGTAAACATCAGAAGAGTGAAGTTCAGGAAAAGCCTTCCATGGGGGAGGAGATGGGGCAAAAAACTAATTAAAAAGCACTGGCAGTAGGTTGATGGCTGTGACCTGAGAGTTGGTTGCTGGCAAAAGCAGGGCTGTGGTAGATTTGGATGAGAAGCTGACCTTTCCAGGAATGACTAGGAAGGGTCCTGAAGAGCTGGGCTTTGCCCATGCCACCAAAGTCAAGAGAATTTCTTTGAGTTTACAGTAGAGTGGAAGTGGGCAGGATCTAGCTTGGTATGTTGAAGCCCTTTACTTAACGCAATATTTGCTTACTCTGACAATTGTTTTGCTGCCACTGCTCAAGGGTCTTCCTGGGAGAGGCAATAAATGCCAGGCTAAATGGAAACTGTGAGAAACATTGTCATTGGGAAATGTGACCAATCACTTTTTTCTTTCTAAGGCCAAAGCTTTGATCTGTTCTTATTCCCCAGAGGACTTAAATACATGCTAAGCTGCCAGCATCATGTCCTGGGCTTTGCTGGGGAAGGACAGGTTGTGCTATCAAAAGGTTTTTCTGCACCAGGAACACTATGCTGAAGGAATGACGTGAAGATCAGGGTCTTCCTCTCTAGTTATCAAATAGCCTGAAACCACAAGAAGGGCCTAGGTATGAAGGCAGAATAGCAATAGTAACAGCAAAGCACAAAACATAAATTCCAATCATTCATTTCTTATACTTTCTCAAGGGGATGCTCATTTCAGAGAAGTGCAGTCACCACTGGAAGGTGGAGATGCTCAGGACCTCCTGAGGATGTATCCCTCAACAAATTGAGGGTTGGTAGGAACCTGCCAGAATCACAGTGGATCCCTTTCATTTGAATAAAGAGGTGACAGGTAGAGCTGTTAATCGTCCCAGTGGCAGCCATCTGGCTGGCACCACGAAGCAACCTGCCATAATAGCTTCAGTCTCACCACTCAAGCATTTGTATAGAAGACATAAAAGCAATAGTTGTTTGCAATTCATTTTACAGCCCAGTGCCACTCTCAGAGGTTGCTTCTGGGGCTGCTCTCCCTTCAATGAAAAATGTTCCAGAGCAGTAATTCCCACTAGTTTTCCAGTCGAGACTGAAATGACTCCATCGGTGATGGTACACTGCCCTGTACGTGGAGCCTAGCAATGTGAAATTGCTGTGCACTGCCTCCCCCTCCCAGCCACATTTATAATGTTTATTAGGAGAGTCAGCTGCCGGGACTCCTGCAAGTAACTCTGTTGTTGGTGTCTCTCTTGAATTGCCTTGGCTCATGTTTCCTACTCAGGCACCCAAGGCAAGGTTATGGGGTTCACTCGTACTCCGCCATTAGGGTTTTTTTGTTGGGTTTTTTTTTGTTGTTGTTGTTATTATTATTATTCATTACTAATATTAATTATGCAGCATGTGGTGGTGCCTAGGAGCCCCAAACCATGGCCCAGAACCGCAGTGCACCCAGCCCTTTACACGCACTGAACAAAAAGACGTTCTCTGCCCCAGAAAAAGTGCATGAGCTCGTAGTGGAATAACAGGGAAGAATTTTCTACCTACAGGCCAAATTCACCAGGGCATGAAAAAATGCACCTCCCTTCAAGCATATCTTTACCCCATGAAACACATGTGCAAACTAGTGCAGATTTCATCCCCTTAAAGGGAAGAAATGGCATAAAGACAGAGCATGGCGATGAGGGATGTGTGTTTTTTTATTATACAGTCAATAAATTTATTTGACCCAGGACTGAAGAGTTGGGTTTGTATTCCAGATCGGAAGTTTTATGACTAGCACTGCTGAAAACAACTGTATTCTCCGTTCTGCAGCCTGATGGCAGCATGAATCTCATAGTATCTCTGAGAGTGGGACCTTGGCCTCAGACAAAACAGAAGACACCATGCTTCCAGCCTGACACTTGTGGGGAAATACTTCAAAGTCACACTGCTCAAAGACCTAGAAAATGTTCAAAATGCCCAGAGTTTTCTTACTTTGTGACATCTTTGCAACATCTTTCTTATTACAGTGTGAAGAGAAGGTGTCAAAGGAGCTCCCGTATTGCTTACAAAGGTAAGGTGTACAATTAGTCTGCATCAATGTATCTCATTATTTTCTTAGGATTTAGTCTATAACAATGACAGAATATGCATTTTGCACGTAACATTGCACAATACACTAAGACACCCACAACTAGCCCAAAGAGCTGAATCCTGCTGCATAAACTTGCCAAGTTACTTCATTTCTCTTTGCCTCAGTTTCCTCTGTGAAAAGGGCAAAAGTGTAATTTATCACAGTTCTTTTGTAAATCACTTGGAGATCTGCTGAGCACTATGATCTAAATGAGTGAATGAAGTCTGACACAAGGAAGAACAGAAAAATGATACAACAGCACGTTCTCATGCACCTGCAATAGTGAAGCTTGTTCTGCCATATAACAACATGTCACTTTCAAGTTTACTTTAAACATTAATTTAATTATTACTTTAAAATGAAAGTGCCAACATTTCAAGTCAGGAGAAGTCTGTACATAAATTCCTCGAGGCCTAGGAAGACTGAGGGTCACTTGAAAGGTACTTTTGCACCTCTTAATGAAGGGATTGTGTGAGTTTACATCTTGCAATGGTTTAAAGACCATTTGTTTTTCTGCTCCTCTGGTGTGTAATTGAACGTGTGTTCATGTGGTAATTAAGCTTTGCTGCTGCTTTCAGAAAGCTTTTTGGGAACTGCAGATGAACAATATGATTCAGATTTTCTGATTATTTAGAAATAAATCGCAATCCAATTCTAAAAAAAATCCTTAAAGAGTGCAACGCATTCTGAGCACAGATGAAGCCCACTGTTTTTGGCACTACCACTTACACACACAAAATCTGGCAACGACACATAAATTGCAAAGAAGAGGATCAGCTACTGGAAAAGCTGAGGGTAGCTGACCAGATTGTACTGATTTCCAGGTATCAGGGTGTAGGTGAGGGCATTTTATATTTGCCATAAAGACTTTACAGAGTAATCAACAACAACAGCAAAATCAAAAACAAGAAATCCTTTGAGTGAAGGATCTTGGCTATTTTCCCTCCTTTTTAGTGGATGAAAGTGATTATGTGTAAGAGGTAGTTTCAACCTAAGGCCCTTTTCCTTTTTTAGCTCCATTGAGCAAGGAACACCTCTGGCTACAGAAATAATTAGCAAATAATGATAACAACAAATGGAAGGGGGTATCCACTTACTTTACATGGAGAATGGAGTATCATGTTGAGCATGTTATAATAATAATATTATCATTATTATAATAACATCCATTTTTTCACACAGAACCCCAGTAAGGGGCCTAGTACTAAGCAAATCTCATGTTTAAATAGAAAAGTCAGTCTCTTTTGGCTCCCCTTGTTGTCAAAAGAGAAGGAAAGGCTTATTTAGGAGAGAAAGCTGTTGCCTGCTTCAAATAATAGCTCCTGAAGGACCTTAAATTCCTCAAGTGTCAACAGCAGTTTCAGAGCAAAGAGAACAGGCAATATATCACAGCTGGGAAAACCAAGGTGCAGCACAGCGAGGGGATGTGCCTTTGTTCTTAGTCTCGATGGCTTAAACCAACACCCTGCCTGTTGGGTACCCATGCATCTGAAGCTGCAGATGTCATCTTCTGATAAAGTCATCAGGTTGGCAGCAGTGAGCCCAAGTCCCTCTCCCCATAAGACATTAAGTAATGGAAGTTCTTGGATGTTCTCAGAAGGCTAACACAGAATTTCCCAGCCAGGAAAGCTATCAGTGCATTAGCACGACCTAATCCTGCCCACATTTCATTTTGTGTAGTGGCCTCAGAGTGGAAGGAAGACCTACAGCTGATGAAAAATAAATCAGCGTAGGTGGTCTTGGTTCCCCCTTACACACACCATGGTTGAGTTCATTTTTTGAAGCAAAAAAACAGCCCAGCACAATGGAACTGTTACACTACCAAAATATAGGTGTCTGTATGACCTGCCTAGTCTCTCTCTATACTCAGTGTCTAGACAACAGAGAGACTTCTCCAAATTTCTTTTCTAAAATTAACCACCCAGAGAAAATTAATTTTTGCAATGTTTATAGACAGAGCATTAAGAGAGCAACTAGGTAATTAAGTAGCTTAGCTGAACACTTAGAGTCATGAGCTTCTATGAAGGAGAAGCATGTGTTTAAAGGAAGAGTCCCCTCACATTCCAAGAATTAATGCTAGCCACACATGGAGGCTGCCTTATACCCCAACAGGATTCAAAACACTTACAATGGCTAAAAAGCACGTTTCTCAGGGGGTAAATTTTTTCCATCTGAGATTCTTCTAATCAACCATGCATATAAACCAAAACTGAAGGTGTGCCTGTAAAGGCCCAAAAAGGGGAAAATAACAAACCCAAAACACAAGGAATGCACTGAAACCCAAACCACAGAAACCTCAAAGAGAAAACTAATAGCCACAGCATCACCCAAATTCCAGTTGCATCTCATTAGAGCTTTCCTACACAGGGACATGCAGGAAAGTGAAGGCAAGTCAGCTAACTACAGGTGTGAAGTCAGCACCCATAAATTAAAGCACATGTGCATGTTCTCATTTAGGATTAAAATGTTTTTAGTGCTTAATCCTCAGAGGAGGATTAAGCTACAGCAATATAAGGCGACTTTATTCCTGAATGAGAGCATCCCCACAAGGACTAAATGTCTTTAGCTGGTGCGCATTGACTTCACACCTTTCCTCGTTCACCTTTCTGAGGTCCCCTGCAAACACTAGGACTGGGAACACTTGGCTGCAAAGGGCCAAGCAAGGGGGAGGCTAAGCTGCCGCCAATGTGGGGGTCAGGGCTGGGCCTGGGCTGAAGCAAGCCCTGGAGCTGGTTTGCTTTGCACATTGCAAGCCTGGCTGTAGGAAAGAGTTTCTTCTCAAGTGGTTTTATGTGGCCTGGTGGCGATGTACACCTGGCTGCATACTGGGGTAACAAAACATACTGTGCTTTTTGCATAACCCAAAGTGATTCCTTCGATGCACTGCCGTGGATGTGGCTGCTCTGTCTTTGCTTTCTGAGTGTTGTTGCACTTTTGTTTCTCATGATGCAGCCTCCTCTGTCCACTTATGAAACATCTTACACCCAAGAAGACCCATGAAAATTTGACTTTCAGTCTTTCTTTTTTTTGGGGGCTTTTCTTTCATTCCACCCCCACATAGCTGTGGGAAAAGGTGCCTTGTCTTTAATGTATTCCGGATCTGGAACAGCTTTGGGTAAGAGCAGTGCTTGTTGGCGAAAACCTGAAAAGTTTTGTTAGGGGAAGGAATAGTCAAAATGGCTGGCAGATAGAAGGGACTGAATTTGATGACCCCAAAATTCCTTTCCAGTCCCATCTGCACAACCTTGCAGGAAAGCTGTGCATACTGAAAGTACATGGTTGGTTCCAATGCATGAAAAACATGAGTACTAAGGCCCACACATTCAGTGATAAGAACAGTCTGCATTTGTCCTCCATTTCCATGACATGCACAGTCTCAACTTAACCTGGGCCACAGCAGTGAGGGGCCACCTGTAACATGGCCCAAATGCAAGTATTTCTTCTCATTTCCCAGGTGGAGAAACAAAGGCTCACAGCAAAGAGAAAGGACAAGACAAAGCTGCCACAAATATCTATAACAGAGGTGGGAGAAAACTCTAATTTGTTTCCTTTTCCTTGCTGCTGCCGAACTGCCTCATCTTTATTGCACCAAATAGCACAAGTCTTTTGCCAGGCTGGCTTCCAGCTCCTCAGCATGTCTCTGCTCAAAAACCAACGTGACATGTCTCACCTTTGCTAAAGCAAATAAGGAAATTAACTGTGAGAAGGGAAGGATGGGTCTGAAGCAGGAGCCATGGCATAGAGAATGGGGGTAACGGCTTTAACCATACCAGGAACTGAGATGCAGTTCCCCATCGGCAGGGCAGGGTGCAGCCAGGAAGGTACCTGTCCCTTGGCCGCCACTCATCACATGCCGGCTCTCAGCACATCCTGGCCGCAGCACGGATGGGAGCCACAGCTCTTGCACCTGTCAGCTATGGTGCAAGGCAAACTGGGATGTCCCCCAGATCAAACACACAACGA
>JAVJGJ010000057.1:65301660-65336910 GCA_035590215.1 Microhierax caerulescens | reverse complement strand
TGTAGAACCCCCCTGCCACCAGGGCTGTCATCACCGGGATCTCCTGCTGGTAGAGTGGGAAGTCCAATGTCCTATGCTGCCAGCTCAGGGCAGTAACATTGTGCTTTTGAGTCCCAAGCTTAATGACGAGGGAAAATGGAGCCTGCATACCCTTGCAGCTGAGAGCTAGAGCCGCACATAACCCACCTCCAGCTCTCCAGAGGCAGCAATGAGGCACAAATGGGCTGTGCTGGTGCCAAGAATGTCCAAAACAACATCTAGTAAAAGCAATTGAAAAGATTGCAGAGACTTTCTGGAATGATCCATTAACACTTTTATGATTAAATGTATGTGTGACAGGTCCGAACCGTCTCCTCTCACCTCTTTAGCGCGGCAGCAGCCGTAACACCTGCGGACGCAATTCCGCATACGGCAACATGCTCCCTCTGCCAAGAGACACGAAACTGTGTTGACTGAAATATGAAAATAACCGCACCTTGAGCGGATCTGGGTTAAAATGGGGAAATTGCACCTTTCAGTCTTCTTGCATGGAGAATATTTGCAACAGGGGGAAGGAAAAAGACATGTAGAAGTTCATGGCCCCCTGTTGAGCTCCATTCAGTCAGGAAGTCAACTACACTGGCTGTGTGATGGCTGACATCCCAAACCCAAGGGAATACTGGTAAGGGGAAGAAAGGAGAAAAGCTGAGGTCTCTGGGTTTTTTATTTGGTTAAAAACAAGGTACTGGACTCAGTGTGAGGGTAACTGGGTGAAAAGCACTAGTTTGGGTATAGATGTTGTCCCAAAGTGTCTGAAGCCATGAGAGTCTGTGGCTGAGATGGTGCCTCATCCTGTGAGGAGAGCAAATGAGAAAGATGGCAGAGATTTGGGTGGGAGGCCCACTCGTGGGGATGCTGAGTGCTGAGGTGGGAATTGAAGAGATGTGATGCTTCACCCAGGCTAGAGGGAATGAAAAGGGTGGTGGGGGCAGAGAAGGAGGAAAGCTCATGTAAGCAAAGATCTTATTTTGTTTCCCTTCAGTTTCATTGCAATTAAGGCTCCTAATTGAAACCAGTTTTACCCAAGTTTACTGTGGTGGTTGTTTTCTTTCTCTGCTGTTAACTGCAGGTGTTCCACAGAGCAGGAAGTTGGCACGAAGGGGTAAATTTCCAAAGCACTGCTGGTACCATTCATAAATTAATGTCTGAAGAAATCAACATTGTGACGAGCCCAGCTGTGCAAAGGAGGTCAGCAGGGAGAGGAGGACAGGGAGAGAGGAAGAAGGTGTGGGGAAAGGATGTTTGTCACAGCCGATGGATGAAGGCACTGTGGTGAAGGTGTGAGGAATGAAAGTAGGATCAGCCTTGATCTGCTGCAGCATATGACAGTCTTGGCTCAATCCTGCTTTACTGAAGTAAGGAGAAGATTTCTGCTGGGTTTGCCGTGGGGACAGTCTTAAACCCCATCATTTTGTGTTGGACCTCTGCAGAGCAGAGCTAGCCCAGGTGAAGGAGGACCCCCAGGGAGCTGTTTACCAGCCTGGAAGTGGGCTGCAACTCTGTACATGCCGCTTCACTGATGTGGAGTGAGTGAAACACAAACCAAACCAATATTAAAAATGTAGTGTGCCCACAGAGCCGTGGGGGTGTGTGTGATGCTTTGCAGACAAATACAATTCTAAAGGAAGAAATGTATATATATTGCCCTAAATAAAATACCTTCATGGAGCACTGTATTTGCAGAGGACGAAGTTCCTGGAATAGAGATTTTATGTGTGAACTTGACCAGCATTGCAGACTCCTTTCCTTCATCTTCCTCAGTATCTGAAATACAGTTTAATAGTGTTTAGGGATGGAGAAAATACACATATATTTATGGACAGTGAACCTGGCAACCCCTTTATGTAGCTATTTGCGGTTATGCAGTGGATGAGAGAGAACAGACATTCCCAGCTCAGGAGAGGATGTGACAGTGATTTTGAGTGTTACCATGGGGTAGGGTGAGCCCAGGTCTATGTCTCATCTTTCTCCAGTTTCAACATTATTTACTTTTGGAGGAAAGTAAGAAAAAAATTAGCCCTTGAGCTTGTGAAGCAGCTTTAGAGCAGGGACACAAGGTCTGGGGAGCTTTTAGCTAGAATATTTCTGGCTGCTCAAAAATCGATCCTGTGGATGCAAAAGGGCTCTGGGTTGGCAATGCAAAAAAAGCTCGTAATGCAGAAATCAACCTGGTACTCAGGGCTCTGTCCTACTTTACAACTTGTATTTCCCTGTAGAGCCTTGGCCTGGAGGAAATGTGAGTGCTGAGACCAGGGTGGCTCTTCTGCAAAGCCGAGGTCCTGCCTTAGTCTCAGACAGACTGACAGCTGTACATCTCGGACATTAAATCTAAGCATCCATCCTTGAGAGACAGAGAAAAGCACTGAACCAAAAAGTGAACACTTCTTGCTATGAAATAGGTCGGCAAGCTTTGGTTTTTAACCACAAGGGCAATCATTTTCCTATCGCCTATCGCATCACGGCTCTCTGCCCTGCACCCGCTCCAGCAGCTGCTCACAAAGCCAGGGCAGCCCTGGTTACCCGTGCAAACCCAAGCATTACATTA
The DNA here is from genome assembly GCA_035590215.1 of Microhierax caerulescens. Lineage (NCBI taxonomy): Eukaryota > Metazoa > Chordata > Aves > Falconiformes > Falconidae > Microhierax > Microhierax caerulescens. The sequence continues at coordinate 65,334,326 of JAVJGJ010000057.1, read as the reverse complement.
TGCAGCAGCTCACAACCCCGTCTCGTTACGTACAAATTAACCCCTGCTCTATTAAGCAGCACCCTTCAGTTGTGCACTCAGCAGCAGGCTAATGTGATAAAAACGTGTTTATATCACACACAATTAAGCTGTGTATCAGTCAGGTGCTGTTTTCAGAGGAGAAAAGCAATGTCACAGGGTTAACCACCAACGGAAGCTGAAGCTTCAACAGCCTTTATTAGCTCGGCAAGTGCTCCTAACCACATTCTTCCTAGTTGCAGAAGAGGCATCTTCTTTCATGAGCCTCTTGGGCTGTGGAGGTGATATTTACCAAATAAAAACTGTTGCTGCACCTGTGTAGTTCTCATGTGGCTTTCACTACCTCCCGCATTAACCCGTTCTTCTTTGAGACTGTTTTAGGATGCATCCTCGTCTTTCGTTTGGGTTTGAAAGAGTGAGGATAGGTGCAGAGCCTTCCTGGTGGCACCTCAGCTTGCTCTTTCACGTTTCTTAGCAAGACATTTGGCCAGTCAGGGCACAAGGGATGAACAGGGCAGTGGGTAGGTGGGACAGGGAGCGAAAATGCCTCCAGACCTGGGCAGAGCTTCTCAGATGCCTTGGCTGCCTTGTGGTGAGCTGTACATCAAAGATCTAAGAAAGGCCTCAGAGGGGTGAAAATGTTTCTTTGAAAATGTTTCACCCCGTGTAAGTCTGCACATCGCTGGGGTCAATGCCAACCTTCTGTTAGGCATGTGCAAAGATGAGGAGGTGAGGGAGGTGTGGGGTTGTGTGGAGGGAGTGCCTTGGGAGTGTCTTTCAAATTCATAAAGACATTAAGTAAACAACTTTGTGATTCCACACATGTTTTCTTAGGGGCAGCACCCACCCTTATCTGCATCCAGGTCCCTCACTCCTCGTTCCTGCTTTGGAGCTGCTTTTAGAAGGAGAAGAGGCGTGGGACAGACAGGTTTTTTTTCAAGAAGAGTCCAGATTGCCGACTGGTTCATACCATGCCGGCCCTGGAAGCTTTTAAGGGCACAGCTGGGTTTAGCAGTGGGAAGCGAAGGAGACAGGACAAGAGTCCATCACCACCTATAGCAAACAAATTACCTATCATTCCTCAGTCAAGCTTCATGTTTTTCACCTAAACAGGCGTGGTGAATCAACTCCATGTGAAACTCTGTAATTGCTGCTGTGCTGCTGGTCTCCATTGATACATCCCATGGGCCAGGTCTCCCATATCCAAGGTGTTGCTGGGAAAATACCTTCAAGCAAACCTCTTCTGAGTCTAGGGTGCTGCCAGGTGAGATACCCCAGCTGCAGTAAAGCCTCTCCCACTGTTGTGATTCTTCATACCCAAGGCTGTTGCTTCGTTCATATCAGATCAGCCCTACCAGAAGCACCTGGCAGGTGAAAATGCACACCAGGCCAGAAGCTGTAGTGCAGGTCTTCAGAAACGAGAGTGACAGACATTTGCTGATAGCTTACCTGGGTCCAATGAGCAGCTAGAGAGAAATTGATTAGAGAAAAAAAAAAACCAAACAAACAAAAAAAAACCAAAAAGGGCTACTGAATATAAATAAAGGCAGCCCCTCTGGTTCAGATGCAAATTGCTGACACGTGGGAGGGTGTTTGAGGAAGCAGCACTACATGATTATTCTCAGCTTTTTTCCCAAGGTATCTATTTTTTGCCACTGTTAGCCATAACACACTGCTCTTCCCCTCAGTATCTGTTCTTCTCAGCTATATTGTGAGTCTCATGTTCAACATAAGAGGCTCAATACATCAGACCTGAGTTCCCTTCTGCCCTTGAAATAACCAACGTACATCTCAACACTGTGTGACAATTTCAAACAGAAAGACATTGAGATGATGGTGGTGATATCAAACACTTAAAAAGAGGGAATCCATCTCTGCAGACTCTGAGATTACCTTAAGTACAACATGAGATTTTACCAAGGAACAATTCTGTGTTCTCTTTTATTTGCTGTCTGACCAGGGCATTTAGGGAGCCACATCATTAAACTCCTTTTCACCACTCTGAGAGATGTATCTGGCTCTTAAAAAAAAAATAAAAAAATTTTTCAGGAATTATAGAAGTTGGTGCTGCTCTGGAAATAATCTCCTATGACATTTGGGGACTGCATGACATGAGAGGTACAGCAGGATACTTACACTGGCAGAAACGACCTGAGCACCCGGGAGGAAAAGGGCAACCTAGATGCTGACCCAGACTGGTCTGATCCATTCCTTGAGGCCATCAAGGACAGACAAAGGCAAAAGTGTTTCTTGCAAGCTGTTCTCCCCTTTCCCCATAGTGGGTCTGAAGTCATCACTGGATGAATGTTACAGCAAGGGAGGGTAGGACTCTTAAATAAGTTTATAGTTCCTTCACCAGGTGACTAATTAGTCCCAGATGGGGCTAGTTAGGTTTCCCCAGGTGGGAAAGGTGCCACAGAGGAAATCTTGTGGCAAAACCCTGTTCCCCAGAACTACACTCAGCTGCCTTACTGTGACCAGCTCCTCTCTCTCCTCATCATGTCCTACCTCCTTCGTCTTCCCACTTCGGTAATACCTGGACCATGAAAGCCCAGTGTCTTTACTTACCCATCCCCACGTTATTCCACAAACTCAAGCCTCAATGTTCAGTGAAGAAAAAGTCCTGTAAGCATTAAATAAAATTTTTAAAAAAATTATCTTGTCATGCAGGATTTTGTTCTGTGGTCAAGAGGACCTAAACATGTGGGACTGAAAGATGCTCTTTGTAACACAAACCTCAGAAAAAACACTGCACTGCTTTGGGAAGCAAAGGGTGCTAACAGGTTATTGGAGAAAAAAGCACATGGCCAGATGCTATTCCCTTTGAGCCCCTGAGGGCAGATGTTACCATCTGAGGTGTGACAGTACTCCAGCACTCAAAGACTATAAACAGAACCTTAAGCAACTCATTTAAGACAAATCATTCTAGAAATGAAACATTTACTTACTCATTGACATAAAATCTTCACTCTTTAATTGTCTATCTCATTCTGTGAAAGTGCATTGAAAATCTACCAACATTATAAATAGAACTGCTCAGTTAACAACCCCTTTGATGTTTAAACTGAAGTCCACATTGCTATTCCCCCTGTCTACCTGTCTGTTTTTTAAGATTGTCTCTGTTTAGACCAGCATTCCTGAGCTGGTAGTGAGATAGATGTAAATGAGCTATGATGAAAGATTAATTATTTTTCATTGGAGGGAGTTTCTTACCATGTACAAAAAAAAAATAGAAAGGTTTTCTATCTCATGAACATCCCAAAGTAGAGAAAGGAGATTATAATATCAGGGGAAAGTCAAGGTCCTCCCTGTTTCCCTCTAAAAAACAAATCAGTTTTTTTAATTATGGTCCCCATTTTCAAGTGCCACAGAACTTGAATATAGTCCTAACAATCTCCAAACTTTCTCCTGGGATGCCTAATTTGGGTACTGTAGGCACTTCACAGTACTGATGGTTCAGGGTGTGGAGATCAGGGTAATGCAAAAAGCAAATTGTTTTCTTGTTCTGAGGTATGTAGGCACATAGAGAAGGTGGTGTGAATATGGCACCCAGAGCCTTTGTCTGTCTTTTGCTGAACATCTCATCCCCTAAAAACTGAGACTCCTTTAATGATATTCTGAATCTGAAGCATCCAGATCTTATGTCAAAAAACCTTATCAGGCCTTATTGAAAACCCAGCCCTGGGCTGACAGGTGGGATGTGAGGGATATTGGCAAGAATTGGCAGTGCAAACTAGCTGAGAAAGAGCCCACCCACATTTTGCCTGACTTAGACAAGTACCATCCATCCCTCATGTTCATAATTCCTGAAGTTGCTTCCAAAATTCTATGTGTGGGACCTGAAAAACACCTATCGTGGAGGGGGTCTGAGCACAGATAAACTCCTAGACCTGTTGCCAGTACACTGGAAGGCTAATTAAATGAATACAGCTTTCAGTAACTTCCAAGCTAAACAATTTGCCAAAGCATTCAAAGTTGCTAAAAATTGGAAGTGTTTTGCCTCTATTGGCTCCATGCTCAGGCATCACAGGATGGTTAGTTCTACCAATAATTCATGTACCTGCACGTCTTAATGACAACTGAAATACCCTGGCATTTCTGGGCTAGCATGTGTGCTATGATCTACGAGCCTACACTCCCTCTACCTTCACTTTGAACTGAACTGCTTTATTAAGCAACCCCACTACCCACCACTATCTAACATGCCGAGACCTGTGAAGTTTTCTTGTGCAGTGCTGCCTTTGAATCCCTTCCAAGACCCAACCAGTAGCACCAGTATTCAACTGTAGGATGATACCCAGAGCCAATGAACTAAAACTTACTTTGGGAACCTGAAGAAACCCAAGGAGCCTGTTGGGTTTTGGTTTGTTTGGTGTTTATTTTTCTCCACAAAGCCAATGAGAACCAATTGACACACACTGCAACCATTAGGACAAGGAGCTAGAAATGAATGTATCTGCATTAAAAATCTCTGTAGATCTAACTAATTCCCCAGGAGAGAAAGCTGCCTGTCCTAGAGCAGCAGAACAGGGCACTCTGTAAAGAGGAATATAGCAAAAAGGGGTTCCTCTGCTTTATCTGTACTGCATATGAAGCTGCTTCGGAAGCCTGTTTCTAAGGATTTTTTTCTGATATTTACTCCTTCATTGTTAGGAAGGAGGTAAGATACAGAGCCTTAAGATACCCAGGGTCAGATCCATATACAAGCTCATGCATCTCAAATGGTATTAGATATTCAGGTAGGAATTTGGAATGAGATTTAGATCACAGATTAAGGTATCCAAATTCAAGTGTTTACGTGCTGACCTGTGAAGTCCCACTGTGGTTGGTGGGGAGCTAGCAACCTTGTCAGTGGCTTCTAAAAATTTGCTCAGCTCACCTTAAAGCAGACACAGATCGGTTATTGATAATAGTGGCTGTACTTTCTAGGAGCTTCATCTAGCTGGCCACATACTGCCACCTGGTACCTGAAGTGAAACCCTAGAGTATCCATACCATTTACACCAAGTTATCAGATATGATTCAGGATCTGTGGAAGACCTGTGGTCTTCTGAACAGCATCAAGAGGCAAGACAGCATGCCCTACAGCACCTCAAAGGACATTCAGCACACAGTTGTGGAAAGTGAATGGGGCAGAGGAGGCAAAACTGTTTGGCAACAGGGGACAGAAAGTCTCTGTGGTTGAGTCATTTTGAGCCATTCGCCCTCAGAGTCACGGTCTATTTATTGTCGTAGACATGACCTTTGAGTGTAACCTTTTGACTCCCAGGCCTCTGAGTATACCGGGTGGGTGGTTAGTATAGTGGTTGCACAGCCCTCTTGCACCTACCTACTGTTAAGATGAAATAGTACAACTGAAACATAACAGAAAGAAAAGAAGAAAAAAAAAACCAACAAACCCCAAACCAAAGAACCCCCCCCCAACCAACAGCCTACATGCTTATCAGTCTGATCTAATGTACTCTCATCTTGGGATGAAAGGGCAAGGACAGCTTTGCTCCTTCTGACCACCAAACAAATATTCTCCATGCATTTGTTTGCACATATATATTTATTTATGCTACATCACTTCATAACGAACTAAAATGGTTCCTGGCCAAAGTATGCACAATGTTTTTCAGTTTGGTCTCTGTGAATAGCTCCCAGAAATGTCTGGACAGAGAAAGTTTTGAGCAACACCTACTGCTTGTGTTTTGCTGGATCCTAGCAAACACAAAACAGGATGCAGAATTGGCAAGAATCAGCAAAGGAGGACCTCTAGTTGTGTTTTAACATCTCCTGAAGTTACCATGGACTCTTTTCAGCTTATGTTTCTTTTTACCTGTTGATTTTCCTAGAGAAAGTCAAGGATGTGCACCATGCCATGCCCCAGAACCCTGACTCCCAGCATCAGGGGACATCAGGGACTGTCACTCCCTCTAGTCCCCATGTCCAGGTTTCTTTCCTGTGCAATTAAAACACACACAGATGTGCATGCACATCTCAGTCTTCTCCTGATCTGGGATCATGATGTGGCCATGGCATGCATCCAGCTCAGAATTTCTCCTAAGTTCAGTAGTTTAAGTTCATACCTATACAATCAGGAAGGAAACAAAACAAAACAAAACAAAACAAAACAAAACAAAACAAAACAAAAACAACAACAAAAACAAAAACAAAAATAAGAAAAAAAGAAAAACCAAACCAGGAACAAGGTCTCATTTAATGAATTAACATACAGCTGTCTCCTTCCAGCCAACACCCCCAAGCCACTACAGTCTAATTCCCTTTATGTCCCACACTGGTACATTTATACCAGCAGATCTGCTCTGGTAGGTGTGAGGGAGGCAGGGAGCAGGCAAAGGGGTTTATTACTTTAACTATTCCAAGATAATTAAGCAGGGTAACTTTTGGGTGTGACCAAGGTCTAAGCCCCCTTTGATTGCTCTGACAGAGTAAAGAGGCCATAAAAGGCATTTAAACTACCAGTACCCTCAAGAGTGAAATTCGGGGTCAGTCCAAAAGAAATTCATTTCAGGCTCACTGACTCCAGTAGAGCTAAGATTTAGCCCTCAGTTTCACAGCCTTGGGGAAAATAACCCTATCAAAACAAGACTCTACTCTTTAGCAAGCCATTACTGCAGCCTTTGAAGCGAAACCCAGTGAGGGGATGCTCAGAGGAATGTCAGGAGGGGGCTGCAGCACTGGCAGAGAAGCTTGCTTGTGTCTGCAGAGGTGGCTGAACACTCCCGGCAGCGCAGGGAGGTGGTCTCCTTTCACCTGTCCTAAGCATTGCCATGTTCTCAGGTTGCTGGTTTTGATACACCCTTATAAACTGTGCCCTTCCCCTCGTCTCAAACCTTCCAGTGGGATTTGCAGATGCTTGGCTTCAGCTGGCTCATCTGTTAGCCTGCAAGTTTGCTTACAGAGTCTAGCCCCTGCAGTTACTTGAGCAAGGATAGACTGTATCATTGAATCTTCAGCATTCCCTTTATCTGTTATTTAAAATGGTAAGGCTTACCAGGGAGATGAATACAGGAACAGAGGAGTTGAAAGCTTTTATATCAGTCCTGTGCAAACAAAGTTAATATGTCTTCCTTGTGCACAAAGATTAACTGTGATTAAGTGCTCCAATATGAAAAACGAAGACAGAAAAATAGAGAAGTGTTGCAGTGCTTAGCCGTCCTTCTTAAAATAACTACCATTGTGTTAGGCTTAAAAGGCATTTGCTAAAGATTTTGTGAAGAATTAAGCTTATTTGTTATTCTTTTAAGATAGAAACAAGAGTAAAGGAAAAGCTGTTAGTCAACATTGTCTTAGAAGATAAAGGTTTCTAGATAAGCGCATATATGGGTCAATAGAAGCTTCAGTAAATATCTTTCTTGATTGACAGGTCTCTTGAGATTTTTTTAGCTCGTTTAATGTCACCTTCTTTCTCTTTTTCTTTTTTTTTAAAGATTCTTCAGTAATATCAGCTGATGGGAGCAAGCATATTATGTCACATTTATATTTGACCAACGGTTACACCAGGAAAACAATGAGAAGCAACCTAAGGGACAATGTTAGCACTGTGTCAGCCTAACTCAGGCATCTTACAGAGAGGTTCAATTAAATGAATGAGACAGAATCAGTCCAGACACCTACTTCAGATTATGAATGTCTCCAGAAGGGGAGACTTTGCTCTGGTTTAACTAAACCCATTTAAAATCAGCCCTCAAAGCACGGGTAGAAAAGAGCTGTTCATTGCAAACCCTGGGCCTTGGACTCACTCAGGGGGACTGGGCATCAGTGCTTTAAGCTGTTTGTCTGCAAGGTGTAGCTGTCTGGTGTTAAAAATCGCAAGCCTGCCTAGAAGTCCTAAGGCAAAATATAAAATTCAAAGATCTTTTAATTTGTCTTCTGTGGCTAGGGATTTTTTTTTCCCAGTTTCCACGCAGCCACAAAGATCAAAAACAACTTACACTGAAGAGGGGAAAAAAGAAAAAAAGAGGAGATTCTCAGATGATAAGCTCATTCCAGCAGCTGAGTATTTATAAGGGATTCAAAACAAAATAGGCTGAGCCAGAGTGTAGAAGTGTCTGTCCCCCTGGAAATAACACCTCGCTCAGCAAAGATGCCCTTTGACTTCAGTGTGGCTATCTGAGGAGTCAAGTGTTGTTCAAAGCACTGATGCACACCACCCCTGAAATGCATCCAGCTGTGTGAGAAATAAGCTGAGACCACAATGCAGCATCCCTTGAATCTAAGTCTTAAAAAGATAGCCACCCTCAGAAGGCATTCCTGTGTTGAACAGTGAAAAAACAAACCGCTCTGCTTTGCATCAGGATGCCAGAGTCTGAAGCATTTGAAGCTTTCCACACCGCTGCAAGAGGCAGGAGAGAGCGTGCAGACAGGAGGGCAGGAAAGCACGGAGGTTTGCCTACAGTGGAAAAGCTGAGCCTGTTTAACTTCACTGAATGACCAGCAAAAATATTTTTTTCTTTATGGACAGATTGAGACAAGAGTAAACAGCTTCTGAATTTTATTGGGCAACCTACACCACCAAATTAAGGTTTTTAAAATGAACCTTAGGCTAGTTACAGAGCATCTGTACCAGAGATTTGCAGTAGCTTTCAGCCATGTCCCCAGGGCATGTTGGACGTGGCAGAGCCAGGTGTGTTAGGAGAAGAGATGCCCACAGGTCTGGACATTGCCTCCAACTCCAGCCATGCTGGCTCCCAGCCCAGGTCCCAGCAGGCACCTTGCTGTGCTTCTGGCCTGGCTGGAGCTCCCATGGTTTGTCACCTCTTAGCAAACAGGGAAAGGAGTAGGTCCTCTCCTGAGTACCTTAACTTACTCTGCAGGGCTTAGCCGTTGCCGTTGGCACTGCCCATTCCACCCTGATGGTGGAGAGATGCTGAAAACCACCATAAGAACCACTAGGATGAAGCTCTGGGCCCTTCAGCCAACAAGGGACCTCAGAAACCTGACAGCCAGAGAAAATAAAATAATGGATACATGTAGGAGCTGGGTGGATGCTTTCAATGACTAGTTCTCAACAAGCAGAGAAGTGTGAACTCCTGGAAACACTGTCCTTCCCACTCCCCCCCACAGAGTCCCACAGGTCTTTCTGGGACCATCCTAACTGTGACTCACAAGTAGGGACTGAGCTACAGCAGAAAGCTGCCCTGGGAGACATACCACCTGGGCAGCAGAGATGGAAAGGAGATTCCTCCTGGGAAAACAGACGCGAACACAATGACTGATCAAAGCCTTTGAAATGCACTGTTCAATGAGGACACACCTGGGGAGAGAAGGTGTTCGTTCGATGAGACACACAACATTTCCAGAAAAATTTTAACGTGTTTCAACTCATGCAATTTTCAATGGGAATTAGTGCCAAGTATATGGAAGAAATTCACGTATTAGCCTTCCCCACACATCCCACTGCTGGTGCTGGCTACAGCCAGCTCATATGATTTGAAGCTTGATTTATCCTCAGTGCAAAGTCCTGTTTGAAATTCAGTAACACATTTATTTATTTTCAGACACAACCTATTTCCCTAGCCTAAAGGCTGCCTGAGAGGCAACAGATAGTTCTGCCTTGAAATGTGATATGGCAAAAGCCTGGGTGATTTTGGCTTGTCTCAATATTGTGATCACTGTTGGGAAGTAAAAGTCCTTCTGCAAGCTGCAGGGTCCGTGTGTGTGGATTATCACATGCATTTCCCGGCCCCTCAATTCCACGTTGAGTAGGAGTGCAGAGAAGAGCAACATGAGCTTTTAGGGCTGGCAAAAGCTGTATAAACCATGAGTGGCTTGGTGAAGAAATGACTAACTTGTGAGCCAGCCCCACCCAGTCTGAAAATGCCCGGGAGGTGTGAACACCGCAGAGAAGGGGGAATTGGTACAGGGTATGAGAAGAAATCAGTAGAGACAATGTGTGAGGTGCATTTTTGAAGGTCACAGTCCAGACCTAGTCCCACTTAGAGGAGACAGTGGAGATAATCCACTCGAGCATGCTCATTGTATGCTATAACAGATGAAGATAGAAGGAACTGAAGAAAAACAACCAAGGTAGAAAAGGAAAACAACAACATTTGCTGAAATGCTTATATTTTGCACAGCAAGAGCCACCAACTGACAGGTGGGTGATGTGAATGTTTCTTTGTGCTCAGTTGCAGAGGATATGCTTTTGGCTATATTGACAAGATGATTCAGAACTTCAGCTCAAGCTTTGGTATCTCAGACCTTTGTGCTCCAGAGGTTTCCACATCAGCTACCTTTCCCCAAAGTGGCCACATCTCACCATACGTGGCAACACAGACCTCCAACACATTAAGGAGAACAAACAACTAAAAGGACCTTACCACTGATAGATAGATGGAAGGAAAGTAATAGAAGACTGATTTAAAACTGTTCTGGGCCAAAACTTGGTAGAGGAGTACTTGTCCCATGCATCTACCCCAGGTTTTCATCCTGAGACACTGTGTAGATCCAAACAAGGCCTGGCTAAATGCAGAGTTGAGTGGACCAGTAAACCCAAGATCTCCATCTCTCAACTCCCACTCCCCTTCCTCCTCTGCCACTAATAACAAATGTCTGGTTTCAAAGTCTGCCACTCAAAAATCCCCGTTTAAGTTGTGGTTTTCATCTCCCCCTCCATGGTTTTTGTTTTTAATTCAGCACATTGCCACCACTTGTTGAGGGGACCTGGTTGTTTGCTCCTTCCTGCTGTTTGTTTTCCTCTTTGCTTTCTACATGGCATTGATGGCAGAAGGCGTAAGAAAGCATGCTCATCATCAACAAACATGGGGCAGGTAGAGGTCAGCCCAGCATCAGCCTGCTACGGGACTGCATGGGCAGGAGCCAGCATAATACCAGCATGGTGAGGGAAAAGCAAAGAACCAGGTATTTTTTGTTTGGGTTTGGTTTTCTTTGGTCAGTCCCTACGTTGAAAAAAGGTAATTCATGTGGGTTTTCAAACTACTGGAGACCTGAGATGCTGAGGTGTGTTTAGGAGATGTGAGTTTGTATGTGCAACATAGATGTCATTAAGAAAAATAATATCCCTGTCAGGGAAGGCTGGAGAGGATGGGGCAGGGGGGCAGGAGAAAGAGGAGGAAAGCTGCTAAGCTAAGAAAGGATGAGGTAATGATAACATAATTTCCTAAGCCAGCTACTAATTAACCATAACTCTGGAGCTTAGTACTGTGAACTGACTCCATCATAACCCAGAAATCGCACTGTAACCTGAAAAGCAAACAAAACAAAAAAGGCAACAGCAAATTTTTCAGTGACAATGCTAGTCAAAGAAACTAAATGCATTTTATAGCTTTGTTTTTTTCTCTTCCCCACCCCCATATTTGTAGATAACATGCCCAAATTTCTTGTGCACACAGGAGACAGGGCATGGGCATTTTTTGGTGTGAAGTAAAACATGAGAGGATGCGACTAAAGCATGGAGGGGATTCCCTTTTTGGTGCTGTTGTGGCAAAGAGATGAAAAGTGCCCAAATCAGCCTGTTGAGCGGTCCCAAAGTGTTGCCCACACATATGAGTAAGGAGGAGAAAAGCCAAACACAAGCACCTTCCCTTGCGTGGCTCACCCTTCCTTGTGCTTTGAGTCATCTGCAGTAGTCAGGTGCACTGAGGTCAGACTGAAGGGTGTCAGGAGGAATTGCAGTATACTGAAGAGTGACAAGGGTTTGCGCTGCAACTCCTACGGTCCTGGCCCCTTTCTCCCATGCCAGCAAGACGTCTACATAAAAAACTCCTTCGATAGGAATAGCTGTGTAAGAGGCAGGGCAGGAAAGAGCTAACCCCTTGCTCAGTTACCAGGCATTGCCTACAGCTTACTTTCTGCAGTGGTGGAAGAAGCCCAGTCTTCATCCTGCCCCCCCCCATTAAGTCCAGATGCCAAAGGATATCTTTCTAAGATATTACAATAAAAGAAGTCCAAATTCTCAGACACAAGAAGGTGTGCTGCAACACAGCTGCAATGCAAAGCAATGCTGCAACTCGAAGCAGCCAGTAACTCAGTAAAGTCAAAGAGAAATGAAGAAGAGTTAAACAGCTAAATATTTTTACAAACTTGCATGAAGCCGTAGATATTAAGTTCTAGAAGCTGATGGGCATGTTGGGGGATGACAAGAGAGGAGGGAATGTCACCCAGGGCAGGTCAGAAAGAGAAGAGAAAAATAAGCCTGCCAAAAGTTTATTTTTTAATGCTGGACCTCATATATTGGTAGTGTAGTTTCGATAGCTTCAGGTAACAGAGATGTTGAGCCAAGGGAGAAGCTGAAATGTTGAACCAGGGACATGACTGCAGCAGTACTTCCAGAAGGTGAGGAGACAAGTTGCTTGGAAGGCAAGGGCAATGGGGGCCAAGGCAATGGGGGGTGAGGGGAGGGGAAATCTCAGGCTTTGCTGTTTTGGATACACAGGGAAAGAAGAAGCCCCAGTGTCAGTGGGGTGACCTAAGCCCCTCTCTCCCTAGCATTATCACATCATGCATTGGGTTTGTCCTCATGCTTGCTCTTCTCACCATGCTTTTCTCCCCACAGCCCTGCTGAGGAGAAAAGCCACACAGCTAGGCTGGGAGCACAAGAGCTTTGCCCATAAAGGAAAGGAGATGGAGGTTAATGAGGACCTAAAGCCCCCTTCTTTCCACTCTCCTTGTAAACCCACACCTGTGCATCCTGGCTGTGCTGGCAGCCAGCGTTTTGACTGAGATCTTTCTCTTACATGAGTGAAAGAGCTCACCTGGATAGCATATTTGGGAATGCACAGATGAAATTAGCCTCATGCAGAGGAAAATCACTTGGCATTAGCGCACTTGAACGTGAGCTAATAAACCCTGTCAATCTTCACAGCTATTTCCTCTCCATCGCTCAGCGCCAGCTCAGAGCTGCAAGGGAGAGGACACAGGGCTCCCAGCTCCAGCTCAGCCTCCACTTTCCAAATGCTACATCCTCCAGCTGAGAGGTAAGCCCTCACGTGCAGTGCCTCTCAGCATCCACCGCAAACTGCTGCTCATGCCATGCTCTTCATATGTTTTAACAGGAGCAGCATGAGAGATCACAGCTCACAGGGAGATTGTCAAAGCACAGGTTCGAGGAAGACGGACTGTGCGGCAAGACAGTGAATCAAGAAGAGAAAAAGGCTTGGTTTCTCTTTTTCACTTTCTACTTCAGTGAGTAGTGGAAAGAAAAGTGTTTCCATCATGCAGGCCTCCTGAGTGTCCTCTGTGACATTTAGCATCGCCATCGTGTCTGTTTGTAGGCAGCCAGATCCTCAGCTCCCTGCCAGTCACAGCTCCCCTGCCTTGACTGAATGACCTTCTCTTCTACCACAGCCTCCACCCCCAGCCTCCACCTTGTCAGACTCTCCCACCACCAATGCTTTCTGTGGCTGGCTACAGCCTGGCCCTTTCTCAGTCACATTTTTAGAGTTGTCTTATTTATTCCTAGAATTTATGTGATGTTGCGGTGTTGCTTCATTTTTTTAAGATGGAATAAATACTTACTGGAACATTTATGGTTTTTGTTCTTGCATGTCTTAAATCTGAAACACAAAATGAAAAAAATGATCACAAACAGAAGCTTCAGGCACATCTCCTTCCAATAGGAGAGCAGAGGTGGACTAGTTTGCAGCTCAGCCAAGGGTTGCTCACTGAAAACAAGTGTGGGATTCCTGGCTTTGGAAAATACTGAACTGTTTTGTATCAGCTTTGGGGTTTTCTTACACAGAATGGGTCCTGCCAAGCCTCATACACCACACAGGAGCTTCATTTTTTTGCCCCCTGATCCATCTTCCCCTTTGGATGACAGACATCTCATTTGTTGGCATCCTGGCATCTCTCTTCTGCCTCAGGACCAGATCCTGTTGGACACAACTCATGGGCATGTCTTGTGTAGAGGGCTCTGGAGCAGAGCAGAGGCTTCAGCCTGTGCTGCAAACCTCCTCCTCATACAGCAGTGCCCAGGAGGAGGCACATCCACCACCCACGGACATCTCCATCACAGGTACCGTGCTCTGCCATGGGTGAGGAACAGTATGTGCATCAGTGATCAGGGCATTATTCCGGGGTAACAGAAACCTGAGCTCAAACCCATGTTCAGTGAGTGACTTACGTGTGCTCCTGCCATAGGCAGACGACCCTGAAGCCCTGCTGGGCAGAAGCCTGATGCATTTGTCTCCTCCTAAAAGGCAGAGAAATGCTAGGGTCCTTTCAAGGATCTGGGATTCATTTTCAGAAATGCTTTAGGTATTTAGGAACTACTGGGGTTAAACAGCTCAAACGAAAAGTGCTTTCATTTTAACATGTCTTTTGAAAAAGAAAAAATCAAAATTATGTCTCCTGAAAGCTTATCTTTTAGATTTTGAAATAGGAGATTCAAATTCAACCAAATCAGCTTGTTGGCTTTTTTAACTCTTTTTTTTTTTTTTTTGGGAGGGTTGGGGGGCAGGGAGGGGATGTCCTAAAACACCTCAATTTGAATGAAAAAGTGTTTTCCAAAGAAACTTCAGGTCAGAAATTTTACACTGGCTCTTACTCAAATTCAGAGTTGAAACTCCTGTTGTCACAACGTTGTATGAAGTTCTCCCTTTCTCCCTAGAGAAGACATGGCACAAAAAAATAGGTAGCTTTATTAGACGAGGATGCTGACACTGGTTCCTTTGACATCAGACAGTCCTGGCAAGAGGCAGAACAGGTCATGTTTGAAAAAACTTTCCTTTAGTGACTGACGACTCTGCCCATTATACCTCAAGAGTGCAGCACTTAAGCAAAAGCTGTGATTCTTTTAAAAGTATAATTTCTACTAATAACAGTGGAGGAAAAAAGAAGATTCAAAATTTGATGGGATTTGCACCAAGAACAGCCTCAAATAAGCCCATCAGGTGGATGGACACGCCAGCTTTTTATTTGCCAGTGGACCAATAAACTGGCCAGCAGGGCCAAATGAGGGGTCAGCAAAACCAGCTTTTGGAGGAAAAGCCTGAAAAAAGTGTTTGCCACTGAAATTCAATAAGCAAAATAAACCAAGAGCTTTCTCGTTCCCCCTTGAGGTTGCAAAAGAACTAGCAACGAAGCTGATGTGGCTAAAAGCCATGTGCATCTCCCCAGATGCCAGTGAAATAGCGGGGGGCTGCCATGGAGCCACCTGGCACTTCAGTCACACCTCATTCACAGGATCTCCTTTCAGCACAACTGTCCTCACTCTTGCTCTTTCACACCCACTGCTGAGCAGACCCACAGCTCTCGTGATATTTGCCATGTGGCCTCATTCACATGCTTCATGCTGAGATACTGCATCATTCACAGGGCCAGCAAAAGATCCCTGCTTTTGTGGGATGATGAAATCTCTCACCACTGAGAACTGCTTGACTATTCCCCTTCCCCAAGAAAAGGAAAGAGAAAAGGAGAGGAAATGTTTCATACAGCATGTTGCTGCATTTGAGGGAGGTGGAGCAGATGGATGAGGCTCTCCAGGGCTCATACCCTGAGTTTCCCCCTTTTTCATCCTTCTCACTTCAGTAAGACCTACTCAAACGCAGCGCAACCTTCCTTAACACAGTAGGACCTAAAATCATAGCTTCTCCTGATCAGAGACTGTATGTGAGTAGTGCCCAGCTCATTCATAGCTTACATTTTAATTAGAATCTCTAATGGCCAAATAATATGAGAATAATCCCAGTAAGTGCTTTGCCTCTAGCATCTGGAGATAATACCGACATTTCAGGTGTTCCCTTGTCTGAACTCATTTATTCTTATTTTTCACCCTGCAGCATCAGCTATAGGTCCTTCAACCTGACAGACAATACCCTCATAAATAAGTATGATAAAAGAAGTTCATTCCCCTGAAGAGGTATGGTCACAGGTACGTACCTCACTGCCTACATTTAAAGAAGCGAATGGGCAGGGGACAAGTCAGTGAAGGAAGCTCTGAAGGAGCTTTTCTCTCTGAAGGCTGCAGGGAGCTCAGACCTCTGACTCTGGGACCAACGCTGTGTGGCAGGGAGTCCTTTTCTCCAAGGAAAGACTACTTTGTTTGACACTGTTATACAGCCTGGCCACAAAACCACATACTTTCTTGGCTTTTTGGACTGGGACCTACCTTTGAGCTGATTTTGGACAACAGTGAGAACAGTGGAGTTTTGGCCACCAGTTTGGACCATAGGAGACACCCTGAAAGCACCAGTAATGATCCTCTGCGGCCCTGAAAGCAGTACCAGCATACTTAAAATACATTGAGGTTTCTTCTTGAGGCTGATGTATTTAAGTACTACTCTTAAGGCATTTCTGCCTTTTGAACCCCAAGGCTTTTATTTCTAAGGCTACCTTTCAGTGGAGTGCATTATTAGTGGAAATCGAATCTGCACTAAGGCCAGTTATGGACATACAATTGCATGAGATATCAAAGCAGGAAAAAACTCGTATGAGGATTTAAAGCCTCTATCAATGTTATCAAAGCCGTTTTCATATGCACACAAAATTATTACAGTTTTGTTTTCTGATATGATAACACTGCAAACAAGAGCTGAGTATCCAGCTGGGAAAATGAGAAAAAAAAAAAGGAAAAAAAAAAAAAAGAAAGAAAGAAAAAAAAAAGGGGGGGGAAGCCAAAAAGCAATGCCTACACCCACACTTTAAGCAGTTGCAAAAAAAAGCTTTGCTTCACTGGCTTAGACCAATCCTCCCTGCCAGTAAACTAGGCAGGACTGTGGTTTAACAGTTTTGCAGATGCCGTGAGGTAAAGAGAAAGCAAGCGGCTCCTAAGGCGTTCATGGTGGTAGCCTCATCTCTCTCTGTCTCTCTTTTTCTCTGATCTGTTAACTGGAGCCTTCAGTGGAAGGATGGAGAAGTACGGAAGTGAAGATGATTCATCAGTACCTGTGCATGTAGATTGTAACGTACAAACGATGCAAAGGGAGTCTAAAATAAAGTTCTGTGAAGTGAGAGTGAAAACCAATCTGAATGGGGTGGTCTGTTTAAAAAAACTTTGCTATGCATTTTGGGCTCATGGGTATCAGAGGGGTCAACAAGTAGCTCCCTGGGAGTGCTGAGTTACACTCCAAAGTGCAGTTTCTGATGGATTTGTCCATGAAAATCACAAGTTTCTGAAGAACAGCTGAGCACTGGCTGACCGTTATCTGAGCACGATGCTTTCTTTGAAGGTGCCAAACTGCACTAAAAGTATTTAAAGGCACAGGAAATGTTTCCTTTTTCCATTTAGGCAATTGTTTTCCGTGCCCCAGGGATGTCATATGAGCATGAGTGAGAGGGTTGCAGACCCACATGGTGGGAGAAAAGTTAAATAGCTCTGGAGCTGGCCAAGCATCCTGCCTTCCATTCCAGCCAGGCACCCCCTGTAATCTGTCAGCTGTCCGCTGCCTGCTAGGGACCAGCATCATTAGGTACATGAAAGGGGAAAACAAACATGCACAAAACCCCAGAAAACAAAGCAAACAGGATTCATGGTCTAGTGGTTAAAAGGCAAAGGCTGGGGAGTTGGGAGAGCTGGCTTCTCTCGCAGGCTGTGGCACTGTAACTCTCGTTGGTTAGCATCTCCTCCCTGTGTCTCGGTTCATCCAGCTATAAAAAGGGGCTGGTTACCCCTCCCTGCATACATTAGGAGGGCTCCAAAGCACCTACAGCCTAATCACTGTTACAGGTTATTCCAGCCTCGGGAACCTGGGAAAAAATCAAAGCTGATTTATACAGTCGAATCTTTGCTGGCACTGACAAACTGGTAGAGACAGTCCTGTCAAGTATCATATTCTGAAGTTTTATACCATTCATTCCTGTCATATTTTTTTCCATGCAATGGGAGATATGTATTGCATATGCTGATATCTCCTCTGCCTGTGAGACAGTATGCCAAAATGAATAAAGCCAGGGAGTTTCAGCCCCAGAGACAAGCCACAGCGGAGCTTCCCATGGGTCTGCTGCCGGTGGGACCCCGATGCAGAGGACATTGGGTGGGAGGTATGTTCACAGCTGCAGCCTGCTGGTACAGCTCTTCCCTGGTTTTGTCCCCTGTGTCACTAAACCTGACACAATGCCACATTGCACGTTGAAGATAACATCATGCCGTGGTAACAGCAATGTACACAGACAAAGACATCCTTGAAATGGCAGAAGAGGGGAGACAAGCCCTGGCACATCTCTGTTGGTTAAACCTGGGGTTTATGTTTGTGTTAGTTTTGCTCACACCTTTTAACCAAGAGAGCTAAACCAGCATTATTTGTTGAAAATCTAAACCAAGCATAGCATCTGCACATGTTAGTTTGTCAACAGGGCTGCAACAGTCAGACATCACCCTATTCTTACCCTTGACAAACCCAGCAGTACCAGCAAACATTCAATTTCTCCTTCAAACATATTGTGAATTACAGCCCCAAACCTTACCTGTTTTACACCTCTCTGAATCTTTGAGCCTTTTGGAGTATTTCATTAAGGGATCTAGGGGATTTATTTGGGATTTATAAGCTCAAAATGAATAGGCTTCTTTATAGAGATCGCTTCCTTGGTGTGTTCTTAAGGTCTGGCCAAAACATTTCTCTCTTGGTGATCACTACAGGCTGCCCAGGGAAGTGGTTGAGTCACCATCTCTGGAGGTGTTCAAAAGACATGTAGATGTGGCCCTTAGGGACATGGTTTAGTGGTGGATTTGGCAATACTCATTTAACAGTTGGATTTGATGATCTTAAGAGTCTTTCCCAAGCTAAATGATTCTGTGATTCTAAACTGACAGTTGTGGACTTGCACAAATTTTATCAGAAGAGGCATGCACCTTCTGCGGAAAAAAAGGAAATACCTGTCAAGAACATGAAAACGTTCAAGTCACCCCAACAAACTCTGAAAGCATTCCATCTGAAATCCAAACCTTTCAGTTCTCAGCCTTTTCCCCCCTGTTTTAACAGCAGAAAGACATTTTCCATGGAAGACGTGGCAATAAAAAGCAACCCGCTTCCTGGGAAAATTCAAACACATATTACAGTGGGAGCTGCAGGGTACTAATAATGTATAAGGTGCACAATAATGTATTAATGTTTGTCTTTATTCAGGTGTTTAGGATCTTGACTGCCTGAGGCAAAGGTCCAAATAGGCACTGGAAAAAGCTACTTTTTCTTTACATGCTTACTGGGAAGACACTTAGACCTGGATTTATCCCATCTAACAGCATGGGCTTGACCTCATTGCCCACAGCTGGGTGTGAAGCACCACTCGAGATGCCCTGTGTCATATTTGCCAGTCTTGGGGGATGGCTCAGGTACCCACGGTCTCTCAAGAAGTGCATGCCTATGTGAAAGAAAGAGAATTAGCCCTAGGTTTCATTGAGGTGTTAGGAGTGTGCACGTCTTCAGCTCCTGCTGTAGGTAACAGAGAAACAAGTACTTCTATTCATGACAGAGTGAGCCTTAGGTCACTAGGAATATATTTAATCTCAGTTTACACATCTAATAGGCTGGGGCGCTTGTCTAGAGTCCCCCTACAGCCAGTGGAGGGACAGACATTTCAGGGCCATTAAACACAGCTACCTGAGATACCTTTATTAGGATGGTGGGATGCACTTCATGCATCCATTCATGGAGAGCCAAGACAGCCAACTTCATTTGTGATAAACCACAGTACCATCATTTGGGATTAAAAAAAAATCTGGAGATCACTTGATCCAGCCCCTTACCCAAAGCAGAACCATGCCTGAAGTCAGATGAAATTGTTTAGGGTCTCATCTGGTTGAGTTTTGGACATTTCCAAGGATGGAGATTTCACAGCCCCTACAGGTCTTTCTTCCACTATTTGACCACCCTCAAGTTGAAAATAAAAAATGTCCATAATATCTTATTAGATTTTTCCTGGCTATTGCCTTAGTCCTGTTGCTGTGCACCTCTGAGAGGAGCCTGGTTTTGTCTTTTCCACACACCACCATAAGGTAGCTGCAATACCTACAGTCATAAGGTAAGTGATCTTGAATCTTTTCTTCTTACAAATAAGCCAGCCCAGCACCCCTAGCTTCTCCTGTTATACCGTGTGCTCCTGTCCCCAGACATCTTGCTGACCCTCCACTGGGCTTGTTCTAGTATGTCAATCAAATATTTGATATTTAATGTTAGAGCATATAAATTGCCTTCTACCTGTCCACTTGCTGTATAACCTAGAAGTCCTAGATGCTCTGGGCATTTCTTCACACTCACGTAGGATGAACTCAGACCCTAATGATGAATGAGTTTCCAAAATAAGTGTTTCATTCAGAATAGCAACTGCATTTCAGTTTACATTCTACTTCACAGCACTTCTTTTATGAACTCCATGTAGACAAGAGCACTGAAGGTCTCTTAAAAAGCTTATTTTCACTGCAGGTGCCATAGAATTTGTGACCGTTCATGAGCAAAAGCCCCTAGGGGAATAGGTAGATAGGTTTGTTCCACATCACTGATAACTGTTAAGCCTTCAGAAATCTTTGGATCAAAGGCCTTATAGAGGTCACTGTAATATTATTCTTAAAAAAAACGATTTCTCCTGCCGTTAGTTAACAGTCCGGTACTGTGTAGCTCTGAGGACAGAGGGAAGTTTTACAAAAATGCTTTCTAGAGGCCCAAATGGTATGACTTTTTCTCAGAAAAGGAGGTGGAGGTAAACAAGCAGTGGCATAAACAGATAGATCACTTTGCATGGAAAGAGGAAGCAGAGGACTGTAAAAAAAGCAAGCTTGGTAATTATATAGTCATTCTACTGCCAGTAAAAAATGGGAAGGGAGAAAAATTTAAAAAAGGTGCCTTCACTGGAATGAAAAACTGGGTCTACTTGCCTACCTAAAGGGTAATAATAGCCATTCTGGGAGTGCTAAACTCTTTGAACTGTGTCTAAGTACCACTTCTGTTTATTTTAAGGAAGGAAACTGTCAGGTTCTGTTTGTTCATAGTGAGCCATCCACAATGTGCCTGATGCATGCAGGACTAGTAAAATAGTGGTACATCAAGTATAGGAAACAAGAGGTTTATCATGGGATTAGTCTTACAGAGATAAAAGTAATCACAGAGTTGCTCAGGACTTCTTGTTTGCTGTGAAACTTGACTACAGGAGGTGATGGGTCTTTTCTTTTACAGCTCTTTCTGGTTGAGGAGGGAGGGAAGTGGGTTTAAAATAAAAACCGCTCATCTCTCCCTTACTTTATTCGTCCCCATCATTTGGTACTTTGCAAAGGGGCAACTTTTTTTTAAGGGATCATGTTTCTACCTTGCAACAAATCCCAGTCATGATTTTTATGGGCTAATTGCATTCCTGAACAGGTCATGAACTCTGGTCTGTTTTATTTCTATTCCTGATTTTAATTTTAATTTTAAAAAAATAGTAAAAGAAAAGTGAACTGATGGAACTAAGACTATGCTTTTACTTGCAGTGCATATGTTACGAGGCCAGTCATTTACTGTTTCAGGGAATCATGTGTTTTATAAACCAGCCGGCTCAGCTTTTTAGCTCATCATCTTGTGCCAGGGTTCCTTTATTTATGGCTCCAAGAACAAAAAAATTAAAAAGAAAACTATTTTTGGAGGAGTTTTAGCTTATAACACACAGTGGCAAAGTGTCTCAGGGATACCATCCACAAGCCAGAACATTCTTCCACAGTTCATTTATACCTTTTTCTTTGAGCTGCTATATTGCAGACTGGGCACATGCACAGCTCTGGGGAATGCTGTCTTATAGCATGTAGGTGGATCTCCAGCTAGCACCTGACATGTTCATGAAGCTTTGGACTATCCAGGCACCTAGGAGAAGCATGAGATATGTCAAGTCTTATTTCATGCATGTATCTACATCTGAGCTAGCTATACAAGACCTTTTAGAGCCAGTAGAGAGAAATGAAGACTCAAGAGGAGGAATGAAGCTGACCTGTCTTGAGCCACCTCTCTGGGGTTTAATACAGTCTGACCCATGAATGAAGCGTGGTTCTGGAGAGTGGAGCACTTCTAGCTGTCCATTCAACCAGCAGCATATGGCAGTGGTTGAGACAAGCCTCTGTTTCACAACACATGGAAAGAGGATGCTCCAGTGCTTATTGAGAGCACTCTGATACAGGATGCTCATTACAGTGAAGTTCTGAAACAAATTTTTTAGTCCAAAATGGAGCCAGAGAGAGAGAGAGAGAGAGCATTTTTATATTTTGTACTGGTAAATGTCAGAGTGCCATTTAGTTCTAGCAATGCCTATCAGAAAGGTGACTGGGACTTCCCCTGTTTTGAATTGGTCCTTTCGACTCTCAAATCTCCTGGTCAGGAACTGCCTATTTAATGATTCTTTCTGTTGGTGAGTCCTGAAGCCCTGATCACAGCAAGCACAATAGTACCATACAACACAGTAATAACGAAATTATGTACATTCAGATATGTTGGATGAATTCATCTCATCTAAGTTGAGATAACTATGATGCAGGAGCCTACCTCCAAGTGAATGTCTAGGATATCATTATGGTCTGAGAAGATGTAGTCATTGTAGTCAAGGCAGGAAAACATCAGATATGAAGGAGGTAAATCACAACCTAACCTCTACTGGCCCTGTTTGTTTTTTCTCCATTTACTAGCAAGGGATCCAAGGTGGTTGGCTCAAGTGTGGGTATCTGCTTTACAGATGAGAAATTTTGGTCAGGTAGCTCCCACGTTTAGTCACACAAGGTAGCAAGGGACTGTAAGGTCCACCCATTCTTGTCTCCACATCCTTTGGATAACTTCCAGAACTACTGCTCAGAGTAAGTTCCAAAGCAGCAGTGGCAGGTATGAAAAAAGGAGTTAAAGCTGTAGCTTTGCTCGCCCCATGAACTGACCAAGAGAGTGGAATTGGTGTGGATGATGACGGGGTAAATGCCTTAGATAAAGGAGTGCAGTAGCTTATCTCTTTCTGCAGAAGAAATGTAGAGGAAATAGGATGTTCCAACAAAATTCTGCTAAATATTGACCTAGATACCTAACAAAAAAAACTCAGCAACTTGTCCATACTCAGAGACCTATGAAAGGCCCTTAAGGAAAAGTTTTTTTCAAGTCCTTGTTCTAGCACATACAAGTTCTTTGCCTGATAATAAATGCTTTTTAACACTTGTGCAAAACCAAAACAAACCAGGGCTAAGCACCCTCATAAATCACTACAAGTCAGCTATCTCCTTCCAATTCTGTGAACACAAGGGGAAAAATGTTAAAGATGTAATGTTGACAAAACAATGAATTAAAGACATAATATGGAATAAAACAATGAATCCAAAGCAAATTCGCTGTTGAGATGGCCCGATCACAATGTGAAAGGGAAGAGTATTATTTCAGACATTAATACTATGAAATAATAAGTTCTTGCAATCTCCTCATCTCTGATGACAGACAGACAAGATAGGTAAGGCAGACAATTCAACATACCTTACAACTTGAGCATCTTCTGCTGCTCCCCACAGTCCCTCTTTGCAAAAGGATACAACATTTGTATGACCAATGGTACAGCTAGCACTACAGCGCTGTTTTGAGAGAAATAGAAAGTTTACATTAAGAAAATCACCTCAAAATTACAAATTGTGAAATATACCCTTGCCAGCCAGCAGACTTTTTTTAAACTTACTTTATGCTGCAACGGAAAATAGATTCTGGGGGGAAAAAAGAAATTATTGTTTTGCAATTCTTATTTTTTGTGTTGACTTCTTTACTTTTCTCCCTACTCCGGTGCATGATCAGGTGAATACATTTTCATAGAGCAGCATAAGTGTTGGAAAAGCATTTGTGCTACAGTCTGTCTTGTTGTACTTCAAATCAGAGAGTTCAGACCCTTTTAGCACTGTCTGAAAATAAGCTCTGCTTGTAATTCTCATTCCATGAATAATCACATGAAAAGCAATTAGATGGCCAAAGGTGGGGTTCTGTAGCCTATGGATGGATGAACAATGCCCCATCAGGTAAGATACGCTGTGAACTCCCAGTCCCTCTCCCATACAGAGAAAAAGGCCACTGTATCTGTTCCATCACGTTTCCAGCAAGGCACCTCGCCACAGGCATAGTCAGCTCTCATCCTCTGCATTAGTGCTTTCTCTTGAATTTAACCCTCACCATTTTCCCTTCTTGTTGCCAAAAGGCTCCTTTTCTCCTGGCTGTCACAGACAACAGACATAACCTTCCAGCATCACAAAGAAAATCAGATTTTTTGGCAGTGCCTCTACCACGAAGGCTTGTGGGTGCAGGTGACCAGGCTCCTCACCACCATGTCCCTGAAAACCACAACTCCTTCAGCCACCTGGGAACACTGAGGAAGCCATCCGGGGCAAAATTTAGATGGAAATATTAGTGAATTAGCTTATTTCCAGCCAAACATTCAATGTATTCAGGTCATGCCTGCCTGCTTCAAGGAAAGCAACTGTTCTGCAAGTGGAGGGAAATCAGGAGAGAGAAGAACAACAACAAAACAGCAACCGCTCGTCTGCTGAACCAAAAGCCAAAGACAGGCCTGGTCCTTCCCTTCAGAGGCCTGAAAGAGAATGAAGGGAAAGTCTGAGACTTCCTGCCTTTGTAATGAGTTTACTAATTAAATGTTAATTGTGGGCCTCGACTGACCAACATTTAAATGAGGCCTTGGAGCCAGGAATTGGGCTATTGTGGTCAAATTGTTTATATGGACAGGAACATGCCTTTCTAAACACTGGATTCCTGCACTCTGGCCAAGCTCTGGAGGAAGCTCCATGTGCAGCACTGCT
The DNA here is from genome assembly GCA_035590215.1 of Microhierax caerulescens. Taxonomy (NCBI): domain Eukaryota; kingdom Metazoa; phylum Chordata; class Aves; order Falconiformes; family Falconidae; genus Microhierax; species Microhierax caerulescens. The sequence continues at coordinate 65,309,623 of JAVJGJ010000057.1, read as the reverse complement.
GGGGCTCGCGCCCAAGGACTGCTGCCGCGGGGCTGCCCCAGCCGCCGAGTGATCGCACATGCTCCTGGGTGCCTCCAGCATCCTCCTGCTTCCTATGACAGTATTGGCTTTGATGGGGACCTGAAAAGGTAATGTCCCTCTGGTCATCACTGGGCCAGCTGAGTGGGTGAGTGATGCTAGTGCCAAGGGGTGCACTTCTCCGACGTAGACAGGAGGTTCCCCACCTCATATGCCGTGGGTGGCGATTAGAAGATATTTGTGCCTTAAACTGAGATTAGAAGTGGTTTGTGGCAGGAACTCTGTTTTTTTTCATCTGTGTTTAGTGCAGAAAGCAGCAGTATGGGACTGTGCCTCAAGTCTGGCACTCGCAGTCCCAGCTGCTGTCAAACGAGTAAGTGCAAAAGCCCTTCATGCTTTAATGCTTCCCTCCTTTCTTTACTCTCATTGATAGCCTCCGTATATTTAGACTGGCTGTTGAAACACGTTACAGCCTGGCTCTGATGCATCCTCCATAGTTTGGGTTGAGTTCATCTCTTTGGGACATTCAGCAGAGATTTGAACCAATGAATCCAACTAGTTTCCTCACTCCTTCACCTTCCTTTTTATCTTAATTCCCCCTGACAGCTTGAAGAGCCTTTTTCACACCTGTCACTCACATCACCTGTTGGTCCTTATCCAAATCCTCCTGCTAAGGAGCAATGGCTACAGTTCAGCCCTTGACCCACTTGGATCAGCTGCTCAGCTCCCGTTGTTCCTTTTGGCTTTGCTTCGCTACACATCTCAAAATCCAATGCAAAATATGCTAAGCATCCTATTAGTGTCTATCTTCCATTTCAGAACCACATGCCAGGTAGTTTCTGCAGAATTCATGCTTTAGCTAGCCTATGTGGTCTTGCATTTCTCTAAAAGCATTTCAGTACAGTAGCATGATATGTTGAGGCAAAAATTACTATGGGGTGCCAGAAGCCTGGGAGTTGCACTCTGTTTACTGCATATCTACTTCTCCCCTGAATTTTTCGACCATGCTTATTAAAATTGACCACACCACCTTAGACTTGGTGACTATGATTAAGACCCATCACCACCAGTGCTGATAAATTTGGCTTGGTAAATTCTAGTTGAACTTTCAACCTTCTGCTCAGCTTCCCCTTTTATTTGTGCATTTAAGATGTACCTTTGTATTGTTGGTAGTTTAGATTTGAAAATGTATTTAACCATTATATCTTGCGGGGGGAGGAAAAAAATACTCACCTGATTTACCAATTAGCCTTCTATTTTATTTTAGAAATTGATGTCAGAGAAGTGAAGTGATAGCCTAAGCCATGCTGAAAGGTTCTATTAGTTTTGGGGTAGCGACAGTGTTAAGCAATTCCAGCTTACCTGGGAAAGGTCAGATGAGTCCCAGCGATAGGGCTCACAGCTGAATGTAGTGCTTTATTGTGGAACAGCTTCAAGCTGCATTAGCCAACAGTGACTTAAACTAGTAAACTGGGTTCCCATCAAGTCCAAATTAAGCTCTTGTACTGAAAGGTCCCACTGGATTTCAAATACTGAGAACTGCAGCAAAACTAACTTTCCTGTCATCTCTCACCCTCAAAAGAAAAGTAAAACTTGGATTTGGGTTTGGTTTGGTTTTGGTTTTTATTCTAGTTTAACAATGAAGATCAAGAGTTTCTATATCCATGGAATATGAGGAAGCAAAATTCCCCCACATTGTCCCTGCTTTTGGAAACAGCAAGAGGCCAAAGCATAGTGGAAAGCATGATGAGAAGCCCCCAGTGTCCCTCAGCTTCGGGATTTGGTTCTGCATCAGTGGGAGTCCTGTGCTGCCACACCCTGATGTCCTCTTTTATGAAACCATTTTGTTACCATCAAACAAAATTGTAACCTGCTTCAAGCAGTTCCTCTCAGTTATTTTGCTGCAGTATATTCCAGTTTTACATGAAGATGCTCTGGGCAGCGCTTGCTGTAGTATGATCTGGTCAAAATGTCGGCCAAATTCTCCGCCGGGATGGGTCAATACAGCATCATTAATGCCAAGGAAGTAATTTACTGGAATTACTGGTTGTCTGATCTCTTCTGTTTAAGGAAACCTTTCTTCTATTAAAGAAACTGTTTCCTATTTCCTCCATGTTTGGGAGTAACACATTGATTTCAGTGCAGCTACTTCTGACTAGCAGAACTGCCTCAGATGAAATGAGCTATATGTATTCCTACATGTCCATATTTTTTTTTTTTCAGAAGAAATAGCTTATGTTTTTTGTTAATGATGACCTTCATAGTCATGCATGGTTGTAACAGCTCAGGGCAGCTAGGAGGAGTTATTGCCACCACTATACAGACGAGCCACTGACCTACTGGCATCCAAACTCATTGCAACAAATTTTGGACACTGAAGTGAAGCATCTGAGTGAGGTACAGTCAGCTCACACTTCACCTGCCATGAAAGGGATGGGTGGAGGTGGCGGTGTCTTAAGCAGCTGTGGTTAGAGCTGCAAAATCCTCTATTGGAGTCTCTAGTGGCAGGTGTGCTGCAGTGATGGGTGCAGAGGAAGCACAAACTACAGCAACAGCTCGCTTGGTTTGTTGTGTCTGTCATTCAATGGCTATTCTTTGAAATTGTTGTTGTTTGTGATTTGCTTTTTTGGGGGTTGGAGAAGGAGAGAGAAAATGCATACCAAGAAATGTCCACTTAATATTCCTGAACCAAACAGATATCTTTTGACGACTGCTTTCTGTGTAAATATATGTATCGTGGTTGCTTGGAACCTGATTCTCCTTGTGCTAGAGACAGGTAAATCTTATTTTTCATCTACAGACGTACCCATAAACTCAAAGAAAAACCCTGGAAAAGGTATATGGCAAGGAAGAAAGGCTGTTAGCATTTAATGGGTTACCCTCTATCCCTTAACACCTTACCTCAGCTTTCCAGAGAGAGGGCTTGTGCCAAGAACATGCATCTTGGTTCAGTGAGTTATTGCCATTTATTTGTTGCACTTAACTGAGTTACCTAAGCCAGGCTGTAGCCACTGTCAGTCGTTCTGCGTGTCACACAATGCCACTCCTGGGACCCATACACTTCTGTCTCATGTCTTAGTTACTGCTGAGATCTACATCCAGGTAGAAGTTGTGCTAAAGGAGCCAGGCATCTTGGGTGGTGAAAGGACATTGAATGTTCCTTTCTGATCTGCAGGCTGTCTTTGTAGGGCTGGGTGTGAATGAAGTGAGAAAAATTAGATCTCAGAAATGTGGTGGTGGAAGAAGTAAGATTTGGAAATTGTCTCACACATCAGGCGAGGGAGGTGGCAGGTCAAAGGTGGCTCCTACGCAGCTAACAGTGCTATGTTCAAGCTTCTTCCAAGAGGGGCAGGGGAAAAAGGAGGCCTGGGGATAGCTGCACGACCCACAGCTGCGTGGAAGCTGTCCCAGATAAGGAGGCAGCAGACAGGAACCTACCACTAAGCACCACGCTGGAGTACAACTGTCAGACTGGGATAAATCCATGGCTAGGAGCATTACCCATGGCTGTCAGTGTGCTCTACACCACAGGCACCCACGCTCCCTGGAGACAGGACAGGAAGGTGGGATTCAGAAAATGCCTGCTTGAAAAGCACCGACCCTAAACACCTGGGCCACAGGAACACTACAAAGCCTCAAAGCAGCCACTCAGTCCACAATACAGCTGAGCTGTTTGGGTTTCCCCCAACTGAGGATGCCTCTTAGCCACTGATACACCAGCATGAGCCTAAAGGATGGTCTGCAACCTCGACCGCTTCTCTCACTGGCTCCCAGTGTAGCTAAGCTCAGAGTCTCAAGGACAGTGAAAGGATCTAACCCTGCTGACACCACATCACTCATGCCTGAAGTTCAAAGTGAACTGGCATTTTCACAGATCCGATCCCAGGTGCCTCACAGTCACTGTGCCATTAGGAGGTTTTAGCCTCATTTCCCAGGCAGAGAGGGAGGCACAGGGAGGTGGAAGATGGTGGCATGGTCCTGTGCTACCTCACACAGCAGGAGGAACCCAACTGCAACAAGGCAGGTTAGGGATACCCTCTGAGAAGCAGGAGCATTTCCCTGGCTGGAACAAGATAATGCCAGTGTTCCATGGCTTTCCATAGCCAATGGCAAAGTTTGGCACCCACCAGGCCACCTCTGCATGCCCCTCCCTTGGCTTGAGAAGGTATCCTGCTGAAGAAAGGTACCAAAGCAAACCACGTGTCAATAATAATTTCCTAGCAGAACTTACAGCCATTTCCAACTAAAATCATTAAATCAAAGGCAACTGTAAGTAAACAGTTGTCACAGGACCCTTAATCTCAGGAGAAGGAGGTGCTGGCCGACTGCCAAAGAGATGTTGCCTGAGCAGCAGGAATTTTCCCTCCAGCAAGCATAACCCTAACCCTGGCAAATTTTACCTCATTTTGTAGACATATCAAGTCATATTCACACTGCCTATCATGAGGGACTCATTTAAGTATCTCACCTCTTAGGGAGTGTAAGGTCAAGAGACGGATGAGCACTTCACCTACCACCAGAGCTGTGAGACCCTCATTTCTCTTACAGTCAGTGGAGAAAAATAGTCACATCTCAAACAGGCTACCAGTTGTTAAAGATAAGGAAGGCCGCCTCCAGCCTGTGGTGTCCCGCACGTGGCCCATGGACATTACCTGACTAGGCCAGACCCCAATCCACCCAGCCCAGTGTCCTTCTCCATCCAAATCCCAAGCCAAAAGATGAGGACACCACGAAGAAGAAATAAAAACATTTCACAGCAGCTATCAGTTAAATATTCTGTGACTCCACCTTGTTTCCCTTCTTAGGGAAAGATGGAAGAAATAATTCTGTATTAAATCTTTTCTCTACACAAAAGAACAAGTTTAGATCCCTTAAAAGGTTTTGGGAAACTCTGGTTACTATTCTCAAATCATTCTAGTCAGCAAAAAAAATCAAGATCAGGGAGAGGAAAACTAGACTGATGCCTTTTTTTTTTTTGCCTTTTTTTTTGGTAGTGAATGTGAGGTGACCCAGAAAATCAATTATTTGCTCTAATATAGAGCTATAATCCTCTCTAACAGCTAGAGTTTAGTTTAAGCCCTGAAGTACAAGGTTTAATATGGCTTCCAATAGTTTTATTGTCTTTAATTACGGTTTGTATTGTTAACCTTGGTAACTGTATAAATAGCCAATCCCTTTTTTTGATATAGTTTGCTTAGGGGACAAAGTACATGAGATGACATTGTCTGTGCCTTTACATTGTTCTACCTGTTTCACAGTGAGAACTCCTGAGTCTAGGCCAGTTTCACCCATATGTAACAGAGAAGCAGGGATACCAAGTTATTAAGTCCTGAAAAGCTTAATTTTAAGAGTAGCCTAAAAGTAGAGCAGAGTCACCGCAGAATGAATGATGCCAGGAAAGCTGCACAGAAGGAAAACTTCATAGAGGTCCAAATATGACAAAGATTTGACCAACATTTGCACTTTATAATATGTTAGAGAATACATATTTTACATAAATAAATATTTACATAATACCAAAGAAGAAATAATTATTTTGCTTTGTTTAGGCCAAGTTATATATTTTATAATCTTGTTAAATCCTGCGCTTAGCAATTTTTGGTAGCAAGTTGTTCCCCAGGTTAGTTGCATGTGGATATTACAAGTGTGATCATACAGATGCTTCAGATGTACCCTTCATGTCTCAGCCCAGTTCAATAGCATGTGATTGATGGTGAAGAATGGAGACCTCTAAATAGTTCTAAAAAAACCTAGAGATTTTCTGAATCACATGTGGTTCAGCAGAAGTCATTCTCATGGAATGAGTTAGATATATACAGACAGAAAATAAATTCTGTAGTATTTAGAAGGTAGAAAAATCAGAGGGATTGAAGAATTTATGGAAGGATGCACTGATATTGCATGTTCATTTGAAACCTGATTCATAACTTGTGAGTTTTCTTGCATGCCTTCATTCATTTTGCACCTACTTCCTATGTCAGTTCCAATTGCATCTATTACATTACTGTCCTACTACCTTCTTGTTAGCTTACTTTCTGTATTTTAAAATGCAATGCACACATTTAGTAGGTACATGAGTAGCCTTAACAGAAGTTAATTTAAACAACATACATTTGCACTGGAGGTCCCTCTTCCAAATACCTGCCAGGCCAAGTGCTGCTTGGTTTATGTGAATTAATGGCATCACCGCCTAAGGTACAGAAGCTCTGAGAACTCATCTGCTAGACTGTAATGATTCCGTTCTCATTACACTATGATGATTAAGGCTGCAAGTTGAAAAAACTATTTAAGTGCACATTAAACATATGCTTAAGACTTAATGGTGATAATAATAACAACACTTCCAATTGCATAGCTATAAAATAGTGGAGAGAGGTCTGGATTACCTACTGGAATCATATATTTTTATCCTAAATTAGAGTGCAATGGAAGATGAGATAAGATGAGATGACATGAGATGAAATAGATTTATAACAGTTTCTGTAGTACTAAGTTTTCAGTAGTGACCGCAGGACAGTGCTTTGTAATTCTTATATGTTAAAGCTATAATTAAAAAGTGAACCATCTGATTTGACTTCCTGTTCCATCTCATCCAGTTAGGCCAGTATCTAGCCGGTAATATGTTGGACTAACACATTTCTCCCTGGAAGGTGACTCAGTTTAAATTAAGTAGCATGCATCAGAAAATGGAAAATCCATCATTCTTTCCTGTAGTTTCTTAAGCAGCTTCACAGTTAAAAAGATGTGTGCCTTGTTTCTAAAATGATCACATGTAGCTTTAATATCTGTGATTCTTGTTATCTACTTTCTGACATATTAAACTGCCCCTTTGTATCTTGCATTGTCTCTATTACGCAGTGTAATCAAAGCATTTCTCATTCTTTCATACAGGCTAAATAAAACAATTTCTTAATTTCTTACACCATCAAGCATTTTCCCCAAGCCTCTAATCCTTTCAGTGCTTCTTTTCGGTGCCCCTTCCACATTTACAGCACCAACCCAAACTGGGAGTCCCACACCACATGCACAGACCTCTTGACCTGTGGGAGATCAGATCTCCTGATCTACAGAAAGGGACTCTTCCAAAAGGTTCTGGCTTAGCCAATTTTTTTTTCATTATTATTTTATTTTGCAGACAAGCTTTTTAAACCAAGATAGTACAAACAGATACCAGGGTAAGGGAGCAATGACACAAACAGTTATGCTGGCAGATGTGAAGGTGCAATAGGCATTTGCAGGGGGACAGCAGCAGCCTTGTACCTCAGCCACAGCCACAATGTCCCATCTGACTGTGTCATCAGCTGACTCCATCAGGGCAGCTCGCCTGAGGAAAACTTGGGCTGGCCAGTTGTAAATTACATCAGGATAATTAAGCTTTGATTTACAGATGTCATTTTACATAGTCATTTTATACTTGGTAGAATGTAGTTTGATTACCCCTTACTGTTGCCTTATCTTCAATAGCTACAAATGCTATTAGCGGTTATGCAGCAACTTACTCATTTTTAACAATATAACAATAAAGCATATACTATGGTTAACCATGCAGGAAATGTCACTTGCAAATTATCATTTCCAATTATTCAGTATTAATTTAAGGGACACGGTTATCAGTCCAGTTACAATTCTTTTCTTTCTGTGACCTTCCATTTAATAACTGAAGATTTCTTTTCTTTTCTTTTTGTCTTTCTTTTATTTGTTCCTTTCTTTTCTTTTTTCTTTTCTCTTCCTTTCTTTTCTGTTCTTTTCACTTTTAATTTATTTTCTCTTTTATTTTCTTTTTTTTTCTTTTTTCTTTTTTCTTTTTTCTTTTTTCTTTTTTCTTTTCCTTTGGGTTTTTTTTGTTTTTTTCTTTTCTCTTTTCTCTCTTCTCTTTTCCTTTCCTTTCCTTTCCTTTCCTTTCCTTTCCTTTCCTTTCCTTTCCTTTCCTTTCCTTTCCTTTCCT
>JAVJGJ010000057.1:65289007-65301560 GCA_035590215.1 Microhierax caerulescens | reverse complement strand
TTCCCTTCCCTTCCCGTCCCTTCCCTTCCCTTCTCTTCCCCTTCCCCAGAAATTGTGTGCTTGATTCTTAGACATATTTCATACCTCTTTTCTAAAGAGCAAGTGTTGTGAAACCACAGAAACGGCCTGACCGAGTTTGCTAAAAGGAAGTTGATGTCCACTCAGGAAAGGCTGAGAAGCCTATTTGTGTACTATGTGAAACTCCAACAACTGATTTAAACATCTAAAGATGAATGGCAAATAAACTGAGAAGTTTTTTTGGAAGAGGAAGGGAAACAAGATCCAAGAAGCCAAGTTGTTGGGACAGCACTGTATTAATCAGCCTGAAAGCTCTAAGAGCCCCAGTGGTTATCCAGGCTGCCCAGGGCACAAAACTGGCTGAGAACAGCCCTGCTGCTCAAACCTGCCTCCAAGGACCTTCTGCCCTCATGGCACCTGCCTCCCCCCGGAAGAAGTCACAAGCTTGGAGAGAAGCAGCTTCTTTCCTTCTCTCTATGCTAATTCTGGAGTGCCCCATCTTGGTCCTTATCCCTCAAGGTCTCTGCCACAACTCTCAAATTTGTCTGTGATTAATTTGGTAGCACATCTCTACTCAGCAGAGCTGGAAGGTATCTAGGTCATGTTTCTAGGAGGGATAAAACCAGGCTCTCTCAGGGCTGAACTATGAGCTTTCACTTCCTAAATGACTGTTCAAACCAGTGGGCTATTAAGCAAAGGAGATAATACACCACTGGCTGGGTTTTCAAAGCAAAGCAGCTAAAACAGCATTTTGTGAGGGCCCTGATCCTATTAGAATATTTTAGGCAAACTCTGAGAACACCCACACAGTCAGAAAACCAAAGTCCTTCTCCACCTAGCCCTGGATCCCAATGGGGATTAGGCAAAGGCCAGCTCTCCCACTGCTAAATTAAGTGGCTAAGAGGAAATGGGATATTTACTATCTGGAATTGCCTACCTTCCTCCATCAGCTACAGAGGGACCCCAAACAATTGACTCAAACCAAATGCCCAAATGCAGAGAAGTAGATAAGATAGACTCCCCTTTTTGGGTCTCAGTTCCCTGTTTATAAAATGAGAATACTAAGATTACTTACTTCTGTCACAGGGTTATTATTAGGATAAACCTGAGAGTTTCTTTCATACTCTTAGGATAAGGTTAGAAACTATCCAGAAGCAGCACTGCTCTGGGAATTAAATTAATTCTTTTGCTTTAGGAGAAAGAGACGGGGGGGTAATCCTTCTTTGTTTTGTGTTTAACCTACCAATTTTGCTGTCTTCCCTCCAGGCCCAGCTTGTTCCTTGGAGCCCAGGACCATAGATGTAGCAGAGCTGGAAATGGCCTCTTCTCCCTCCCTTCCCGCTGATGGATTGGAGGACATTACTTGTCTCTGTAATGACTGGAGGAGTCTCTCCTTATCTACACAAGGAAGAGCCAGGGAGGACTTTATTTGGGTGCCCAGGGAGATGAAGATCAAGCAGATCTACAGGACAAACTCCCGTGAACCTGCAGATACCTGGGAGAAGCAAGGGCAGCTCAGGCTTACGCAAGACCAGACCCAACACCGGGTGTGCAGCAGCGAACATTGCGAAGCTATCAGCAAAGGGTGGCAGGTCCCCTTCGTGCTTTCTCAGGAAGTTTTGTATAAACATCAGCTCATTTGTGGTCATTGAGTTTGAAACGATTATTCCCACAAACAGACCAATTGAAAGCAGAAATAGACTGAATGGGTATTTTTCAGTTTGTGGTCTCCCCTGCGTTTAAATACAAAGGGAGAGTTAGCAAAATGAATGACAACATTACACCTGAAGATGATTAGGAAACAAGATAAGCTGCTCCTGTGTTTATCTTTGACAGCCATTACAACATAATGTAGCCAATATATAGTTCAATCACTTCTGATGACACTTGCTTTCTCTTTTTATGATAAGAACCGTTAGGTTTAACTCCTGCCAAGTAAAACCAGCCTAGATACTGGTGGAAGCGATAAGAGTAGCTCTGCCTTTGGGCTAATAATAGTTGATACACCTATTGGTCATAAAGTGTTTTGCAAATGTACATGAATTTGATTACCATTTTCTTCTAATTTACAAAGAGATATGTTGAAGTATTCAGGCAATTAAATGTGCCACTAGGCACTAAAGGATTTTTTAAAAGTCCTTTGGGCATTGAACTGCCACTGGGAGTCAAGAAAACACTTGAATCCACACACAGATCCTGCTAGGCAGCTACCACCTAAACACTGGGCAATGCATGTCTTCCATACTAATGCAGCACCCAGCTGAAGGTAGCAATATGCCTCATGGTGTCCTTTTTAGGGCAGGGACTTGTGGTCTGGGTGCAGAACAGGAGGTAAATGAGGAAGGTCGCAGGACTAATGAGGCAGCTTTGGTCATCAGGCAACGCTGTGCCTGCACAGCAGATCTCTGCTGTCAATCCCTGTGCAATCAGCTCTACATCACTTAGTGTGGAATTCATTTCACATCGCTTAGGCAGCTAAAACTGCTGCTCCTGCACCAGGGGTCAAAGCCAAATTAACAAGTCCTTTTACCAGTGACTCATTGCCACTTTTGTCCCAACTTTTCCATTCATTTGGGGGCGGGGGAGAACAGGAGTGTTCCTTAGTGAACAGTGAATGAGATTTATAAAGCAACAAATTGCATTGCTGTCCTTAAGCCTGCATGATTTCAGGCTCCCCCATGAATCAGCGTTAGCACTACTGAGCTGCACAAGGGCAGGCGTAAGGCTGGAGCTGGGGGAGACAGGCTGTCTTTTGAGATGCCCATTTCTTTTTGTAAGCTTCCCATGGATGTGGTCAAGGAGCTTAGACTAGTTGCCCAACTTCCAGGGATATATGGATAACTTCTATTCCTAGAGCACAAGTCAGAGAAAACCTAATGTAGCAGCTCACCCTTTTCCCAACAAATCAGACACGGAAGGACTGATGGGGAAATTGTAATTTGCCTTGTGTAGTTACACTGACACCTCAATAAATGCTCCTCAGATAATCAGATAGTAGTAACCCTGTTACAGTCCATTAATGCATCATTTCAGGAGATTGCCAGGATGTTTACTGACTAGCTAAGGCTAGGATGGGTTGGGGTTTTTTTGCCAAAGAGCATGGAAAGCAGCTTATCTGTTCAGTTACTTTGAATTTGAAGGTAATTTGCTGCTCTCATTGCTATGTGTCAAGAGAAGAGGCAAGTACAGAAACTGTCATTTATACCACTAATGGAATTAAAAATGAATGTAGCCCAGTAATCAATGCCTTGTTCATAGTGATGGGTTACAACTTAGCTAAACAATGTGACCTTTAATTGTCTGCAAATGTCATTTCCAAAAGTCTCCCATGTACTGCACAGTTAACATCTCTCTCTGAGTCCTCCTTGGCAGATGCAGCTTTTCACCCCAAATCCCGATTCTGTGCCAAGGAGGTGCTGTGCTGGCATACTTGGACACTCAGCAGCACTGCTTTTTCAGATCTCAATCACAAAGAACGTGGCCGTGGGTCTTGCGTATCCGGAGGAAGTGGAAACTGAGTGATTTGGCAGCGGCAGTGGAAGGCAGGACCGCCCCACATGCTATGTGTGGCACACAGCTTTGTGAGCCTGTACGCAAAATAAGAGCTGTGTGTAAGCACATAGGCAGGCACTTGAATCCCACAGAGATGATAACACAGATATCAACGGCATATCCTTCCACAGGATGCTTTTTAGCTGGCAAATATCATCCAGTTAAGGCCTCACTACATGGAGGCACCCTTAGCTGACTGTCTTATGGTGAGTATGGAAATCCAGCACTGAACAAGCCATCGCAAGTGGGTTTTTCCCCCAGACTAGATGAATGTCCAAATATTTAGCCCTTTTAGTTCTGTGAGTTGAGCAATGGGGTTTTGCTTGACTCCATGGAAAAACAGCCCAAGAGCTTTTCTCAGATTATAAACCTGGTGTTAGTATTCCAGATTTGTCCCAGTCAGACTGAGAAGACTAATGATCCTACCTAGATAAGCCTATCTCCTTAGCAGACTCATCACATTCAGGGACCAGTGCAGACCAGGTCTATAGTTCTGTATATATACCTGTAATGATCTTACAGGTCTTTTCCAACCTAAATGATTCTATGATTCTGTTGCTTCGTGAAATAAGCTTCAGCTTTACTTGCACTGCTGAACAGAGGCAGGAAGATGAATACTGTGGCTTACCAGCTGATTGACATCTCCAGAGGTGTGGGCTCTGATCAAGTCTTTCAGCATGGTTTGGACATTGGTTACACATCTCTCACAACCCATGAATTCTCTGCTATCATATAATGTTGAGCTCATACTTATGGGGACAGTCTGGTGGGATTTTTTTGCCCGACCTGGCTGTTTATCTTCATGAAGCTGGTATAGATGCACTAGTTCTGAGACACATGGACAAATTTCGTTAAAAAGACTGGTGCTGAGGAAAGAGGGGGAAAAGGAGTGCAGGTGGGCACATAGGCAAAATTAATACCTTAAACTTTCTTTCTGTGAGGAATAAAAGGAGTAAGGAATTAAAAAGATATTCTGAGAAAAATTGAGAGCATTTACAAGTCACAGGTCTTCAAGCAAATATTTTTTTTTCTCTGAATTTGGAGGTGGGGAGGCAGGCTAACCTTTAAAAAAGATTTTGCAGGCCTACTGTGAAAGATGTATAAGATGTGGTAAAATGAGTTTACCAAGATGGTGCTGCTCATCCCACCTCCCTCTGAGCAGGCAACTGAAAAAGCATATCTGCACCCCAGCAGTGGCCTCAGTGAGGTGTTAATCTCCACTCTCGGTGAATGCTATTTATGTATCAAAGAGTCAGTGAGAAGGAAATTGGCTTTACTTCTTTTATATACCTCTAGTTCATTCTCTGCCTCAGCTTCAGGATGAATATTTGCAATCCCAGAAAGTCTTAGGTGGCCTGCTTCATAGGGGATAGAATCTGACTTTTTTCTTTCTATTCAGGTGATCTTCGTTCTTAAAGCTGGGATGCCTCAGATGCTTCTGCCAGAAAAAAATAATAACTTCTTTCTTTCTGGCCTTGGCCTGTGAAGGATAACACTGGACTCTTGGCAAGTGGTCATTCCCCATGTGTTAGTACAGTTGGCCAAAGAAAGCAAGTTCTTCTGATATTTTCTTACATTTAGTATTTGTTTGAATCAACAGCTAGACACCTTAAAATATTCTGTACTAGCCACATGCACGAGCAGAGAAAGCCCTTTTAAAAAGAAAAACATTTAAAAAGTAAAACAAATAAAAGAGAGGAAAATGGAGAATTTATTCTGTGCCATGTGGTAGAGCTGAGGAAGGCAACACAAAAGCCCAGATTTACAAAGTTATCACAGCCTTCAGTTGCTCTTTCAGTTTTGTAGGTACCACTGCATGGCTCCAGAAACCAATTCAGGTATCAAGAACTGAACTCAGAGCTTGCAGACCTCTGTTCCCCAAAACCAACATACGCCCTCAATATTCCTCCTAAAGTGCCTCTGACAGAGCACAAGACATTAATCAAATTAAAAAAACATACAGCCCTGAAAACCAGGTGATCACATTTTTAGAATTCCATTCAGAGAACTGGGTGGAGGAGAACTAAGAACTATTTAAGCAAGCAGATAGACCTTTGAAAGATATAGGATGGTGAAAAAGCCATCAGTTCGAAAATTAAGCCAAGAAATAACTGCTGCTAGATCAAGATTTCTACTGCCAGTTTTGGAAGACTAAGAGCCAATCATTACCAATAGGCACAGTTTAGAGATCCCTTCACTCTACATACTCCCCTCTCAGTTTCAAGTTTTAATCCCAGGTGGCTTTATGGCACCATTCCTAAATTAGATAAATGCAAGTCAGAGATAATTCAAGCCAAATGTTTCAGTTGGGATTATCAACTTTATTCTTTCAGAAAATAGTGATTTCATCTTATCAATATTTTCCAAAAATAATAATTGCAATAAAATCTAAATATATTGTTATGATGAAAATTCCTTGTGTCAGGTTATTGTTGCCATATTTAAAACATACCTACTTCAGTCCAGGATTAGGTTATAAATCAAAACAGACAAGTCAAATCAATGAAGTAAAAATGAAATTGTCAATTCCACTTATCTTACACATCATTTCAGAATTTTGGCTGTACAGGTGTTTTTTTCATTTTCCTATCAATGAGACAGAAAAAAAAAATCATTACTTTGAACCCCCCCATGATAAAATAATCCTGACTTGCCATTCCAGTTGCTCTGTTCTTGCACAATTTTCAGCTCAGATTTCCATCAACTGAACTCTTGTCCTTACAGATAAGAAAAGTGACATTCCTAACTTTACATCTGTTGGGGATAGTTCTATAAAAATAATTATTCAGAATACTTTTAACACCCTAAAGCTACTTTCAGGCTTTTTACCAACCTTCATGTTCCATCTCTGAATTCATGTCTATCTCATAGTCTAGAGAAAAGCCTGATTGATAATGGACAAGAAAATGGTGAGGCAAGGTTGCTGATACAGCACAGAGAAGAATTGGTGCACATAACTGATCTGTGTTTATTAATTTTTTATCAGGTTCTTTCCTCTACCCATTCTGAGCAAAGAACATAAGTATGCATTAAAATGGAAGCAGATTAGCATATTCACTGGACTCTGGGAGACCACACTCCTACTAAGGCTGAACATGAGTCTAAAATTAAATTTAATTTAATCCAGCCAGATTTACAAAAGTTTTTAAATGCTTAAAGATGCAAACAGTGTAACCTCTCAACCCTTATTTGAAGTGCATCTTTTCTTTCATTAATTTCTACCATGAGTGCAGAGAAGACTGGCTCAGTCAGATCTCTGCATAGCTGCACATCGTGTGCAGGTAGACAACACAGCTGAATTAATTTAAGTGCTGAAGCTGGGGTGGTCTCACTCCTCCCTCCCTTCTTCCTCCTTTACTTCCACCTATGTCCTTCCACCACTGCCATCAGCTCCTGTGCCACCTTGGGTGCCATCCTGAGCCACATCAGCTCTCTCAGTGGGCAGAAAACTAACACAGCAATAGCAACGAGTTGTTTTCTGCCAGCTTACAGAACAGCAGCAGCTCAGCAAAGGGTCCAGTGAATTTCATCAAGGGAAGGGGCCAGGTTATCTGATGGTGCCCAGGGATGGGAGGAAAGAAGCAAAGGGAGAGAAGAAAAGAGGGAATGTAATTACTGCTTCCACTAGCGCTGAGCTGTTAGATTAGCAAGCAGTAACACTGCACCACACACAAAGCAATGTAATTGTTACTCACACCCTAGTTTCAGAGTAAAATTCAACCTGAAGAAGCTTTGTCTTTTGACAAAAATAACCACAAAGTTCAAAAGGGTATCTTCTAATGTTTTTAGAAGATGGTGCTGAATAATAAATGTGGCTTCATGTTTGAAACTTTGCCTGTTTAAACATGATATGACCACAATCTTGTTTTTGCACTTGTAATTCAGTTAGAGAACGCAACACCAAGAAAAATAAATCTGGAAATGTTCATTAACGGCTATGTAAACAACAAATGCTTGCTTCATGCAACCATTTTTTGCAAATATTCGTGAGAATGACATAAAATACCAAGTGAGCTATTACCGCAAGGCCTTGGCTATTTCTAGACAGATATTTTATCAGTGCTGTCTGCGAATTCGCAACCAGGCCCAGCAAGATATACTTCAACAATACATCAACATTTGTGTATGATGCTTTATTCATTTTGGCAGACACAACACTGTCTATAAACTGATGGAAAAAAATATATATTTTCTTCCAACTAATTACTCAGCTATTATACTACTTCATACAACAAAATATGCCACAAATAAGTCATAATTTGATTTTAAAAGCCATGTAACAGAAATTTTCTAACACTTTTCTTCATCCTCCAAAAGGGTTTCAGAATTACAGAAGAGATCTCATCTGGTCTGTCCCGAGCACATGCTGATGCGTGTTCTCACAAGATGAGAACTGCAAGGCTTGTTAAATGTTTTCCAGGCTTTAAAGGTTACTTTTTGTATTCATTATTTTGTTTACCACTTCGTACAGTTTTAGGGATGACTACCCAAGCCTGTTGAATGGTGCACCGCAATAGTTAGTAGAGAGTGCAGCTTGTTGCAGCTCCTGGAGGCCTTGGCACAGGACATGATGGCAGTCAGGAGGCCAAGCCCAGCCCAGCCCCGCTGCAGCTGGTCTTCTTCGGGTTTACATTAGTCTCTTCTAAAAATCAGTCAAAGGGACTTTAAAGAAAAATATGGCAGAGCCCAGTAGTGCTTCAATTACTCTTGCAGCTTTCTTTACAACTGTAGCAAATCCACTCTTAAAAACATAATAGAAAATCCTACTCCATAAGGCAGAAAAATTCCTTCTTTAAGATGCAAAAAGGACGACCTTCATTTGTGTCTGACCTGAGCAAGGATTTTGATCTGCCCTCAGAAACCAAGTTTCAGATGTAAAGCTTCCAGATGAAACCATGCCAAAGGGAAAGAGGAGGGGTTACGTTTTTCAGGCAGGAAAATTTACTTCTTAATGTTCAGTCCATGTATAGCCCTTGAACAATGGGTTGACTTTTTTCACCCTCTGGCAATTGAATCATGTTGTACTGTAAATAATGTGCTACAGTACACCCCTCCCCCTTCCTAAGGAAAAAGAAAAAGGAAAACATAAACCTCTCCCATAGCTGGCTATGCTGATATTATTACTCATTGACTGCATCAGCACAGGTCTACATTAGGCGCTTGTTAAAATCCCTGCCAAGAGAAAGTTTTCATTTTCATCAATTTATTTTTAGGAGAGCAGCTGGGAAATCCAGTGACTGGCTGAGTGGAGACCTGGAGTTTGGAGTGGAAAACTGTTTTTTCAGAATGCACTTCAGGTTCCTTCTGCCTACAAGTGAAACCTCTCCCTGGGACCTTATCTTGACCAGGCTGAAGAACAGCCCTTTTCTTCCCAGGATGCTGGAACTCTGTCCAGTTCTAAAGAAAAAAGCCCAGTCAACATCAGTGGTTAATTTAGCTGTCACATTTACCCTGGTGGTAGAGGTGAAGAGGGTGGCAGACAGTTCAGGTCACCTCCTGCCAGGGGCTTTTGCAATGTTGTGGGGAGAAGTAGCCATTGGTCTTGAACTAACCACCATGTGGTTCCTCTCAGTGGCTTCTTTCTCGGATAAGCTAGCAACACAGGATGCCTCTGTACTCAGGGGAGTACACAGCACCCCTGACAGGTTAGTCAGCTTACCTCTTTCAGCTGTTTCAAATAGGATGGGATAATCAACTGGGGGAGTTCTTGTTGAGCAACAAGTGTTGATTATAGAGAGGGTCTGGACATCTAGCGTGACCTAAGCTTCAAGCTGGGAAGAGGGGGGTCACTAAAGTATAAATCGATGTTGTTGTCCTTGTGCTGGTGTCAAGCAATTCTGGAAAAACCATTGTTTTGGTCTGCAACAGTGAACAAAAACAGGTGCTTAAAAGTGATGCAAAAAGCACTGTTCCTCATGTACTCTCTTTGGGCTAAGAATATTTCACTTTCTAGACCACTGAAAACTAAAACACATGTTAACCTGATGTCCTACTACTTACATGAGTTCTCCAGTGTCTAATATCATTGCTCAGTTTAGATCAATGCCTTTCTCTTTGGATTAATGTCTCAGTGAAAGCGCTGATTTGTCAAACTCTTTTCTCAGATTTTATAGGAAAGTAGTATCTTTGAGCTACTATTCCTCTTCCCTCCTCCTTTCCCCCAGCTTAATTTAAATTAGTTAATAAATGACTGGCTCACTGACAGTAAAATTGAATAATTTGTGTTTTCTTATGAAACTAGACTCTTTTTTTTTTAATTTAAAAAAAAGGCCAGTAACAGGGAGAAAATAACAAGAAAGAAACCCAGTTTGCTAAGTGAAACCCTTCAGACTTTCCAACTTGCTTTATAAACTTCCAGACTGCTTTGCAGCTCTACATCCTCTGTCCTCCCCAGGACCCAAAACCCCAGACACAGTTAGACAGGGACAGGGTTAACCATGATGCTATTTATGTCTCATGGTGGTGCAGAAACCACAGCCTTGTGCTGTCTGTGATAGGGAAAGAGGTCCCATGGCAGGAACAATGAGCCAAGTCAATGGCTTTCATATGCAGAATAATGTCTTGACCCATCAACATTTTTGTCAATACTGATGGAAACTGCCAATAAGTTTCATAGGACCTCCCAGGAGCATTCAGAGATCCAGCAGAAGACTTCCATACCTCATCCATACATAGGTCTTACCTACACAGAATAGCTGACATTAGTTAAATCTGATCAATTACAATATATGGACTTCAGATCAACCCTGTAGTCGTTCCCAAGATAATCTAAATCAACCTTGAGAATTGGGGTAGTTATATTTTCCATACCAAGGCAGGGGAAAAAAATTTAAAAGTAGTTTGGTGAGATGCTGAGCACAGTTTGTAAAATGCTTTAAATCTTCTGATCTTGTCAGTTTTTTTTCAGAAACTCTCCATTTCCATTCAGAAAACTGATCCATCAGAAAACGTATTTCAAAAGACTTTTTTCTCCCAAACAAAGTTAATCAATACAAGCTTCATGTAATGTTTAAAGTGTTCACGTAAGACCTGACAACACTTGGGTTTGTATGTGTTTAATTAGCCCGCTAAAAGTCTTATGGGTAGACAAAACTTTAGTTTTTCTAAATCTCTGCAGCAGTGAATTGTATCTACAGTGTTAATGCCTCCAAGTGATGAAGTAATTTAAAAAAAAAAAAAAACAACCCCCAACTATTGGTGAAATTACTGAGACAAGTGTTTTTAATGCAAGTATTCATTTGGTACTTCAATAATAAAAGATTCAAATAAATCCAAGTGAAACACTAAGCAGAACTTTGTGTGTATGTAGGAGGGATGCCCCTAGGGAACACATTGTGGTTATGCAGCATTCAAACAGACAGGACATTAAACATACACGTACAAAAACACCAAGTTAAAATATTGTAAAGACTTTGCCATTAACCTGCCAGAAATCAGAGAAATTCATAGTAATAATAATTCACTAGAGGTTTGATTCTACTCTCACTCATACTGGCTTCACATCAGTATGATGCATTTGACATCCCTAGCTTTACTATCAATTCACACCAGTTTAGGGAGAACCAGGTTCTGCACTGTTAACTGTTGATGTCCTGCTACTTAACTGTGACCTCCGGACCATAATTATCATCAAAGGGGCATTTTCATTTCAAGCCTTTGTTTTGATTAGTGCAACAGTTGGAGAGAAAAAGACCCCATGTGTGCAATCTTTCATGCTGTCCTTCAGTCCTTGAATTATTTTCATTATTAAAAAATATTACATGGAATTTGAAACATTTTCCAAGAGGACTCTGAGGCCCTGCAAAGACACCAGGGACAGGTAAGGCTATTTGATAAGCTCAGAAGAGCTGCTTATGGGGCTAGGCTTTGATTTCCACAGCACTGAATTCTTCAAGCATGCACAGGGATGTATAAAAGACCATTCCAGATCCTACCTTGCAATGCATGAATGAAACGTGTAGGTATGTTTCATGTGAAAAGATCATGCAGCATTCTTCAGATCTATGCTTGTTGAAACCTCCAGGGACTTTTTATGGGGTTGTCACTCAGTGGGGACAAGCAAACAAGCAAACAAGGCTTGAGTTGTTGCATGTGGTGGCGTACAAATGGCATCATTATCTTTGCATGTGGTGCAGAGCACAGGCCAGGCACCTGATGACCAGCTGGTCTCCTACAGCCTGGTGCTATGAGCCAGTTGGAGAGTAAATGGAAACAGTCAGTAGCTATAAAGTGAATGATGTTTTCCTCTAAGCCCTAGCTGTACTTTTTTTCTTTGTAAGAAAGGAACAACCTAAGCCCTTTTGGCCATAGGCCTGATCCAATATTTAATAGATCAGCAGAAGTTCCTGGTGGACTTTGGGCTAATTTTAATACATTTTGTTCTCCTTGGAGGCCCCCATTAGTGAAGCTGAAGGCACCTGGCCATGGATACACAGGACAAGGCATCCCTCCATGTGTGGAAGTTTTGTAGCTACATGAAAAAAAATGCATTGCCCAAACTAATATGTCTTGCTTCTCAGCATATGCCTTCAACAGATCTTATTAACTCCAGCAAAGCTCCATCCTAACATGATTTCTGGCTTCCAGTCCAGAGCTGGCCTACATCCAGTCAGCTTGGAGTGTAGGCAAAATGAGCTTCATCCATTTGTGCCCATCTATGTCAATGTGCCCTAACTGAGAAGTTTTGAGCTAAACCATCCTAATTGTCAAAGATCTTTGGAAACAGCAGGGATGTTTTTTCTCCCTGAGAAAAATCAAAATTGCTTCCATGTGTAAGAGTGACTTGCGGTTTGTGATGAAGAGGCTCTGTCAAACTAATGGCCAACCAGTGATTAAAAGCCACTTTCCGTTTACTGTACTGAGAGCTAGTGTAAAGTAGCAGCTGGCTTTTCTTATTGTGTTACAAATTTAAGAAACTTTTTTTCCACTATTATGAAATGCTAAATTCGGGGGGGGGGGGGGGGGGCGGAAAAAAAACTTGTAT
>JAVJGJ010000057.1:65218620-65279201 GCA_035590215.1 Microhierax caerulescens | reverse complement strand
CCCCCCCCCCTTTTTCTCTTTGGACCTTCAGCTGAAAGATCTCTGGGGCAAGGACAATGTCTCATTGCAGGCAGAACCTTGAGCAAGCCTTCTCATGTCACTGCAGCGGAGCAAATTACCCAAGAAAACAGTTGGGTAACTGAAGTACGGTGCAAATCGGTGTCCTCGTGTCACACCCACACCCATACCCACTGCGGTGGTTTGACATGCATTAGGGACTTAACTTGTTTGCCCCTGTTGACCTGTAGGTGAGTGCAAAGTGTAGGTGAGCACTTTTCACATTGACTTTTGGTCTAGGTATGTGAGCAAAGTGAGAGTGAGGAACATGTTCTACCTTTGCTATTTTGCAAAGCTTTTGCTAGTTTCCTCTGTAACCGAGGGTGCTTTGATTGCTGGGTGTATGTAGGACCTGTACTTTTAAAGTAAGTTCTGGTTTGTTTGGGTTTGGCTTTTACTAGAGGAACACTTTCCCAAATTTTGCTACAGAGAAAGCAACACAATGAGGACAGAATTAAAAGTGGCCAAAATTAACAAAAATTTTGCAGAGAAATGGTGGTTTTTTTGGTTATTGCTTGAATGAAAAGCATCTCAGGAGCATTTGTCACTCCCCAATTAAAAGTAGTTTATTGACAGAGAATAAAATATGCAAATTCAATTGAATAATAAGGAATAGTCACCAAAGAACATGCAAGAATTTCTTAGTAGTGAATGTATTAGTAGCAATGTTTGCAATAGGAGGCCAGGTCCAAATCTGGGAAAAAACTTGCCAAATCAATGCACTCACTGAAATGTTACTCCAAAGATAAAGACACTGACCTAAAATCAGCAATTATATTAGACACTGGAGAACTTACATAACAATCATGTCTCTAAAAATAGAAGTAGAGTGATATCAAAAGTCTTCAGGGTTGATCATCCCCAAGAGATATGCTCTGTTCCAGTCAAGGAACAGACAATGCACCATGTGACCAGTTTGTTCAATCAAAACAGTTTTAATATTGAATGAATGAAATAAAGGCATGTTAGAATGAAACAGAAGTTCAAATACTTGCTTTGCCAGCAATTCCAGATGAGACAGAAGTAGGCAAAACTCACTGCTTAATATGATCCTAGGACTGTGCAAATGACTAATTCATTTGTTCATTTGAATTTTTAAAATGCAGAGTTTGGTAAAAATACAATTTAGATCACCTCAGAATGAAAATATTAAAAATTTTTGGTGAGTCAACAGAGTTTGAAGATTAATTCAAAAAATATTGATTTCATTCAAAATGAATCCAGGTGGGGTTTTTTCCTCAGCCTTTTAGATGTTACTTTTTAAAGTAACTGACACAAATTACAAATCAAAACTGCCTTTTAAAAGATGAAAATGGAGTTCTATGATGTGTAAGAATTCAAGGTTTTTCCTTCTGAGAAAGTTGTGTGCTGTAACCAATACCAACTCAAAATATTTCTGTCTACTTGCTTGCTTTATGTTTTATAAAATTAAAAATGGGGGGGGGCAGGGGGAGCTTAGCTTGAAGTTAGTTTTTCCACCATCACTAGGCCAAAGTCTGGACCTAAGGCAGGATCTCAATGTTCTGCTCTCAGCCCTGTCATTTTCCAAGTGCCAAACCCACCTCCACCACCCAAACAAAAAGAAAATTGATGGCTCCCAACTTCTCATGAAGCAATTCACAATTTGCAGACAAGTGGTGTGATCTGGAGGTGCTGTGAAGTGAGGAGCTGAGGAAGAGGCAATATCCTACACCAGCATAAGAGTCAGCAGAGTGGCCAGCACTGTGGACTGCAAAAACCAGCCTTCGTGGAGGAAAGAGGAGGGTGGTGAGGTGCCTACTCACTTAGTGAATATCTCAGCCCCAAGCAGGAAAATATTTGAATTAGTGCCCTCAGGGAAGCAATGAGTAAAACCTGAAAGAAAAAAAAAAAAGGAAAAAAGAAAAAAAAAAAGGAAAAAAGAAAAAAAAAAAGAAAGCTATTACACAGCATCAGGATCACAGGAGTAAGAAAACATCTAGTGCATCCCATTTTAGAAAAATCCATTGAAGAAAGAAGCAAAAGCAAAACTGCAGTCATGCCATTATTGGCATAAGAAATCATAGGACAGTTTGAACCATAACCTCAGATCTCAACTCTGATACTAGGACCCTGGATCTCTGTTTTTCTTTTTCTAATAGGTACAACTAGGAATAAATGGAAATGCCATGCATGCTGAGGTGCCTGGATCATGAATTCTTCACATGGGGCTGAGATTCCAGGTTGGGAGACAGAGTCTGGCTGCCATGCCCTGAGCAAGTGCTATTTCTGATTTTTGACAAGGGAAGGAGTGCATTTCCAGGCGACGAGGCAGCATCAGCTTGTTCCACTCCTCTCACACAGCAGTTGACTTCTTCACCTGCTTAAGAGGGTCTCAAAGGAAACAGCTAACTCATCACTTTTTGTTGTCAGTTAAAACTACAAAGAGACCCCAAAAAGATTTTATCCGCTCTTGTCAAACTTCAGTTGGGAGCAGCAGATAGATAGTTCGTTTTCTCTATTTCACCACAAGGGTGCTATAAATAGAAGCCTGTGTGTGGCTTTCTGGCTCTCTGAATATATGCCTCACACCTTCTCCATATTTTTTTTTAACACCCACATAAACATTTGCATGTCACCAGACCCACAGAGACGCACATTTTCCACAACATGCGTATCAAGAAGGAAAAAGAAAAAGACTTCTTTGTCTGTGTAAGCCTGTGCATTTAGGGGTATCTGCATGTGTGTATTTGCATGCAGCAAGGTTTAGGTTCATGTAGAGCTTCAGCAGCCCTTGAATACTGACCTTTGGGATGCTTATAAATTCATTTTGCTGCCCTGAATTTCACATCTTGCCTGATGTGTGCTGCAACATCTTTCTGTCACTAGGCTGTGACTTGGCATTATTAAAGTCACTGCCGTGCGTGGCAAAGAGGTTCCTCTGCTCTCTCTGTTGTGCAATTTTTAATGTCCCCAAAGTGTATTAGGAAGGAGACTGGCCTAATGCTGGGTTGCTTTGCTGACTGAACTGGAAATCCACCCTAGGAGATGGGGAGGCTCAGCAGAAACTGTGACCATCTCCTCTGGGCCAGCACTGGGGGAGCTGAGACAGGAACATCTGGAGCTGCAGAGGCTGCAGCAGAAGGTACCCTCTGTAAGCTGGGCACCAGAGAAGTTGTGGGTGCCTCCTGCAAAGTGCTGAGCGCTGAAAACACCGAGAGCCTTCCAGCACCTGAAGGACTGGTTCCCTGCCTCACGTCAGGGCTGCTTCCTGTTAGAAGTTTCAAAGAGGTAAAACACAGTGCAGCTGCTCTGCTTTCTGCTTATTGTACCAGCTCTGATTGCTCTGCCCTACATCAGCCTGCAGAACATGCCCTTATCACCATTATTTCAGGCTTCAAATTATTTTCCCCTTTATTTCTTCTTTTTTTCCTGCCTTTTTTTTTTTCTTTTTTTAATTTCTCCTTTTCAATTTTGTAAGGCCAGTACACCACAAAGTGCTGGCACAGGGCAAAAATCAGCCATTGAGAAACTTTTTAAGTCACTCTCTAATTTTATTTTTATGCCAAAAGGTGCATTTTCCTTAAGTCGTCTGCCAGGCTGGACTGTGCAAAAAAAAAAGCTTATGATGCTCAAGCTGCCAAGACCTGCATACAGTCGCAGATAGTTTTTTTTTAAAAAAAAGGAGAGAAAAAAAATGAGAGGTTTTTCTCACCCCCTCCCTCCCTTCCTTATTCTTGCGCAGGTGTTCAAGTTGCAAAGATCCAAACAAACCTTCAACTTCAGTTTGAAAATCTGAGGTTATGAAAACAAGGGGGAAGGATTCTATTTTAATTTTTTACTGAAAATTGAAAACTCGGTGACATTTGTAAAGATATTCTGAATTTCAAGTACTGACACAGTCCATTTAGACTTACTTGGTTTACCACTTTCCTCACTGATCCAACATTACATACTGATATTATATAGCAGTTCATGTTTCCAAATGACAGCATCTTGCCATGCAATTCTGCTGCCACAGCCTGTTTTTAAGAAGCTATATAGATGCATACAAGCTTACAAGAATTAATTCATTGACTCATGTCCATGCACTGTGGTTTATGTGTATATCATCTTAAAGGAAATGTGTACATTCATGAACAAGATTATCACTAAAAAGTTTGCAAAGTGTTGTCCCAGGTAACCCCGTTAACTTCCTTTAAAAGTGAGTTAAGTAATTTTAAAAGAAAAACAAACAAAAAAAGTAGTTGACTCAACTGGGTTATCGTAAGCCATTGTGCGCCAGTAAATAGTGTTGCAGTTACTTTTTCAGAACAACAAAATGATGAAATCATCTGCATGCCAGTGAAGTGGCCTGCCAAACCTAAGACTGGGCTGAGCCTTGCTTGGCAGAAAATTTTTCAAGATACGTGGCTAGCGAAGTTAGCCCAAGTGGTTCTCAGTCATAGCGAAATCACTAGCAAGGTGCTCAAACGCGCCATGGCAGAAGGATCTGTAGCGGCTGGAGATGCTGCAAGCAATGGGATGACGTTAGCAGCAGTGGCAGAAGCCTTGATAGAAACTACATGAAAGGTTTCTGTGTTCATCATGAAAAATGGGTTTTGGAAGTGAATTTCCCATGGCACTAAATTGATTGCAAGGGAAGGATACAGAATCACACCAGCCGAGGCTCTGGTCTGTCGTTCAATTAAGGAACTGAATGTATGAAATGTCTTGCTTTGTTGTTCTTAACTAGACTGCAAATGTGTTTACAAGATAACATAAAAGGAAACTGTTGTCTGGTTTCTTTAAAATGTCCATCTTGTTGACCTTCCCAGGTGCCTTGTGGGCTCTCAGTAGCAATTGCTGCTCTGTTGGGAAATAGCTCTGGAATGAAAAATGAACTGAAATACAGAAATAGAAATAAATCCAAGGGCATTATCCCAATTTCTGCAAACAGTACTCAGCCTTTTCTAACATGACCAGCTTTCTACCGTGATAGTCACCTCCAAATGCCTGGACTGAAGATGTAGGAAGCCTGCTATTTCCAGCACCTTGATGTAACCTCCATTCTCCTTGGTGTGTTCCATAGAGAAGGTCTCTCATTGCTGACAGGCCCAACCACACAGTGTAAAAATTTGTTCATCTGGGCCTTTACAACATTATTTTGAAGTTTTTTGAAATTCAGTCTCCTTATCATTCTCCTGAAGACTGTCAGGTTGTCAGGTTGGCCCCAGGAAGGGAAGGAGGCTGCTAAGACTAAAACACAGGCGCCTTATCCTCAGCATCTGATCTCAGCGTGAACAGCAGCACAGGTATTCAAAGGAAAGTTCTGTCCATGCAGCACAGTGCAACACCAAGCTAAAGCTTCAGGAGGGAATGCAAAACAAAAATGAGAAGACACATCATTGTGGGCAGTGTTACCTAGAGCCTTAATAGTGTGGATGAGCTTGAACTGCCCCAGAAGAAGGAATAAGCCAAGGAGGGGCTTGCAGTGGTCAGAGGAACAAGTGTAGAAATTCTTTTAAAAGGTGTTTTGGTGAGAACCAAAGCATCCAGAGATGTGATGAAAACTAGACAAGGTAACTGTCTAGATGTCAGATTGAGGGGTAGTTTAAACAAGACATAGTTACAGTAGCTTAGTTCCTTCCTCTAACTTATGATGGATAAAAACAAGCAGCTATTTAAGTTTTAGGCATCTAGTCTAAGACAATTTTCTACATTCCCTCCATTTTCATGTAAAGAGGCAGGGACATCTAGAAGGCAATGAGGGACAACTGTTTTAGGATAACCTAATATTCCCTTGAAATTACTCTCTCTCCACAAAACTAAGGAGTATGTTCATGTTGGACTAATTTCCTAACTTTTAGATAGCCTGAGTCTGGGGATTTGCAATGGGAAAGCTTCTTTGCTGTGCATTGCAACATAGCTGGTATGTAAAAGAAATCCTCACTTCCAATAATAGCAATAAAACTTTCTGGATTACATCAATAGATACAAGTGAATACTGTCATGAAGAGTAATTTTTCTGAATTATAGTTAAATATTAATAGTGAATCATTGTGTTTCTTTGTTTTCCCACTTCAGCATGCAAACCTTTTCATTTCCTCTCTGGGGACTTTTCTTTCTATATTTGGCCAATCCCAAGTAGTACCCAAAAACTAAGAAAAAAAGGCATCTCTTCATTTTTTTTGGCATAATGGTAGTTTTCTACTACTGTCAGCAGCATTTTTCAGCTAAAACACATCAGTGCAGTAAAAGCCTTGACTCTCCTTTGGAGCTGGAAGATGTTCAGCAGCCTGCCACTGTGCTTCAGATCCATGACACTTTTTTCTTCACCTGGGACCTTTCTCCTTTCCTCATTAACAAAGCATGAATTACAATTAAATCTGTTGATATGGATTAGATACCAGACTATAATAAGCAAAAGAAAGTTCCAGCTATAAAACTTTACTATTGATTTTTCCCAAATGGAAAGCATGTGCACTGGACTGTTTGCTAAAGAGATGATGTGGGGGAAACTATTTATTATTTGCAACTCTCTGATTGTGTACTTTTGAACTGCAAATGGTCAATTCTGATCTAAGGTTCAGAAAAACTTTTGATTATTATTTTTCTGTAGATTGTTCATTTCCAAAACTTACAACATACCTTCTTCCACGTCAGCTTGATCCATGACCCTCACTAGGGACAGAGGCTGAAACTCTCAGTCTGAAGCTTCTAACCAATGAAGACAGACAAGATAAACATTGTGTTTTCTGCTTGAAGCAATGTAATTTCCGCAAACACAGCCATGTGTGTGAATGGCTTTTGTAGCACACTGTTTATGCTGGAATAGGTTAGAGAATGTATTCCCAATTTATTACTGTAGTTTTGGACTGTGTGAGTGTGGGTTTGCAGTTACTGATTTTTTTACTAATATTTATCAATTAATAAGTAAAGGAATTAGTGGAAGCAGCTAACAAAATATGTTTATGAACCTGCAGTAGGACGAGTTTGGACTGCTACCTTCTGGGTTTTGATCACTCTATACTTGGAATTCCCAAACAACTAAGCGCAGTTAGGTAAGTGTGGGATGTCATTAATCCCAGCCCATCTGAGTTATGCATCTCATCTATGTTTGCCGTCCAACCATCATCTGGGAGATAGGTACCTTCAGAGGATGACTCATCTTCACTTTCTTAACAAACCAGCTTTGTCAGAATTGCTCAATCTGAGCAATGCGGTGCCTGACTTCTGCCTAAAATGTGTCAAAACCTGAAAATGGACAGAGCAAAGAGAGAAACCCCTGAAGACCCTGATCCCCTAAACGTGTGAATCACACCAGCCGTATAGGACCCCTCATAAAATGCAGTTACATTGCTTTCTTTCTCCAAGTCAGCACAATCCATCCTTTAAAGAGAACTCTAAACTATAAATAGTGAATCAAAATCCTGCTTGGGGCCCATAAGCCTCTCCTCAGCCACCATCACTGCTCAGCAGGTGTTCACAATGCTTATGTTATTAGCCCATCCCAGAACAAGACCTCTGGGAGCCTGGCTTTGGACATGGTCCAAGGAAGGCCAGCAGAGTAATTTTGTCATATATTTGGTTGGGATGTGATGTGCAGTCCGGCAGTCATCCCATCATCTTCTGGACTTGGCTGATTCTGAGCAAAAGCTGGGTATGTGCAAGGTTTGTCTCCAAACCTTTGAAATGTGGGGCACCGAGGAGTACTGAGAGAGCTACCCATGGTTTTGTGGGATATGTGTTTAAAGACTCTGGCTGCTCCAGACAGGTAGCTTTCCAGATTTGGAGCTGTCCAGAAGAGCACGTTAAGGGGTCCTGGATGATGTTATGGAGGCCATTTCCCTCCATGGCCTGCAAGCAAGGCTATATCCCATGGTGTCCCCAGGGTATCCCAAGCCCAGACCAATGCAAACAGTCAGACTATTTGGCCTTGTGGGGCCCATAGAAACACCGTAAAAGCACAATGTGAATAAACTCTTCTAGAACAAAAGTCCCATTAGTAAAGATCTTTAATATCCATAGTCTCCAAACTTCACTGGCTAAAGTCCACCACACTCAGCAAGAATGTGCTGAGGGAAATGTCAAATGCTGTTCTTCCCCTCAATCTGAACTGAAACATCTATGGCTCTCTGAGGGGTACACTATGCGTCCTGTCAAGCCAAGAGACACAAGCTGGGTCTGCTCTTGCTCAGAGTTCTCCAAGTCAGTATGTGAAATATGGACAGATCAGATTCTCTCTTAATTTAACTTAAAACCACCTGCTTTGGTTGCATTTTTCATGGCATAACATTCAGAGAGTCCATACTTCACCACTCTTCTGTTACACATTACCCAGTGGAAAAGAAGGAAAGAGGGGGAAGGTATACATAAGTTTGCATAACTTCAGAACGGAGTTTAATGAGGGAGAGCGTAACACTTAATTCAAAATCAAAGCATCCATTAGTACATTACCTTTCCACCATATCAGTGCAATACATTTCATTCCCTTTTCCAAATACCATTTAACATAAACCATTTATTTTTTCAACTTTTCCCACATGCGTTTTAATGCAGGATTTGGACACCTTTCAGAAGAGTCCTGTGATGTAATGCATCTGAGAGACATAACAATATATGTGGAGCTTGGAAAATCTTTTGCAACATGAATAAAAATAACTGCTCCTTTCAAAAGGCAAAATCTGACTTGCTGTCAAGGGTTGCAAAAAAAGTGGGGAGAATGGAAATTAACCTTCATAATTAGTATTTCTAGTTTATCATATACAAGTAGATTTTCACAAAAGCACCAGGTATGTCCACAAAACACAGAGCTAGTTTGGGTACTGGAAGGAGCAAAGCTCCATGTACCTTTTCCTCCTCAGCAGGTTTGAATCCCATGTTCCCAAAGGAATACTCTTTCCAGGACCTAAGCAACTATCTATATTTTCATATATTTCCGCAGTGTGCTGTGTACACATCTACCCAAAACCACAAATTATTTCAACAAATGAGATTAATCTGAACTAAATGGACATGTGACCCAGGGTGACTCCTCTCATCTTAAATGAGGCATCTTTAGATGTCTAGAATGGTAGCCCAGGGACATGGGGCTCAGCAGCCCCTATCACCTTGCCCCCGTCACAGCTGAAGGTTCAAGTTACTCAGCCACCCATATACCACTCCCCTTCAGCTACAAATTGTTGCCATCAAGGACTGCAGCCCTTCATGAGGGGACACCTCAGCTACTCATGAGCTGCACGCTGTTCCAGAGCCTCGAGCTGTCTGCACTCACCCTGAGAGAGAGAACCCTTCTCTGGCTACAGCCCTGATCTGAGTTTGAGGAAGATGAAACTGAAGTCTCAGCCTCTGTGGTCTGAGGCGAAGTACCCCACTGGTAAAATTCCCTGTTTCTCATTTCAGCTGTCTCTGGACATCCTGGACAGGTGTGTGAGGCACCTGACCTCCTATGCAGTAGCATCAGAAGACTCCTGCTGTGTTTTAGTGCTTGTGATTTCATGGGAGTTTTCATAAACACAACTCACAGCCCAGCTGCCCAATACTGCTGCAATCCACAAATGGATTTTATTCTTCTCATCTTGTTTTCTGAAGTCAAGCAAGTCTGATTTCATCTTTCCCAAGTAGTCACAAATAGCCACATCGTTTTTCTTCCCCCAGGGTTTGTTTAAAAGCAGGGCACACACGACATGCACTGCTCAATATTTGCAACCTGCACGGTCTCTGTGTTACAGGGTACGTAGCCGTGACCAGCTGAGCAAATCCTTTAAGAATGGTGGCTAATGGCAAATACATAGACATATATATTTTTAAATAGAATACAGTTATAAGGAAATACAGTAAACTTTGGGGATTCGGCAGCTCAGCACATTGACAGCTCTCTGGAAATTTATCAATTAGAATGAGATATGGCCTACTATGATTACACATGTTAGTAATATTTAAATCCACAAGGACATCCCACGGAAGACACCAATATTTAGCTGACATGAAACTGAGTGTGATACTATCAATAACAAAGGAAGAAGGCTGTCACCATTTTTAATTACACTTTTCAGTGGCCAATTTAGTTCTATGTACTCACTTTTAAGAGTCTCAAATCACAGGGATTTGACCTGAAGTATATTAATTTGTCATGAAATTAAACTTTCCACTCAAATAAGATCTTAAATACATAAAAAATCTCAAGAAATAATTTTAATGTCTTTCTAAGCGAAAAGAATAGAAACTATAAGGATTTTTTTTAAAAAGAGAGAGAAAGGAATAAAAGGTTGCGTTCGACCGAAGGAGGACAAACATCTGGCCAGAGAGGGATGCACTTTCAAAATTTTTTACTCTGTATCTGGGTTCGTCTTTGTTAGCTCAATAAAAATTATAATAATGGGGTGTGTCTGTGAGACACGTAACTATCGTAAAACACTGAAGCACGCAATGTGCTGCTGAAGTCTTAGAGATTAATTCTTAATAGGATGCCTGTTGCTCTTCCCACCCCCAAAGTCTATTCAAGCACCATCTGCAACTTCCTTGCTTGTACTTTCTTAGCACATGCTAAGCTTATGAGACTGTATCAGGACATTGTCATTAACTGAGCAGAAAAACTGGTCTCAATATTTCAGACAAAAGCATCTTACCCAGGACCTGGCTAGTGGTAGTCAGTGAAACAAAGGCAACAGCTCTTTCAGGCTACCCATTAGACTATCCTCATTTCCTTCATTCTGTCGCTGCTGCCTGGGGTTAGGTTGGGTGATTGCATCTCATACCAGTCTTTACTGGGGAACTGCAGTCTTCCTCAGCTTCTCCTGAAGGAAAATTCCTATGGTTGGTAGCCAAATGCAATCCCATTTGTTTAGCACAGGGATAGATAGGGAGCAATGATACTGTGGTGAGATGGGGAAGTTTCTGTGTTCCCCGTGAGCAGATAGATCCTGTGCTCAGCACAACAGCAGTCTGAGAAGAGCAGCTGGGTCCTTGCCTCGGTGAATTTGGAGGTGAGATGGTGACAGTTGCCAACATGCCTAGAGAATAAAGGCATGTGGGCTGTCTCTGATCCCTGTGTTAATGTTGGGGCAATATGGTAAGAAGGGGAGTAGATGACCACAAAAAATAACCACGAAAACTTACTTGGGAGTTTCCTTTCAACCTGCACAAGAAAATACCATATTATTACTGTATTGTCCTTCGTAATCAAATGTGATGCCACTGACAACATAATTCCTTTTGTATACGTATGAGAGGTAAAAAGTCCCTCTTGTGAATGGTGGTTTGGTTATACAAGCAGATGGAGGAAACTCAAGCTGCTGCATACCTCTTCCTGGTTACCCTATACAGCCATGGCAGTGGATCCCAGGGGAAAAGGATCCCTCCCTCAAAAATCATGAAAGATCAATCAGCAACAGCACATAAAGGAAGTTTTGGTCTCACATAAACTATGTAGACCTGGTGATACGTTGTCTCTGTCCCATTTTTCCCTAGCACATCTTTGATGAAGGAGATGGGGGTTTTCACCACAAGGTGCTGGAGTGGCATTCCTGCCCACTGACACCCGAGGTGCTCATCCTGCATGAGCTTTTTCTAATCCCTGTTGTCGATGTTGTAGCACACTTTTCCACTGATATCTGGGAGAGAAAGTCAGAGTTAGTTCTGCCATATATGCAAAGAAAGGAATTCACTGACCAAATACCTGATTATTCTATGAAATTACAAGTTAAGATTTTGTCCATGTCCCAGAGCTGGCATTAGGTCCAAGAGGCACAAAGGCATCTTTGCATGATCTATCTAACTTCCCAACTTAACCTATGCCCTTCCTTTAACTGGCCCTTGGGCAATCAGCTCAGAGCCACAATGCAGATGACCACCTGTGAGCCAACAGGTAAAAACCACGTCCCAGAACCTGTGGTCTTCACAGGCATGCCCACAGTCACCAAACTGCATAGCTCTAGAACCTCAAAGCAGCCTCCTGCACCAGCAAAACACTGTGCCAAAGAGAAAGGGGTAGGCACCCACATGGTGAGTGGTTTCTTCTGGTACAAACAGACGAATACTCGTAGGGATGTGCTTTGATGCAAGGACATCGCTTGCCTGTAGCATCTCCTCCACATGCAAAGAAGAACCTTGTAGCTGAGTTCCGTGCAGAGCACCTCTCATGCTAAAGAAAACTTGTCATTTCTCCCAAACAAGGGAGGAAGGAAGAGCTTGTGGTTAATGCAGCAAATGGAGGCTCAGGAAATCTATGTTCATATCCTGGTTCTACCACAGGCTTCCTGTGTGACCTTGGGCAAGTCCCTTAATATCTCTCTTTGCCTCCCTTCCCCCATGTGTAAAATGTGGATAAAACAGTTCCCACTCCTAATGGGACTCAAATCTTAAACTGGTTCATGAATGCTACCATACAGCAAGGGAACAGCTATGCGTGTGGATCAATCCTTACTTACCTGTGTCTGATCAGCCAACAAGAGTCCCAGCTCCAGTGTTCATAAATGTTTTCTGTTACTTAGGTTACAATACATTTCGCTCCACCAACCATATATTAATGGGTTTTAACAGGTAATTCTGAAGCTTTAAATGACAAAACTTTCTTGATCAAAGTGGATCTCGTACTTCCTCTGTGTGCATCGGTGACTTACTGAGGTGGAGGCTGAGACACTTTTTGAACTGTGGTTTATTGCTTGTATAATTCTCCGTAACAAGAAACAAGACTGAGACAAATCTAAGCCCTAAATATGCTTGCAACAGTACCTTATCATTTATAAAGAGACATCCTGGTTAGTACCTCAACAGTCCTGTGAGTTCCATGTACTCCACTCCTGTAGAAGATCCAAACCATGACGTCCTGTCCCGTGCTCTTCTTTCTATACAATGATGGGTGTCCCCTCTTCTCACTCCAGCCAGTCCCCCTCCACCCACAGCTGTGGAACTGCGAAGATGTGTTAGTCTTCAGTATGGCAGATGTCTGGAGATTTGATAATAGCGGCTATTTGAGTCAAGCTAGTCTTTTCATAGTCTACTGATGTTTAAAGCAACTCAAGAGTAAAGAAAAATCAAAAGTGGGTTTTCATCCTAAACTTTTCCACGTAGAGGTCAGAATGTGACAAGCCTGGGATTTAAAGACCTAGACAACAGGTTGGCAAGCCCATCAAAACCAGATGTGCTAACACTGAAGGCAAAAAAAGGAGCTGTGAGATTTTATTTAAAATATATATTCTGTTCTTACATCCCTTTCAAGAGATCATGTGGGATAATTCTAAGTCTCCTTCTTACACAAACATTGTGAACATTTCCTGTTGGTAACTATAAAAGGACAGTCTAGCTAAGTAAACAGTCCTCTTCACAGTTGTGTCTAAGCAGGAAAGCCGTGTATTCTTCACCAATAGCTCCATTGATGACTGCAATTGTTCTGGTTATTGTTTGCATACGTAATAACACTGATTATAACAAAAGATCAAAACAGGAACTTCCTTAAACTTATTAAATGCTTCCAATGGGGGCCTGCATGTTGCTGGTATAAGGATGGATGTGTGTTGACATGCTGGAAGAGGGGGAGACAGGTCAGCTTGTGTAAACCACTGTCTTCACCACCAGCTGAGGACCTGGCTTCATAGTGGCATCTTGTGCTACCCAAGAGCTCAAAATGCCCAGCTGCTACCCACTAGATTTTCTCACTCACCATTTTCTTGTACCACGAATTAAAGAAAAAACTGACATTTGAGAAAATGAAGTAATGGGACCAAAGGTATAAGAGGAGTTTGTGACAGAGTTTAGGATAGGACCCAGACCTCCCGCCTCTCACTGTGAGTGGCACGTAGGAGTGTCCCTGAGCCTTTCAGTGATCTTCAGCCAGCCCATACACTGTCCTGTTTGCTGCAGTCTTTTCTTTCATTTATCATTTTTTATTTTATGTCATTATCTTATTATTCTACCTGCTAAGTAGCCTACAGACCTTTCAGATTTGCTACAGAGGAAACCTTTAATCAGCCTCTGAGGTATAACAAACCGTCTACCACTGCCAATGCTAAACACACCATTCATAATATTTTCAGCATCTACTGCACCACCAGTGGCCAACCTCTTCAATATCATATGAAGAAACATACCCATGTTGGGTTAGATACCAGAGCTACAGCTTTGAAGTGGATAGCGTATGCTGGCATCTTCCTCTTCCCAGCAGAGCCCTCCAGGTTTTTTTGGCTCCTCAATCCTACGACCCAAGTGTGTGAGTCCTCAGCACTTAGGCAGAGAGGCAGTAGATATATAACTGATAACATCATACAATCCCAAATTCTGGTTGGCTTGCTCTTTGTTCTCCCTCCCTCTAAGACCAAGATTAAGCCATAGGTCTGACTTAGAATAGAGAACTTCCACTGATCCAACCAACAATCTTCCCTTCTTTATCTATATGTGGGTCTTCCACAGCTTAACAACTTTAATACAGTGCCCAGGAGAACATAGTTCCTAGTAAGACAATATGTGTTGTTTAGAAATGATTCTAAGCTCAAAAATCATGGCTTGGATTAAGGGCAAAAACAAGGTATTTTACCATTTTATAAATCATGCTTCTACTTTTTTGTCTGACAGCATTAAGTAGTGACATGTGGAGGGACTGCTTGAGAGAAAAGGATCTTCTATCAGAGCTGCAGAAAGGACCACCTCAAAAAATGACCAGCACAAAATATAAGGTGATGATGTAACCAACAAATTCTGCTTCAAACTTCAACTCATTTGGAAATGAAGTGTGCTATCAAGGAGGCAGGGAAACCACAGTCTTTTCTGCAATTTACAGATCTAGGCAACGATCTGTTTTGCCTGAGCTTGAGAAAGGAAGCTCAGGTTGCTGGGTGCCAGCTGATTCCTGTGGATACAACAGCTCACTGCTGGCTTGCCGTGTATCTCCATGACATATAAAGTATGCAGATAGGCTGGTCAGACTTCCTAAATCTCCTTCCTAAGGCTCCTTTCTGCATCTCTGTAGGCAGACAGTCAGGATCTACTCTGCAAGAAGGATGCCTGAGAAGGCAGCCCAAAGGCCAGGGAGGCAACCTTCCTGCAAGTCCCTTGCAGCAACTGAATGAGGATCACCCTTTAGATTTTTGTTGCCTGAGTCCTCAGGCAGTATTACCATGTTTTGTGAAAACCTCAACACACTCACCCCCAGCATTATTCCTAACTGAATAGGGGACAGAAACCCATTTGTTCGACTTTTGTTCAGCTTGCAAAATTATTTGTGCTGCCCGTGTGTGAAAGAGGTTTTGCACGATGTCAGGTGGACCATCTCCCAGGTAACACAGGGGACTTGCTATGGAAAGCTGTGTTCTTCTCTCAGCTGGAGCACATAGGTTTTGTATCCCTGTGTCACCCCAAGGAAATCCCTTGCCATTTCCCTTAGTCCACCTGTAAAAAGGCAATCACAACTCCCCTTTTCCACTTGGGTGAAAGCACCCAGGATCAGGAGCAATCCCTTACACCCATGTACAGCACCTGGCCCCGTGGCAGCCCAAGCATAACACACATACCAGCAGGACCTATCACAAGGAGAAAACCAGACTATTGCACCCTTATGGAAAGAACCCCCCAAACTACCTTCATGTAACTCACATAAATTGTTGGGGATTTAAAGACAAGCACATGAACGATGAACTTCTCAGCCTCCAGTCTCACAGCAGGTCTGCAGGACTCAGCTGCCCAACTTGACCTTTAAGTGGTTGCCGTCACAGCTGATGGCTCTGTTCTCCTCCTGCATAAACAACCTGTAGTAAAACCAGGGCAGTCCATGGCATGGCCAAGAAACCCTCATGCTTCTCCATCTTTTAACTGGGATTTGCACCCACTACAACCCCTCTCAGCCAGTTAAGTGGCTTGCCGTTACTCTTTTGCCCCAAATGACATCACCATTTGGCTTTCTGAGCATACCTCTCTGGCTCTAACCATCCCCCTTGGCTCTTTTCCCTGTAAACAGGGCCTGATTAATGTTGCAGAAGAAGGGCTGTGAATCACGTATTCCATTCTCTTATGGGAAGTCAGAATGTCAATTTTTCCTAGTTTTAAGTGCAGTGAATTGGGATGTTTAATGCAGAATCCTTAGCAACGACACAGAAACTGCAGTCTGAGCCCACAGCTGCAAGCTTCCCAACATACTTTCTGTAACAGCAGCTGATGAATCACCCATTAGAAGACATGCACTCTAGAAAAAAGAAAAAAAAAAACAGCATTCACCGATGGTGCCTATTATTACCCATCCCCAAACCCATTACAAGGATATTCTTTGATAAGGAAAAGGCCCTCACACACACATCCACAAATCTCTATCTGGCTGTTTAAAGGCTGAATGGAAATAGTCCGACAACCACAGATGTTCCCTCTGCAGTCCTGGGTGGCAGCATTTTACTGCCCACAGTACTCATCACTGCTAATGTTTCCAGCTGGTGGCCAAAAGCCGACACTCACTCTGATCTTTTGCTTTGCAAATGCAAAGAAATTAAAAACAAGGGTTTGCAGAGCAGGTCAGGAACCTTGTTACAGTCTCTTTCCCTTCCCTTTTTCATGGCTATCTTTCTCACCTTTACAAAATAAAATGACAAATGAAAAAATAAAGCATGATTTGCACCAGTCTTTTAAATGGGTTGTGTACATACTGAGCTTGAACAGTACAGTAAAGCTCCAGAAGAAAGATGCTGTATAGGAAAGGCTCAGGGAAAGGACTGGAGGGCCGCACTGTTCTTAAAAAGCATCTATTTGACAAGTGGTACAACTAACTCTCTGGCACTCTTCATTTCCTGCTAGTATTATGACTAACAATGCAGCAAATGAACCAGAAAAAAAACAGTCAGTAGTTAAATGAAATACAGGGGCACTTCTTTGCAGGGAGATTATTTTGATCATATACAGAATTTCAATCATATACAGAATCTACCTGATATGGATGATCCACCCTGAAGATTGACAAGAGCATCCAGAATGACTTAGGAGCCCATGGAGCCCACCGAGGTACACTGAGAAACAAACTCCTAAATGTCTTAAACACAAAGGAAATTCTACCCAAGCATAAACCTTTCCTCGACAGAAATTAACTGAAGTCAAATATTAGCTAAATACATGTGATGAGATATTCACAGGTAACAGGGTCAAAAGCTGAAAAATAATCCACGTTAACCTCAATACCATCACCGAGTATTGCTTACAGTGTATTACCAGTGTTTATTCAGTATATGAGCCCTATTGTGCTAGGTGCTCTAGAAACACACCAAGTATGTCTGACCCGAAGGTACTTCACACATCAATATCAAAGCAAGATATTTAAATGCTTATTTCCTAGCTGTGGCATAAAGATTTGGGCAGGGATGTAACTTCAGGAAAGTCCCTTCAATTCTCTAGACTCCATTTCTCATAATGGAAAAAGGAAGAAACATTTTTCCTTTCCCTCTTCATCCTGCAAACACCCGGGAGCTGGAGTAGCCTCTGACGGATTTATCAAGCCCTTGTGCAAACCCACCCAAGAGCCAAGCAGTTGTTTCAGAGCACACCAGATGTGTTGCACCTCATGTGAAGAGGAGAGGTAGCCCAGCTTTTCACCCCCTCGGTGTCGTGGTTGTAGCTAGTCATAGGGCCTGGCAGAGGAACGAGGACGATGGAGAGAGCTTCTGAGAATTACCCCACAGCAAAGCAGGAGGCAAGAAGGCAAGTCCTGACTGACTCCTTCAGCTGCACAGGAGTTGGGGTAGACTTGGTGTGTTTCATCTCCAGGGGCCAAGCATCCCTATGTAGGAGGGGAGGTGAAACAGAGCGGGGATGTGGGTACAAAACTGCAGGTAAGTATCCTCATCACTCAGAAGAAGGTCTCCAATTTTTACAGCCCAGTGTAAGCTGGCCATACTAAGACACCTGAGGTCATCATCTCCGCTACCTGTGGCTCAGGATTTGAGGCCTGATTAACTCTCTGTCTCTTCAAATACGCAGCCTGGCAGGGTTTGCAGGTCCCGTTTGCATGGCAGCATCTCCACTACCAAAGTCAAGAGGGACTTGAAACCTTGAAAGGAATAGCTAGAGAGGTCTCAGAGAAAGATGAGACCAGCTGACCTTCAAACCTGGGTTACATAGCATCTGCACAACCTAAAGCCATTCTCTTCCTCATCCCATCACCTTGGTTCATGACCAAGTGAGTCAAGTGGATTCATCTGTCAGGAAAGGGCTGGTAAGTCGTCTAACTTGAGAGGTCTTCCTTCAGCACCTTTGACTTGTCCAACAGGACATCTGTAGTGGCTGTGGGACCAATCTCAGAGGTCCGGACTGTTGGGCCAGCTTGCCCACTGTTCATCTCAGGATGGTTAGATCCTGCTAAAGCAGCAGTTGCTGTGTCCTTATTGCCACTCTAAGGCATTTGAACCAGTTCTACTGAGTGGAATTGGAAACCAGCTTTTCCTTTAGCATTGCCTACCAGGAAAACCTCCATTGCTGCCTCTGTTCCTACCAGGAAACCTTCCTTCTCTGCCTCTTCTCCCAGCCAGTGACCAGTCCAGACTGGGTATGCAAGAGCAGCATAAAACTTTTTTGCACTAGGGCAAATAACTCTCTGTTTTAAGAACAAATAAAGCCACACGGATGTGAAGAGCAATGTTGCTGCTCCATGCTAGGGATGTAACTATGCTGCTCTCCATTTGCATGACACCACCCACTCTTGAGTAGGCGGAGGAGAGTATCCAGTTGACTCAGAGCATCGTTCTGCACCATGGTGAAAATTTTAAGGGCAGCTGGAGGGACGAGAGGGGAACTTGCCTTGCTAATGAGTTTTTTGTGTTGATGTTGTGTGGGGGAAAAAATAGCTGTAGGGTTTTCTTTAGAAGCTCTGTGTTCATAGAGGGCTATGAAGGTGGAAAGAGGGGGAAATAATTATTAAATCGTGATTGCTATCTTCAGTATTTACACAAGATAGGCCACACAAGTATCTTAATAATGGAGGCACGTCAGTATTTATTTAATGTTGTTGATTTGTGTGAAGTGATTTAGAAACCGTATGGTCTGGAAGGTGTTACAGAACAGAAAGATAATTTTTTTCTCTAATCCAAAGGAAAAGGCAGCTGAAAGAAACTGAAGGGATGGGCCTCATCTCACCTGCTTTCCAGCTTCTTAAAGTCTAGGGCAGAGACAGTCTGTGGAAGCAAAAAGGCAGCACCAAAGAATGACTCCTCTGACCCATGCCACATCCTTAGCTCCCCACTGCAGGTACAGCAATACTTGTGTTGTGCCAGACCCGACTGCAAGAAAGCCGCCAAGCAAGGTCCATCAAACCAACATGACACAGGTTTTCATTCTGTGGAGTATGCTTGAGACCATGCCACCCCCTCTCACCACCACCCACTTTACCATAGAGAATTTGGCTGTAAAAGTGAACACAGAAGTGAGCAACCAGGAGGAAGGTGCAGGACACCTCATGGCAGTTTGGCTGCTGATCTTCTGTGTGGTGGCTGTGTCCCTGCTGTGCCTTTTCCCAGCTGTAAGATCCTGTGGGCAGGCAATGCCTTGCATCACAAGTGCATCCACCACCTGGAGCACTGGAGCCTCAATTATGGGGGCAGTCTCTGAGCACCAATCTTAATGACAGTAATTTTAATAACCAAAATATCTTTGAAAGGACCTGGAACAAGGGACTGTTCTGCATCCCTCTGGATTGTTTTTGACTATTGGCCACTTGTAATAAACTATTAGGGAACAAAAAGCAAATGGAAAACAATAGAAGTAATTATAAAGCTAGATGAATGTTTCACTTCAAATATTATTGTCTCTATGAAGATATACAGCATGGATGTGTTATTGCAAAAAGAAATATGCATTGATCTCTTTACCAGGAAACAGGTATGACTGTATTATGTAAATATTACTTCATTTACTGTCAACAACTGTAGGCTTATTTTCACTTTGCAAACAGATGACAAACGTGCTTGGAGTCATACAGCATCAATCTTAAAGCTGACAAGGATCCCTCATTTTGCAGCCAATTTTTGAAAGTCAAAAGGCCAAATTCAGACTTGGGCTAATGCCATTCACTCCAGCAGGAGTGAGATGCCAGATTCTCTGCATTAGTGTAAATCTGATGTGCTCTATGAACTTCAACAGCCCACGAATTCGTTCTAAAGCTGTTGACTTCAAAGCTATGTTTGGCCCACAAAGCTGAGGCACTGGGTGAGTGTGAGGTCTGAAATCCCCCTGATGGGAGCAAATGCAGCCCAGCAGATTTCTGTACAAGTTAAATATCAGTCACAATACTCCTTGAGATGTCATTTGAAAACTCTAACCCTGATGTAGTTGCTAACACCAATGGAAAGCAGAGCTCAAGTGAGAGGTCATAACAAACTGCATCCTTTCAGGCCTGCAGCTTGGAGACCACCATGGGAATGGCTGCAGCTCCCTCACCCAGTCCACCGCCACCCACTGGCTCAGGTTAGACTTCCTGAAAGAGGATGACTCTAGCTTGGCCTTGAACTCGTTAATCTCCAAAAGATTAATTTGGCAGTCATGTAATTCCAGCGGGATTCATCCTTTAGATCCTCTTCCTGCTCTCCTCCCTGTGTCTTTTGCCAGGAAATATAATTTACCCTTCAGAGTCTTGTCTGTGAGAAGGGGATACCCAGCCAGAAGTGCGCATCCAGCTCCAGATCTAGACCCAGGGGAATCTGAGAAGCAGACACTTTTCTCTGGTGAGTATCACCCTGTGATATCACAGGTTAACTGAGATCTTCCTTCTCTCTTTTACAAGAATTACTCTTGCAAAACGCAGCAGTCCCTAGGCTCAAATAGTCTTAAGCTGTTCAGTGAGACTTGACTGGTCAAAGGGTAACACTGCTCAGACCTGGACATGCCTTTCCTTGGTGAGATTGTCCAACAAAGTCATTCTCATATGATTTTCTTACTTGGTTTTGAAATGCTCTTGCATGATGCTAACACAATGTGTGGGGTTTCCAAAAGGCCTAATCTAACTTTCACGATGTCCAGTTGCCAAAATTTGGAAGAAAGTGATATGGTAAGACATACCAGGGCATGCACCATGCCAGGGTGAAATAGTGGGAGGAAAGACATTTAAAAGAAGGGAAGTGAGAGCCAGCTCAGGCACAGAGAGATAAGAGAGGGCTACACCATGGACCTGTCAGCTTTTATTCTGCCCTCCAGTATATGGTACATTTGGCAAAGCCATAAGGACTATGTCTTTCTCTGATTGCAAATTCTGTTTGAATGTGGGGTTTCCTGGCTATTTTGAGCCATAGACTGCAAGAGGTGCCAGAGAAAAATATATGGCACAGACTAATAAGATCTATTCAAGCAGGACATATGCGGACAACAGAGCAGTCACCTCCTGAGGCAAAACAGTGTTTTCAGTCTGGACTGTAAGTACTGGTAACTAAGTAATGAATCCCCTGGTAGACATCTCTCAGAGACCATTAGGAGTCTGAAGGCATCAAAACATGAAAAAGGCAGGCTGGAAGAGGGATTGCAAAGAAACAATACTGTTTGCTGGAGGACAGACCATGATATCCTCATCAGGCTTAGGCACAATCCCTGGAGTGCTCAAGAGGGTGAAGAACGGGTAATACAGAGGATGTTGTTTGTCTTATCCAGATCTTCTATTAGATTAAAAACACTGAGATGGTTTTCAGAATCTTGGAAGCCTTCTCTGTTTCTTTACTTGCACCATCACTCATCCCAAAAAAAGATGAGCAGACACCAAGTATGCCCGCGCTCCTAAGAAGGCTCCAGTCTATTCCCAGAGGCTGCTTAGGAGCACAGCAGAACTACTGTACCTACAGGGATATTGTTCTTCTGGCATCAAAGTTAGCAGTGATTTGTTCATTGGAAACTTCAGGAATGGGATTCATGTGAACAGAAGAAGGTTATCATCTTGGCTGATCTCCTTAGATCTTCTTTACAGTCCATGGAGAGAAATGTCCAAATCGCTTAAGTTAGAAGAAATTAAGTCTGCCATGGAAGCTTTGAGGAGCAGATCACAAAAGCATCTATTTGCTCCTGTTACCTCCTGTCCCCTTGTAACCTAGAATGGCCAGGAGCTTGGGGATCAGGGGACACATGTAGGATGTGGAGACAAGAGGGGAGAGAGGTTCCTCAGTCAGCGTTCAGCTGAAGAGTAATAAGAGGCAGTAGGAACAGGAATATGTGTGATAACCCTGTTGGGGGCTGAGGTGGGACCTGTTTAAAGGATGTATGTGTCAAACGTGAGTCTCCAGCCCTCAGGGAGGGTTAGTCTGTAACATATAAAGAATGTTAAATTCTTTACCCTATCCACAGTCACTCCTGAGCTAATGCCTTTCCTGAGGACTTCACTCCACCATGAAACAATGAATTATTTTTCTTCTGCCTTTTGCATTTCCTTCTCTTTGGTATTGAGGGAGTGAGGATACCCCACGATCCTTTTACCGAGACCATGGAGTTTTCTTCCAGCCGTTTAAGACAACCAGAGCATACTTTGGAAGAAAGCTGACCTTTCCCCTTGCTGGACAGGAACTTCTAGCAAGGATGGCATTTCTGGCCTGGAAGTGCCAAGTATGTCACGCACAGCTGGTGTTTACAAAAGAGAATGAGTGCTTAAAGACAGCAAAAAAACATTGGTCTGAGGAGGCCTCAGATCCTGTGCGGCCACTCCTGAGACAGTGCTCACTAGAACAGGACTTTTTGTCTGTTTTGTTAACATGGATTCATGGAAAACATTTTGGTTCTGTTACATGGATTCATGCACATCACGCCATTGCGGTTTGCAAGGTTCAGCGCTGTCAGGAGGTGACATTACAAATTTATGCTGGAAAGGCCACAGAATCCCAATGTCCAGGCATCATGACCCCAAGCAAAACTCAAACCTTTTTATCAGTGGGGTTGATTCTTACAACTACCCTTCATTGCCTTCCTCTGTTATCCACTCTTTTCCTTCTTTCCTTCTACCTCTCCACTTTCTACCCTACCATCACCAGGCTTGGAAAAAACAATTAATACCAATTTCTTGAAATGCAGTGTGTACCACCACACTGTACAGCAGTGGTTCAGAACAGGTCCTGGGAAAATAAAATGGCCCCATCTCTCAGGGAAGAGTCGGGAGGGATTTAGCAAGGGATCGCTTAACACTTGAAGCAAAGCCAGCTCACTGGTAACAAAAACTAAAACAAACCCCACATCTCCTTAACATGAGCCCACTGTGACTTGTGCACACAAACAACAGGATTTGCATTGGCAGATGTCATGTATGCCTGAGTACTAAGCACAACTAGGT
Organism: Microhierax caerulescens; assembly: GCA_035590215.1. Taxonomy (NCBI): domain Eukaryota; kingdom Metazoa; phylum Chordata; class Aves; order Falconiformes; family Falconidae; genus Microhierax; species Microhierax caerulescens. The sequence continues at coordinate 65,255,953 of JAVJGJ010000057.1, read as the reverse complement.
TTGCAAAGAGGCCAGGTTGGAAAGCAGAAGCCTCACCCAACAAAAACAATGAGGATTTCAGTGAGAAGCTTCTTTTTCCAGGGTATTGGGTCATCTGTGAAATAAATTGTGCTAATGTGGGAAATTTTTACTTGCTCTTCCTATATTGTCACAGCAAGAAAACCAGAGTGTAGGTACACCTATTCTAGAGCAGAGCTTCAGGATTTCAGCTTATTTTAACCTAGAAATGAGGCCAGTAGAAAGCAAAGTTATCTGTACAGCATCTGCACAGAAAGTAAAGAACACAGCTATTTAGTATAATCTCTCTTCAGATAGATAATGCGTTACAGGACAAAAGGTCACTGATAGAGGCAGCCACCAGCCCCTTTTCTTGAAACACACTGGCTCTGCTTCCTCAGTGGCTTCCCATCCAGATAACACCCAGCCTTGCTCTCACTGCTTTAGTCTGTGAAGAAAATTTCACCTTGAGACAGCACAGCCATATGATACCCAGCCACCAGCTCAGCCGGTACCAGTTTCCAGGGCACGGGTAGGAAATACCACCATGTTCCGAACGCAGCAATTAGTTGCCCATGCCTGGCTTATAGTCCATCCTTTGTGAGCCAGGCTAACTTGTGATTATGAGATGAGTAAAACTGAGAGGCCCTAAACATCCCGTGACCTTTGCCTTTTGGTTTGAAGCACTAACGCTTAGCCCACGTGTGTTCAATACTCTGCCTAGGAAGAGATGACCTCACGGTGGGAGGTGGTGGACTGTGACACACCCTGGTATGTGTCTCCACTGGTTGTGTATGCTTGAGCTTTCCCTCACCACCATCACCTCATCCTTCTCCTCTGCAGAGACCTCTGGACTCCAAGACAGATGTGTCTGTGTTTGCTGAGACAGTGTGCATGGGTCAGGACTCAGCGGCAGGCTTGGAATGATGCCCAGCTTACCACATAGATGAACACTGCAACCACTGAAGTAGCAGTTTAAATTCATTCATCGAATTTAACCATTTTCCCTGGGTGCCCTCTGCCACGGGGCTTCTTATTCCTGCCTCACCCATGATCCCCAGTGCCACCCCCTTCCTCCCCAAAACACCCCCAGCCTCCCTCCTCCCTGAGGTTCAATCCTTGCTGGGGACCTCCCTAGGTAATGCCAGCGATAACCACCACCACTCTCCAGCTGCTTGTACTGGATTAAATACTTCAAGGCTGCTCGGAAAGCCCGCCTCCACATATCCCTTTCCCTCAACTGGGTAGCAATAATCCTTCCCCAGCTTCCAGATCCCCCTACGCCTTGGCTGGGGAGTCAAGGGCTGGAAACTTGCTACCAGCACAGTAATCTTTTCCCAACCATGACTGCAGAAGGGAATTATAATTCCCCTGGTACAGCAAGGTCTCTATATTATCATCTTCTGTTTGTCCTAAACCAAAGACATGCTAGTATGGCTGAACTATTCTGTTTGTGCACGTGTGCATATAGTGTAGACTAGTATAGTAGCATAAATTTTAATTTTAACTACACACATACGTGTGTTAAGGTTTGTGTATATGTGTGTGCTTGCCTGTGTGCGTACACACAGCCCTATAGTGAGCACGATATATCTATATGTTATTTTTCAGCCACGCTAAAAGGAAAAAATTCTTCTGATTCCTTTCAAGACCTGAACAAGCCCCCACTGCTATTGTATTCCTGCACTTTTTGTATCCAGGCGTTGCCAACAGCCTCATTGAAAGTAGCAGTTTTCCTGCATTCCCAGAGCATCTCTGGAACTAGCATCTGTGTTTTTTCAAAGAAAGGTCAATACACAGATCCATAATGACCAGACAGTCATTGCATACAAAGAGAGAATTATATCCACGTTGACTCCAAGGATCAGACTAGAGACACTTATTTTAGCCACACAAAGGTGAGATCTAAACTTAAGTCGTTTTTGAGGCTTCCTCTGTGAAGGGAACAAACACTTGCAGAGGGCAACCCACCATCTGCCAGTGCTGGTGTCTAATAAGCCTGGAAGCACCCTGTAGAGGAGCCTGTCTTTCTGCAGGTATGATGGCCAGCTGAGGTGACACACCAGCCTTCCAGGTAACTATGACTTAAGAACAGCCCTACCTTGGCTGGCAAAGCATGGGAACTGTTGAGCAGAGCTTAGGTCCCCTGATAGCCACTGTATTATTTCAGCTTCTAGATGAAATTCTTTCTGCCCTGATGAATGCTGAGGATGAAGGATGAAGACAGGCTGAGCATCCCCCTTTTGCATTTGCAGGGTATCTTCAGCGCCTTCCAAGACTGGGCCCTAAAGTCATCTCATTCCTCATGGTGAGTAAAAACTGGGTTGCCAGCCACCATAACATACCTTGCAGCAACAGTATTTTCTGTAAAGGTTCAGCTCTTCTTCCCAGAGAACTGTCTTACACTTACCTAAAAATATTACACATTTTTTAACCTTCCTTTGCTGCAGAAAAATCCTGAAACAAGCAGGACACAAATGTAAGTATCTGAAGACAGAAGGCAAAGAGAAAGATCCCTGAAATGGAATTTTTACAGCAGTTTCATGGCTTTTAACCCACTCTTGTAATTTTGAAGAGCTTGGCTTGTGATTTCTGGACCCCTGGAACGAGCAGTACTGAAAGAAAGAGGTGCATTCAAGGTCCTCTGGATGTCACAGCTCTGAAACATGCCCTGAGGAAAGAGGGGGGGAGGGCAACGGACTGGTAGAGTACAAACCACACGGGTAAAAAATGTGTCTTCCTTGTCCCTTTCTCCCCACTCAGCCCCACTCCTGGCATGGGTTACCCTCTCTTTTGAGAGGCAATACTTTTGTTTGAGCTGACCTTCAAGCAGATGTCCCTGCAAAAAGGTAACTCTGGGAAGAAATGCCACAAAAAAAGAGCCCCACTATTGAAAGGCATGTCTCTGAAAAGCTGAACAGATGGCCCTGGAGTCACCCAACTCCATGGTGAGGACGCTTGGCAGCAGAACGAACGCTGAGAAAAAAAGGAGCTGATTTCATCGGCCGCTTTATCTGGTCGAGCCGTGTAACTTTGCGTTGGGTTTCTGCTTTTACCACCTCCTTTCCTGGAAAGTGCAATAGCTCTTTAAACAAACTCCCAACAACAAACCCTTTCATGGGCTCATGTTCATTAATCAGGTAGCCGACTTCTTACATTTCCTTTTTTTCTCCAGGCCTATTTTCACCTTGCCAGTGTGATCAGCTGCAAGACACTACCCTGGATCACTGCAAGTTTTTTGTTTTAGAAATCATCCTGCACAGGAGTCTACGCAGGCATCACTGCCAATCCAAGAGTGAAAACACGCATATGTGTCAGTGCATGGGGAGACTGAAAAAAACATCCTTCCTTTTTTTCAAACAGTTAAACATCTACAGGAGACTGAGTGTGGTTCTCCCTCTCTACTCCACCTTTTTTTGAGCCACATGAAAAGGTCACAAGGAAGCCTCAGGCAGATGTATCCTGAGTATATAGGGAATGCTGGTAGGATGCATGTACCTGTGGTTTGCAGAGTCCTCTTCAGTGAACACCTCTCTGTACCTGGCTTGCTCATTCTGGCACTGCTTTTCTCTGTGTCCTTGAGCAAGTCTTTTAACATTTTCATTTCATAAGATGCCATCTAAATATTTTTGTGCGCTGGAGCTTTGCTCTTTCTCTCTCCACTGCAAGCATAGGGAGGGCTGGAAAACACCCCTGCTTTTTTGGTGTCATGGGAGGGCACATATACTTTTAACAGAGTGGACAGTACCCTTCAGGGAGTGGAGAGAAGGGGAATAAACCCCTTGCTCACCCCATCCCAGCCAGCAGAGCTGAGCACTGCATGACATTGGCAGACTCTGCTGGATAAACCAGGAGCCTGGGACTTGGCAATTTTGGGGATGCTCCTTGCTCTGGTGACGACCTATAGAGTGATTTCATCCCCTTTTTCTCTCTGCTGCATGATGGGTTTTCCCAGCCCCCAGCCACAGCATTTACTGATGCCTCCAGTGCATGAGACTCCCTCCCAGTGAGCTCCCGCTTCAGTGTCGAAACCTCCCCAGGAGAGGTTTAATCCCTGTCACCAAAACAAGACTCTGTGTGTTTGTTTTTTCACCCTGCGTAACTGTCAGGATTAATGTTGTTTAAATGATGTCAAACAGCCACTGGTTGGTTAGCAATGTATTTACTCCATATGACTTCTCAATGGAGCCTTAATATTTTACCACAGGAAGCAGAAAAATAGAAAAGGAAAAAAAAAAAAAAAAAAGGCCTTAAAAAAGAAGACAAGAGTAATAAATCCCAGAGTTACTATCCCTAAACTGTTTTTGTTTAATCACAAAAGCACAAAGAGCCCAGAGATTCTGATAATGAACATAAAATATGGTTGCCATTAAAAAAAAGTTCTCTATCCCATCAATTTCAGTTTACTCCACTATAAATCAAAGAGCTACTTAATCAAATATTCTCCCACTTTAATTGTTTTATCTTGCTTCTATGTTAAATTTCAGTGAGTTACTGTGGGCACCAGTCTTCACGTTATAGAAAAAAATGACAGTGGATTTGCCCTAATTAGTGCAAAATTCAAACACTGGTTTAGAGCATTAGCTATACTGAAATAAGCTCCTGCAATTTAACTGGTTCAGTGAAACCAATCCAAGTAAAAAAAGAAGCAGGGAAAAAGAAGCCCTAAGTTGGATTAGTAAAGTCAGCCATTTATCTGTTGTCGAATTCTGGAATGAGTTGCCTTCATCTTCAAAATAAGAATAATTTTTAACAAGTCTTTTGAAAACTGGGTGTTATCCCATGAAGGATTAAAACTGAGTTGGGGTGTCCTTTTGAGATTCTTCAGCCTTGCCTCAGTCCACAATGACAGACACTTGTCTGAACTAGTCCAGCATTTCCCATGAGAAAATATATCAGCACAACATCTATAAAAGTCTGGGCTCAAACTCCAGTGTTTGCCACGAAGGGCATTACCCTCGTATTGTGAAAAGACAAGAAACTGTCCCTTGTGAGTCATTTTCTTCTGTAAATAGGAGGGGAAGCGTTCTTTTGTGTTTAGTTTTGTTTAATTCCCTGTTATCGATTGATACCTTCTTGGAAAGGCCACAAGGGATACTTTATTAGTTAGCGTTACTGATTAAGCATTTGTAATTGTGATTTGAGGATGACCTTGAGTGATATAGATGTATGCAACATGGAAAAATATAGACGGAGGCATGAAAATGCAGTTGTCTTTGCATGGAAGGTTGTGTTGGCACTTGCCCTGGTTCAACAGCTAATAGAGGGTGAACTGTTTTTCATCGCTGACATGCTCATGTGTCCGAGCACGTGAGTGAGATCTGCTAGTCTACACAAGTTTGCAATGGGCACCCTTTCTGCAGAAGGCATCAAGGTACACTCCAGGTGCAGACTGAAGCATGCTTCGGATGTCCTAGCTCCCAAAACCCGTCACATCACAGGGGTGACCATGGTAGCCTGCACCTGGGGAAATCTGCTTTCCAGTGCATGCAGGGGTGGAAGAGGTGGTCTGTCCCCTAGCAGTAACCCCCTCCTGCATCAGACAGAGAGGGTCAGCAGACCAAACGCTGCTTATGCAGCACCCAACATCACAGGGCTGGAAAAAGACCAGGGTGCAATACTTGCCTACCTCCAAGCAAATGGATCGAGGCAAGCCAGTTTTATCTAACAAGCTTCTGTACTACGAAAAATTCCAAACTCATGAAACTGAGGGAGATAGTAGGGACCCTCATTTCAGCCATTGCCAAATTTTAAATCCAGACCAGGTCTGGGTTTTAACCAGCAGTGATGCGTTGAGGTGCTAGGTTCCAGGTTCTGGTTTTTTAAGCCACCCAAGTACAATCATCTGCATCAGGGGAAGGAAAAAACCCTCCACAACATTTACATGGAAGCTTTTGAATTTCAAAGATCTTTTTTAATAAGGCAAGAATGAGGAAGTCTAAAGATGTGCATATCTGCTTTACAGTTGTTAGCCTAATAAATGCAAATATTTCCAGCAGCCAAAGGTTTTACCCTGCAGTTTTACCTGCTAACATTTCCTTGTTTTGAATTATGTAGATCAGAAATGGAGGAAAAACATAACACTGGTTCTAAGGGTATAGAGCTGTCATCTAATTTTAGCTAAATGTTCTCCAAAGCAGAAAGATGCATAACTGTGGGGAAAAATGCTAGTGAGGGTTTTATTTTTTTAAGGATCTGTTTACAGCTTTGCTAGCTGAACTCAGGGAGGGGAAAAAAAAAAAAAAGAAAGAAACAACACAGGCAATGTTGAATATTTCAAAGGAATCATCCAGTAAAAAATATGATCTCAACTTCCAAAATTATTTGCTTTTCAAATATAGGTCAAAATTTCAACCAAAAAAAAAAAAAAAAAGAAATACGCAAGACGCCAGTTGGCTGTCCTAGCTGTGTTAAGTGATCCTTGACCACGATTTCTGAAACTAGTCAGATATTTGGGGTGTTTGCTTGTATGTTACCAACCTAAGACTTTTATCAGAGCCCAGATTTCAGAAAGGGGGCACTCAACACTCAGAAATCAAATTCATGAAGGCATCTAAGTTCAAGCCATTCAAAATCAGAGACTCTGAGAATCAGTAATGGTACTTGGAAATTTGGGCCTTTGTATTCCCAATTCAAAGTCTAACTTCCAAGATGATACCAACATCATTTTACTAATCCATAAACAGGTCACAACCTGGCAGTAAAGCCCTGCAGATGCCAATCTTCTTAGTAACACATGATCTGCAGATCAAAGTCATATTTATATTGCTGTCATTTGAAAATAACTTCACAGATGTGAATGAAATCTGCATTAAAGTTGATGAGATTGAAATTAGGGTGATAAGTGGAAGTTATTAAGGAGGATGGGTAGTGGAAATCTTACATTTGATGGATCCTTGCATCAGATCTATGGCTGTTGTTGCTGCTGTTATCACATTTATTGCTTTTGTCATCATCTCTAGCGGTTCCAGCCAAGATCTACCAATGCTGTTTCTACTCTACACATTCATGGCAAGACACAAGCTCTGTTCTGAAGGCTGCATGATCTATCCATTCTGCAGGCAAAGAAATGTGTGGTATTTATGTCACCTAGCTTTAAACATTTGGATATTAACTAGTAGTCAAGATTTTCTTTACAGCCACTGGAGACAAACAGGAACTTCTAGATCATGATTCCTCTGCCCAAAGTGAGGTATCCACCTTAGGTTAAAGCAGTCTGGATTCCCGGAGTGTCTCTTTCTCCTCAGTGACTACAGGGGAATTTAAGATATTTCCGTCTATGTTGTAAACAACCAAACAGAAGATGAATTCTGTGTAGGAACAAGTCCTGAGCCTGGGCTCAAGCAAGATGTATGAGAGAAAAAAGGGTAAGGTCTTGCTTTCAGTCCATTGTTTCACTTATTTATAAAAGAATGGGCACAAAAGTGCGTTAAAAACTAAAAATACAGATTTTTTAGCCTTTATGGAGCAGTTATTAAGGCTATTTGCAGAGGAAACCTCTCACCTTCTTAAGTCATGTGTACTAGAGAGTGAAGGTTAGTAGCAAGAAGTGAAAAGTCACTTAAGATGTATGAATTTCTTCTGCACCACAGGACAATATGCCTTCAAGTGCACTTATATGTTCGGACTCTGTCCAGAGTATCCCCTTGACATTTTTGTGTGAGACAGGCCATACAAAACTACCCTTGTTAGCAAGGCTGAGGGTCAACAGCTGGGAGCTCACCCTTAAAACACAGAGTGGACATCACCAAAGGCAACTTAGAGGTATCTAATCTGTCTCATTGGGCTGTAACCACTTCTGTAGCTACATAGTGTGGCTGTGGGGAGCTCTGTGGCAAATGCATTTCCCCATCCTAGCAGCTGGGGTGGCACCAACAACGAAGATGGCCCAGCCTTCAATGAGACTTTCCCACTTACCACTTCTGCTGAAGTCCACAACTCATCCACTGTTTTTCACTCTAGGTCACAACTCATCAGCTGCCTGCCTGAGGCAAATCTGTATTTTCTATGTAAAGTTCCTGAAGGGTATAAGTCAAAAGCCCATTCCATGATTTTCACAGTCTACTACTAAATTGTACTTGTTCTCCAAAAGTGCCTGAAATATATCTGTTTTTCAGCCCTTGGCATTTCTGACCAGGAGTCACATAACTGGGGGAAGCAAACAGGTTCTGCACTGCCGTTGGTTAAGATGTTGAAACAGTTTGGAAAATCAGAGATAAAAGCTGTAGAAATGCAAGATATGATGATATAAATTATTTCCTTAACACGTCAGACAGGAGCAGTAAAGGCCATATATGGTTGTAATTACCACATCCGTGCTTATCTAGCAAAGGGAGGCTGAGATCATGTTATAAAAATTAACCTGAGGGACATTACAAATGTTGCTTCTAATGGAATTTTATGATCAACAGCCATCTATAATATTTGAATAACTCAGAAAGATTTGTTCTTCCAGCAATGCTTGATTTTTTTCCTCCTCTATCCAAAACCAGTCTTTCAAAGAATGTGCAAGGCAAAAGAAAAACTGACCTTTCAAGCTATAGGAGTGGGGAACTTCACACTGATGTTGTTAAAGCTGATTTAAGTAATGCAAAACAATTATTTCACAAATGCATATGTTAAAACTGTAAATTGATATATCAAAACCACAACCTGAATATAGCAATTTGTCTCTTTTTTTTTTCTTTCTTCCTTCCCCTCCCTGTTGTAGTATATTCCACAGCTGCCTGTCAGATAATACACTGATTGCAACTTTCTTAATTTACAGAGCCTTTAAGTCTAATCTCATGAGCCAGCCTAAAGGGCTTCTTCATCCATTGAAATGCCAGAATAATTGAAATTGTCTTCAGCTGACAGTCAGGCAATAATGAATATTTTACTTTGCTGATTGCATGTCAAGGTTACATGTAGCACTGCTACAAGACCTAATCCTGTGGATCTCAAGCCAGGCTCCCCAGTAGGGCATGTGCTTCAGGTTTTTTTGTTGCTTTTTGGGGTTTTTTCCTCTCTTCGTGGATCAGTGTGAGCAGACTAAGACCAAATGTGCTGCTGAGTGGTACAGGGTGACCCAGCTGCTGTTTGAACAATGCCACCATGGGTTTTTAACAGTGCTCTAGAGGCAAATGACAGTCTGGGAAGGTTTCATTTAAAGGTTTCCCTAAAGGGAAAAAGGGGAGGGAGGAGGAAATGCACAAGGAGTCAGTCAAAAAAGGGGCTGGGAGGAAATCTGTGGTATGGCATGAAAGAGGCTTCTGTCTGAACCCAACCTGAATGAACTCCTCAGGCCTCCATTACAGTCACACATGGGCATTTCCTGATCCAAAGTCAGTGCCTGGTCAATAGAGCATTAATGGTATTGAGATCTACAGAGGCAACAAAAAGGATGATCATTACCCTGTCAAAGGAAATACAGCATGTCTGAGAGTTGTGCACAGAAATACAGGTGATATTGAGACAGGGGTGACTCTGAGTTTCTGAGTCTGCATGTACTCACACTTTTGCCATGCATATCAGCATACGCACTGTATCAGAGATGCATCATCCACACCCAATACAATGATTTCCATGGGAAAGAAGCTTAAGTCCATGTTCAGAGGCAATCACGCCATGCATGGGCAACTGGGAACCCAAGATCCAAGGGCATATGACAGCCCATCCCACCAGGCAAATCAAGATAAAGTCCAACAAGAGAACACGACTATATTCCTCTTCCTCCATGTCCCACCTACAACAACCCCCTACAATGAGTAACTTATAAGAAAAAGGAAATGTCATTTCCCCACAAACAGCAATTTGTGGTTTGTGAACATCTTGAGCCCTGAGTGATTTATTTGTTGTGAAGGGCCTCAGTGGGTTTTCCTCTATGAAATTATCCTGACAGATTCTGAATCCAAGGAAACTTTCAGTATTCATAAAATCCTGCAGCATGGAATTCCCCAGTTTAAGTGACTTTCCCCCATGTTTAAGAATAAATCAATTGTTGAGACAATAGTTGTTCTGTGATATCTGACCCTGAGCCCACAAAACTCTCTTCCCCATATCTTGAAAAGACAAACGTCAGTTGCCAAACCACATGTACCCTGGGTATTTCAATCCAACAGAAAACATTTATTTTGATACGGTTTTATTTCAACTAGATACACAAAGACAGTAAGAGAAAGAAAGCCTTGAATGGAAGAAAGGAGGAGAGGAGAGAAGGTAAAACAAATCCTGTTTGGTGAGAAATAACATGAAACTTGGGGGCAGTCTAATTTGGCAGCACAGCTTCTGCATCCTCAGCAGTCTGGAGGCTGCTGGGTTTGATGGTCAGCCAGTTTTGCACCTGGCCACCCAAGGAACCATAGAGCCCAGGATGTCACAGGCCAGTACAGGAAAGCAGCAATCCCTGGAGAATGCAGGCAAATATCCAACAACCCATATGCAGCTCTAAGCAAGCTGGTCTGATCTTAGAGCTGATCCTGTGGGGAGCAGGAGGTCGGATAGAGACCTCCCCATGTCCCTTCCAAAGTGAATCACTCTATAGTCCCATGATCCCGAAAGGACAAGGACACTTGGGTACCAGGCAACCTGCCAGGCCAACATCCTTGGAGGCAAGGAGCTCTGGCAGGAAGCTACGGGGGAAAACGGGCATTAGCTCTGGGAAAGCTGTCACTGAAGAAGCACAAGGTCTCTGCAGAGAGGACAGCCTTTCACTGAGACGTCCTGCAGCCTTACCACCAGGGAACAGTAAGCCTCTCAGGAGCTCTTACAGAGAATTCCCTCTTTCTTCAGCACTTCTGTGGGACCAGCAGTTGATCCATCACTTCTATTCAGCCTTAACACCATGCTTAATCATATGCTTTCCTCCAGCCAACCGCACGCCCTGAGCAGCTTCACACAGCTCTGGGGCAAGATGTTACTCACCCTCCTCTCACCAGTTTGCCAGCGCCAATACCAGTGTGAACAGCCAACATCCCACTTCAGCTGGAACAAGACCAGTCACTTAACTTTATCCACAAGAGGATTTTTAGTGCAGCTGGTCCTGGGATCTGCAAGTTAGAGGATGCAGGAGCTCATCCCACTGATCCCAAAAAACAACAGCTTTCAGTGAGGTCAACAACAGCAAGTTAAGAGCCTCTTCCACTAGCGAAGCAGCAACTTGATGAAGATACATTAATTAGGGAAAACGAGATAATCAAATAATTGGGTGGGAATATAACTGGGTTTTTTTAAGAGCTCCTTGCTTATAGACCCCATGCAGTAGAATTGAAACTATAGGGAGGGAACCATTTACTGATAAGATTTGCCTTTGGCCAGACCTGTAAGGAGTCAAGTTCTTCGCTGTTGTAACTTCACTGACTTTACACCAGTGCTTAAATTTAGCAAGTTGCTGTGATAATGAAGTCATCTAGGAGAAAGCTGAGGATGCAATAAGGAGTCTTGATTATTATTAAGTCATGACAATAGCCAAATCTGTGGGTGTTCAGCACCCAGCATACAGGGTGCTGCACCTAGGCAAAATATGCTGTAGGCTGATGTTGACTTCAGCCAGTGACCTTCCTGTTGGCCAGAACAGTTTAGGCTTAAGCTCCAAAATTAGCTTTATTTTCCAATAAGAAAAAGAAACAGGGGCAACTCCACCCAAAAGAAAGCAATTCTGCCCTCCTGCAAATTAGGCAGCTGGACCCCCTCAGGGGAACAATTCCTTCGTATGCCAAGTAACTCCTGTCTGAGCCCTCCTTCACCTTCCTGATCTGGAAACTTTTTAAACCTTCAATCTGGGAACCAGCTCATCTCTCCCCTGATAGCTCAGCCCCTGCCTTCCCCCAGGGCTCATTCCCTTTACTTTTACCTACTTATCCTCACAAACAGGGTCAACTGTCTTCACGGGTCCTGAAAAAGCCCCTACCCTCTGCTGCAGTGAGATTGTAATTAACCTCAAAAAAGATAGATGGGAAACAGAGACAAGAAGGGAATTATCCCAGGTCCACAGCACAGACAGGAATGCAGCCCTTGGGTCCCAGCCCTGTGTATCCTCCACCCTGCTTCTTCTGTCCCACCTCCTTTATCTTCATCTTGGGCTGCACTTCTGGGCATGCCATGTTTCACATCTCTAGATTTTTAAACTCATAATAAAGAGATGGCAGCATAACCCAAAAAAAAGTCTATGGTCAAGTCATTCTGGCTCTTCGGATGGGCTCTCCAGTACCGTACCACGTAACAACACTGGAGTGTACAGGAAGATGTTCCTCCACACAGCTATAAAAGCCATCAAGATATCTTTATAGCCTGACTCTAAGAACAAAAGATTGCAACAACCTTGTCTGTCATTCCTTACTGGAATCAGTTCAACCCAAACACTGTTTAGTGACTTTTTGGTTCTGGAATGAGACCATGCTTGTTATTCAAGGCCTGAACAGCTGGATGGTCAAAACTGAACAAGATCTCAATAAATAAGATAGGAATTCCTAAACACAAAACACAGCCGAGCAAGTGCTTGCTTTCTTAATGGGTTTACCTTTCACTCAGATTTGAATTTGGAAAACTCCATCCAAAAAGATTCATGAAGTGCTGGAGGTGCTTGACATACACTTAAAAGCTCCAGGCCAGATCTTGCAGCTGATACAAAACACTGCCAGCTCCAGCAGCTTCAGTGACTCAGACCCCACCTCAGAACGCAGGGAAAGTTAGTGAGGATAAATCAGTGAATTTATCAGTATGTCCCCCTTTCCTTAAATCCAAACACACTTGAACTGATGGATTGGTCCTTTCATATCCCTCCATTATTCTGTCTCTATTGCATACGTTTGTGCTCTCTTCACTGTATAATAGATACAAATAATGAACAGATGTAGGAATGCAAATATAGGTGGCACATTTATGTGTAGTCATCTATGCACGCACACATATGCTATCAGCCAGCAGCTCAGGCCTGTGGGTCTGTTGATCCTGCACTCCACTTGAGGATTTGATTTATTTCTAGTAAGGGAAAAAAACCCACCTCCTTTTATTTAGTTTCAAATTAAATAATGATGAAAAAGGTTCCTCTGCACCATTTCTAATACAATTAAGTATATTCAAGATCACAAAATAATATTACAATAACCAGATAATATATACATAAAGAACTCACTTTAATCCAACAAGTACAGAGTTAAGGATGGAATTAATGCATTATCTGTGCCCATTGTGGCTGAGTATTAAAAGCTATACCCTGCCAGAGGAAGAAAGAGCAACAGAGCATCTGTCTTACTTTACACATGCTCAGGTCCTTCAGGATGTGATGCCAACAGTACGATGTCCAGCCTTTTTGTGGTGATGTTCCATTTAGGGAAGGCAGTTGCTGTCTTTGCATCACTGGGTCCAGTTCTTCATCTCCAGCTCCTAGACAAAATAAAACACAAAAAGGAAGCCCACAGGGAGTGGAAGCAAGAGTAGGTAACCTGACAGAGAAATTGTCCAAGCCCCCAGTGATCAAGTTAGGAAAACTAAAGTCCTAATAGAATTAAATCTGGCCACAGACATCAAGGGCAACAAGCTTCTATAGGTACATCAGTGCTATAAGGAAAATTAGGGAAAATATGGGCCCTCTCTGGAAGGAAAGAGGAGACTTAGTTATCCAGGATATGGAGAAGTCTGAGGTACTCAATGACTTTTTGCCTTGGTCTTCACCAGCCAGTGCTCCAGCCACACCACCCAAGTTGCAGAAGGCAAAAGCAGGAACTGGGAAAATGAATAACCACCCACTACAGGAGAAAATCAAGTTTGAGACCATCTAAAGAATTTGAAGTTGACCAAATCCATGGGACCTGATGAGATACATCTGTGGATCCTGAGGGAATGGGTGGATGAAGTGGCTAAGCCATCATATCTGAGAGCCTGTGGCAGTCTGGTAAAGTTCCCACAGACTAGAAAAGGAGAAACATAACCCCATTTTTAGAAAGAGAAAAAAGGAAGACCTGAGGAACTACAGGCTGGTCAGTCTCACCTCTGTGCCCAGCAAGATCATGAAGCAGATACTCCTGGAAACTATGCTGAGGCACAGAGAAAATAAGGAAGTGATTGGTGACAGCCAACATGGCTTCACTGAGGGCAAATTGTGCCTGACAAATGCGGTGGCCTTCTACAGAGGGGTTACAGCACTGGTGGATGAGGGAAGAGCAACTGCTGTCATCTACCTGGAATTGTGCAAAGCATTTGACACTGCCCCATGTGACATCCTTGTCTAAACTGGAGAGACATGGATCTGACAGACTAGTCTGTGGATAAGGAATTGGCTGGATGGTCACACTCAAAGAGTTGCAGTCAATGGCTCAATGTCCAAGTGGAGACCAGTGGTGAGTGGCATTCCTCAGAGGTTGGTACTGGGCCCGGCACTGTTCAACACCTTTGTCAGCGACATGGACAGTGGAGTTGAGTGCACCCTCAGGAATTTTGCTGATAACACCAAGCTGTGTGGTGCACTTAACACACTGGAGGGAAGGGATGCCATCCAGAGGGACCTTGACAGGCTTGAAGGTGGACTCACGCAAACCTCATGAAGTTCAACAAGGCCAAGTGTAATGTCCTGCATGTGTCAGGACAATCCCAAGCACAAATACAGGCTGGGCAGAGAACGGATTATGAGCAGCCCGGAGGAGAAGGACTTGGGTGTGTTGGTGGACAAGAAGCTTAACATGGCCCAACAATGTGCATTTGCAGCCCAGCAAGTCAACCAAATCCTGAGCTGCATCAAAAGCAGTGTGGCCAGCAGGTCAAAGAGGGGATTCTACCCCTCTGCTCCACTCTTGTAAGACCTCACCTGCAGCACTGTGTCCAGCTCTGGGGCCCCCAGCATAATAAGCAGGACATGGACCTGTTGGAGCAAGTCCAGAGGAGGCCACGAAGATGCTCAGAGGGCTGGAGCACCTCTCCTAGGGAGACAGGCTGAGGGAGTTGGGGTTGTTCAGCCTGGAAAGAAGAAGACTCTGGGGAGACCTTAGAGCACATTTCAGTACCTCAAGGCACCAACATGAAAGCTGGAGAGGGGCTTTGTACAAGGGCGTGGAGTGTCAGGACAAGGGGGAATGGATTTAAACTGAAAGAGGGAAGACTTAGATTAGATATTAGGAAGAAATTCTTTACTGTGAGGGTGGGATCATTCACAAGTGATCTGACATCAACATAAAGCTTGAACAGCAGCTCATTTTTGGCCTATCTCTCCCACACAGATACACATACACACACACACATAAAAAAAAAAAAAAAAAGTGCTCCTCAGTTCTCAAGGATTTATTTTCAAAGTTGCAAAATCACCAAAAAATATTAGTGCCAAATTGCTTGCAAAACTGGTTCCTCAGTTTGACTTCGTATTGCTGATTTCAGTGATGACACTGCATATTCATCCATTCATAACTGAGAGCAGAATTGGGCCCTGGACTTAAAACTGGAGCATGCAGCAATCAGCAGGAGGCACAGCAATTGCAAATACATCTGAGCAAATTTTTAAAATGCAAATCAGCATTCCCATAAGCCACTGCCGTGGTCTTTGGGGTAGATACGCATTTAGGTGATTTAAAAAATGATCATTATTTACCCAGTAAGCTGTGGCAACTCCTTCAGCAGCTGCCATGCTCGACTGACTTAATACATATTTAGAGTATGCAGAGTAAGAGTGGGCAATGCAAAGCAGAGCTGAAACATCTCAGTATTAGATACCTCGGGGGGGTGTTTCTCCATATGCCAAATTAGACAGTATTGTGGATTAGTCACTTGCCAAATTCCTTTTCTTTTTCTTTTTTTTTTCCTCCTTCCTCTTTTTTTCTTTTTCTAATTTTTTAATCCAAGCTGTTTGAATTAAATACGAGCCAAAAAATACAAGCCTCTTGAACCAGGAGAGACATCTTTGCATCAACAATTACATCTATTTCTTCCTGAAGCAATGCATTGCTCCATCATGGTGTTGGAGGGGGCAGGAGGAAAGGCAGCCCCACACCTGACACTTCAGTGTGCCAGATTTTAGGTCAAAGCAAATCTTTGCTCTCAAACTCCAGCCCTTCCAGGGGCAAAAGCTCCTTCCAGTCCCAACACTAAGCTTCCACAGAAGTGCTGGCAGTGACAGCCACTGCAATCTCATGCCTGGTGCTTAGCAAGAAGGCTCCAAACCTTGTTTCCTTTTGATTGCTCCTTATGTAGGACGAATCCAGATTAAAGGCTAATTTCTTTCTGACTTTGCTGGGTTTGGAGCCTGTCTCTTAACTCTGGCTTTGTTGTGCAGTGAGGTAGAGTGTAATTTTCTGACTCTTCCCAACTCCTTAGTTTGAGACAATAATCCACTCTGTCTCCTCTTAATTAAAGTAAATAACCCAGGCTCACAATAGCAGTTCAGAAAAGGGCCTTAAGTCTCGTCATTCCCTCAGTGCAAGGAGCTAATTGATTTTCAAATGATAATGGTGTTTACATTAGAAAGCCCACATCCTCCCTCCCCCTTCCTTTTCTCTTCTTAAACCTTCTTCATCTCATGAATATCAAATGGCCAGGATCCCTCCATTGTGGCTGCCAGCTCCTAATGTACCTGGTGTCACTCCAAAACGCTTAACAAGCTAATGGAGTGATTTCTGATTTACATGCCCCCCTCTTGTGCCCTGTTTGTTATCCACACACCGAGGACCTGCAGGAATGTCCCTTTTTTGCCTTCCTCTTCCCATTGTCCTGGGATGCAGAGGCTGGCCACAGTTACTGGCCTAGAGGCAGGACTAGTTTTCCTTTGGGTGGAATTTTAAGGGTGAATGGGAAAGGTCACTCGAAGCAGAAGATGGAAATACATGAAAATGGGAAAGAGCTTCCAACGATGTAGCAGAAAGAGAAACTAAGTCAAACCTGCAACTGTACCAGCCGAAGTGCAAATGAAGATGCCCAAGAAGACTGAACAGAATGTGAAAAGTGTTAGTTTCACAGTAATTTAGAAAATCGTCCAGCTACAGCTTCATAAATCAAGAATGTAAATATTCGCTGCCTATCTAATGTGTCTGTGTAAAGAGATGAAAAAAGAAAAAAAAAGTACATCAAACAACTCTAACTCGGATCTCCAAGTCAAGCATCCAACACTTTGGAAGTTCCAGGATTAAAGCTGCTATGCTGCACGCACCCACTCTGAAAGAGAAATGCATATACACACTCACTTATATTTCTCTTCCTAAAAGGCCTTAAAACATGCAAAGACTGGATGGAGCTCCCATAGTCAAAAGCTCTTCTGGATTTTATTGTCTTCCTCACGTGATGCATGACCCTCAAGACAAATGGTTTTTTGCATGTTAACACAGTTTTGCTCCAAGACAGAATGTTTCATTTTCACATGGGCTTTTCCTCAATGCCCATCACTTTAACACCTGAAGACACTTCAAATATGTATGACTTTCTTCTCTGTAACACCTCTGCGTGGTGAGAGGTTTTTCTTGACCTCATTTCTTCAGAGGCTGATGTACAGAAGGGTGAAGGTGAAAAATGGTTGCTCATTTGGAGTGCTCACTCTGTGATAAGGAAGAAGCTGCTTCCCAGCATCCTTTCTAAGGACAAAAATGAGCTGTTTGGTGGAAGATGCTCAGCATCTCCAGGTTCCCTCCAAGACAGGAAACTCGCAACTGGACGCTTGTACCAAACCAGCACACAGAAGCTGTAACAGGGTCTCCATTGTCTGACCCTGCTCATCACTGCAGCAGGTCCCTCCCATGTGATAAACAGTCTGTGAGGAGGAAAGTGTATTGTATCTGTCGGGACACTATCCAAATGCATTTATCCCAGGGAGCTGAACCACAGGGGGAGAGGACACTTTATTTCCCAGCTACAGGAATCAAATTTTCCATTAAATGGGATTTTTTTTAATCACTCTGTAGTTTTTTCCATCTGGAATACATCTGGGTTTTATTCATCCCACGGATTAAATTCAAAAATTTGCTAACTTTGAAATACTTTAAATTTGGTATCCAACCCAAATCTTTCCAGAAGGTAATGTAAAAAATCCATTTTATTTTGAAAAAAAATGTGACATTAAAAGAATACAGTATTTTATTCTGCAAGTGATAGAGTGGGGCATTCTGCTGTTGCTCAAGTGCTTTTCTTTGAGCATGGCATTTCAAAACATGAATTTCAATGAAACATTTTTTTGGTTAAAAATTTTAACAGCATCTTCTAAATCATCTGCATTTCCAGGTTGCGATGCAGGCCCACTCCTAACTTAGCCCTTTTATTTTAAGACAGGGCAGGGAGTGTGTGTGCATGTGTTATGATATATACATACAGACATAGATTAAACAAGTAAAACACTTTATGTGTATGTATTTGTAAATATACACACGTATACATACATGTTCTCCTTACAGTGATTTAATGGCAAATGTTGTTATTTGGGCATTAGATTATAGGCTCAGAGTTTTCTAAGACTAACTGGCTCTTTAAGTGGCTTGGGATGAAATTAGACATTCCCTGGAGCACCTTGGTTAGGACCAGTTGTTTTTAGTCATTGAACAGCCTGGCTGTGAAAGTCACAATCACACACATCCCTCTCCCTCCCTCTTTGCCTCCCAAGCTCTTTCTTCTGTTTATTACTTTCCCTGTTGTATTAAAGCCTCATCATAGTTATAAACTCCATCTCACAGTTCTCCTTGATCAGGGTGTAGGAACACAGGTTCAGCTCCTGCCTTTGACGCATGACCTTGGGCAACTCACTTAATACCTGTAGATCCCAGTGCTCCACCTGCGAAATAGGGAGAATAACTTCCTTTTTCCCATTAGTAATTTCATCCATTAAAAATGCAAAATCTTCAAAGCTGAAACTGTACATTAATATATGTTTCCCCAACCTAGCGTGATAAGGTTCGGATCTTAATTAGGCCCTGCAGGTTATGCCACAGTACTAATGACAGTAACTATTTGGTATGCGTGATCATTGCTTTTTAATAGGCACTATGTTTTTTACAAAGTGGGAGCTACGACGACAGGATCCGCTTGGGCCAGTGTTTCTTGCTGTTGCAGAGAAACTGAGCACAGGGAATGAACTTCCCAACACTGAGATGTCTGAGCTCTAGAAAACAAAAAGAAAATAGTTTTCTGGAACACAGGAAGTGTGGGGAAAAAAAGACAAAGATGAGGCTGGGGTGTAGAGAATGAAAAAAGAGTTTTCGCTGCTATTTTATCTGATGAGACAAGAGAAGAAGGGGCAGAGGAACTTCCCCTAGCAACAACTGCAGCAATGTAATGGACACTGAAGTGACAAGCCACCATTGCCCTTTGCTTGGACCTTGTTTCCTTCTGGTGTTGCCTGTTTTGTCCAGAATCCAACCTGATCTGGAGCCTTTCCCTTTCTGATCCCATCTGTGACACTGATTCAGTCTCTGGCCTCAGGCAAATCACTTAACCTTGTCCTGCCTTGTAAACCAGAGATGATCATAAGCACTTCCATCAGTCCTGCACTGATTAATGCATTAAAGCATAATATACCTTCTGCCACATAGCATGGTATTCCCATCTAAACACAGACTTTATAAATATTTATATGTACATGTGTATATATATCATATTTTTTCTAAATCTAGTTTCCTTCCCTCTCCAAAACCACCAGTAAAATCTAAGGGGATTTATAATCCAACTGTAACACCAAATTTGCAGTTGTCCCTTGCAGGAACGTTGATCCTATCTCTAGCAGACAGCCATGTCTCCCAGCCACTACCTCTGTCAGTCCCCCCACTGCAGCTCCAGCTGCCAGAGGACAAGATTTCTTCAAAGGGAATCTAAAGGATCTGAGGTTAATTTATATAAAGGATTTGCTTATAACTGATACACTATGGGTTGCAGAAGTAATTTTTAGCTTTTCTGGTGGTTCATTCCAATGCACTTTTAAGTGTTGGGAGATGAGAGCATTGCTCAACATTCCCCTACACCAAAGCTGCTGATTTTAATGCCACAGAATAAGGCAAAGTAAAAGGTCACTTCCTCAGATAGGGCACATTTGCCTAGCTTCTTTGAACTCACAGCAAAGTTGTAAAAGATCATCTTGTCTGAAGCCAGTATAACTCCACCAAATAGCCCCAGGTGCAGAGCAGGCACTTTCCAGGACACTGAGAAGGCAAAGAATCACCCATGGATTCATCAGCTGGGTCTAAATTAGGAAAGCAGGACATCGCTGCCAGATATACCCAAGGTACAATTTTTTTATTTAAAAACACACACACAAAAAAGGGAATTTTCAACAGCTAGGCACACTGGGTACTATTAAGCCTGGTTGTGTAAATGTAGTCTTCTGAGGATGTCTACATCAATGGTTGCTGGAGGCATACTTTTTTCTTTTCTATGAGTAGTTTATTCTTCTCTTAAACCATTTACTCTTCACTGCTGTTGGAAACAGGATGCTAGACCAGAGGGGCCCTCTGGCTCGACCTAGTATGTCCACTGTCACACACTTGGTGTTTAAAACCACATTAGCTAGCATCATTTTCTTAACAATACAACTAGAACTTTAATGTGAAAATCCTGTAAATCCTTTGAGAATGTATTAACTGGGATCTAACAGCTTTGAACCCCTCTAAGTCCTTTACCCCAGAAAGGATTCATCCTACCTTTCTTTAGACCTCTAAGATGTATTCACATAGAGAAAGCCACCTCCAGCTCCATCAAGAGCCCTTAAGAGAAATGGCCATTTTTAAGAGGCAATTCCTCTGCAGATGTCTGTCAGCTTTAAAAAGGGTGAGCAACTCAGACACAGCCGTCACAGGGGGGCCAGGCAAACCCTACACCACGTGCCAACACTGCCCTTTGGAAGAGCTACACCAGAACGTGCTGCCACAGGCCTGTGTTGCACCACCCTCCTCTCCATGCGTCCTCCTTCCATCCATGCCCGGAACAAGGGCACGTCTGTGGACCAAGATGCTGAACCTGTATAGATTTTTGCTCCTTCAGACAGCCATGGTGCTCAGGTAGAGCATGCATCTGAGTACCTACCTGCACACAAATAATATTGCCTGTAGGCAAATCTGGACACAGTTTGGGACTTGCACTAATCCTTCACCCATCAGTGAAAAGCTGGGGTGATTCCTCTCCTTGAATGTATTAAAAGCAGTACGTGCCTGTGCTAAGGATCACCTCAGGTATTTCAACATCTGCTTTAGGATGAAGATGTCACCATGGTTTGTTAGAGGTGCCAGACTGTGCTTTACTGACCCAGACCTAGCTGGGTGGCGAAGGAAGCAAGGAGAAAAGCCATCTGACCCTCTGCCCAAGCAGGGATCCAAGAGAAAGAGCATGAGAGTTCTATGTACTGGCGTACTTACTCATGTCACAGAGAGCGGCGCTGCTGACAGCTGGACCTCACCCATGGCAAACAGACCCACCAAACAAAACCCTTCCCCCAGACACCCTAGAAATGGGGAGCAGAGGCTGGATGAGCACAGCAAATGAGGAGGGAGGGAGAAGGCAGGGAGCCTGCCAAGGAAGGACGAAGAGGGCAGGAAAACCACAGAAACTTTGGAGGAACAGGGGAGAGTGGGGTAACAGTGAGAAGCAAACATTGGCCTCAACAATTTTAAGAGACAGAGGAACTCATAAGTAATTTTCATAAAGTTTTAAATATAGCTTTAAATATTAGTAAAGCTTAAGCCAGTGCACACAAAGGCAAGTTCCCTTTGAAAGAGTTCTAGAAAACCATGAAATGCTGTTGATAAGACTGTGCCAATTTGTAAAGCCTGCTACAATCTCTGGCTCATGTTTTCTCTCTCTCTCCCCAATTCTCTCTGTTTCTCTCTCCCGCCGCCCCCCCCCCCCCCATTTTTCTCATCCTTTCCTTCCAAAAGCTCACTGTGCTTTGTGAGTCAGAGGAGCTGCAATGACAACAACAACCACAATCTTTATTTCTGAAGCTGGAGCATCTTCTCAGAGAGGAGGAGAATGAGTATAGTGTCCGCGTTTGATTGATTCAGTAAAAATAATGTCAAAGTGGCATTTTCAGAGGCAGATAAAAGATTCTGACGGAACGTGCCCAGTGGGGATAATGTAAGCAAACTCAGCCCTGAATTTCTTTGCTTTTATTAGCAAATTGTGTTCAGCCTTAATTATAGGTTTGCCAGGGCCTGACACTTGTCAGTGTATTTACATGGAAAGATTGAAACATTGATAAGGGTCTTTTTGAACTGAAGGAGAAATAAGTTCAGCATGGAGGGGGATGGGAGAAGTCCCTAAGAAGGGGTTTTTGACAGGTTGCCTGTGTCATGAGTTTTAAGTTTTCAGGATTTTTCTTTGTGTGTGTGGCATTACTTTGAGGATACAGCTGGGAAGAAGGTTTCAGTGTGCTTGGTGCTGTACATAGAAAAAAAATATTTACTAAAGGAGGATATATCTGAATAGGCAATCAAAAGGCTGGAGGATCACAGACTGGAGGGACTCAAGGTCACACAACAGGACCACATCAGTTGTCCTAGTCCCAGTTTAGAGTTTTTCTACTGGACCAGTCCTCAGCTTATATCCCTCCTGCACAACCTCCTGGGAAATTTTGCTTCTTCGTTTACACCTTCTCTGCTGCCTTTTGGTCCCAGATCAAGTTGGTTCCTGTTCGCTCAGATCATGCAGGTGATAAAGCATGAAGAATGAAAAATAGATTAAAAATGTATTAAAATCCAATATAAGAAAGGCTTTAACAAGAGGTGATTAAACCAAAGCTTGATCTTTCTTGATATGTGTTCCCATAATCTGTCTCCCCTGGGTGGGGTGGTGGGGTGTGCCGCAGACTGGGAACTCTTTCCTAAAACTTTGATTTTGTCGGCTCCTGGAAGCCGACGCTGCCCATGGACTAAGGTCCATTTGAGCAAGTTGGTGGGCTTCAAGCACAGCTAGAAAAACCTCTCAAGGTGACCAAAATGTTTCACTTCAGCATGTTCAAAGACCAAGTTTGTGCTTGTGCTGCTGGACCTGACTGGTGAAAAAAACAGACTCTGAAAAATAAAAGCATTTGTTCAAACAAGAAAGCTGGACTCAGAGGGAACACTTTTAATTATGTGAACTAAAAACCCAACAAAACCTGATATTTTTTTCTTTGTGGAAGTTTTGTGTGAATTTTATTTCATCCCTTTCCGAGGGGCAACTGTACCATTAGCTCAACAAACAGCGTTTCTGTGAGATGAACAGCCGCTCTGCAGCCAGCTCAAGTGTTAATCCTGGAATTAATTTTGTCTGCATGCAGCCACAGCCTGGACAAGGCAGTTTGCCCACAACAGCACCTCAGCACCCAGACCACACATGGTGCGCTGGACCATGTTAAGGGGAATTATAGCACATCCATCCCTTCTTGCAAGAGAAATCCTCTCCTATTAGACCACAGTGACAACAGCTAAGTAGAATCTGTTCATACAGAGGTCAAAAATGTCCTATTTTAACCCATATTTGCTTTTGCAAAATGATCCTGAACCAGCGTGGCCAAGGTGGCTCTGCAGGGTATACCCACTCCTGCTGGTCCTTTTTATGGAGACAAAGCTGGAAGGTGCAAACAGTTGCTAAGCTGGCCTACCTCTTGGGGACAAAGGGATGAGATGCAGGTGAGACTTTGTCAGAGGATGAGTAAGGAAGGGATCATGGAAACAGTTTTTCATCTTGGGGCTGGGTTAGCCTTTACCATGGGCTCTGCATTCAGAAGGGACATCAGGGTGCCACACAGCCACCCCAGAGCACAGCCCACCCTTTGGAGTCCTCTGAGAAAGCTGCAGCTCCCAGCACTGGAGGATGTCCTAACCCCTTCCCCACCAACTTGCCCAACATGTCCTGCAGCCACATCACCCAACCTGGATCCGTGCCCAGGCAGGCTGGCCCAGTCCCATTTGCTGTGTAATGACTATCATCATGCAACAAAGATGTCTAGAGGCAGCCACCTCCCCACCCTGTTGTCACATGAAACTTCACACGGTGGGTCAAGAGAAAGCACAGGAACCTACCTTTTCCCTAAGGCTCCCAACTGTAATGTGTAAGATAATTACAAGGCTCCTTTCACACAATGAGGAAAGCTGGTGTGCATACCCCTCCTCTCCTCTGGGGCAAGTGCCACAGCCTTTTAACAGCCAGCAGCAACACTCCCAGAACATCACAGCCCCTCCAGAGAGGAACGTTTTGTTCCCAGCGCAAGGCAATGGTGAGAGCAGCGTGCTGCACACTCATGCTGCACACTGCAGCAGCACGAGGAACGACCTATGCTCAGAACTGCAAAAGACGTCAAAGATCCTTTTTCATCCACAGAAATCATGTGCCTGATGCATTAGGCCTGGTCTTCGCCATCTCCTAAACAGCTACACGGACTTGTCCCAAAGGCAGGCTCAGCCCCATCTTCATAATAAGCCACCACTCCCTTCTAACACCTCCTCCTCATATAAAGGCCTTTTGTATCTTCTGTAACAGCCAACACTGGCAAGGAGCCAGCTCCTCACCTACTCTAAATATATGCAGCTCTAACCACAAGTGCTGTTAACGCTGATTTACACCAGTGCAAACGCAACACGGTCTTTGACCACCCTAGTGTCCCTATCACCTCTAGATTCCTGCAGCTTGCAGGATACCAAAGGCCAGGAAGTCTAGACGCATTAGACATGTGAGGACACCTCCAGCGCACATTAGGTGTGATGCCTTCATCAAAGCAGTTGAGCTTGTCATGAAATGATGAATGGCTCAGCCTCCTCACAGCTAACTTCAGGCATTTAAATGACCAAGGTTATCTCCGTCTGACTGCTCCTCTGGCCCTATCTGTCTCCTCTGCTGCCTAACCAAGAAGGTGAGGATCTAAGCCTTGAAGCTGTGCTCATAGTGCTATGCAATGGGCCTTTGTCTTGCAGAAAGGTCAAGCAACTCGGCTTCTGTGGCTTGGATTTCTCTGCTCTGCAGATACATTGCCTTTCATCCTCACCTCCTCCCCACAACACACACACAGTGTCCATAGAAAGTTAGAAAGGTGAATTTATTTCTGCATAGAAAAGGAGGCCTAACTACTTATTCCAATACCTGGGGTCAAAACATGTATGAGGGACTTCAGGACAATTTCATAAAAAGCACTGTAAAAGGGCACCGAACATTTAGAGCTCCTCATCTCAGCAATGGCCACATATCTAAAATGAGACTTTTTATTACACTCGCTATAGGAAGTACTTAATTCCCATTGTACAGTCAAAGGGACGATAGCCTTCACCTAAGCAATAGCTGTTCTAGGAAAAGGTTTCTCCCTTCCCCCTTCAAAGTAGCCTTTTCTATTAGTACTGGAGATTGTATCAGTTACACCCTGTGCTATTTTGGTGTGTGTATTTGGTTTGGACTTCACTCAAATGTTTACCCAAGATCAGGGAGGCAAAAGGAAGACAAGGTTCAATGAACTACAACTACTTTTCTGAAGATAATTGCTCACTGTTCTGTTTTCTTTCTTTTTCTGTTCCTTTTATTTATTTATTTGTTTGTTCTTCCCTTCCTTCCTTCCTTCCTTCCTTCCTTCCTTCCTTCCTTCCTTCCTTCCTTCCTTCCTTCCTTCCTTCCTTCCTTCCATCCTTTACAAAGTCTATGGAAAAACTCCTTAATGATGCTGTAAATCTTCGGAAGATTGGTCCTCTGATTGACATCTAAGGATGCTCAGAAGCCCATTCCCTATTGCAAGTTTCTACTCCTGTTTTTTTCTACTCAACAGAGCAAAGTTACATAGGAGCTTTGGTTGTTTCAATATTCTGTGGGCCCACATGGGGACTTCACAGTGCCACAGTCACAGGTGATGAAGAAAGGCTGCAGGGAGTGCAATCTGCAGCCAAGAGGGCACTGTTCAGCAGGCACAGATGAGTCACTCGTTGAGATCCATTTGTATATAAATACAACCATCTGGATCTGAAGCCAAATCCCTTCCACTACGAACACCTCAAGCCTGAGCCTATGTTAAAACCAGACTTGCTTCATGGCCTAAGTTTGATAGCAGCACACGTCTGTAATACAGACACGATGAGCACAAATTGTTCTCCTGTGGCAAAATCACCCAGCTGAGGGGCATGCATATCAAATTATCTGAGTTCTTTTCCAGGAGGGACCCGAGACCACATGCAGATGGGATCTGTAGGCATGCTGAACAGCTTGATGTGCTGTCTTGCATAAAGGCATCCTGAGTCCACAAAGCTAGGTAGCAGAGGGCTGGCAACTTCAGTTTGCTCTCTGACTTATTTTCTGAGATACAAAATAGATGTAGCCAAAAGGAGCAGTAACAAAAGACTGGCAGCTATTCAAAAATCCAACATTGACCCTGCTATTTAATCACAAGCAATAGGAGAGAAATGCATGATGACTTTCTCCCAACCACTGGCGTTCCCATTTCTCTTTCTTTCTCAAAGCATCTACAAAGTGGAGAAAAGATTAAAGTTGCCTCATTCCAAGCATTTCTTTTCTGCAATGACAAAAAGTGAGATATGCCTGAACCAGTGGTGCTTCTACTAACAGAACATGTTTCCAAGAAATACAGGTTCTGAGCCTGAAATTCCTTTCTGCAACGCAAAACATGCCGGTCTCATGTTAAGGTATGCGGCAAACTGAAATGCAAAGGAGTATGCCAGGATTACTACAGAGTTTAAGGTGCAGAGGTCATCAGTGCTTAACAATAACTTTCTCACAACAGTCAGCAAGGAAAAGTGAGTTGTGAAACAGAAGTAGGAACAAATCATAAAACCTCAGAATTATTTGTATTTCTCTAGTCTCTAGCACAATAAGGAAAATCTCAAATAGGAGTGCTCCTATAAAGAATATTCTGTTGTATTATTGATCATGTTTAGGGTATTGGTACAGCTTTATAGGTGCTTTTTTGCTGAAAACGAAAAGTGTCTGCCTGGAGGCATGTGATGTATGATTAAGTCTCACTCTGGATTTGTAACAAAGGCCACCCACACCCTTCTCAGACCCAGGCAGGTATTTCGTGACCCAGCTCATGCAGTCAAAAGTGACTGGATGTGATTGCAGGTTCCTCAGACCACTGTGTGGTCACTGGTTACAAAATTTGGTCCCCAGAGATCGTGTTGACTGTATATGCCATCTAAAGTCTTAGTTATCATTTGAATTATCTGAATCAATTCAGTTAATACACCAATACACAATTATTCAGTCGTTAATATTAGTTTGTCTATAATCACACTTGATTTCTGACAATGCATCTGTTGTTCAGAAGAATTTGGCCAAGTACTTTACATGAACAGATTTTAACCTACTAGTAATCGTTACCTGCTCGACTGGATTATTTGCTAATTATGCTTGATTTGGCATGAGTCATGTGGCATTTTCTGTGTTGTTGAAGTACATGATGATGTGAAAATTTTTAAAAAAGGTGATGAGGAAGTCATGAATGGGAAATGCTCTCACTTCCTTCAGGTGCTTTTGCTCCGCTCGATGGATGAGCAGTCAGAGGTACAGCACCCACTCTTTCTTGTTTGGTTTGTTTTTTTTTCTTCTGTGCTAACAAAACCCATTGAGGTATCCCATATAATCAAGCCTGAGACCAATTTCTCCCACCTAAGGCACTAACAGGATCACATCATTTAGGCAGGTAGTTGCTCTTGAGGTAAGATAGTGATAACCGCAGAACAATTCTGATATGAGATAATGTGAATCACCCTCAGCAGGTAACTGCTGAGCTCTGTTGACTGTAGAGGAAACATAAAATGACCATAGGCCATGTTGCCAATTTAAGTACCTCTAGTGAGAACCTGAAGCACTTAATTTGGGTCTAGAAGGGTAACTCAAACAGGCAATTTTTACAAGGGCTGTTCCGCCACTTGCAGCCAACTCCAGCAAAGGACTCTGCAGCCTGATATTATTTTTATGTAATATACACACAGCAGCTGTCCTTGGGAGACAATCAGACTAGAGCCCAACAGATGAACACTCACCCTGCATGTGATGAACAAGTGGGCTGAAACACAGAATATGGGATAATAAATACATACAGACATGATCGGTTCTTCGATAATTGGGAATAGCAACTGTCTAGCAGCTCACCAAGCAATTGCGTGACCAGCTTTGCTCACCTGAAAGATGTATTGGTGGCTTGCTAGTAAACTGGGGAATGAGCTTGGGCCAGAGCAAAATAGAACAAAACACATGCAAGTTCCCATCCTAAACTGCAAAAATTATTACTTCCATCATGAAGGATAGATTTCGACATGTACTCAAACACTCCTCTGAGCTGCCTAATTCTGAAATGTTTGCTCTGACAACCCCTCTTTTTCAAATCAACAAACATTTTGCCTGGATGCTGACTTCAGCCTTCCACCATCTATTCTAGAGGTTCAAAACAGCAAAGAAAGGGAATTCCCTTATCCCTTCAATGGACAACAGAAACAAATGTCAAACTTCCAATTTTTCTGCCATCCTCTGTCTTCAGACTGAAGACATGATAAAATTTGGAGGCAGAAATACATCTGCATTCCAGTGGCTTACTGCTTCTGCCAGATGACTATTCTGCATGCAGCTACAGAGCTTACACACTCACACACACACACTGGGAAGCAGAAGATGTGAAGAGAACCAAGAAAGCTGAGAAATGGAAAGATCAATCGTTAATCCCCAGAAAGTACCGTTTGTGGGCAGCATGGCTAAGTTGAGAAATCAAAACCTATTTCTCATAAAATAATCGTCACTAGAACAAAAAAGCCTGCAGCATAAATTATTTCCTTTGGACCCTATAATGCAGAAATGCTATTTTTTAACTCTAATGTATCAGTCGTATTTTCAAACTGTGTCAAAGTCCTTCATATCAGCACAGTATTAGATAGAGGTTATTCCTCTTACTGAGGAGCTAACTGCAGATACAGTATCTACATCGACATCATGGTTTCTACCTAGCAAATTAATTCAGAGCATGTCGGCAGTGCGTAATTTTTTCCTCCTTTCTTCTCTCATATTTTCTTTGTGTTTATTTCTGATTCAGTTATCACTAAAATACACATTTTAATTGTATTGTACAAGATTCAAACTTCCCCAGCTTTGAACATTCACATAAACATTTTCACTCAACTTACCTTCACACCGCCTGGAATCCTTGCCCAACGTTTGACTGCCTGTTTGCATTATACAACAGAGGATTTTTCCAAATATGCACGCAGCTTTCTAACTGTGCAGAGATGCACAGTTCTTCTACACTGCACAGAGATGCTATACACACACATACTTTTATAATATATAGGTATCTATATATATATAATATAGCTATTATATATATAATGTAGAGATAGATAGATAGATTGTCTAGACATACATACATATTGAATAACCACGTAGATCTAAAGAGTAATAAACAAGTCCAGCTGCAACAGCAGGGGCTTTTTGCCTGTGAGCCCTCTAACTGGTATTTGTGCTTACCTGGGTATGCAAGCCATCACACGGAGTAATAAAAATCTGCTACAGATACTCTTTTGCTGTTTTTCTTCAAATGTGCCTTATTCAGAAAGTTTACAAAAAGCCTGTCCAAGTCCCATTTATTTCACTGGGCACTAAGTTAAACACAGAGGTTTTGATGCAGGGAGAAAGAAGAGGTTTGTATGTATTTATTAAAGTAATTGTCCCCAGATCAGCAAGAGGTTTTATGGAATTTACAAGGTAGGTTGGTAGGTAGATACATAGGCAGAAACACAGTGTTCCTCCAGCTACTATATCATCTGGTTTGTTATTTAATTATTTTCACTCAAGTAGTATTACACCAGTGTTCAGTACAGGATGGAGGTGCAAAGTAACAATTTATTTATCTGTCTACTTGTTCTATAATCTACTTATTATTTTATGGGTGTGCATATAAATACATTGCACTGAGACATGATATCACCTGCATGTAAAATCAATAGCTGTATGACAAGCAGATGATAGATCAGCTGAGGGCAGGGGGATTTAAACTTTAAAAGGTAAGAACAGGAGAGCTGACTTAACCTGGCTTTAGCTGGCCCTGCTCCACCTTCCTCTTCTGACTCCTGAGTTACCTCTCGCCTCCTGGGGCCAGACTTCCCACAGCGTCCCTTGGCTGAGGCTTTAAAAGCACATTTCAAATAAATCTGGTGTCAGTCATCCCAGTTTCTTCCCCGCAGCGTTAAGCAGCAGCACTTCCCTCGGAGGAGAGGAGAGGATGTGTGTGTGGGACAAGGAGGGGAGGGAGGAAAGGGGTGTACAACTTCTAAAGTAACCCAATTCAGAGCAGTCAGCCTAAAGCAAAGAAATTACGGGCTGTGCTTCTCCCAGCTGGTTGGTAGAGGAGGTGAAATCCCTATGGTGGTCTCAGCACACTTCCTAGTGGCCAGGTGCCTGTATGGTAAATAACGCCGACAGTATCCCACATAGTCTGTCCCAGTCCCACGGGGACCCGGACGTGGCACTCTTCTGTGCAGTAGCCCTGAAAGAGACACCTACAACACAGACATCATCCAGACCAGGAAAGTAGAGTGACTGCATTTCCCTGCTGCTCTTGGTTGAACAGGAAGGACCAAACCCTGGCCATGGAGAAATTGTTTGGTTTGTTGCTGTCTTTAAGAGGAGATGGCTTTGCATGCGAAGGACAGGGATATGGTGCTTCCTACCACACCACAAATTTGTAAATTTAACCTTTGCATATTGCTCCTTGGTAATCATCTCCCATTTGTATGTGAGAGGTTAGAGTTATCCTAAAAAGTCTCAGAGAAAAAAAAACAAACCTGTATTCAAAACCAAAACAAGTCACCAAGGCAAGGGTAAAAAAAAACAGACACATTTCATATCAGTGCAGTTTGAATCTCCTCATATCTTTCCAGCCAGCAGCCTGGAGAACTCTGATATCTGGAAGGGTTTAGGGGCAGGGGTAGACTGCAACAATGCTACATGAACATGAGCAGGAGCTGCCGAGCTTACACCTTACACCTGGGAACAGCTGAGGAGTGACCATCACTCACTGCAGAGGAGAAGAGGGACCTCTCCTGCTCAAAGCATGGCTTGCTCAAGGCTGGCCCAGGGCTCTTGGTACAAACGCACCCCATGGCAGAGGCTCTGCAGCATGGTCTCACCACCAGATCACATCCACATCTCAACTTCTGGTTCCACCCTAAACCTCCATGGAAAAATCGACCTAACCCAAGGAATGTGTGCTCAGCTGCTATGGCTCCTTGGGCTTTGAAGGAGCTGTCTTGGTCATTATGATCTGATGACCTACCTCCAAGGTATCATCACCATCTTCAAGTGTTAGCAAACACATTATTATTTCACATTATTAAAGACACTCCTGAAAATCTATGCCTAGGCAGATGTCCCTAGGCAGCCTGCCCTGAAGGAGGTAAGGCTTCCCGTTGAAACCTTGGAAGCAGGCCTACGATCGATCTCACTGAGCTAGAAATGGAGCCCTCTGTTACTCCTTTTCTTGATTTTTATCTGCAGAGGCAACACACTGCTTCTCTCCAGGAACCCCCAGAAGAAATACCTCTTCATGGTTGGAGGGGGGCTGGGAGGAGGGCCCAGGGCCTAGCCTTGCAGTTCCCATAGCCGCAGGGTCTGGCTGTCCTTCTCAGGGACTGTAATATTAATGCATTCTCACCCTTCCTTTGCCAGCCTGCTTTTGCACAGGCAAGGTAGCTTGCAAGCCCACGGCCATTTAGCTGGTCACACCAACCTGCTATCCTAAGCAGCCCCTGACACGTTCACGTTAGAGCTGTCCTTGGCTTCCTCTTGCGCACAGGTAAGACACATGGCGCGGTGACCGGCTGATGCTCTCACTGCCGCACGCTTCGTGCATTGTTTCTGTAACCACAGATAAGTAAGATATCCTAATAGTAAGATTAACATTTGTGATACAGCTCCCTCGCTGCCCTTTCTGGCAATGCATTGCCAGCTGACTACATGTTGCCGCTCCAGTGACTGAAAGGTAATGTTAGCTCAAACCATGAGTCAGATTCACAGGAAGTTTCACAGCCTCTCATATACCATTTTTTTCTTTTTTCTTTGCTTCGGATCTGAACGGTGTTTAATAGCACTACCTTTCTGCCACCCACACGAGTGAAAAAGGCTAACTCATTCTTTCTCTCTCCTACCCGTTCTACCAGCTTTACACATCCTCTCTGCTTTGGCTCTGGTCCACAGTGTCTGACATCCTCTACTCCTGCTACAACCCTTCCTGCTTGAAAAGTGGGGGCAAGGAGAAAGGTGGTTTGTTGGACCGAATGCTGCCTATCAGGTCCATTTCTAACTCATGAGGAAAATTTCAGTGGAAGTTAAACTCCTCGGGCATGTGTTCTCTTTTAATACTCAGTGTCGAGAAGAAGCTCTGAAATGATATTTGCAGCAATTCAAAGCCACATGCAATAGTTGCCAGATTAACACTGAGCCTTTATTCATGGACCAGCTTTGCTAGTCCTGATGACACCATATGGAAACACACTGCAAAAACATAGTATAGGAGTGCACCATAGTTCCTCTCCCACCTAGCGAATTCAGATGATCAAACACTAATTCGTTCCCTCTACCAACCCACTGTAATGCACAGGGTGGGGAGGAAGCTGTGCTGTCTGGAAAGAAATGCCTCAGTCATGAGAGATCCCAGCCTCCAAGGCACCCCAGATCATCTTCTTGGCATGTGCTCTTGCCCTGTGGTCCTAGGGTTAGTGACCAACTGATCTTTGCCAAGATCTCAGACTCATCCAAGCTGCCCTGGTTCCACTGCCCCCCACAGACAAATACATCCACTGCATCTTTCCATTTTCCCTAGTCATGAGTCAAACTACCTCCAGGTACTGAACCAAAGAACAAGGAGGCTGTTCCACGTTCCATCAGCAGGAAAAAAAAAAATATTCCCAGCCACTATTCAGCCAGCTGAGAAGGGAGACTACATCATTTTCTTTCTCCAGGAAAGCTCCTCCTGCTCCTGCAGGTCTCCTTACTATTCACCACTGGGCCAAAGCTGTTCCCAGCAGCAGAGACACGTTCTCCGAGAGCCCCGCAGCCAGCTGTACATTCCCCTCATAATAAGCTAGGTAGTAAGTGAAGGTCTGGCCTTGCACAGCGAAGGATGCTGACCTCAGAAAATTCTTTGCAAACCAACCCGTACAATGGCAGTGATGTATTGCTGGAAGTACAGTTTTGTGTTCAAGAGGAAGTCACGTCTAGTAAAAGCTCTGACACCTGATTCGCCTGCAAACAATGCAGCTCCTTCTGCAAGAAACGTCCCCCTGCCTGGGCTGAGAGGAGAAAGGCAGAGAGAGGGCTGCGGCATGGTGAGCCAGCCAAGGAAACCAGCAAGGAAACCGAGAGCTGGAGCATGAAAGAGTTTGAAAAAAGAACCAGGGCTGGGCAAAATGCCTTTAGATTTATCCAAACCATGCAGCCCCACAGGACTTCCACAGGCTTAGGTTCAATTTGGGAAATCATAACTTCAATGTGTTTTAATGTTGTTGTTGTTTTTCATTGTCGGATGAGGTTTTCTCTTCAAACTGGACTCAGATACTTGTTTGTGATTGTTATGAAATTTAGCTATTTAGTATAAATACACTGAAAAGTTTCCTTGTGCTCAGACTGCGTGTTTGTGGGTTGAACAGCCATGCACTTTTCCTTTTCACTTCCTTTCATCTCATTGACAGAAAGCGCTGAAAGTTTTTGTTTCAGATCAGTTAAAGGCAATTCTTAAGATCATTTGGCTTACCCACTCCCTCCTACCCAAAATCCTTTAATTATACCTTTTTGGTAG
This sequence comes from Microhierax caerulescens, assembly GCA_035590215.1. Taxonomy (NCBI): domain Eukaryota; kingdom Metazoa; phylum Chordata; class Aves; order Falconiformes; family Falconidae; genus Microhierax; species Microhierax caerulescens. Next base: position 65,222,283 of record JAVJGJ010000057.1, on the reverse strand, counting down.
GAAGTTCTGGAGGTCTCAGAAGCCATAACGTTTGCTCTGGGTATCTGGATATCTGTACCATCTACTTCTAGGAAAGCTGCCTGTAAACTACTACAAAACATGACCACAATCAAATGTTTCTTTCTCTGGTGTTTCTTCTTTACATTTCTTACAGTACCAGTAATGCTGCTTCCTTTTGTGTCTGTGTACTGAAGGAGCAGTGCACCTATGAGAAACTGTGATTTCAGCAAAAGAAGCAAAAACTGTTTCCAGTCTGTAAACCCAGAGCTGGGCAGGGTAATGAAAAAAAGGACACAACAGACTATAAAGAGTCAGTGCTACTAAACAGAGTCAGTGCTGCTCTGATTAGATCACTCACATAATTATTTCTGTATCCTGTTTGGGATGTTAACAGGATTAGTTTCTGATATTAATAGGAATAAAAGTTTTGATGATAGATGCAAATAATTGTCCAGAAATCTTTCTTATTTGTTCATTAAGCAGAAATTTGCCTATGCCATCAATTTTTATAATATTTCTAAATTTATTCCCTGTCCACCTAACTGTATTTCCACCTTGTTTCAGACAATAATTTGAAGTGCTTTATAAGACATTCACATCCCTTATCTGACAGTTACCATTTTTCCACTGGGGAGACATTAACTGAGATCTCTGGTGGTTGAAAATATTCCCATTTCTTTTCCCTTTAAATCATCAAAGAGTGTTCACTGGCCTGTTACAGTTCACACCTCAACTAAGGCCTCAACTTCTGGCTGGTAAGGTTTGCAGTATTTAAACATGACCTGGTTAAAGACTGTTTTATTAAATAATTATTTCTTGGTGAAATTTAGTTTCTTTTTAGTCCTTCTAGGATCTTGGTCTTTTTAAGGAATATAGCTCTTGGTCCCCAGGAGGTATAGAGCTGGGATAAAGAAGGCCAGCATCCATCCCATCACATTGCTATCATGTGACAATACACTGTAGAGGAAACAGTTTCTTTGATCTATTTTAAACTTTCTGCCTTTTATTTTTTTGCTGAAAGTCCTCTTGTTTTACTGTTGAGATAGAGGATGGTATCAAGCTCATTTTGGTACGCCAGTGCCCATCAGACATGCTAGGGTCTGGTCCTTGACAGATGGATGAGGATGCATGAGTGGATAATGTCCAGGACTATGCAACCAGAGAGCTCATGGCATAAAGGAGGAGAAACAGATAGGAGAGAGTCCTATGTCAGACCACCCCTGGAGAGAAGGTGACCATCCCAGCCCACAGCCAAAGACAGCCAGATGCAGCTGGCTGGTGGAACAAGAGTTTTGGTCAAGGATGAAGAAGATCAGAGCTGTGTGCCAGCACCCAGCAAGCTCTGGCTTTGGTCAGGACAAGATGTGAAGCTGGACATTTATGTGGTTATGAGCCTCACAGGACTTCCTTTGTGAAATTGCATCTGAGAATGTAAATTCTCATCTGAGAGCACAGAAGAATGTGTGGACACTGCAGAAGGGCAAGCATAGTACTTACTCAACAAAAAGGACTTACTTAACAAAAAGACAAGCCAGTGATTATGAACCAGCCCATTTCACTCTGAAGCCGAGAAACCCACCGGAGCACATTATTCACGGAACCATTTGCAGACAAGCCAGGGAGTAATAAGATGAAACATGAGTCTGTGAAGAGCAAATCATATCAAATCAATCTAATTCCCCTTAATGCCAGGATAGTTGGTATAATGGATGGAGGGAGCATGAAAATCTAATATAACAAAACTGTTCTAAGGTTTGTAGCACCTCCCGGTAAGTCATTCTTATCAGCAGAGCTTCTGAGGCCTGGGTATGATCACTGAAAAGCATGTGCCAGACTACTTGCAAAAAATACTCAATCATTATCAACAGCCTGAAGATGTAGTAGGGGGATTTTCTGTGTGCAGTTTGGCAAAGATGTCTCCAGAATTGAAAACCACCCAATGACACACTGAGCTGTACCTAATATAGAATTGGCATATGGTGTTATTGAGAGAGAGTTTTCAGAAACTCCAGGAAAGATTGGGATTCATGTTTCCTCGGTAAACTGGAAAAGTGGTCAGAAATCTAAAGAAGTGATGTTTAACACAAGCAAGTGTAGAGATGTGTGCTTGGGAACTCAAAGACGTAAATGTCTAACAGGTGGGAGCTCTCTAGCAGCAGGGATATAGATGTATTGAAGAGATATGCTAGTAAACACAACCTGCAAGGAAAGTGTTCAGAAGTGAAATTTGTTTGGTCTAGAAAGGAGGCTCAAAAAGGACAATCCAGCTTTCCTCCCATGCAAAAAAGGTTGTCTCAGAGATAACAGCAGCTATTGTTCCACAGTGGCACTGAGGATAGACAGGGGGGAATATGGTTCCATTTGCACCAGGGAGGATTTAGGTTGTCTATTCAGAGAGCAAGCTGAATAACAAGACCCATCATCACGGTGTCTGGATATCAAGGGAGGTTGTGGAATCTTGTCTCACAGCCTTTATTAAGACCATGGTAGATGGGTATCAGTAGCAACTGCCTAGGTATGCCTAGATCCCACTCTAGAGCAGAGTGTGCCTAATGTCACCTTGTCTGCCTGGACAAAAGGATGAAACATCTACCTGGATGGAAGACAACACACCCTGTATTTAAACTATGTTTTTTTTTCCCAGGCTGAAGATGAGACTTTGCTTCAGATTTCTGCAGTATTATAACACCTTCCATCTTCACTTCCCTCATATTTATCTCATAATATAAATTGTGCTTGTCTTTCAGATTTTCACTTAGAAGCAGTGTAAAAAGTAGAAAAAGTGGAGCTGCTATACATATATTCACATATGAACTCTTTTGAACAGTAGAAGGGACTTTTCATTGCTCATATCTGATTTCCCGTTACAGACCTGGAGTAAATCCACCTCAGCACTGAGCCTGAGCTGGTAAAGAGAACCACGGCTTTCAGAAAGGTATCTAAACCTATTATGGAGAAACATGGAAAGGAAAAAAAATACTTTATCAATTTGGCAATTTGTCCTGAAGCTGATCTCACTGACTAAAACACAAGTGAAATTCGTGAGGCTTCATTTTCCAATTGTGGCTTTTTCTTATACCTTTCTCTACTAGATTACAGATGCCTTTAGAACTAGAAGATTTTTTTTCATTACAATCAAATTGTATCAAATCACCTGGGAATCTGCTAAGAAGAATAAGTACTACCAACTCTGATGGTCTGGGGTAAGGGCTACTGCAACTGCAGAAGTATAGTTACATCAATTTTTAATTCTTGGCCAAGGTTCGATCAAAGTTATAGTGGCTAGAGGCAAGTTTAATTCCTTCCATGTGTTCAGTGAAAAGAATCCATGGAAGACCGTCACTCCCTTGGCATATGACTTCTTTTTCACTCTGTGGTACCATGAGGTCTTTTGTTCCATTTCACTATACAGTATCCCCATTGAGGAGCTGTGATTTATTGACATAGGCAAACAAAATATGAATAAAGTCTTTATGTTTTCTCATCTAAGATGTAACTGAAGTGTTAGATATGGTGCTTAGAAAGTCTATATTTTCACTCTAGATTACCCAACAGTGTTCCCATAAAGTGCTAGAATGTTATTTAATTAAAAGTGAATAAGCATAAGTACAAAAAGAAAGCCAAATATCCTAGGGAGAGGAGAGGAGAGGAGAGGAGAGGAGA